>CM065590.1:396255302-397455302 GCA_033119425.1 Bufotes viridis
GAAATAAAATTTGGAAATGTACATTAAAATACAATCATTAATTGTTATATAAAGCAGATGATATTTTTTCTTCAAATCTGTTATATATTGGTTTAGGTAGGATTAATAATAGTTCCTTTTAGTTTTGGGTTATTGACTTAGTAGTTACGTTAATGGTTTTGATGTTGATCAATTACTTTTTAGTGTTTATTTTTATATTACTGTTATGTGTTGTACTTTATTTGTTGCCTGTTTTATTATATTTTCTTCATTTAAAAAAATAATATAGTTTGTTAAAATATATTCTTACAAAAATTTATATATTGCATGCTTGTTATATCGTACTTCCAAAAATGTATGTGTCAGTTAGATACGTTATGGAAATCAGTACTCCCACCCGTAACATTAGCTTTCTGGGACACTGAATAAATAAAAATATCCACATCATCCATTTACCTTCTTGTCGGGGTAGTGACCATCTCCTCTTCTGCCTCCTCAGAGTCATCACCCTCCTCCACTGCAGCAGGTGGGCTATGGGCCCGATAGCCTGATGGCCCTGCCTCTTCCTGCTCCTCCTCGTCCGAGTGGTCTGTCTCCTCCTCCACCTCCACCGCCTTCTTCTTTTTAGAGAGCTTGGCTCTCACTTTGGGAAGCGGAGCATCTGTAATGATGATGACCAAATTTTTAAAAATGCCAAGATAAACAAGTAACGCCAAATTACAGTTAAAGGTACACAAATTAATCTATGGTAGTGTCTGGATGGCATAATAATTAACTACACCTATCTTTCTTCTCCTTTTGGCTTAGATCAAGTGTAGTATCATCAGTGTCTGCCTTGACCTGCCGGACCAGGACCCTGTGGGTACCCCCTGCACTCTGCCTTTGAGCATCGTTGATTAAGTTCAGCTTCAACTCACTGCTGCTATTGGGTGTTGGGCCACTCCCCAGGGAACAAGAGTGATTCGAGTCTATGACTTCATTTGGGCATGTGGCCTAATTGTCCTGATCGATGCTTGTTGTCTACACTCGTCCAGACGTGCGAGGAGTTTGGACAAGCTTCAGGGGCCAAAGTCAACTGTGTAAAGTCAAAAAACATATGTGGCCCAGAAAGAGGTCTCATATTGCCACCTTTAGCACCCTTTCCCATCAGTTCAACACCACTGTACTAAGTGATTTATTGTAAAGGGTTAAAAATACTTATTTCTCTCACCAACATATTGTTATCTATCTGCTCAGTTATGCAAATAAGTATTGTACCTGGAAAAGATTTATCTCTGATCTTAGTGATCAGATCCATCCTGTGGCGCTTCAGATCTGACCACTTTTTTAGAATCGCATCCTTCCGATGAGTGCACCCATGCTTCTGCCACAGCTGGAAAGCAATTCTCCGCACTATGGCCTGCTTTTCGCCCCTTGACCTTCTGCGGTCGTACCCCTTCTCCAACATTTCCTGCAAGATAACAATTAAATCATGTAATCCCACAGTTCTAAAATACAATTATTAGTTATCATAGTCATAAGAACCATCAAAAATAACATTTAATATCAAAACAGTCAAAGAGTAGAACATCGCCATCCCTTTAAAAGTGACTTGAACATTGCCGCCCCTTTAAAAGTGACTTGAACACTGCAGCCCCTTTAAAAGTGACTTGAACATCGCCATCCCTTTAAAACTGACTTGAACATCGCCATCCCTTTAAAAGTGACTTGAACATTGCCGCCCCTTTAAAAGTGACTTGAACACTGCAGCCCCTTTAAAAGTGACTTGAACATTGCCATCCGTTTAAAAGTGACTTGAACATTGCGATCCCTTTAAAAGTGACTTGAATATTGCCGCCCCTTTAAAAGTGACTTGAACATCGCCATCCCTTTAAAAGTGACTTGAACATTGCGATCCCTTTAAAAGTGACTTGAATATTGCCGCCCCTTTAAAAGTGACTTGAACATCGCCATCCCTTTAAAAGTGACTTGAACATCGTCATCCCTTTAAAAGTGACTTGAACATTGCCACCCCTTTAACAGTGTCTTTCACTAATCACTCATGTAGTTGTGCAGTCTGCTAAAGCCTGTGATGAGTTTATGTCACCAAGCAGTAGGACATGTGACAGTGTAAGGCAGTTATGAGATCAGTGAAGGCCTGCAGGCTTCTTGGCTAATAAAAATCATTAATAAGTTTAAATCACATTACTGCATTACACACTAACTAAGTTCAATTACTTACAGTTATTAAGAAATCCAGCTCTTCTTTAGAGAAATTACTTTTCGCCATAATCGCTGGGACAGTCACCAATCTCCACTCTCGTCTCTCTCGATCCGATCCGAGGTACGCACACACGTACAGGCGCACGTACACGATTCTTGAATAGTTGTATTATCGCGATAATAAAACTAACAGTGTAAAGTTGACTGTATTGCTCTAAGTTATATTCGCGAACGAATGTAACTTCTATTACAGCTCACCAATACTAAAACTGACTAAGAGACAGCTTTAAGTTCTATTCGAACGCGATTGCAACTTTGGAACTTAAAGTGGTATACGATTTTAAAAGTTGAGTACTAAAAAGTTGAAATCGCAATGCGATTCTTATGTATTTGCTTAATCGCATTGCGATTACAACTTTGAGCTACCGATCACCATGGGAACGCCTCCTCCAGTAGAATGTACTGTCGGATGTGAGAATTAAGTTGAAATCGCAATGCGATTATTATATATCTGCTTAATCGCATTGCCGTTTCATTGCTAAATAATTCCATCCATATCGTTAACTTACTGACTCAGTAAGTTAGCGATATGGATGGAATTATTTAGCAATGCTAAGTTGAAATCGCAATGCGATTAAGCAAATATATAAGAATCGCATTGCGATTTCAACTTAATTCTCAGATCCGACAGTACATTCTACTGGAGGAGGCGTTCCCATGGTGATCGTTAGCTCAAAGTTGTAATCGCAATGCGTTTATTGCGGTATATTATCCCTCTGGGTGTCTTTTACAGCCTTTTTAGTGCCCAAAAGTTCGGGTCCCCATTGACTTCTATGGGGTTCGGGTTCGGGATGAAGTTCGGGTCGAGTTCGGATCCCGAACCCGAACTTTTCCCGGAAGTTCGGCCGAACCTCTCGAACCCGAACATCCAGGTGTTCACTCAACTCTAGTCATGTAATTGTCAATTAAAAGCCTTTGGAACGTATGAAGTGCATGTAATTATATTTCACTACATCACAGAAACAACTGAAACAAAGATCTAAAAGCAGTTTAGCAGCAAACTTTGTGAAAACTAATAATTGTGTCATTCTCAAAACTTTTGGCCACGACTGTAGATTGCCCTTTGCCCTCTCTTCCTGACCAATTCCTAGCATTGTTATTCAAAACACACTGAAAAACTATTTTTTTCATCTCATTCACACACTTCTCTGTAGTAGACACGCTCCAAGCTTTTATCTCTCAATATGGCATCCTAGACAGGTACCTACTCTGCAGATCACTCATCCCAACCATTCTTTACCCCCCTTTAAGCATCATAGCAATAGTATACAAGTATAACTTGGAGCTCCAAGATCCATGCAAAATCTTATATACATGTGCAGTATGATATTGCATAATATCTGACCTAGAACATTTTTCTTCCTCAATTAACTCCTTACAAATCTCTAGCTGGAAATCAATTAAAAAAACAATTGCACTAAAACACAAGTTCCCCATAATATGGACAAGTAACTGACAAGGTTTTTTATGTCACTCTTGATTTCCCCTGAATAAAACGCTATTTTTATCTATGTGATTTTTTTCACATTTGGAATTTACACATGAGGTGACAGTTCCAATCCAAATCTGGCAACTACTGGATAAGATTTCTAAATTTGCATAGCTACAGGAAAAGCTACTGAAACTTATTAATTTAACTCCCTCTTTTACCTGATTCATTTCAAACAAAACAGCATTATATGGCATTATATATAACTCAATAATGAAATTATTAAAAATTCATCTTAACCATATAACAGGGTTTTCCTATTGTATTAAAGGGGTTATCCCCTGAAGTATTCATCATTTATACACAGATTAGGAAAGAAATGTCGGATTGCTGGGACTGCCAGCGATGCCAAGAGAGGAGTCCCAAAGTCCTCTCTCTGAATGTAGCGGTAGTGGGCATGTTATTTCTATTCACTTCTATGGGGCTGATCAGAGGCAAAACTATAATTCATAGGGCCCCTAGCAAAACAAGATGGGGCAATCATCACCTAGTGTAAGAAAATTTAAAACAGCAGTATAAGTAGCAATAATTAAAGATAGATATAATAGGACCATATATCAGAAAACACCAGTGTCGGACTGAGCTGTCTAGTGCCCACCAGTAAAATTTATTTTGAGTGTCCACCATACGGATACATCCAAATATCCCCTGCTCCTACAGAAGCAGATAGCAGCAAGACACTACAGGTTGATTGATTATGGGGTCCCTGCAGCAACTCTGGGAAAGGAGGTTTCTGAGAAAGGAGGATAAAGGCTTTCCTGCCTCTATACCTAGAAATCATCTCAGCCACATGAACGTGTCTATAATAATAAACTGGGGAGTTTCTTAAATATTCTACACAGTTTTTTACATGAACTTAGGCTGGTTGAGGTACTATACACTGCTTATCTATATGTAGTGCAGTGGCCTACTGTGTTATGTGCCACTTGTGCAGAGAATGGAAGACAAGGTCCCCACCTTGCTCAAGGGCCCACCGGGGAATTCACCTGTACCCCTGTGAGCCACTCCGAGCCTGCAAAACACACATTGTAGCAAAAAGCCACCATATTTTGTTTTTCTACAAAAAAATGTACAATTTTATTGCATCTGATTGGGTCCCCTGACCTCTGGCCCCATAGAAAGTGCAATGGCTGCTATGGCTACAGTTACATCCATGGGACTGGTACAGGCAACGCTTTGTTATCCCCATAGACATGAATGGAGTGATGAACAAACTTAGCAATTGCAGTGACTCAGTAGGGAGCACAAACTGTCAGTTTCCAGAAACAGCTATTGACAACTCGCATTTGGTTGGATTGTGGGTCGCAATACAAATGCTCCTTGCTCATTGCTCTCCTTAAGGCAAATTACAATTAGTTCTCATTACTCAGGCTGTACTCCTAGCCTTGCTTGGCTAACTTTCTACCTCTGGCAGTTTCTCTCTTTGCGGATCGTTGTGTTACATAGGAACCAGTAACTGCTCTTTACTTACAGCCCAATTCTAGTACTCTATTGTCTCATTAGTTCAACTTAATGGCTATACAGGGGATCAAGTTGCAACACTCTTCAGTTATTGGTGACACCTTTTATTAATGACCAGCTACTCTCACCCATGACACATCAGGGTTCACTCTATCACCTGTATCACAGCCTTCTGCAACATGATGCCCAGGGCACATGTTCATGGCTATATGCAACACTATTAGAGGTTGGTACCCACTGTAACGTTTGGAAATGACCCCCACCACTGGGTGCTCAATACTGTATCTACAGTAAATGATAAGGTGCCAAATAGGCCTGATTTCGGTCAGCTTTCCCTACAAAGCAAAATATATATTTCCCAGAAGGCGCAGCAGACATAATTCAACAAACAGAAGTTTTGTACTAAAACATATTTCCAAGTTGGAAGGGTAGGAGTTGCCTTCAATAGCTTATAGTGCTAGGTAATTTTCAAAAGTATAAAATCCTCTAAAATGATTGGATGTAAAAAAAAAGTCAAATAAACAATATGGGGTAATTTATTAAGAAATATAAGCCACTTTGTGTCATATTGACGGTGCAGTTTCTGTCGCACAGTGGTTTTGTGGGAGGGAGACAAAAGGTATCTATCAATGTGATTCCTCAGTTTTGGTTCTCACTAAGGTCAATGCTCAAATCTCCTAAAAGTCAAAGAAGAGACGGCACAACATAGTGAAATACCGCCAACTGAGTTTAAATAACATGATTTATTGTACTCACAAGATGCATAAAACAACACGTCTGTGTTTTTGTGTTTGTAAGTGTTGTCTTGGTCTTAAACTACACCAGCAAGGTCTGCGCCTCTCTACATAACTTTGTTGCATCCACAGCAAGTGCATAGGGATTAAGTCCAGTGTATAAATCGCCGGTTTTGATAAATGACCCCCTAGGTCTGCATATTCAGAAGACCAAAAAAAAATAAAAAGTTAAAAATGATTAAATGTGATTTATTTGCACATCTATTAAAAGAAAATATATTGCTTTGTTCATTTTTGAAAAACATATTCTGTGCTAGTACAGTGTATATGAATTACATTGATCTCTCTAAACTACCTGGAATGAGAAGATACAAAAAAATGTTCATCTGTGTAGACCTACCAATCCATAGAGATAAATGACTTTCACGTGCCCACTGGTAACACAGCTATTTAATAATGTTGGTTGCCAGCAAGCAACCAAGGAAAAATTACACGTTCTGTCAATCTGCACATCAGCTTTACCTTACGATACACAAGTACATAAAAATGTCATATATAAAGAAGTTGACTATATCAAGTGTCCATTTCCTTACAATTACCTCTTAAGAGCTCTCTGTCTATCCTCAAGCTTGACATATATGTTCCAGACCACCCATTGCTCCTTCCGTTCCATCAAAGACCATGACTATAAACTGGTTCATCCATTAGAACTGTGATTAGCAGTCCACAAAAAATCTTTTGATCAAGTCAAATTAACTTGTCACAGAGAACATGACATAGGACTGGAAAATGTCTTGCAGATGTCAACGTCCTAATTGGCCTAAACTGAAGAAAAGCCTTTTATTTCCAGGAAACTTCCTGATCTCTGCAAATGAATTGTAGGTAGGACTGAGGAGTGTGTAGTTTGAGGATTTTGTTCAGCCACAATAATCTATAGGACAGTCATTCATTATAAAAGATAAAGAATGAGAAAGACAGAACAGAATGCCAGGAGGGGTGATATTACTATACCTTGTACACTGGCACTGATGGTCAAAGGTTGGCTGGGGATTCACAAGTAGATGTTGTCTTTGTAAATTAAAGAGAGGCATCTGGGCTATCTGAGCTTTGAACCCTTTAGGCACCCTTTAGACTGCTCAGTCTCTCAATACACAATGTTGATTGATGTATTAATTCCCCTGGCTCGAGAAAGTCAGCTATTAACTCTTCAGACTAATTATTGAAAAAACAGACAAAATCAATAGCATAAACACCCACAAATATCCCCAAAGTATCTCATGAGCAGTTGTGGCAAAAGACAGAGCACTATATCCTATAATTACTCAACAAGAGCAGAAAAAGACACAGCCAAAATATACAAAAATATAAAGGTTTATTGATAAATAAATAAATAGTTAATGACAAATACATACACACAATTTGTGCAATAGAGGAGCACAGAATTAACACCCAAGAACCACCACTGACGCTAACTATCCCCCATACTACATAAGGTAATTAACAATTTAATAGTATATCAACGGTAGGGCTAGAGGTCATAATAAACCCCAAAAAATTGAACCACATAACCAAAAAATGCATGGAGTTATCAAACATTCTAGGACACAAATAGCATACCGTTGGCCATAGTAAAAGGGGGAATCAGCGCCAGTAGAACAGACACCCTCAACGCGTGTTTCGCAGTGCATTGGAGTGCTGCCTCATCTCTGAGCGACTATATGTGAGGAAGATTGTCCGTTTTCCTGAGGAATTGCACCCATCTACACCCCTACAGTGCTGCTTTATTTCGGTGTTTGTATATATATATATATATATATATATATATATATTGTGGGGAGTCGCTCTGGTAGATAGCAGTGCGGGTGCAGTACAGAGGCAAAACAAGAAGTCCAGAAAGTGCAATAAACAGTGTTTTATTCACACTTGCACACAATAAACGATAAACAGCCTCTTGGTGTTAATTCACACTCAGCAAACACAAAAAAGCAAAACCAAAGAGTCCAACACCAGGTTCAATCACCTGTGAGATGTTTAGGTGCGCGTTCGCACCTGGCGGTCGGCCCAGCCGCAGGATAATCCACCTTCAGGCTTCCAGGACGACTGCACGACTCCTTGCTGGGCTCATCCTTCCAGCCCAGAGAGCAACACAACACTAGCAGCAGCTCCAGGATAATCACAGCCACACCTGCTGATGTGGCTGCCTTTAAAAAGCCCCACAAAGTCCGGCCTGGACCGTGGGGAGTAGGCACCCACCCAACTCTTTGCCTACTCCCAGTAAAAGCCGGCCCGGATTGGCTTTGCAGCCAAACTAACTATCAATGTCAAGCAGCACTAGCTGCTGCTGACACATAAAACCCGGCTCTCACCTCACCGAGGCCAGGAACCTCGGTGACACGTATCTTCCGTCCATGACGGCACCTTGCGCTCTCTTACAATATATATATATTATTTTTTTTATCACATACTAACTGTCTATTTGTGATGTTGTATGTATTCTTTATTTTCATTTTCTGGATATGATTATTTGAAGCTACTTCCTGTCCTGGCTCTCATCTCCCTCCTTTCTTTTAACTTTTGGCATGCTAAAGAGTGTTGCTTGACGTTCTCATTCAGACTATTTACTGTGACCAATGAGAGAATTTGGATAAGTGATTTAATTATAGCATCACCCATTACATTGATAGGTGTAATGCTCTTCTGGGGACATCTTTATCTACAGTAGGCCAGGCATAGCCAATCTGTGGCTCTCCAGCTGTTGTAAAACTACAATTCCCACCATGCCCTGCTGTAGGCTGATAGCTTTTGGCGGTCTGGGCATGCTGGGAGTTGTAGTTTTGAAACATCTGGTGGAGAGCCTCAGGTTGGCCATCCCTGATCTAGGCCTATCAAGAGAATAATACAACTGTCATTCTGTTATTCCAATTCTACTAGTCTACTATTATACTAACAAATAATAGCTTTCTCTCACAGCAGCAGTAAACTGACAAAGTATTACCTATCTATATAGGAATTTAATCTATATGTGCCGAATTCCACACAAGGACAATATTTTGCTTTTCAACTGTGTAACACTGACTAAATGACAAATAAAGATAAAAAAATATTTTAAAAATAGTTTTTTATGAATATTGTGTTAAAAATGCCCTTTTCTAATGGAAGTGTCTCACATAGACGATTACTGAGAATATTACTGCATTATTAAACATATAATGGCATATGAACAATTTTCAACTCCATATCTACTCACAAAAATCGTCTAAGTTTTTGAAAATATGTCCCTTTGGACTTTTTGCTTGAGTTTCATAGGACAAGAACTGAAACTTAAAGTATGATGATATGGTAGTGGGACATGGGGCATATGTATACAATGTCCATAGTGATTTATGTCTGTATCTCCACACAATTTTGCATTTGAATGATGTCTTAAACTGTCCATACACATTAAATTCATCTCAGCCAAACCCACCAATTTCAGTGGGATCGGCTGACCATCTAATGTGAACGGACTCCTGACCCTTCCCATTGTTGCAAATATATTTGGCTGGGATGGAAAAATGCTGCAAAGTGCAAATGTTTTTAAAAGTATAAGTAACATAGTAACATAGTATATAAGACCGAAAAAAGACATTTGTCCATCCAGTTCGGCCTGTTTCCTACAAGTTGATCCAGAGGAAGGCAAAAAAACCCTGTGAGGCAGAAGCCAATTTTCCCCACTTAAGGGGAAAAGAATTCCTTCCCGACTCCAATCAGGCAATCAGAATAACTCCCTGGATCAACGACCCCTCTCTAGTAGCTGTAGCCTGTAATATTATTACACTCCAGAAATACATCCAGTCCCCTCTTGAATTTCTTTATTGTACTCACCATCACCACCTCCTCAGGCAGAGAGTTCCATAGTCTCACTGCTCTTACAGTGAAGAATCCTTTTCTATGTTTGTGTACAAACCTTCTTTCCTCCAGACGCAGAGAATGTCCCCTCATCACAGTCACAGTCCTGGGGATAAATAGATGATGGAACAGATCTCTGTACTGACCCCTGATATATTTATACATAGTTATTAGATCTCCCCTCAGTCGTCTTTTTTCTAAAGTAAATAACCCTAATTTTGATAACCTTTCAGGGTACTGTAGTTGCCCCATTCCAGTTATTACTTTAGTTGCCCTCCTCTGAACCCTCTCCAGCTCTGCTATGTCTGTCTTGTTCACAGGAGCCCAGAACTGTACACAGTACTCCATGTGTGGTCTGACTAGTGATTTGTAAAGTGGTAGGACTATGTTCTCATCACGTGCATCTATGCCCCTTTTGATGCAACCTAATATCTTATTGGCCTTGGCAGTAGCTGCCTGACACTGGTTTTTGCAGCTTAATTTGCTGTTTATTAAAATTCCTAGATCCTTTTCCATGTCAGTGTTACTGAGTGTTTTACCATTTAATATGTACGGGTGACTTGCATTATTCCTTACCATGTGCATAACTTTACATTTGTCAGTGTAAAACCTCATCTGCCATTTTTCTGCCCAAGCCTCCAATCTATCCAGATCCCTCTGTAGCAGAAAACTGTCCTCTTCAGTGTTAATTACTTTACACAGTTTAGTGTCATCTGCAAAAATAGATATTTTACTGTGCAAGCCTTCTACAAGATCATTAATAAATATATTGAAGAGAATAGGGCCCAATACTGACCCCTGAGGTACCCCACTTGTGACAGTGACCCAATCTGAGTATCTACCGTTAATAACAACCATCTGTTTTCTGTCACTCAGCCAGTTACTTACCCACATACAGACATTTTCTCCAAGTCCGAGCATCCTCATTTTATATACTAACCTTTTATGAGGTACGGTGTCAAATGCTTTGGAGAAGTCCAGATATACGACATCCATTGATTTGCCACTGTCAAGTCTAGAACTTACCTCCTCATAGAAGCTGATTAAATTCGTTTGACATAAGCGATCTCTTATGAAGCCATGCTGATATGGCGTTAGTTGCTTATTTTCATTGACGTACTCCAAGATAGCATCTCTTAGAAACCCTTCAAACAGTTTACCAACAATAGATGTTAAACTTACCGGCCTATAAATTCCAGGCTCTGTTTTTGGACCCTTTTTGAATATTGGCACCACATTTGCTATGCGCCAATCCTGTGGAACATTCCCTGTCAGTATAGAGTCCATAAATATCAGAAATAAAGGTCTGGCTATGACATCACTTAATTCCCTAAGGATACGGGGGTGTATGCCATCCAGTCCTGGCGATTTGTCGATTTTAATTTTTTTAAGTCGCTGTTGTACTTCTTCCTGGGTCAGACAGGGCACTTTGAATTGGGAATTTACTTTTATATTCTGCATTTCATCTGACAGTTTATTTTCCTCAGTGAATATAGTGGAGAAAAAAATATTTAATAGTTTTGCTTTATCCTCGTCGCTCTCTGCAACACCCCCCTCATTGCTATGTAGAGGGCCGACTCCTTCAGATTTATATTTTTTTACTATTTATATAATTAAAGAACATTTTAGGGTTAGTTTTACTGTCTTTGGCAATTAATCTCTCGGTCTCTAGTTTGGCAAATTTTATAATTTTTTTTACATATTCTACTTTTTCCCTTATAGTTTATCAGTACTTCCTGGCTCCCCTCCTGTTTTAGTGATTTATATGCTTTCTTTTTGTCATTTATTGCGATCTTTACGGTTCCATTTATCCACATTGGTTTCTTATTGTTCCTTAGCCTTTTATTCCTATAAGGTATGTAGCTCTCACAATTAGATGTTACAATGCTTTTAAAAATCTCCCATTTTGTGGTTGTATTTTTATTTTTGAGGACTTTGTCCCAATTAGTTAGGCCTATGGCCTCGCTTAGTTGGCTAAATTGTGCTTTTTTGAAGTTTGGTATTTTTATTCCTCCCTTTAGAAACTCTCGTTTGAAGGATAATTGGAAGGTTATTAATTTATAGTCACTATTTCCTAGGTGTCCCCCAACCTGCACATCTGTTGTTCTATCAGGTCTATTGGTTAATACTAAGTCCAGTATGGCCGTCCCTCTAGCGGGGTCCTGAACAAGTTGGGAAAGATAATTGTCTTTGGCTTTTGCCAAGAACCTGTTTCCTTTTTGGGATGTACAGCTTTCAGTTTTCCAGTCTATATCTGAGTAGTTGAAGTCCCCCATAATAACGACTTCATTATGTGTTAGTTTATTTTTTAGAAATTGACAAAATGTTAAGAGAATGAACAAAAGAATGATTTAAATCAAATCAATATCTGTTGTGACCCCCCTTTGCGTGCAATTGGTTGGCTGCTGGTGACAGCAGCGACATTACCTGTGCTACATCTCCTATATAATGTTAGCCGCTGGTAACAGCAGCAACATTACCTGCGCTCCCTCTCCTGTATAATGTTAGCCGCTGGTGACAGCAGTGACATTACCTGCGATACATCTCCTGTATAACATTTGAGCATCCGAAATATCAGCGACATTCAGTTTAATTTTTTTGCCGCTGGTGACAGCGACATTACCTGCGCTACATCTACTGTATATCGTTTGGACATCATAATTATCAGTGACATTAAGTTTAATTTTTTCGCCGCTGGTGACAGCGACATTACCTGCGCTACATCTCCTGTATAACGTTTGCACATCATAAATATCAGTGATATTCAGTTTAATTTTTTTACCGCTGGTGACAGCGACATTACCTGCTCTACATCTCCAGTATAATGTTTGCACATCTTAAATATCGGCTACATTCAGTGTAATTTATTTGCGGATACACTTACAAAACCTGCATTACTATGCGTGTGACATAATTGAAAACATATATACCATTTAATATGCTCAAGGCGAGCATTAAGGGACGGGGAAGTAGCCGTGCTGCTGATGGTGCACGCAAAGGCCGTGGCCAGGGGCGCGGTGACACTGTGACTGCTGTCAGACCACAAGAAACACACTCATCCACGATACCTAGCTTTATGTCTCAGTTTGCAGGGTGGCGCAGGACACCACTCTTGATGTCACATCAGTGCGACCAGGTGGTTGGTTGGATTGCAGCAGATAATGCTTCCAGTCGGTTAAGCACCACCCTGTCTTCCACAAAGTCCAGTCTCTGTAGCCAAGAGTCTGGTCAACAGAATCCTCACCCTGATCATCCTTCCTCCCACCATGGAGAATCTTGAAAAACAAGTGATCACACACTCGGATATTCTGAGGAGCTTTTTTCATCGCCATTCCTTGATTTGGCCCTCTCGACAAGCCCACTTTAAAAGGGACATGAGGATATCTTCTGCACTGATTCCTAAACTCTTGAGCATTCACAGTCAGAAAAATATGACGGTGAGGAACGGCAATTAGTGTTTCACGAGGTGAATGATAATGATGATGAGACACAGTTGTCAATAAGTCAGATTCTTGTTAGGTCAACAAATCAGGATGACAAGAGTGAGATAGTGGAAGAGGAGGTGGTGGATGATGAAATCAGTGACCCAACCTGGGAAGGTGGCAAGCTGAGCGAGGACAGCAGTACAGAGTGGAAGGGATCTGCAGCACTGCAACAGGCTGGAAGAGGCAGTGGGGTGGCAAAAGGGAAAAGGCGGGCCTCACTAAACAGGCCCGCAACTGTTCCCCGGAGCACCCCCTTGCGGTAATCTCCCTTGCCAAGGGGTTGATGTTTCGCAGTCTGACGCTTTTTTGAGGCCTGTGGACACAGACGCTTTCCGCAGCCTGATGACACTGGCCTTCCCTCGTTACTCAGTCCCTAGCCGCCACAATTTTTCCCGGTGTGCCATCCCCGTCTTTCACGAGCATGTGTTCCGTAACACCACCCGTGCCCTGACCAAGGCAGTTATTGGGAAGGTCCACTTAATTACTGACACATGGACAAGTGCTTGTGGCTAAGGACACTACATTTCCCAGACGGCACACTGGGTGAATGTTGTGGAGGCCGGGAGTGAGTCGTATCCCGGGATGGCACAGGTGCTACCAGCGCCAAGGATTGCGGGCCCTACTTCCATCAGGATTTCCAACACCAACTACATTAGTGGCTGCAACCCCAACTTCTCCTCCTCCACCTCCTCCTTCACTTCCACCTCTGAACTCTCAACTTGCAGCACCAGTCAGCCATAAGTCAGTAGCTGGAAGCAGTGTAGCACTGCAGTGGGGAAGCGGCAAGAGGCTTTGCTGAAACTTATTTGCTTAGGTGACAAACAGCACACTGCCGCAAAGGGTATAAGGGACCAGACTGAGCTGTGGCTCTCGCCACTCAACCTACAACCAGGCATGGTTGTGTCTGATAATGGCCGTAACTTGGTGGTGGCTTTAGAGCTCGGCAAGCACACACACATACCATGTCTAGTCCATGTGTTCAACTTAGTGGTTCAGCGGTTTCTCAAAACCTACCACAATTTGCCTGAACTACTGGTGAAGGTGCGCCGTGTGTGTGCCCATTTGCAAAAGTCATCTACAGCTGCCGGCGGTCTGGCAACGCTCCATCAGCGCATGCAATTGTCAGTTCACTGACTGTTGTGCGACGTGAGCACGCGCTGGAACTCCACGTTCCACATGTTGGCCAGGCTTTGTGAGCAGCACAGGGCAGTAGTGAAATACCATCTGCAACTTGGTTGTCGCCTTTACAGTCAGCTCCCGCTCTTTACAGGCAATGAGTGGGCATGGATGTCTGACCTCTGTGCGGTTTTACGCAACTTTGAGGAATCAACACAGATGGTGAGCGGCGGTGCCGCTATTATCAGCGTAACCATCCCACTTCTGTTTTTACTGGAATGCTCGTTGCTCACAATGAAGGCGGACGCTTTGCTTGTGGAAGAGATGGAAATGGGGGAAGACAGTACACAGGGTGATAGCCAGACCACCTTCATTTTGTCTTCTCAGCGTTAATTGTATAATGATGATGATGAGGAGTAGGACCGTAGAGATGTCCCGAACTATTCGCCGGCGAACAGTTCCCCGCGAGCATCGCATGTTTGCGGTCACCATGGCGGGCGAACATATGCGATGTTCGATTCGCCCCTATACTTTATCATTGAGCAAACTTTGACCCTGTACCTCACAGTCAGCAGACACATTCCAGCCAATCAGCATACCCTCCCTCCCAGACCCTCCCACCTCCTATCAAAAAGAAAGGACAGCATCCATCTTAGATTGATTCTGAAGCTTCAGTGTTAGTTAGAGCAGGGAGAGTGCTGCTGCTGCTGAATTAATAGGGAAAGTGTTAGCTAGGCCAGTGTTCTGTTTCCACTCCAGTCCTCAAAGACTCATCGGCCTCTTTCACACGAACGTGTTCGGATTAGGCCCCATTCACACGTCCATAGTGTGTTGTGGATCCGCAAATTGCGGATCCGCAACACACCATGCCGGCACTCCCCATAGAGATGCTTATTCTTGTCCGCAGGCTGCGGACAAGAATAGGACATGCTCTATCTTTTGCGGAGCCGCGGCCAGATGTTTCGGCCACATCACATCCGGCCCCATTCACAATGAATGGGTTCGCATCCATTCTGCAGAATTGCGGAATGGATGCGGACATAATTGCCGATGTGTGAATGGGGCCTTAGGTCCGGATGCGTTGCGGATACGTTCTTTGAAAACTGTGCGATTTCACAGGCAAAGCCATTCAGTTTTGCCTGCGATTGCGTTCAGTTGTTTTGTTTTTTCCGCGCAGGTGCAATGCATTTTGATGGTTTACAAACAAAGGTTTACAAACAACATCTCCTAGAAACCATCAGTGAAAAACACAACAAACTCACACTTCCTTAAGGATGCAATGCGTTTTTCACGCAGAAGTTAATGGGTCTGCGTGAAAAACGCAGAATATAGAACACGCTGTGATTTTCACGCAACGCACAAGTGATGCGTGAAAATAAACGCTCATGTACAAAGACCCATTGAAATGAATGGGTCAGGATTCAGTGCGGATGCTATGCATTCAGGTCACGCATTGCACCCGCGTAGAAAACTTGCTCAGCGTCCTGACAGCACCCCATAAAGCCCTTTTTAGGGCTGGTACATCAGTCTGCTTTTATTTTTATTTTCTATATATATATATATATATATATATATCTTGCAGTTGTCTGCCTGTGTGTGAGAGGCCGCAGGCCCACAGACTGTACTGTGTGCACACCACTCATATAGGGTGGCACAGAACCTTGCAGAAAAAAAATCATTTAATTTTTACCCTTTAATATAATTGCAGTTGCCTGCCAGTGTGTGTCAGGCCCAGACTGTACTGTGCCCACTGCCCACCATTCATATAGGGTGGCACAGTACCTTGCAGATAAAAAAGTCATTACATTTTTACCCTTTACTATAATTGCAGTTGCCTGCCAGTGAGTGTCAGGCCCACAGACTGTACTGTGCCCACTGCCAGTGCCCACCACTCATATCGGGTGGCACAGTACCTTGCAGATAAAAAAGTCATTACATTTTTACCCTTTACTATAATTGCAGTTGCCTGCCAGTGTGTATCAGGCCTACAGACTGTACTGTGCCCACTGCCCACCACTCATATAGGGTGTCACAGTACATTGCACGGCGCACGCGCAGTGACCTAAAATTCAAAGTCTCTGTGAAGCGGGCGTAACCCTTACACTGCTTGATCGATACAACATCATACCTGATCGTATTCACACACTGGATATTTTAATGCACGTTATTCCAAACAATTTAGTAATGTTAGGTGATTTATGCCCTTTATGGATTAAAATCCGACTCTGCGTCCACTACGTAATTTTCCATGGGAGCTTTGCCATTGATCCCCCTCCGGCATGCCACAGTCCAGGTGTTAGTCCCCTTGAAACAACTTTCCCATCACTATTGTGGCCAGAAAGAGTCCCTGTGGGTTTTAAAATTTGCCTGCCAATTGAAGTCTATGGCGGCTCGCCCGGTTTGCCGGTTCGCGAACATTTGCGGAAGTTCGCGTTCGCCGTTCGCGAATGGAAAATTTTATGTTCGCGACATCTTTAAGTAGGAGCAGGAGATGTTTGCCTCCGTTACAGAGGGTAGTACACATAGCAGGTTTATTCCATCTGCTCAGCGTGGATGGGCAGAGGAGGAGGAAGAGGATATTGAGAGTCATCCTTCTGATGAGTACAGCGAAGTCTTGTCTGTTGGGATTCTGGCACACATGGCTGACTTTAAGTTATGCTGCCTTTCCCATGACCCTCGCATTGTATGCAGTTTGGCCAGCACTGATTACTGGTTGTTAACCCTTCTCGACCCCCACTACAAAGAGAACTTCTCATCTCTCATTCCTGTGGTGGGGAGGTTTAGCAAAATTGTGCAATACCAGAAGGTCCTTGTGGAAAAATTGCTCCAAAAATTTCCAGCTGACAACGCTGGCGACAGAGTACGTAGTTCCTTGGGCAACCGAGGAGGGGAAATGAGGGGAACACACAACAATTCCAACAGAAACAGGGCAATCCTCTCCAAGGCCTGGGACAGTTTCATGACACCCCACTAGCACCCTCACCTGGATGCGTGGCCTAGTGTCACAAGGAGAGAAAAATTATGGAGGATGGTACGTAGCAGACTGTGTCAGTGTCCTCAATGATCCCCTGTGCCTTTCAACTATTGGATGTCCAAGCTGGACACGTGGCACAAACTGGGGCTCCACTCCTTGGAGGTGCTGTCCTGCCCTGCTGCCAGCGTTTTGTCAGAGCGGGTATCTATTGCTGCTGGGGGCATAATAACTGATAAGCGCATCCGCCTGTCAACTTAAAATGCTGACAGGTTGACTCTTTTAAAAATGAACAAGGCCTGTATTGCTCCTGACTTATCTACTCCATCAGAGCAAAGCAGCTGAACGTAAAGGCACTTTAAATGTGGCTTTTATGGTGTATCGAATACACTGTATTCCCATGCAGCCCTTCTACCACAAAAAAGGGTATATGGTTCAATCTTCCTTTTCCCGTCCTTCTCCTCCTCCTCCTCCTCCTCCATCATATCAACCTCCATCATATCAACATGCTTATTAGGCTGCCCTCGCTCCTAATGTTTTAGAGGGTCAGCTCAGCAGCAGACCCTCACCGCTAATGTTTTAGAGGGTCACCAGCAGACCCTTGCCCATAATGTTTTAGAGGGTCAGATCAGCAGCAGACCCTCGCCCATAATGTTTTAGATGGTCAGCTCAGCAGCAGGGCCTCACCCCTAATGTTTTAGATGGTCAGCTCGGCAGCAGGCCTTCACCCATAGTTTTAGATGGTCAGATCAGCAGCAGGCCCTCGCCCCTAATTTTTTAGATGGTGAGCTCAGCAGTAGGCCCTCACCCCTAATTTTTTAGATGGTCAGCTCGGCAGCAGGCCCTCGCCCATAAGTTTTAGATGGTCTGAACAATTGTACCACAATGTGAATGAGCCCCTCTTTTATGTGATATACAGGTTGCATCGGAGTTCCTCTTCCTTGTAATTTGTGGCAGCACTTGCACTTTATATACAAGTAAATATACAGGAAAGAATGTTTCCTGACAATTTTTCCCTCTAAAATCAATTTTATCTTAGGTTTTGTGCGTATTATTGTCAGTCTGTAAAAGTGGCGTCCAAGATGCATCCAGACATCCTCCCCACGCTGTTCTCTGACCATTTCAGTGGTGTTTCCTTCAATTTTTGACCTTTTTCTGTGAACCAGACACCCTCCACTCTTCAGAACATGGGGTGCCTGGTTTAATACCCTGGTTCTCCCAGCACCCGAGCATCCCAAAGTGTTCTACGCGAGCACCCAAGCACTTTGGTGCTAGATCAACACTAATTAAGACCAGCATGAAAAAAATGCTGGTCTTGATAAATGTCCCCCGATGTGTCTTTCATCTGCTGCACTTTAAGTTAACCTTGCAGACCAATGCATCTATGGTCCATCATTGCCATTGCTATGTGTTTCTTCAAAAGGGCTTGAACAGCACATCTTGAGACCAAAAATCTTTGCCTAGCAGAGACCTTACTGAGTTATATAACTACCTTGTGTGTCAAAAAAAACCTAATGCAGGGGGGCGTGGCCTGAACGCACATGGCGCAGGCCGCATAGTCGCTCGCTCGTTCCTCTCCGGACATTCGAAAGCGGCTTACTAACTAGCCCTAGCCCTAGCGACGAACTAACCTCCCGCATACAATCGTGACTACACGTTGGGGCAATGGGGAAGCTTCGGAAGCGGCAGCCTTCGAAGAGACTGACTGAGTTTTTCACCCAGCCTGCCTCCTCTGACGCGGAAGATGTGGTCGCGCCTGACTCTTCGCCATGTACACTCTCGGAGCCGGATCTCGAGGTACAGGCCGCGACACATAGACCTCCTGATCCTGCGTCAGAGCCGATTACTGCTGGAGATATGAAGAAATTACTGGGGGACCTGCGCTCCTCTCTGAAAGAGGATATGGCTTCATTTGTGCAGGAGATCCGCCGGGAAGTGCAGAGTCTGGGAGAGCGAACCTCACACTTGGAGGTAAAGATGGCGGAATATACGGGGAAACACAACTTACTTGTTGATGCACAAGAGGCGCTGGAGGAAACCTTTACCACCATTAAGGTTAAGCTACAAGATCTTGAAGATCGACACCGCCGGAACAATGTCCGACTTCGCTGAATCGCTGAATCGGTGGGTCAGGGTGAACTTGAGGCGTTTTTGCAAAAGTTAATTAGAGATGCACTGCCCACCATTATGGACAGAGATTTGCTGATAGATCGCATTCACCGGATCCCCAAACCTAAGGGGTTGGATTCTACTAAACCTAGAGATGTTATTGCCCGCATACATTTTTTCCAGACTAAGGAGTTATTTCTGAGGGCTTTGCGGTCGAACCCCACCCCGACCGCTATGTTTAAAGGTATCTCGGTGTAGTCTGATTTATCTGCCGCCACATTAACTAAGAGGCGAGAGTTCCAAGTGGTGACTAAGGCACTACGAGATAATGGCATAAGATATAAATGGGGTTTCCCTGTTAAATTGATAATAAGTAAAGATGGATCCCAAGAGGTGTGTACTTCATCTCAAGAAGCTATGAAGACGCTGCAGGGGTGGAAATTACTGCCACTTGAGCTACCAACACAGAAGAAGATGACAGCCGGAGCTGCCAGAGTAACCCAGGACTGGGACAATGTTTGAGAGCTTTCTTAGATAAGGGCAATCATTTATACCCGGATGAGGACGTTTGTGAGTGAGTAGTCGGGCATACTTATTCCCCTGTTACCTGCCGCGGAAGGCGGGCTTGCAAGCCCTATAGTGGGCTGCTGGTATGCTGACTACGTGTTACCATCTATGCTGGATGTTTATCTGTTGGTTTGTCTGTGTTTTGTTTTTGTAGAGGTATTAATATATGATCTATTTGGGGGAATATTAATGTTTAATGTCTTTAAATCAGTCGCTTGGCCATTGGGATCCCTATTTGTAGAAATCTCTATTATGTCGTTTTTCTTGTGGGTAGTGGGGCATCTAGCCCCGTATGAGCCACTTTTCGATGTAAAATTATGGGGTTAAAATTTTATAGTAATAATGTTCATGGTTTAAACTCCCCATATCGAAGGTCCCGGCTTTGGGCTGACCTACAGAGGGTGAATTGTGATGTGGCTTTTATCCAAGAATCGCATTTACTAGAGGCGGATTTATTCCGTTGTACTCATAGTAGTTTCTCTAATATCTATCACTCGCCCTCTGTGAAGAGGCGCAAGGCCGGGACATTCATAGGGATAAAGACGACTGCGGCTTTTACTCTCCAAGAATGTATAATAGATTGTAGGGGGCGCTATGTTATTCTGCTCTGCCTCCTGGAAGGAGTCCAATTCACACTGGTGTCGGTGTACGCTCCTAATGCACGCCAGATAACGTTCTTGAATAGACTTTTTAAAAAAATCCGGAGGGTGGCTAAAGGTGGAATAGTGATAGGGGGAGACTTTAATATCCCAGTAAATTCTGATATTGATTGTTTATCTAACTCTTCTATTAAGAGACCTGACCTTCGAAATACCCTCATGATGAATGATCTACATGATATTTGGAGATATCACCACAGTGATGAAAGGGATTATACTTATGTCTCCCCCTCTCACTCTTCCCTTTCCCGCATAGACTATTTCTTGATCTCTAGATCGTTAATTAGCAGGGTTACTAAGTCACATATAGGCTGTGCGACATGGTCGGACCATGCTCACATAGCTATAGAAATAAATGCGGGGATGTCGGGACCACCTCCTGGAAGTTGGAGACTTAACCCTTACCTGCTGAGGTGTGTGCAGAGGGTGGAAAGATACGCCTCTATTTTAAAAGATTACTATCTTAATAATGATGTGGATGGTATATCTAATACGTCGATGTGGCTAGCGCATAAAGCATATATGAGGGGTATCTTCCTACAATCTGCGGCGAGGCTTAAGAGGGTTAGGGATAAGGAGCTGCACACTGCATTATCCAAGCTGGAATCAGCGGAGCTGGCATATAAATCCAGCCCCTCTGATACGCTTTCTGCTCTTGTTCGTGCCGCACGCTCTGAGGTAAGATCTTTACTTGTGTATCAATATGAGAAGCACTTGAGACGCTCGAGGGCATCCCATTATAGTATGGGAGACAGGGCAGGGGCTATACTGGCCAAACGCCTTAGAAGCAGAGCCACAGTGTCAAGAATTTTGCAGCTAACCTATAAAAATGTCACTGTGACAAATCCAGTGGACATCCCTAATGTCTTTGCTTCTTAGTATTCTGAGCTATATAATCTTAAGGATGATGTTAATACCCCTCAACCTGACATTGAATCTATAAGATCTTTCTTGGACCCTTTGTCACTGGCTTCTTTATCGACTCAACAACTGGAAGCTCTGAACAATCCTATTACTACTGAGGAGGTTCTGGAAGCATTGAGGCGTACTCCGAGTGGTAGGGCACCAGGACCAGACGGTTTTACCGCTGACTATTATAAAATCTTTAGCACAGTACTGGTGCCCTATCTGGTGAGACTCTTCAATGATTTCATGACCTCCGGTAATATTCCATCAGAGATGTCACAGGCTATAATTGTAACTATCCCTAAACCAGGTAAACCTACGACCGAACCTGTTAATTTTAGACCAATTTCATTATTAAATGGGGATTTAAAACTATATGCTAAAATTCTGGCTTTACGTATCAATGAAGTTCTCCCATCCTTGGTCTCGTATGACCAAGTAGGATTTATCCAAGGACGACAGTGTAGGGATGGAACTAGGCGAATTCTTGACCTGATACAGCTCGCTGGCGCCTCCAGGATCCCCACTGTACTTGCCTCTCTAGACGCCGAAAAAGCGTTCGATAGGGTGCACTGGGGATACCTGGAGGCTGTCTTAGGGAAATTTGGCTTTAAGGGTCCCGTTGTGACTGCTATTATGGGGCTATACTCTCAACTTTCTGCTACTGTTCTAACAGCAGGCTATATGTCTGGCCCCTTTGGCATTACCAACGGGACTCGACAGGGCTGCCCCCTGTCTCCCCTAATTTTTTCCTTAACTATTGAGCCTCTTGCTGAGTCAATTCGCTCATGCCCCGCAATCTCGGGTATCGGGGTTGGGAGCTCGGAGCACACCGTCAGCCTTTATGCTGACGATGTGCTCCTGGTTCTTACAGACCCTGAGAGATCTATGGAGGCGCTCTCGAGCGTCTTGACTACGTATTCTAAGTGTTCTTATTATAGATTAAATGCTGGGAAGACGCAGCTGCTATCTTTTCATGTACCTCAGGGCGTGCGGGATATGATCACAGGCCGATATGCTTATCAATGGGCACCCTCCTCTCTTACCTATTTGGGTGTGCAGTTGGCGTCCTCGATTAAGGAATCTGTGTCTATTAATGTAAGGCGCTTACAATCTGATATATGTAAAGATTATTCTAAGCTGGCTAGGATACATCTTTCCTGGATAGCCCGTATTAATGCGGTTAAGATGTTTATCCTCCCTAAAGTGCTCTACATGTTTCGTTGTCTACCCGTTAAAATACCTCTCAAATATATTGAATCTCTCCAATCAGGGATATTGAACTTCATTTGGCAGGGTAAACGTCCCAGAATTGGTAAGACCTGTTTATACATTTCAATTAAGAATGGAGGGCTGGGCGTCCCATGTCTTTATAATTATTATTTGGCCAGTTTGATGGATCAAACACTAGAATGGTGGTCACCCACGGTAAACCATCGGTGGATGCAGATTGAACAACAGCTTGTTAAGGGTGGATCGCTCAAATCTGCATTAGCTGTCCATGGGGTTCAGCCTTGTACAGTAAACGTTCCGCTGGACACCATGGAGAGCTCAATTTATATTTGGAAACTTTTTCTTACAACTGGACATCTTAGCTGTCTTCCAATACAAAAACTTCCTTTAGCAATTGTGGAATATCTTATACCCGACCTATCTTTGATTAAATGGCACACCTGGGGTATACAGCTGATTGGCCAGTTGTATGATAGTGGTAGGATATTAAGTTTTGAATCGTTACATGAGGCATATGGGATACTGAACAAACTGTTTTATCAATATTTACAAATACGCCATTGCCTATATACACTGCCTCACCATCAACCTGCCATCAGGGAGAATTCATTGGCTAGATATGTAGTGGAAGGTGTGGGTAATAGACCTAAGATATCGACTCTTTATGCTATATTGGCATTAGCTAAATATAATCAGAAATTAAAATGTATGCTGTCATGGGAGGCAGAAATAGGCAGGGAGTTTAGCCTTGACCAATGGCATAAAGCTTTTGTGTGGTCATACAAAAGCTTTAAGTGTATTAATCATGTTGAACAGATTAGGAAAGTGCAGCTCCGCTGGTATTGGACTCCTTCCAGGTTGGCTCGAATAACGGCCAATACCTCTCATCTCTGTTGGAGGGGGTGTGGAAAGTTAGGCTCATCGTTGCACATGTGGTGGCTGTGCCCGTCAGTACGACCAATATGGGCAAAAGTGGAGGATCTTATCTGCTCCATCTTCTCTTCGCCGTTGCCCATCACCCCGGAGATGGCGTTGCTGGGCATCGGCCTAGATGAACTACCGGCAGATCAAGTGTGGGTGGTGGCTCACATCCTAGCTGCGACAAGAATGTCAATAGCTAGAAATTGGAAGCAACTTACCACCCCGTCCTTAATATCAGTGATACAAGAGGTTAATTACTACTTAGTGTGTGAAATGGTTTACGCCACTTCTATGGAAAATAGGATTAAAACTCTTAATCAATGGCTACCTTGGGTATCAAGCCAATATGCTTCACCACTCCCCCACTGTATTTTATAACCTGATTTGATCTTGCGTAATATGCTAAGTAAGATATAATAGATCTATGTCCATGGCGACTGAGTACCCTATAGGTTGTATATTGATATTACCCTATTGTTTGTCTATTGATTGTTTTTTGTAATTTGTTATATGTTTTGTATGGTATTTTGAAAACATTAATAAAAACAAATGGAAACGTAAACATAACTACCTTGTGTCTTGTTGCTGTTGTCAGTCTGCAGTCTGCCATGGTGTATGATCTGTGACATGGAACTGCCTTCAACAACCTCACTTTTGTAGCAGAGTTTGGCTTTGCCACACCCAGTAAGCTTCCTACAGAGCTGTTTTTGTTTCAGGTAATGAGTGTTTCAACCTATATATGAAAATGAAGATCAATGTCACCTTTTTGGTATAATTGGTTAATCATACACCTGACTATAATCTTACAAAATACCTGACATTGAGCAAGTGTACTCAGAAGAATTGATTCTGCTTTGAAGGCAAAAGGGTGGTCACACCAAATATTGATTTGATTTAGATTTAGATTTCTTCTTTGTTCATTCGCTTTTCATTTTGTTAAATGATAAAGTATTAACACTCTTATCCATACCTTGCACATAATTGTATATGCTTAGCCAATCAATGAGGGGATCCGTAGAGATAGCTGTCGATTAAAAAAGTTATTTCAGCTGTTTGTTATCTCATATGTACGGCCAGCTTTAGCTCTTATAGTCATAACGTACAAGTGGTTTATATAGTCCTTGGCACTCACTGTGTAAGGACCTAATGACAAAGCTGTGAACTTTCGTGAAAGTCTTTTGTAATGTTTTTTGTCACCTATTTTTGCAGATATGGCCTATGGTCTATGGCAATGGGGAAGATTTTTGTACTGTAATCTACATATTGCAAAACCTATAGGATTTATAGTGCATATTAATACAATACATAGTCTGCAGCGCTGAATTTTCTAATTCATCACTTGTAGTAATTCACATGATGCTAGATCTTATTTCTAGCACAATCCCCAAAGACCTTACAAGATGGAGTCAAGATATGTCTGTCTGCGACAGAGAGTGAAACTTGGTTTTACTGAATACGTTGCTTTAGTAGATGCTTTAGCCTGAGGCAAGCACTGCATGTTCTGTATCTGTCACATCACGTTGTCACTGCAGTCTGTGTTGTTCCCTGTCAGAAAAAGACCATTTAACACACCGCGGTGGTGAGGGGGTTTGTAGGAGATGGAAAGAGAAATGTACTGTGTTATTCTTTTAATAGGTGGATGGGAAATGTGGGAAAACTCATTCCAGCAACTTTTTTAAACAGCTTTATTTTTACCATTCCTATAAAGTTCTGATTTTTTAAAACAAGTAACAAGGTTTCTACATTTCTTTCTTGTCAGATTCCTGACTGTCTGAAGGATTTGCAGCTATAAGTGGGCAATGGTGAACGGCAGCAATTAACATATGGTTATCAATCACCGAGAAAGGAATTTGGCAGAACAGACATCTTCCCTTATTATAATATTGCTTACTTCCAGATAGGCCTCTGCAGCTGACTTCATTAGCAATGTGCAATACAAATGATTCATGAAATGTGTAATAAAAAAAAAATAACACGGTGCAGGTAAAATGTGGCTAAGTATTTTTGCAACGTAAGCTGTATTTAAACTTACCATTAAATGGAAGCTCTGTCTTTGGGCTACGATTACATGGTGACTATTACTCATCTGTAAGTTGCTGTGCTGCAACCTTACTGTTACCTGATGGGAAACTAGGATATGGGCATCCCTATCCTTTTATTGCACAGGTCTGGTGCAGTGACGTCATCAGATTTTGCCAGATTTCTTCAATAAAAATGGCAGTGACAGCTTCTCTGCGAGCAAATGGATACGGTAAGTATATTGTTGTTGTTTTTTTAACCCTGACTAATCTCTGAAAGCCCTGAATTTTAATTTTAATCAGACATGAATGTGGCATCTGAGGAGTTTAATGATGAGTGGCGCCCCTCCCCCCAAAAAAAAAATTGCACCGGCTACATAAAATGGAATGCGATTCGTGATAAAGTAATTTGTGACGAATCGAATTTCTTTGTGAAATTCGGCAAAGCAGCCAAATAAAATTTTTGAACTTTGCTCATCTCTACTTACAATAACAACCAAATAATGCTGACTAGATCCAGTCTTAAAACCTATGGGGCCCATATACTGTATTAAGATCTATTCTGTGGTGAAGTGGTGACGGGAAGATGTGTCATAATGTGCCACAAAAATCCCTATTTGCGACATAATATGCCATAGGGCTTTTTAACATCAAATTGTGCTCCAAAAGCTGGTATAGCTTTTATTCCCAAAATTTTTTGCCAAAGCCATCTAAGACTGCAACAAAACAACACGCAAAATAGGGTTAGACAATTTTGGTGCAAAAGTTGTTTTAAAGAATCTCTCTCTCCTCACTTTCTATCACTCTATAAATCTTTTCACAGAAATTTGTGATTTTGTATGACAGATAACTGGTGTGCAGCATTTTTATGGAGAAAAAAAAAATTCCATGCAGTATATATATCACAGTACCATACATCTGCATGCCACAATGACAAAAACTGCCAAATTGTTAGCAAATCAGAGACACTGGGGTTGTTTATTATGACCCCCTATGCATGTGATGCTTTTACGGCGCCCTCACCATTGAACAGTGTCAGGGCAGGGTGGTGGTGCGGTGTGGACAAAACCATTGGCAACGGCACATTCACTATCACTTACACCAGTTTCTTGGCATAAGTGAGGATTGAAATCTTCGTCAGCTGGGGCAGGAGTAGATTTTGATCTTGGTGCACAGACTGCCAGAGGATGCTTAGTCATAAATTACGCACATCTTCCAGAGCGCAGGGGATATAAAAAACTGGTATACGACACCAGTTTTTGGTAATCAATCCCCATTCAATTTCAGAGCCACAAGGCACACAAATAATGTACATCCAGTGGTTAGCTGTATGGTATGTACTATACAGTGCTTAGATAAAGGGTGCAGTCTCCAGATAACTTGTACACAGTGCCAAGATAGTGCCATATAGTATCCTGAAAAAAAGAGTCATACAACTACCTGATACTGCACAACCCCTTTAGAATGCCAGATGAATGTAAAATATACAATGCAAATAGTATAGTATGACTATATTCAAAACTGTCTGCCAGAAGAAACTTAATTTAGACAGATCTCATGGCAATATAGCTAAATAATAAATTGGTCACATCAGTAATGGATTTATATAAAAAAATACATTAAATGTTTGACAATGGCTTGGATATAGATAATTCTGTAATTTCACTATCTGGGATCCTGGCAGTTTCAAAATAGCAAGTAAGCACGTGTCGGAATGTAAGAGTAACATTATAAACAGAACCACAAATTGGACTGTGCAATAAGACAAAATAAAGATCTCAGCATCTAAGCGGACAATATAACAGAATTTGCCATTACACATGCTTATGTTTTTTCTTTATTGAACATGCTTAAAACGTTTTACCGTTGCTATCACACTTACAAAATAAATTACAATTATCATGTAAATTTGTCATCTACTGCCCTGCTCTACTATGTTTCCAAAAAGACAAGTATATAAAAGTGTATTTCTAACTTTGGGTAAAACAAAAGATTTTAAAAAAGTAAAAAAAAATGGAATTGTAACTTTGAAATAATTTTGACTACTTGTCGCATTTTCTGAATTGCCAGGCAGTGGGGTTTTGCAAGATCTCCTAGTAATCATAGGGGATGGTTCACATAGCCAAATACAATTATTTTGAGGCTTGACTAAACTTTAAATTGAAAGAAAACAAGGCTGACGATTGCTCTGCATTTGACAATTTTTATTTTTATTTTTAAACGCAGCTATGGAAATTTCAAAAACGTAGTGGGGCCAAGTAGATGTCATCTGTCATATTTGGTATGAAAGAATAAACTGCCAGAGACAGATTGAGATAACAAATAACATAAGGGATGGGGAAAAAACAGAAAGAGAATTCAGAAAAAATAAAAGATTGCATAGAGAAAAGTACTAAAAAAAAGTTTTACTTTACATTAATGTGATGTGTTAACATCTTTTATAAGATGGTATTTTATAGATAATTGGCATGTTCCACCATTCAAGAAACGGTATACTAAAGAAAACTGCAGAGGGTGTACAGGATTATAAGATTTTGTGAGAAGTAGGCCTCATGCACACGACCGTATGTATTTTGCGGTCTGCAAAAACGGATCTGCAAAAAATACGGATGACATATGTGTGCATTACATATTTTGTGGAACGTAACAGCTTGCCCCTAATAGAACAGTATATCATTTTCCGTAATGCGGACAATGATAGAACATGTTCTATTTTTTTGCAGAACAGAAATACGGACATGGAATGCACACAGAGTAACCTCGTTTTTTCTTGTGGACCCATTGAAATGAATGGTTCTGTACACGGTCTGCAAAAAAATTGGAATGGACACGGAAATAAAATACGTTCATGTGCATGAGGCCTTAGACAAAGGTTTTAGATGTTGTTATAGCAGGTTTACTTTATCCTCTTGTGGATAAATGGTTTGATAAGAATAACATAGGTGTACTCATAGGTGTACTCCATTTTACAACCTTTAAACTTCAGGCTAAAATGATAGATCTAGACAGCGTTATTTTGACACCAGTGTCGCCAGACGGTCATTTTAACGCAATTTGTTGTATTACTGTAAAACACTTTTTGTTAAGTTAAAACATTAAGCTAGTCTAAATAGTGAGTACAAGTTATTATATTTTGTTTTTGTCATTAATTATATCGCAATGTTTTCAATATTTTAAGGGGTTTTGCAGCCTCATAAATTATTTTGAATCTACTAAATATTGAATTACTTCGCCACGAAGCGTATTTTTTTGTAAGTAGTGGGTGCAATGACAGTGAGCTGCAATAGTGCCATACATGATCGCGGCATCTGAGTGTACAAAACAGTGTGAAATTAACATTTAAAAAAAACATTGCATCAAACTTAACGTGTCCATTTGCCGGCTGTCACCATCTTGAAATGATCACTCGCAAGGTGCTAGACCCTTAGCAATATCAGAAGTCAGACTTACACAAATGCAAAAACAAATACATACTAAATAAAAATAAATAAGTAAACAGGAATGCATATACTAGTATTGACTAATGTAGAGAGTGACTCATAATGTGAGACATGAAAAGAATCTAAGTAAAACAATATGTCTTCCCATTCACATTTTGTCAGGAAATTGCCAGCTTTCTCATGACAATATCACACTGAATGTGACTGAGCAGCCTGCAATGTAAGAGAATACATTTCTTTTACATTTGAGTGGTTTTGCACACAGTGTTGGTCAGCACATTTTTGGTCAGGAGCTTCTGTGTTGTCAACTGTGTTAATTCTCATACAGTGCTCTCCCTAAATTTCCTTGACATTGGGCCAGGGGGCCTCAGCATGTCTCTTATGCTCAGAGAATGTCTCTAGTCTCTACATATTTAAAAGGGTTGTTCAATGTTATGTTTGTGGCCCGTGCCCGCCTGATGGAGCAGAGCAGCAGCGGGCATGGGCCACAAACATAACATTGGACAACCCTTTTAAATATGTAGAGAGTGCTGCAGCACTTACCAGTCTTTGTCTTCCTGCTGGCTCTGACCCGCTTCTCCTTCTCTTGTTGCTGGCAGTGGGTCCAGGTGCCAGCATTTTGTACAATCCTGCTGCATACTGCAGCCTATTTCTGCCATGCTTTCCTCTGCCCACCTACGGCTACCTCTGTCTATTTAAAGGGCATCTGTCAGCATATTTGTACCTATGAAACTAGCTGACTTTCTGTATGTGCACTTGGCAGCTGAAGGCATCTGTGTTGGTCCCAGGTTCATATGTTACCTCATTGCTGAGAAAAAGGGTGTTTTAATATATGCAAATGAGCCTATAAGAGCCATAGGGGTGTTGCTGTAACACTTAGAGGCTCTGCTCTCTCTGAAACTGCCACAATGTCTTCACTTTGACAGGGTTAGGCAAGATGACATTTTCACTGCCTGGCCCTGTCAATCAAAGTGGAGGCTTTACGTGTAACAGCAATGTCCACCTGGAGGCTCATTTGCATATATTAAAACATTATCTCAGTAATGTAGGCACATATGAACACAAGACCAACAAAGATGACTTCAGCTGCCAAGCACACTTGCAACAGATCAGCCAGTTTCATAGGTACAAATCTGCTGACAGATGTTCTTTAAGGAGCATTCCCCAGGAGGAAGGTGCCTAGGCTTTACGTTTCTAGCTTAGCTAGCCTTAATGAAGGTGTGCTTGTTTCTGTCTGACTGTCCATGTACCAAACCTTGCCTGTTTATCCTCTATAAATCTCTGCTGCCTGTCAAGACCACTGCCTGTTTATTACACTAACCCTTAGCTGCCAGCCCCGACCTAGGACTTGTTTCTCAGATTAGAAACTCTCTGCCTACCCTGACCTCAAACTGCTTTCTGACTATAAATATTGTATAATCCCTTGGTGCTTCACAGTAATGTTTCTGACCCCTTTGGGTAAGCTGCAAACTATTCCAGGACTTCTCCAAGAAGTAGTGGCCTGGTGGCTCCCCCCATTCTGGTTTTAGAGCCCTTTAATTATTGGAATTGGGAAGCAGTAGGGTACACAAGTTAAGCAAGACTTAGTGTGATCTCTCTTGCTTAAGAGGTCGGTGATGTCACAACTGGTGGTGAGCGTATTTTGCTTTATTTTTGATCAGGTGTATGAAAGCATTACTAGGTTTACTTCACTGATAGCAGTCCTGGCCTTGGATATGAGGTTGCTGCTGCTAGAACCATAAGAAACAGTTGATCACTGGGATGGCTACAGTTAGGAATGGAGTTGTATTGTTAGATTCAGATGTAATCTGAGTCCATTTAGATACAGATGGAACGTTGTCGCTCTACAGTAACACCGGTTCATAGTATCTTGAAGTGTCCTGCTAAACTTTTAGGCATGCCTGGTGCCTTATGTCCAGGTTGATAACAGTTGCTGTTGCAGATAAAATTGGGATTTGACAGGAACAAAGAAGATTTCTGAGGTCCTCCAAAGAGGAACTGTTTATGTGGTTCAGGTTGGAAAAAGTTACAAAACCATCTCTAAAGAGTTTAGACTCCAACAATCCACAATCAGAGAGATTGTGAACAAATAGAGGAACTTCAAGATTAATATTACTCTGCCTAGGAACGGTTCACAAACCATCGAGTAGTAGTTTACTAAAGGTCACCTGAAGAAGCCAGGCGGCTACTGGACCAATGTTCTGTGGATAGAAGAGACCAAAATAAAACTTATTGGTCTAAATAATAAGTGATATGCTTGGAGAAATGAAAAGACTGCATTCGAGCATGAAAACCTCATCCCATCTGTGAAACAGTGTTGGTAGTATCATGATGTGTGCTTGTTTTACATCTAGGCCCAGGCGACTTGATATCATTGAAGGAACAATGAATTTTGCATTATACCAGCAAATTGTAAAGCAAAAGGACAGGATATGTTTATGTGGGCTAAATCTCAAGAGAACAAGGGTCATACAGGAAAACAACAACGTTAAAGTCTCTAGAACACGATTGTTTTTTTCCATTTCCGTTCCATTTTTGCGGATTCCCTTTGCGGTCCATATGCGAAACCATTCATTTCAAAGGTTCCGCAAAAAAAATGGAATGTAATCCGTATGCATTCCTTTTTCGTATTTCCGTATATCTGTTCCATTGAAAGATAGAACCTGTCCTATTTTTGCCCACAAATAACGATCCGTGGCTCCATTTAAGTCAATGGGTCCGCAAAAAATAAGGAATGCATACAGAACACATCCGTATGACTTCTGTTTTTTGAAGATCCATGCCCACTTTGCCCTTGTGTTTACTGTTAAAACACATTACTGTACATTACATTAATGATTAAAAATGTTATGTTTCTGTTTGCAATCAGCAAAAAACGGATCACATACATATGAAAACCATATGGAGATTTTTTGCAGAACTACGGAACGGAAACTGAATCACAACGGATAAGGAAAAACGGATCAGTTAAAAACGGACTGCAAAATACTGAAAAAGCCACAGTCGTGTGCAAGAGGTCTAATGCTGTATTACACCTCGTTATTTTTCGGCAGATGATCGCTAACGAGCGTTCGTATGAACGCTTATTAGCAATCACCTTGCAATGTAATACTGCCGCAGATTGCCCAATAAACTAGCAAATGCTTATTAATCGGGCAATTGTGATTTATAAGCATACTTAAAAATCATTGTTTGCCAGCAGCAGATTGTGCTGTCTAATTGCGATCTTCTGCTGGCAAACAACTAGACAGCATGGGGACGAGAGATGGCATAGCAATTGCACCTCCCCATGCTACGGAGGAGATCACTGCCTGTAATAGCAGCGGTCTCCTCGGCTAGCTAGCAGGCGATTGCCGAAAGGGAATGCTTCCCTCCCAACAATTGCTTGCTCAATTGGACTGTGTAATACAGGCTTTAACCCCTTCCCGACCAGCGACCCACTAGTACGGTGCTGGCCCGGCACTTTTAAGATGGTGCCCCAGCTATAGCTGCGTTGTGCCTGCTGTTTCATACAGCAGACACCCGTGGCTAATGTCAGCGACCGACGTTAATGCCGGTTTATGGACATTTTACACTTCAGATTCCATGGTCAATCCTGACCGCAGCATCTGAGTGCGCAAATTACTGAAAGTGCGCGCTTTCTGTGATGCTCTAGCTACCCTGTGCGATGAAAGGAGGAGCCGGAGTTTGTGGGCAGCAGCCCCTGCCATAGTGAATGAAAGGAGGTTGCTGCACAGTGTTTCCTATGGAACCCTTGCCTGTAATAGGGCTCCATAGGAAACTAGTAATTTTCTCATAGACTCCATTGCTAATGCATTTGGGGTCTATGAGAATATAATATAATGGTTGTTTGTTATAGTTCCCTATAGGAAATACAAAAAATTCAAAAAAAAAAAAAAAATAAAGTTTTTAAAAGTAAAAAAATAAAAAAACATAAAAATTCAAATTACCCCCCTTTCCCCAAAATAAAAATAAAAAAAATACACATCATGGGTATCGCCACATGCAAAAATGCCCATAGTATAACAATATGAAAATATCTTCCCCATACAGCAAACGGCGAAACCGAAAAAGCATCCAAATGGCCGTTTCGCCGTTTTTGGTCGCTTCATTTTCTACAAAAATTTAAAGTGATCAAAAAGTCATACACCCCATAATGGTATAAATGAAAAGTACAAGTTGCCCTGCAACAAAGGAGCACCATAATTTCTAAAAAGTTATAGGGGTCAAAATATGAGGATGAAAAAATAAAACAGATTTTTTTCAAACTTATTTATTATTTTATCACTATCAAAATGCAATAAAAACTATACATATAAGGTATCACCACATTCATACTGACCTGTATAATTAAAGTAACTGGTCAGTTTTATCAAGAATCATAAATAAAAAACCCGTAAAACTGTGGCGGAATGGTTTTGTTTTCCAATTTCACCCCGTTTGGAATTTTTTTCCCGCTTCCCACTACGTCATATGCAATATTGCATGGTGGTGTTGGAAAGTACAACTTGTCCCGCAAAAAAAAGCTCTCATGCAGCTATGTGAATGGAAAAATTAAAAGTTATGGCTCTGGGAAAAAAGGAAGCGCAAAACAAAAATGCAAAAACCCCCAAAAAAATTGGGGTAGAAGGGGTTAAGCACAGAAGTCATTCAAAAAAAGAATGGCTAAAGAAGAATAAAGTTAAAATTTTGACATGGCCAAGTCAAAGTCCTTAACCCAATACAAATGTTGTGTTAAGACTTGAAGCATTTAGTTTATAAGAGGGAACCCACCAACATAACAGAGCTGAAGCCACATATTCAATGGTCATGCCACATATTAAAAGTAAAGGTTCACCTATATTTGTCACTCATATATACAGTATGTGATAGAGATGAGCGAATCGAATCAAACGAAGTGGAATTCGATCCGAATTTAAAGAAAAATTTGATTTGCAGCAAATGCAAATTTCCTTGCGCTTTGTGGTAACGAATCACAATTTTTCCTAAAATGGTGGCCACACATGTGAGGACTGAGGACATAGGGCAAGAAACTCTGGGAAGGCGGGATCACTATGATTGACATGCATGCAGCCAATCAGCAGCCAGCCAGCACTGTGATGTCACAGCCTTATAAATGCTGCAGCGATTTTAGATTTTGCCATTTCCCAGCATTCTGAGTGCAGGGACAGACATGAGAAGGCGCTAGGGACAGTAATTGGATAAAGCTGATTGGAAAAAAAAAAACTGAAAAAATTATTTAAAAGTGCAGGGAAAGGTGAGGGAGGAATCTTTTAACAGCATCTTAGTGCAGGGAAAGACGTCAGAAGGCGCTAGAGACAGTGCTAGAAAAGTGATTTACAAGTGCATAGAAAGATAATTTGGGGATTCAAATAGTCATTATACAGCTCTGTCATTCCAGCAATTTGTTCTTGGGATGCAAGTGCTACGTTAAAAATCCTTTAGTGGTTTATATCTATGGAAAAAGAAAATATATAAGCAGTTCACTTCTGCAGTTATATGTGGTGAAAGCGTTTATTGGCGTATTTCAGTACTAAAAGAAAAATATATACGCAGTTCACTGTTGCAGTTATTTGGGGTTAAAAGCGTTTAGTGACGTATTTCTGTACTACAAGAAAAATATATACGCAGTTCACTGTTAGTGGCCTATTTTAGTACAAAACCAAAAATATATATACGCAGTTCACTTCTGCAGTTACATGTGGTGAAAGCGTTTAGTGACGTAGTCTTGTACTACAAGAAAAATATATACGCAGTTCACTTCTGCAGTTATTTGGGTTAAAAGCGTTTAGTGAGGTATTTCTGTATTACAATAAAAATATATACACAGTTCACTGTTGCCGTTATTTGCAGTAAAAGCGTTTAGTCGCCTACTTCATTACAAAAAGAAAAATATCTACGTAATTCACTTCTGCAGCTATAGGTGGTGAAAACGTTTAGTGACGTATTTCTGTACTACAAGAAAAATATTATAGCAGTTCACTTTTGCAGTTATTTGGGGTGAAAAGCGTTTACTGACGCATTTCTGTACTACAATAAAAATATATAAGCAGTTCACTGTTGCCTTTATTTGAGGTGAAAGAGTTTAGTGGCCTATTTCAGTACAAAAAAATATATATATTTGTTGCTTTTGGGGGTGTTTTAATTTGCTTTAATTTATTTCTTTCAGCTAAAAGTATATCTGACAGAGAAGTGCCAGGCCATGCAAACAGAGGAGCAGAGGAGTGGCAGAGGCCTAAATGTTTTTGGCGCAGGCAGAGGTCCCAGCATAGTAAGGGGGCGTGGCAGCAGGTGTCGCAGCAAGAGGTTGTGTCTTGACCAGCAACGCAGTGGTTCTTGATTGGTTAACTCGGTCATCCACTTCATCCCAAGTGACATCAGACACCCGCAGCCAACAGTCGGTGGGTTCATCAGACACAACCCTTAGTTGGCATGGCCCGGGAGCAGGCCCTGTGCCCTCAACTGTCCTCAACCTGCCGCTGTCCTTTTCTGTTCCCTCACTGCGAGAAGTAGTATATGCTGTAGACTCAGCTACACTTTTCAGCGAGGAAGAGCTACTAGAGGACAGTCAGCACCTACTGCCCAGCCAAGATCTGGAGGAGACATCCGCTGCTTCCTCTGCTAGACAGGCAAGTAGTGATAAGGAGAGTGGCGTGGGTGGTGGTGTTGCGAGTGGTCAGGCTCCTAACCCAGAGACCGTTGAGCAGGACATCAGTGACGTGCAGACATTACTCGATAATGATGAAGCCGATCGCACTTGGGAGCCGGGTGCAGAAGGGGCTTCATCATCATCAGGAGAAGAGGGTGGTAGTTTGCCCGTGAGGCAGCGGCAGAGCCAGCAAGGTGGTAGCATGGCTGGGAGTCAGCAGGGTGGCAGCAGTGGGAGGTCGGGAATCAAACGTGCCGGGGTAGATCACCTGCTTCACAGCAGCCTACCTGCCCGGGAGGTAGTGTTGCAGGGGTTCACGGAGGCAGCGGCGGTAGCAGTCAATCAGTGCGGACTGTTGGGGAGAAAATCACCTACTCTGCGGTGTGGCAGTTTTTTTTCAAAGCGCCAGAGGAGGTGCACGTGGCCATATGTTTAATTTGTGGGCAGAAGGTGAAGCGTGGCACTAAGGGCCTGCATCGACATATGCAGCATAGCCATACAGTGGACTGGGAGTACAGTGGCTATGATGTGGTGGTCCAGCCTGCCGCAGCAACCGCTGCAGCACCCAGTGGCTTGCACAGGGTTTCAGGCAGTCAAGGCTCCACCAACTCAGCCGAAGGGAGCTGTCTGTCATTCCCATCTTCTGCTGGTCTAGATGCTCCTGCTCCTCCTCCTCCTACTCCTCGTCAGTCATTCCATCAGCAATGGAACACCGAAGTGATTGCCAAGAGACAGCAGTATGCGTGCACTCATCCAACGGCACAGAAGCTGAACATGCTCCTGTCCAAGTTGATGGTGCTGCAGTCCCTCCCTTTCCAGGTGGTGGAATCTGCATCTTTCAGAGAACTGATGTCTTGTGCTAAGCCGAGGTGGAGAGTACCAAGCCGTAATTTTTATGCCAAAAAGGCAGTACAAGCCCTGCATAAATATGTAGAGCAGAAGGTGGGCCAGTTGTTGAGCCTGTCAGTGGCTGCCAAAGTGCACGGCAGCGCCAACGTGTGAAGCTGTAACTAAAGTGAGGGACAGTACATGTCCTTTACAGCCCACCACTTCCGCCTCCACGTTCTCATGCCATTGGTCCAACTACACTGTCCGTCTCTGCCTCCTCATCCTTCACCATGTCCTCACCCTTCACTGCAGGGACAAGTCACAGTGCCTCTCCAGCATACCACATGTGCAGGGCATGGCGGTGTCAGGCTGTTCTGCACCTCGTTTCCCTGGGCGAATGGAGTCACACAGGGGAGGAACTGCTCCTTGTGATTCATCAAGAAATGGAATCCTGGCTTTCTCTGCGAGAACTGAAAATCGGTATCATGCTGACCGACAACAGGAAGAACAGCGTGTCGGTGCTGGGTCAAGGAAGGCTGAGCCATGCGCCCCTTATGTTACACATGTTCAATCTGGTTGTCAAGTGTTTTCTGAAGTCTTCCACCCATCTGCAAGACATCCTAAATATGGATAGGAAACTTTGCATGCACTTCAGCCACTCGTATACCGCAAAGCACACCCTCCTTGAGCTGCAATGGCAGAATGGCATCCCCCAACATATGCTGATATGCGACATTTCCACCCATTGGAAATCCTCCCTCCATATGTTGGACCGACTATACGAACAGAGAAAGGTCATCAACGATTACTTGCTTGTTGGCTTGGTGGGAAACATTTAACTCTTTTTACTTTCAAATGACTGCCCCATTGTGTGGATGTCAGGGGCCTATCTGTCGTTTAATCATTTGTTGTCTTGGTGGGAGTTACTAAACCCTTTTTACTGTCAAATGACCGTCCCATTGTGTGGGTATCAGGGGCCTATATTTGGTTTACTTGCTTGCTGTCTTGTTGGGAGACATTTAAGTCTTTTTACTGTCAAATGACTTCCTCATTGTATGGGTGTCAGGGGCCTATATGTCGTTTAATCATTTGTTGCTTTGTTGGGTGACATTTTCCTCTTTATACTGTCAAATGACCTCTACATTGTCTGGTTGTCAGGGGCCTATATTTCGTTTAATCGTTTGCTGCATTGGTGGGAGACATTAAACTCTTTTTACTGTCAAATGACCGCCTCATTGTGTGGGTGTCAGGGGCCTATATTTCGTTTAATTGCTTGCTGTCTTGGTTCGAAGACATTAAACTCTTTTTACTGTCAAATGACCTCTCCTCTGTCTGGTTGTCAGGGGCCTACATAAATGATAATGGCATGTTCCATTGCAGGTTGACCTAAGGCCTGGGTTGCTAATACGAGACCGCTCTCCTCTTTGAGGGTGCCATGGTCCTCCTGAATTATTAAATGAGGCCTGTGGCACTGCTGGGTAAAATCAATACTGATTTGGCATGATTGTAACTCTCCTCTTTGTGGGTGCAATCTGAATCTGTGAATGAGGCCTGTGGCATTGCTGGGTGAAATCAATACTGTCTTGGCGTGATTTTAACTCTCCTCTTTGTGGGTCCCGTTTGCCTGAATGTTTGATTAAGGCCTGTGGCCCATGATTCCATGATCCCTTCTTGGCTGTGATGACTTCAACTCCCATGTATGGTTGCCATTGGCCTGAGTCTGTGAGTGAGGCCTGTGACACTGCTGGCATACATGAATCCTTCTTTGCTGTGATGTGAACTTCAACTCCCATGTATGGTTGCCATGGTCCTGAGTCTGTGAATGAGGCCTGTGGCACTGCAGGCAGACATGAATCCTTTTTGGCTGTGATGAGAACTTTAACTCCCATAGCATTCCCACCTGACGCCACCCCAATCTCCTACTCCCAGTTGCCAATTGATATTGGTTAATTTTAATTTATTTTATTTTAAGTCATTCCCTATCCACATTTGTTTGTAGGGGATTTACCTACATTTTGCTGCTTTTTGCAGCCCTCTAGCCCTTTCCTGGGCTATTTTACAGCCTTTTTAGTGCTCAAATTTCGGTTCCCATTGACTTCAATAGGGTTCGGGTTCGGGGTCAAGTTCGGGTCGAGTTCGGATCCCGAACCCGAAGATTTTCGGGAAGTTCGGCCTAACTTCTTGAACCCGAACATCCAGGTGTTCGCTCAACTCTATTCATCTACTTTTAGGACTTTAGGGTTTACAAAATTTGAGGCACCACTGTAAATATGCTATCTGCTCATCTTTATTTAAAAAGTTATATCTTGGTGTACAGACCTCTTATGCATAATACTATGAATCTCAATATAAAACAGGTGTACATAGAGTCTAAAAGAAAAAAGGAAATAAGAAGGGTTAAAACTGACACTGAAAAATTTTAATCTTGAAATTTCGACTAGAGCGGCTCAATATATATTATGGTTCATCAGAGCATTCATTGCTAAAACCCTTTCTCTAAGTTGCTTGTAACTTTGAAAAAAAATGTCAGATACAGATGAAACTTGGCAGCTCTACAGTAATACCGGTACAGAGTTTCCCAGAAAGTTTTGCTTTATGAACTTTTCAGTTTCTCAGCTATCAGATCTTACTTCAGAGCTTGATCAGACAATTGGCAAACTTGGCAGAACTTGCCCTTTTAATATCTGCACAGTTTTTCAAACTAGAAGTCACCTTCCAAGGATTATTAAAATTCACATATGTGGCATAGATACTGTATCGATAAAACACTGAAACCATAAAATGTTAATATTAAGGCAATGTTTACATCTTGTAATACTATGATTTTTTAAGGTTTGTGTACAGCACTGGTTTAGTTTTTTATCCCCTTCACTGCTTTTCCCTGCTATCTTAATGTGCAAAGAAAAAAAGTGAAGTGGACGCCTAGTGGAATAGATCATTGTGCAAATCAGTCAGCAATTGAACATGAAATGAACATATTTCTTCTCCTTCCAGTTTCCTAGGTTTGATCCAACCCCTTTTCAAACTCTTTAACCCCTTAGTGACCACCCATACGCCTTTTTACGGTGGTCACTAAGGGGACTTAGGCTGGGCCGCCCCTTTTTTAAGGCGGCCCAGTCTAAGCGCTGCACGAATCCCATGAGAACTGCGGCCCTGCTATAAGAGCCTGTACTGGCAGGAGTGCCGATCCAGCTGTTTAACACTTTACATGTAGAGATGTTCCGAACTATTCGCCGGCGAACAGTTCCCGGCGAACATCGCATGTTGGCGTTCGCCACGGTGGGCGAACATATGCAATGTTCGGTCTGCCCCTTATATGTCATCATTGAGTAAACTTTGACCCTGTACCTCACAGTCAGCAGACACATTCCAGCCAATCAGCACCCTCCCTCCCAGACCCTCCTATTAAAAAGCAAGGACAGCATCCATCTTAAATTCATTCTGAAGCTGCAGTGTTAAGCCCCATTCACACGTCCGCAATTTTGTCAGCATCCATTCCGCAATTCCGGGTTTCGGCTCCGCAAAAGAAAGAGCATGTTCTATTCTTGTCCGCAACCTGCAGACAAGAATAGGCATCTCTATGGGGAGTGCCGGCATGTTGTGTTGAGGATCCGCAACACACTACGGATGTTTGAATGGGGCCTTAGTTAGAGCTGGGAGAGGGCTGCTGCTGCTGAATTAGTAGGGAAAGCGTTAGCTAGGCCAGTGTACTGTGTCCACTCCAGTCCTCAAACACTCATCTGATGTAAGGACCGTGTCCTGACAGCACCCCAAAAAGCCCTTTTTAGGGCTGGTACATCAGTCTGCTTTTTTTTATTTATATATATATATATTGCAGTTGCCTGTCCGTGTGTGAGAGACCGCAGGCCCACAGACTGTACTGTGTGCACACCACTCATATAGGGTGGCACAGTACCTTGCGGATAAAAAAGTAATTTAATTTTTGCCTTTAAATATAATTGCAGTTGCCTGCCAGTGTGTGTCAGGCCCACAGACTGTACTGTGCCCTCTGCCCACCACTCATATAGGGTGTCACAGTACATTGCACGGCGCATGCACAGTGACATAAAATTCAAATGAAGCGGACCGAGCATGGGTCTTTTTCCATCTCCCGGTTCCAAAAACCTATTCACTACACCGGCCCTGGCCCTGATAAGGGACAAAACAGAGATTAAACTGATAGAAATAGTACTTAGTTAACACTAGTTGCACTGGTGGCAAATTCCATTGCAAGTGCTCAAAATTAGAAGGAAGCGGACAGAGCAAGCTTTTTTCTCTATCTCCCCATGCAAGGATTCAATTCAATACACGTCCCCTGATAGGGGACTTAACAAAGATTAAAATGGTAAGAATAGTAGTTCACACTATTTGTATTGGTAGTACAGTACATTGCATGGCGCACGCGCAGTGCCCCAAATTGAGAGGAAGAGGACCGACCAAACATCTTTTTCCATCTCCCGGTTCCTAAAATCTATTCCATACACCGGCCCCTGATAGGAGACAAAACAGAGATTAAACTGGTAAGAACAGATTCTTTTTAATTTTAAAAAAAAGAGGACAGCCTCTGCGGAGCTAGTTATTTTTTGGCGCGTTACTGAACGCTCGTGCACATTGGCTGTAGGCTCATGCGTCCTTTTGCGGAGGTGACAAACCTGGTCAGTCAAACCCAAGGCAACATCATCGACCTCATCCCATATGCATTTTTTTCTGGAGCGTGCCCTGCAAAGAGTGCTGGATCAGGCCGTAGATGAGCATGAATAGGAAGAGTTGTGGTCACCATCACCATCAGAAGCAGCCTTGTCGTCGTCGTTTGCTGGACCTGTGGCAACGCAGAGAGAGGAATCTGAAGAAGAGGAGTCAGAGGAGGAAGGTGGCTTTGAGGAGGTGGAAGACCAACCACAGCAGGCGTCCCAGGGGGCTTGTTGTCACGTTAAGGGGACCCTTGGTGGAGGAAGAGACCCTCAGTGACGGCAGTGAGCACAAGGAACGGGACATGGCTAGCTTGGTATCCAACCTTGTGCAAATGGGGAGTTTGTGGTTGTGCAAATGGACTGTTTGCGGTGCGCTAAACGGGAGTTTGGTCTGTCAGAGTTTGGTCTGTCACTGTGAAGCGGGTGTAACGCTTACACTACCTGATCGGTACAACATCATACCTGATCGTATACACACACTGGATGTTTTAAAGCACGTTATTCCAAACAATTTTGGAATGTTAGGTGATTTATGCCCTTTATGGATTAAAACCCAACTCTGCGTCAACTACCTAATTTTCCATGGGAGTGTTGCCATGGATCCCCCTCCGGCATGCCACAGTCCAGTTGTTAGTCCCCTTGAAACAACTTTCCCATCACTATTGTGGACAGAAAGAGTCCCTGTGTGTTTTAAAATTCGCCTGCCTATTGAAGTCTATGGCGGCTCGGTTAGACTTTTCGCGAACATTTGCGGAAATTCGCGTACACTGTTCGCGAACTGAAAATTTTATCTTCGCGACATCTCAATTTACATGCCGTGGGCAATGGCGCCCGTCACTTGTAAAGTGCTAACAGAGGGAACAGAATCCCTCTGTCTCCCATTGGCAACCCGCAAATTTGATCAATGTGTGTGAAGGCTGCATTGGGTCTGATGTAGGCCCTAGACCAGCCTTGAGTAATTTCCAGCAGGCTGCGCCTCTCAATGTCAGAATAGCATTGCCATTAAAATGCAATGCATTATAGGGATAGTGCATTGCATTTTAAAAACAATCAAAAAGCTGTCTTTTATAGTACCCTTGGGGGACTATTAAGTGTAAAAAGAAGTAAAAAAAAACATTTATTCAATTAAAAAATCCCATTTAAAAAATTACTATCTTTTTCAATTGAAAATACGGTTTTCAATGAAAAAATTGCAAAAAAAAATCTTCTGCATATATTTGGTATTGACGCGTCTGTAATGACCGGGACTACATAAGTATCACGTAAATTATCCCCTACAGGGAATGCCTTAAAAAAAAAAAAAATGAATTGCTAATATATTCTTAGTTGCCACCAAAAATGTATTAACAAGCAATCAAAAAGTGTCATTTACTCCAAAATGATACCAATGAAAAATACATTTCGTCCGCCAAAAATTAAGCTCTCACACAACTCCATATAAAGAAAAATAAAAATGTATGGGTCTTGGGAACTGGCAATGATAAAACATTTTTTTATTTTAAAAAAAGAGGTTTTATTGAAAAAAGTAGTAAAATGTAAAAAAAAAACATATGTATTCAGTATCTCAGTAATTGTACTAACCCAGAGAATAAAGATATTATGTTATTTATACCAAAAAATTAACGCTGTAAAATGTATAACTTAAAAACACATTGTTAGTATTGCTGTTTTTCCCATCTCTCTCACAGAAAAAGCTAATAAAAGTTAACCAGAAAGCTATGTGTACCCCAAAATGGCGCCATTGAAAACTACAACTTGTCCTGCAAAAAACAAGCCCTCATAAAGCTACATAGACAGAACAATAAAAAAGTTATAGCTCTTGGAACGCGACAATGAAAAAAGGAAAAAAAACGTTTGGTCAGTAAGGCCCAAAACAGGCTGGTTACTAAGGGGTTAATCCGTTTCTAATACAGCGACTATTCCGTTTTTCGTTTTTATTTTTTACTCTCTGCCTTCCAGGAGGTATAACTGTTTTATTTTTCAATTCACAAAGCCATACTTTCTAGTGTTAATATTACATATAATGGTGTGACAAGCTGGAAAAAATTCCAGATGCGGTGGAAATGGGAAAAAAAAACATAATTCTTCCATTGTTTTATTGGTTTTTGTTTTTACAGCATTCGAATCCCTATGCAGTAAAAAATGATATCACTTTTAGGCCTCATGTCCACTACCATATGTATGTTGTGGTCCGCAAAGTGTGGATGATCGTGTGTATTCTGCATCCGAATGTTTGTTCCACAAAGGGATAGAACATGTTCTATACTTGGCTGCACAATGCTATGACAGTTACATATATCGGATGTGTACTCTTAATACATACAGTACATAAGGGGAATTTTCCTAAAGCCAAACATAAAGAAATAACAAGATTTTAAGAGTCCCTTAACCCCTTCAACAATCTTGATGTACCTGTCTGTCACAGTGTCTGAGAGCTTGTATTAGTGGGGTAACTATAAATGACTGAGCCCCACAGCAACTTTTTTAACGGGGCTCCACATGCAACAAAGCGGTCCGCAAGGGGTCCCTTTAAGATGAGATAAGTGTTTTGTGATGCCAGTTGCAAATAAACAAAAACGGGACGGAGTCCCTTTAAGAAATGGTGTTGCTACCCAGGTGTAGCAATGGCTGAGTAGTATAGGGTGGCCTATAATGTCCCTTAATGTTTTGTGCACGTGTCACGGTGCTCCTACCTGGATACGCTGGAACCTCAGGCCTTGGCTCCGAAGAGACAAATAGGGTGGCCAATTGAGGGATTTGAAGAAATATTTGAGTCCAGATCTTGTGATGAAGTTCAATGTCAGCTTTACTTTGCATAAACATTTCTCCAAACAGTTTACATACTTTATCTTGGTTCCAGCAGGCTCTAGCATTAACTCTCGCAGGCAATCTCAACTCTGCTACATTGGTTGCTCTCTGGCTCTGCTGTGCCGACAGACTTAAATGGAATCTCTGCTTCAGTGGGATGCTGCAACTTCTCTCTGTAGTCTGACTCTGGATTATGCCAGGGAATAGGTTGTAATTCTGGAAGCTTCAACATGGAGTCTCAGCCAGAACACACCAGAACTCCCTACCTCCTTCTGGTAGAAAACAGGACTGGCCCACTTCTGACTAAAAAAGGAGGGGAGAATGTAATGGAATGGTGAGTTCCATTCTCTCCAAGTGTAGCTCTGCCATACTTGCTGCCACCTGCTGGTGAACTAGACACATTACATGAACAATTAGATAACACTATTTTAATTGCACAGTGTTGAGTGACCTGGAAATAAATATATAGGTAACATACAGGTTAGACCATAAAAGAAGTAGCAAGGTGCAGAAGTTGTAACACCACTCTGGGGTGTTACACCCACCTCAGAAACTTTTTCTCAACCCTCTCCTTCAGTGAAACCCCCACTCCTGTGGCTAGTCAAGATCGCTCTCGCAGGCCAGGCAGCCGCCCTGTCCATTTCCTACAGTGTCTGTATATAATATCATTTTATAATACTGTTGAGGGGTCCCTGACAATAAAATCTTTTAGTCCTCCTCCTGGCTGGACCCTTTCTGAGTGTGGGCCCCTAATCAGCCATTTCCCCTACTTCCCTTATAGCTACGCCCCTGGCTTGTATGGAGCAGGCTGAAGCTTTCCAGGCCTGTCACGGTAGTTTGCCTAATGAGCTGTGAACAAGGTTCCTTAAACCCTTCAGCCACCGTAACGTACCTGTATGTCACTGTGGCTGAGGGCTTGTATGGAGCAGGCTGAAGCTTTCCAGGCCTGTCATGGTAGTTTGGTAGTTTGGTAGTTTGGTGTGGAATTTAATTCGTCATAGATTTCTATTATAGTGAATGGGACAAGGGATCAAAAGATCCCAGGTTCTAGCCTTCTAGGGAGGTAAAAATGATTGTTAAAAAGTTAAAGAAACATAAAAATATTACAATTTTAAATCACTCACCTTTCCCCATTTTACATATAAAAATATATAAACAATAAAAAAATATAATCATGTCGTTGATCAGCCAAAAAAATAATCTATCGCTCATTTATCCGCTGATGTGTACCTTTCATCAGAATGAAAGATGGTCAGCACATCTTCCTGTATAATCAGGAAAGTACTGCCGATAATTATTAGAACTGAATGAGCGAGGAATGAATGTAGTAATCATTCTTCTAGATTCACTTTACATTGGTCTGCGTAGTTGTCCCCTTGTGGCCCCTTGAAATAGAGCAATGTAAAAATGAGCCCACTAGACCAAAAAATGTTGTGCACCCCGGTTACAAGTTGCCTTTTACCACTTTTTCCCCCCAAAAGTTGGGGGAAATGGCAGGGTGTCTTATAGAGAATACTAGTGAGCACTAGATTATGGAAGCACTCATTAGTATGCAGGAGTCATGGGAAGTGGTTAGGGATTTGCTTCAAGTACTCCCAGCACTCACCCCTCCCTGGTCTTCTCCGGGCCCGCAATGCATGGTCCTGACTGTGTAGATCGTCAGGACACAGTGTGCAGTCAGTTCACAGTGTGACCCCAGAAATAATATAATAAGTGGCACTGGAAAGACACCTTTCTTCCTTTTAGAGAGGAGCTTTCTTGCATGTATTTCCCATGGAGTGTTACCCTAAAGTTTCCGTATTAGCTGGATCCCCACTAGTGACGAATGTATTTGTACATACAAAAATAATAAGTTTTACTTTATCATGGCATTTAGAAGAATTTGGGGGTCTCTGTTCAGTGTTTTCTGATATCTTGTCTAACATCCTTTAAATGCAAAGCACAGTATTTGATTCTAACTCGACATTCTTGACAACAACCGTGATTATATCAGTAATAAGGTTTTGTCAAAGTCTGCAAAGTTCAGGAAGGTTCTCCTGTCATCAAGCCTTACATTTATGTCTGGAAATGTTAATAATAATTGATGACCCCTGCCAGATTAAATGAGCTATAAATACTTTTGCAAGCACTTTCAAACCCTGATGTACTGTATAATAATTGCCCAGGTCATCAGGGAATGGGGACTTTCCTGTGACAATATAACCTAGTGCTGACATCAGACACACCACTATCAGATCTACATTAACTACTCGGGGCAGTTTATCTCAAAGGCTTTAGGCATTTCTTTGCAGGAACGGAAAAAAAAATATGTATGGCTGAATATACTCTGTCTCCACTATATAGACAAAGCTAATTATGACTTTATGTCAGTCCATCTGTTGGCAACATGCCTAAGGAATTTTCAATGATGGCGTTTGAAGACAGGGACTTCAATTTTACTAGTGCAATAAAAAATGGATTGTATTATTAAAATTTGATGATGCCTCTCCTTTAAACATCAGATAAGATACATATCTGTCACTTAAGGTCTGGCAGCGCAACCAGCAATATTTCTCGAGTTTCAGTGAGGTCTAAAGGGACCTGCAGATCTTTAATGAAACAGATTACCTAACTGTTTCTTTGTCTACTGACGTTGGCATCAATTCTCTGAAGAGGGTAGAAGGATGTGTAGCTTCCGTCTGCACCACCAGTTATGTACTCACGAGACCATTTGATCTGAAGGGAGAGTTTTTTGTATTACCTTTGTACTGAATCTCAGCAAAGATTTATAAAATAAGAGCTTCTCATTGCAAAATCTGTTATCTAAATGTAACAGAAGTCTAGTCAAGTTTTCAAACACCAAATCAAGTACAACAAAATATGGCCAACATGTGGTCTGTTTAGTGCTAAAACTGTGGTGGACAGTATGACTTGATTTTTGACATAAAAATTGGCAATCTCACAATACCTAAAAACACAAAAACACAATAACACAATATCACAATCCATGTAGACATATATTAGATATAGTGATGTCAGAAAATGAGTCTAACCTACACATTTTGGATTTTATTTTCTTGCCTTTTATAAATCCTATGAAGAGAGAGAGATAGAAAGCCAGCATCTTCATCCCCCTCCTTCCTAACTACTATTTAGTTTTTATTTCAGATGGATATTTGAGTCCTGCCTAGGTTGCTGGTCATTTACAAACAGCTTTCAGGAAGACTACAGGATGTTGACGAGTAAAGAAGATGGCCATTCACATAAGGCATATTGTAATACAAATGTGAAGTTACCAGAGTGAACACAGTTTGGGGAAAATGTTGGTCAGCAAATTTAACTCAAAATGGTGGTAAGTGTAATAATAATAGAATGTGCTGCTCCCAGTGGCCTTTCATCATCACCCTCATCCAAATTTTATACCATTTGCAGGGCTGCACAAACAATTGTGTTCATCCCTGACTCTACTTTCCAGCTGGGGCCCTCCAAAATACTCCAGATTGGTTGCATCCTCAGTCCTTCCAGAAGTGCCTCAGCCACTTACTTCAAGCCTTTTCATAGTAGTCATAATTGCCTCCACCTCAGCAACCACCTCTAGCTCATCTTCCCACATTCACCTGTGCTTTCTTTCCTTGGGTAGTGCCACCCTTCCAGCTAGCACCCAATGTGATGTGACCAGAGTGAACACAGTTCAAAAAAATGGCAAATTTAACTCAGACATAAAGGATGCATGCTAAATAATGGAACTTTACTTTCTTTTTTCTCAGCTTGAGAGGCACAGTTCACTTTAATGTTGGACAATTTGAACTCAGATTAGGGCAGATGGGCTACAGACAACTTAGTGTAATTTCACATTCACCATACACCTCTCTAGTGATTCCCTGAGGTCTAACAGGATCACCCTCTTACATAATGCTTGCAATGCACGTGGAGGGAACTTTATAGCCACCCCAATAACCACATATTCCCATAGCTATCTTACACATACTAACAAAGATGCTGATTTCCTTCTCCTTTGACCATTACAACTTAATGTTTTGAATAATGTACACATGAAGCATATGCGCATTACCATATGTTTACACCTTTCCACAGTTAATGTGGGCCTTCCTCAGTGCACCAGCAGGACACTGAAAGAAAAACATAAACATGATAAATTGGCTCAACAGTCAAACAGTCAACTCAGTTCCATGAGGAGAACCAACCATTTAACACAGTTATCTGTCACATGGACATTCCCTTGACAACCTTGAGCCACCAAGGCTCACTCTCCCCAGCCCCAGCTTCTTTTGATAGCCCAACCTAGAGACCTGGGAAGTCTCCTCTCCATCTGCAGCTCCTCTTCACAGTCTTTCTTGCCGTATGATTGGCTCCACTTCCCCTACTTAAGATGCTCTCATACTCCAGCTTGCCATTGCATGTAATGCCAAATCTACTGGCACTCTATTCACTGGCTCTGTTTCATGGGACAAAACCTAAAATTTCATTTCCTCCTCCACATCGTCTTAGACCACCAGGGCTCCCCAGTCCATTGGTTCCAGCTCCCAAAGCTTACTACAGCTGCCTCCCAGGAAAATTGCACATACTCCTCCAGCTGTTGATTGTGCCACACCTCCGGTAGCCCTGGTTTCTAATGCCGTGCAGCTGACACATAGTTCTTCTCTAGAATGCTCCTTTTGAATGGATCTAAAACCCTGCTATTTATCAAAGTGCACTACACATTGATTTTTAAATCCTTTAACCACTACAGGACCGTCTAATGCACGGATGCGTCTGGCGGGCGGTCCTGTAGTTGTGGTTTGACGCGTCGGGGCGTCTCCTCGCGATACTTCCTGGCCCCTTTGCGCATCTTGGCTGCAAAAAAGTTTCACACATGTGGTATCGCCGTACTCAGGAGAAGTAGGGCAATGTGTTTTGGCGTGTATTTTTACATATACCCATGCTGGGTGAGAGAAATATCTCTGTAAATTGACAATTTGTATAAAAAAATGCAAAAGTTGTCGTTTACAGCGATATTTCTCACACAAAGTATGGGTATATGTAAAAATACACCCAAAAACACATTGCCCTACTTCTCCTGAGTACGGCGATACCACATGAGTGACACTTTTTTGCAGCTTGGGTGCGCAAAGGGGCCCAAATTCCAATGAGTATTTTTAGGTTTTACATGGCTGCTTACAATTTAGCCCCGCCCAAAATGCCATAACAGTAAACAGACCATACAAATGACCCCATTTCGGGAAGTAGACACCCCAAGGTATTCACTGAGGGGCATAGTGAGTCCGTCTGAGATTTTTTTTTTTTTGCCAGAAGTTAGCAGAAATGGAAACTTTATTATTATTTTTTTTCCTCAGAAAGTGTCATTTTCCGCTAACTTGTGAAAAAAATGAAATGATACATGAACTCACCATGCCTCTCCGTGAATACTCTAGGGTGTCTTCTTTCTAAAATGGTGTCATTTGGGGGGTATTTATAGTATCCTGGCATTCTAGCACCTGAAGAAACATGACAGGTGCTCAGAAAGTCAGAGCTTCTTCAAAATGCCGAAATTCACTTTTTTGCACCATAGTTTGTAAACGCTATAACTTTTACCCAAACCAATAAATATACACTTATTGGATTTTTTGATATCAAAGACATGTAGAACAATAAATTTAGTGAAAAATTTATATATAAATGTAGTTTTTTTTGAAAAATTTTACAACAGAAAGTGAAAAATGTCATTTTTTTGCAAAAATGTCGTTAAATTTTTATTAATAGCAAAAAAAGTAAAAATGTCAGCAACAATGAAATAGGACCAAATGAAAGCTCTATTAGTGAGAAGAAAAGGAGGTAAAATTTATTTGGGTGGTAAGTTGCATGACGGAGCAATAAACTGTGAAAGTAGTGTAGTGCAGAATTGTAAAAAGTGACCTGGTCATTAAGGGTGTTTAAGCTAGGGGGGCTGAGGTGGTTAAAGGAAATGTGTCACGAAAATTTTTATCTGCCACTTAGAACCACATAGCAACACATATCCTTTTTTTTCTAATCTGTTTTTATTTTCTGAATAGCAGAAGAACCTGTCTTTGCACGGGTTTATTTCATCTATTTAATTTAATGTTTGTGTGTGTCGTTAAAAGATATTGACAGTATCCCCGCCCCTTAACACTGACCTCCATAGCGGACCATCCCCTTAACTATTACCTCCACAGCTCCCTGTCCCCTTAACAGAGACTTCCACAGCACCCTCCCCTTTAACAGTGACCTCCACAGCATCCCACCCCCTAATCAATTACCTCCACAGCAGTCGGCCTCTTTAACAGTGACCTCCACAGCATACTGCCCCCTTAACAGTGACCTCCATAGCAGATGTCCCCTTTATTAGTGACCTCCACAGTACCCCGTCTTGTTATGCAGTGATTTCCACAACAGTCCGTCCCCTTAACAGTGGCCTCTACAGCAATCTGCCCCTTAACAGTGACCTCCAAATCAAACTGTCCCTTTAACTGTGACCTCCACAGCAGCCTGCCCCTAGGGTGGCCAGAGGTCCGGTTTTAGGCTGGAGAGTCCGGCTTTAAGACTCCCCGTCCTCCGTCCGGCGCAGGGCCTGGACGGACACAGGGATGTTCGTTTGAACAGCTCACTCTCAGACAGCAGCACTGTATTGTCTGAGTGTGAGCTGCAGGCAGAAAGTCACCCTCCCTGCCACACCTGCAGCTGACAAAAGTTAATCTTTACCTTCATTTTTTCAATCCCCATCGGCTGCAGGGTAAGAGAGGGCATGGCTTAGCAGGACCTGGGGGAGGAGTTTTTAAGTCCGTCTTTTGAAGGTGGCCTGAATGGCCACTCTAACGGCCCCCTGAACTGTGACCTCCACAGCACTCTGCTCCCTTAACAGTGTCATCCATAGTGCCCTGCCCCTTTAAAGCTGACCTGCAGCAATGAAGAAAAATGGCTGGGATGTTATGGAAACCTGGTGTAAAACTGTGTGTATGTGGAGACTAAGGATCTGCAAGCTTCTATTGGTTGATAAGGGACATGTGATCGTGTGTATGACAATTGGGATATGAAGTTGGGATATGAAGAGAAAGACCTGCAAGCTTCTATTGGCTAATGTAGGTCATATGATCATGTGATGTGCCATATTTGCATTTTTGGGAATATCTCAGGAACAGTATGTGCTAGAGAGCTGAGACTTTCCCAGACACCTGATGTACCTGTGTGCCAAATTTCGCGATTGTAAACGCGACGATGCAGATTCCCTTAGGGGACATCTTTATATATTAGATTACAAAACATTTTTATTCTATTTCCTAAACATGTGTAGCATATGATGTAGTGGAAGCTAAAAAAAAATTTCTAAATGGGGTGAAATTGGAAAAATTGCAATATTCATGATGCAGTTAACTTTATTTTCCTGGTCAGTAGGATTACAGTCATACCACATTTCTACAGTTTTTGTTGTTTTCCAAAAACTTTGAAAAAAAATTTTTTTGCTTTGGATCACATATTCTGATCCTCATAATGTTCTTATATTTACGTCTACAGAGCTGTATAAGGGCTTATTTTTTGCAGGCCAATCTGTATTTTTTATTCATATTATCTTGATGTGTGTATGACTTTTTGATCACACATTTTTTTGGGAGGAGAAGCAAACAAAAATGGTGAATTGGCTACTTTTGTTTTGTTTTGCGGTGTTTATGATATGGGATAAATACTTTGATATTTTAATAGTTTGTGGGGGCCTTTTGGGACACAGCAATGTTAATAATATTTATGTTTATTTATTTTTATTTTTAATATATGGAAAGGCGGAGTTTTTTTATTTTTAGATTTTTTTTATATTTCTAAAAGCTTTTCACTTTTTTTACACTTACTTTAGGTCACCTTAAGGAACTTTTACATGCGATCATCTGATTGCTTCTGCCATAGAGCATAGACTACAATGATTTAACTTTGCAGCCTATGGGAGACTCACTATATTCGTATCTTTGCCTCCAGGTGTCTGCTCTGTAAAGTGCAGCTGAGCAGATGCCATCTTTAAAACCCCAACCCCGTACATGTATGATGAGGTTAAAATAAAACATAAAGCTTATAGGCACCAGGAGCAATCTCCAGAAGAAGGTATTTTAGGCCTGGCTTAGGCAATCTTTGTGCACTTATAATTGTGCCCTTGATTGTTCTTTAATCTTTTCTGATCCTAACATGTAAAGCAAACCACTCTTGTAGGACAACTCTGATGTCTCTGTATTTGTATAAAGATTACTGAATCATTTATCTATCCTGACAAATATTTTATTAATTTTACCGATTTAAAGAAAAAATAAAAATGGCTCTACTTCATTGCCATATGACAATTAATTTCTTATGCCATACTGACTCTGGCAGGTTCTCATTAATCAACAAAGGTATGTAGTGATGTTGTAAGATTTATTACAGTCATAAATCAGAATGTCCACATATTTTCTTGTATTTAATAGTTTAGTTTTTTTTTGTAAATCCACATAAAGCCATATGTAGGACAGGAGGCAGCGGGCTATTCTACAAAGAATACAGCAGGGAATTTTGAGCAGTATAGATGCTTAGCACTACATACAATTGAAGCTGTAATAATGGCGTGCTGATTTGCTCGTGAATGAAGTAAAAGCTGCAGGATGAAGTGTCAGACAACAGGCTTCTGTCAATGTTATGTTGTTGTTTCTATCTCCTCGTGTTTCCCAACAAACAGCTGAGTGCATATAATCCAAACCAGGTCACTTTTGCTTTGAGTGGATAATGCAGAGTTTGTCTTGTGAAACATGGGTTGACATTTTGTTTTTTTCTGGCAAAAGCCCAAGTTTTGATGGGGTCCCCCATAGTTTTCTTTTGATCTTGCTTTCCAGCTCATTTTTTCTTCTTGCTACATAAATACCCCTTTTAAATAGAATTGCTGTAATTCAAGAAGGATCCTTTGCTAAATCTGTAATGTGCAGAATAAAGGCAAATTATCCATCTCTCTGATTATTTTCACCTAGCTTCTTTTGTTGTTGACTCTTTTCTATTCTTCCCACACTGTAGCTATTACATTTTTACCTTTTCTTCTTTAAAGTTGAGCTTATTTATAAAACTTTTGATGTTATGTTGGTTTCCTCGCAATTTTGGCTACCAGTCCCACATTGGCAGTGCTCATTACTGCCCTGTCTTTACACTGACAGTTTTGAAAAAAGAAAATTGCACAGTAGTTAGCATAACTGCTTTTCACCACTTGTGTTTTGGGTTTGATTATAGCCAAATAATATATAATCCTTCCATGTTTGCTTAGGTTTCCTGTGGAAGCTTGTCCAGCTGAAAAAGTGTGATGCAGATGTGGATCTGCTGTGTCAATTTTACTTGCGGCTACTCCTAAGGGTGTTATCTAAGCTGTCCCCCAAGTCTTCACCCTTTAACCCCTGTACAGGGAACTGGACTCTGCTGCAAGGGAACCATCAGACTACTACATGTTGGAATAGTCTTTCTTCAAGTGAATGCTAACCCACAAGGGTCAAGATACACCAATGCTGAGCACCAAAGAATAAGGCAAAACTGTAGTCAGAGACAGGACCAGGTCAAGGCAGGAAGACTATGTGCAATCCAATAAACAGTCTGAGGTCAGGGTGGGCAGCTCAGGGTCAGTACAGAGGACAGGTCAGACAGCAAAAGATCATTATCAGAATTCAGGCAGAAGTCTTTACAGGGAACAAACAGGCTATACCTTTGCACAAAACTAGGGTACTAGAACCTGAAGCTATGGAGCAGGTAAGCAAGGCTGCAGCTGCACCCAACAGCAGGGGCAGAGGGTGCAGCTGCAGCCTGGCAGAGGGCATAGACTGCTACTAAGTACTGCTATATCATTATGTACATCTGACACAGTTTATGTTAATATTGTATGTTCACTACATGTTTACATGGTGCCTGGGTATATGATGTACACATCTATCATCAGTATCTTTAGACTATTGTATGAGTAATATTATATGGACTTTTTTTGTAGCTAACTTTCCATTTGTCGACACGAGGTCCACAATTATTTTGGCAGCGATGCAGTGAATATGAGGCCTATATCTGATAAGACCTCATTCCTTCATTATAGGAGCACCAGGGGTCAGTGGTACTTGAGAAATAAGAGCAGGAGACTGTGCAGGAAAATAAAAGAGAGAGAATATGTTTGTACAGATAGACCAAGGGAAAGAGCAAAGGATAAGGTTTGAAAGGGGGTGGTCGCTGAAGAGAACATGCTATCATCTGCATGTTAAATTATCATAGTGATCACATTCTATTTCCAGGGTGCAGGCCAAGTGGATCCATTCCTACTATATTTTTTTAATCATATTTTATTGGCAAGTAATTTGTGTAGAGTCTTTAGTGTACACTCTAGACTAAAGATAGCTTTTGTAGAAATTGAAAAGCTTGCAAGTGAACATATTTTAACATTAAAAAACCTCTTTGCTCCACTTTTCAACATAGAAAATGATTAACAGTGTCCAGCTATTTATATTATAAATAAAATATAACATTTTAGTGCTTTTCCACTTACTATATGTGGAGTTGTTGTAATTAGGTTAATTTAAATGTAACCTGGAGAGCTCACTTAATTAAGGGTTGAGCTCTTCCCACAGGTCTCTCACTGTTGTTCCTGATTTGTGGAGGAACAGGCAATGCCAAGCGGGTGACGACCATATGGAGGGTAAGAATTGTATGTCTTGGTGAAGGAACTTGGTAATAGACCCAGGATACTGATTGTGAGGGATAATCAAATATGCATTTAGTGCCTAGACAAGTGTCCAGTTGACCCATAAAGATGACTCTGCCCATACTAAATCACTGACAAAGTTTATTAGTTATCTGCTTATTTGCCTTTGATATAATGCTTTTAGGACAACATTTTAAGGGCTTGAGGACCAATTACAGTGAAGCCCCTTTGAGATGACCATCCAGTAATGAAAAATAGTCTTCTAGTCGGTGGTCTTCTCAAAAAATAGACCAGATCTGGGAATTGAAATTCCATTTCAGAAAAATCTGGTCTACATGAGGGGTGACCTTCTCCAATAAACAGTTTAGAAGAGATTGTAATGTATTAAGTGGGTCTAAATTAGGCATATTTCAGGTGCATATGGCGGCACAATGGTTAATTGTGCCACTATCTGAGACTATACTCCGCTGACGCCAGGTGTAAAATTGTGGGCGTGGAGTGGGTAGAAAGGGGACGGTCAGGCAGGTCAGTCTCATTCATCATTTTCCTATGTTTTAGGCGTAGAAAATGGTCTAAATGTAAGACAGCTAAGAAGCTGTCTTAAATTTATACTGGGGCTGAATGCGCCGAAGTTATGGAGAGGCCTGAGCCTCTTTATAACTTCGGCGAAACCATCGCCAGCTATGGGCCTTTACTAAGACTGGCGTCTGAAAAGATGTTCTTAATAACTGTGCCCCTAAGTTTCCAAATTTACAGAATTTCTAACTTACAATCCTCCAAACCAATAAATATTGGACCTTAAGGTACTGCTATACTAGGATACATACTAGTAAATAGATTCTGAGGACTTACCCTCCATCTAACAAAAGTAACATGTTCAGTTTTGAATTATCAATGTCTAAATTGAATTCTCGATACTTCCTGAAGCGCAATTTTCATTCTATGCTACTGATATATTTCAGGAATCCGTAAATCCTATAGGATTGCTAATTATGTTCAGAATATAATAGACAGAAATTATATAATCATTACAGCTTTTACACTGGAACTGATTACCGGTTTCTAAATATATGAGCAGCACAGAAAAAGGAACAGGGACCTACTGAAGATAATACATTGGTGAAAAATAGTATAATAGTACCAAAAAGTGCAAATAGTAGTCCCAAATATACCATACACCCAGTTATACACAGACACACTATACAAACATCTATAAATTGTATACCATATTTTTCGCCCTATAAGACACCCCTGCACCAAGTTTTTAGATGAGGAGAATAAGGTTTTATTAGACCTCAGATCAGACCCCAATCAGACCCCCAATGTTAATCAGACCTCAGCTCAGAGCCCCAATCAAACCATCAATGTTAATGAGACCCTCAATCAGACCTCAGATCAGACCTCCAATGTTAATAAGACCCCAATAACACCTCAGATCAGACCTTTAATCAGACCTCAGCTTAGAGAATGTAAATCACCACCATTCAGACTTCAGATCAGAGACTCAATGTTTAGGGCCCCCTAGACCTCAGATCAGAGCCCCAATCTGAATAAGAAACCCCCATTCAGACTTCAGATCAGACCCCCAAATGTGAATGCCCCCCAGACCTCTGTACAGACCCCCTTGCTCAGAGCAAATAAAATGAAAAAAATCCACTTACCTGTCCTGCTCTGGAAGCAGTCGCCTCTGCTCCCAGGATCCAGTTGCATCTCTTCCAGCTGTGCGCTCTGCTGTGACCCGACAAACACAGACTGTTGACGTCCTCACTCTGTGCGCAGTCACAGCACAGCCAACGGCAAAGGAGAAGGAAGCAGTGAGTACAGAGCCCAGGGATCTCTGCATTCACCGTTCCCGATCCTCCAGTACTAATGAGCACTTCCATTATAGAAACGCTCATTATTATTCAAACCATAAGACACACTGGCATTTTCCCCACATTTTGGGGGAGCAGCAAGAGGAAGCCACAGAGTTGGCCAGTGAAATAGTGTTGAGTTAGCAGAAGCATGAGGAGGCCACAGACTGGCAAGGTGACATAGTGTGGGGGTGCCAGCAGCATTAGGAGGCCACAGAGTGGCCTAGAGACATGGTGTTGATTTAGAGAGAAGCATGAGGAGGCCAAAGAGTGCAAGGTAACATAGTGTGGAAGTGGCAGCAGCAGCATTAGGAGACCTGAGTAGTGAGGTGGCAGCAGCATCAGGAGACCACAGAGTGACCCGGTGAAAGAGTGGGGAGGTGGGTGGCAATAACAGTACCTGCTGACAATGGTGGCATCAGGAAGGTAGCAGCATCAAAATAGTAGCTGAGGCATGTAGAAAGAACAAACCGTTCTCTTTTGTCAAGGTTTGGGTGAGGAAGCATGGAAGATCTAATCTGATGCATCAGGCATTGGTGGGTGGAAATCATGCTCGATTCATCTTGACAAAGGTCAGTCTCTCCACATTTTGGACAGGCGAGTTTTCCTTGGTGTAACTATTGCCCCCGCCGCACTAAACACCCACTCTAATGCCACGCTACTGGCTGGGCAGAAAAGCTTTTCCAGGAAAAACTCGGGCAGTTACGGCCACAAATCCAGTTTGGCTGCCCAGTAGTGATGAGCGGCAGGGGCAATATTCAAATTCGTGAATTCCTTATCTTTAGGCATTATTTTCTTGATTGCAAAAATTTTCACTAAAAAAAATTCGCATAAAATTCACATTGACCGGTATTTTAAAAAGAAAACGAATATTCACGATTCCGAATATATTTTGAGATATTCGAAATATTCGCGAATTCTCGAAGTCCCGATATTTGCGATTATAATTCGCAATTCGAATATTCGTGATCAACACTAGTGCACAGTAGTCCAGCCGATCTTCAATGTGGGGTGGCAGGGTACTGTCCAAGTATGCCACCACCTGCTGGTTCAGGTTCTGCTCTAGGTCTTGCTGCTGCTACTTGTGAGTAGTTTCTTCACTAGGTCGGGTTAAGAAAGCTGCTCATCATTGACTCTAGACTCAAGCTGCTGCTGACGGAGCTGGTACTGCTCCCCCCCCCATTCCGCCACAGCAGCCACGGCAGTGGAACGAGAGTGCCGAGGGCCCCCTATTCAGACCTGTGAGAGGATGGACAATGGTGCAGATAGGCAGCGGCCCACTGACTACATAGGGTGTTTCTATAGTAGTTCAGTGTAGAACAGCGTGGCACGGCCGTGCCCTGCACATGTGGTATGCTGGAGGAGCACTGTAAATTGTCCCTGCAGTGGAGGCTGAGGACACGGTGGAGGATGGGAAGGCAGAGGTGGACGTTGTTGCAGGACCAACTGCATGAGAATGTGAAGGCGGCAGCGGCGTCACCTGGCCAAGTTGCTGGTTTGGCTAGGCAGGAACCAAATTTACCTAGTGGGCCGTAAAGAACATATATTGTCCTTGATCGTAGTTACAACTCCACATGTCGGCGCTGCCGTGCACTTTGGCAGACACAGACAGGCTCAAGAGCTGGCCCACCTTCTACATATTTGTCCAGGGCTGGTACTGCCTTTTCCGCAAAGAAATGAGGCTTGGGACTCTCCACCTCGGCCCAGCAAAAGCCATCAGTTCTCTGAAAGTTGCAGAGTCCACCACTTGGAAAGTGATGGACTACAGCACCAGCAACTTGGCCAGGAGCACGTTCAGCTTCTGGGTCGTTGGATTAGTGCACGCATACTGTTGTCTCTTGGAAATCGCTTTGGTGATCGATTGCTGACGGAATGACTTAAGGAGTAGGAGGACAAGGAGCAGGAGCATCAGGTCCGGTAGATGATGGGAAGGACAGACAGCAAATTTCGGCTGAGGTGGTAGAGCTTTGACTGCCTAAAATCGAGTGCGTGCCACTGGTTGATGTAGCGGTTGCTGCGGCAGCCTGGACCACCACATTGGGGCCATGGTTCCCACAGGCCACTTTATGGTGACACTGCATATGTAGACGCAGGGTCGTGGTGCCAACATTGGCACCATGGCCATGCTTCACCTTCTGCCCACAGATTTGGCAAAGGGCTATGTTAACCACCTCCAGTGGCTTAACAAAAAACTGCCACACCGCCGAGTAGGTGATTTTACCCCCAACACTCCGCACTGACTGACTGCTACCGCCGCTGCCTCTGTGAACCCCTGCACTACTACTTTTCGGACAGGTAGGCTCCTGCGACCTGGGTGGTCTACTCCAGGCACGTTTGGCTCCTGACCTCCCACTGATGCCACTCTGCTGACTCCCGGCCACGTTACCAACTTACTGGCTAAGCCGCTGCCTCACGCTTAAGCTGCCACCCCCTTCTCCCAATGATGATGAAGCCCCTTCGTCACCCGGCTCCCAATTGCGATTACTACTGACGTTACTGATGTCCTCCTCAACTATCTCTGAGCCAGGAGCCTAACCGCTCGCAAAACCAGCTCACACGCTAATCTTCTTATCACTACTTGCCCACCTACTGGCGGAAGTGGAGGATGTACCTTCAAGATCTTGGCTGGGCAGTAGCTGCTGACTGTCCTCTAGTAGCCCATCCTCGCTGTATAGTGGAGCTGAGCCCACAGCATATAATACTTTTCTGGCTGAGGGAACAGAAAAGGACAGAGGCAGGTTGAGGACAGTTGAAGGCACAGGGCCTGCTTCCAGGCCATGCCAACTAAGGGTTGTGTCTGACGAACCCACCGACTCATGACTGGGGGTTTCTGATGTCACTTGGGACGAAGTGGATGACCGAGTCAACCATTCAAGAACTGCTGGGTTGCTGGTCAAGACACGACTGCTAGCTAACAATCGGAGCTTAGGCCTCTGGAAGTGACCGCTGCTGCCACGCCCCTTTACCCTGCAGCGACCTGTGCCTGCGCCAGAAACAATTAGGCCTTTGCCACTCCCCTGTGCTGGGCCTGTTACTTCTCTGTCTGACATACTGTTAGATCAAATAAGTAAATAAGAAGGAAATGAATACACCCCAAAAACGGCTGTAATTTCACCACATAATGGCAAAAAATTATTTTCTGTTTGCACTAATACACGCCAAAATGAGCTGTCATTTTCTCACTTCACCACACAACGGCTAATAAGCCCTTTTTTCCCACTAATACATGCCAAAAAAGGCTTTAGAACATATAACTGCACCGCTGAACGACAAATAATCCTCTTTTAGCAACTAAAACATGCTAAAAAGGGACGTAATTTTCTTACTTCACCACACAACGGCTAAGAAGCCCTTTTTTTCCCACTAATACACGCCAAAAACGGCTTTCGAACATATAACCGCATCGCTGAACGGCAAATAATACTTTTTTGTTGCCACTAATACACGCCAAAAGGGGGTGTAATTTTCTCACTTCACCACACAACGGCTAATAAGCCCTTTTTTTCCCACTAATACATGCCAAAAAAGGCTTTAGAACATACAACAGCACTGCTGAACAGCAAATAATACTTTTTTTAGCTACTAATACACGCCAAAAGAGGCTGTAATCTTTTCACTTCACCACACAACGGCAAATAACTAAATAAGCCCTTTTTTCCTACTAATAAACGGTAAAAAAAGACTTTAGAACATTTAACTGCACCGTTGAATAGCAAATAATATTTTTTTTTGGGCACTAATACATGCCAAAAAGAGCTGAATTTTTTCACTTCACCACACAATGGCAAATAATACTTTTTTGCCACTAATACAAGCCAAAAAAAGCTTAAAAACATATAACTGCACCGCTGAACGGCCAAAAAAGCCTTAGAACATATAACTGCACCGTTGAACGGCAAATAATACTTTTTTTGCCACTAATACATCCCAAAAAAGCTTTAGAACAGATAACTGCACCACACAAGGGCTAATAAGACATATAAATATTTCCTAGTAATACACCCTGTTAATGGCTGTATCACACAGCACTTGCACCCCAATAACAAGAACGGTTTGCTGGAATTACAGAGGTATCATCTCTTGCAAACCTAAAAGCAGCAGTATAATGGCAATTTGGATTCCCAGTCAGTGCAGCAAGGTGTAATAGGATTGTTCCTATTACCCAGTCTGTACACTCTCCTATTTGACCCTGTTCTCCTATTATAGTGTGGAATAATTCCTCCCTATCCTTTCCCTACGTTTCAAGTGCTCTTTCTCTGAACTTCTATTCAGCAAAATAAAAGTTTTCAAGTCTTTCCTAGAACTTTCCCTGTTGACGTCTCTCCCTGCACTAAGTTCACTGGAAAATGGCAGAATCCAAGATGGCTGAGGCTTTTTATAGGGCTGTGACATCACAGGGGCTGGCTGGCTGCTGATTGGCCGCATGCATGGCATTGTGGGTGATCCCTCGTTCCCAGAGTTCTTTGCTCCATGTCCTAAAACATGCAGCAGCCATTTTAGGAAAAAATGTGATTAGTTACCATGAAGCGTGAGGAAATTTGGATTCAGTGAAAATCGACTTTTTCATTAAATTCGGATCGAATTTCACTTCATCAACTTCGGTTCGCTCATCTCTAGTTGTATTATCAGTAATGGAAGTGTTTTTGCTGAACCCTGCCGGATCCAGCAAAAACGCTAGTGGGAAAGTAGCCTTACACACATTAAACATATATACACAATAAACATACATCACAAATATATATAGACATTATACTTATATACACATTTCACACATATATAAAAATGACACACATACATATAGACATTACACACACATACAAAAGGCAAAGCTAAGCAGGCACCAGGGCACTGTGTACTTCTAGGAGCCTACTGCTAGGCTCAGCACTTCAAATGAAAGCCAGTTTTAGCTTTTAAACAGCGTTATCTGCTCCTTCCCCTCACTTGCTGTCAGATGTCTTCAGCTCTGTCTACTGATACGTTTTCCTGACCTCTCACCCCTCTGTGGCTGCCATCTCCAAGTCATATATGGACACTGTAACTGACCTGCAGGTATGTGAGTGATTCACAGATAAGTGTTAGACAAGTACTTTTCATTTCAAGTGTGGTATTTTGCTAAAGTTTTCAAAATCCATCCATTGTGCTTCTGTTCTGTCCTGGGAATTGTGGTACCTCACCCTTGTTTTATAGTTAGTTGTGTTTCTGTAGTTGTGAATGTATATAACTCAGTATACATATTATAGATTGCATGTGAATCTTTATTTGTATACGATTGCATGTCTGTGATAAATAGGTGTACATTATCTGTGCAGATCAAAAATGTAAAGGTCCACTTACATTTCAATTATTTTCATTTGTACGTTTCCCAGGAGTCTTGTTTTATTATTGGCCTGTGCCCGCTACCTCATTACTGCCAATGGGTATGGCTGCCAGAGAGCTTACCTCCCCTCCCCTCCCCTGCTGTCTTTCCAGTGGGCCATGTCCGCCGGCGTCTTGCTGCTCCCTCTGACAGGTCCAGCTGCTGGAGCAGCACTTCTCTGTCTATTCCACACGGGCTGAGGCCTACTTTGCCTCTCACTGTTGAATTCATGCTCCCTTCAGCGGGCAAGCAGTTTAATTTTCCCCAGCCTATGGATGTTCACCTCAGGGTATTCAAGACATTTTCCCCTGTGGCAGGGTACCTGAGCAATGGTGTTTCTAGCTAGGTCCCTGCGAAGGTACCCTGTACTATGTTCTGATCTCCCGTGCCTAACCTCTACTTGATTTTTTTTATTTAACCCTTTTATGCCTGAACTGACTTCTTCCTGACTCTTGTATTGACCCGCACTGAACTTTGGCCTGATTACCAGTTTGCATGAACCCTGACTGCTCTAACCACAGCCTGTCCCTGACTATAGTTTCGCCTTTTCACTACACTGGTGTCTCTTGACCCTGTGGATCATCAGTCATTTGAACAGAGACTACTCCAAGAGGAAGCATACTGATGATTCCTCTGCGGCAAAGTCCAGATACCTGTAGGGGATAAAAGATGAATACCAGGGGGGCCACTTAGATAATGCCCTTAGGTGTAGCTCCAAGTAAAATCTGTTCAAAGAAAAAAAGGTGGGGGGTTCAGTCAGCACAACCCTATATGCAGGTGCACAATTCTATGGCGAAATACACATACCAACGCAAAAACAAAAATGCAATGGCACTCTGCAACCAGCACTCTGCCATGCCTCCATGCTGGATGTTGAATGAGGCATTAGTGTACATTTTTGCCAAAGCGCAATAAGCCACTCACCACGTCAAGGTCGCCTCTATGAGTGGTCCCTAACACTAGTTCCTACCTGTTATGGGCCATGACAGCCACACAAAATCCAGGAAGCCGAAGGTGCAGCATGCATGCCAGGTACACTCTGCATGTAACCCTGTCTGGTGCCATAACAGCTTCAATCAGATCCAGGGATGCAAGTACCAACATGCATGCTGGGCCCACTATATACTTCTCCTGGAGCCAAATGGCTACTGGTAGGTGCTATAAAAGCAGACTCAGTTTTATACTGACTTTAAAACCAGCCTCCAGGTCAGACTAACTAGTCAGGTGTGCACGACTGCATGGAGATTGCAACGCCTCCAATATATACTGCAAAGAAAAAAAGGTGGGGGGTTCAGTAAGCACAACCCTATATGCAGGTGCACATTGCTATGGCGAAATACACGTACAAACGCAAAAACAAAAATGCAATGGCACTCTGCAACCAGCACTCTACCCTTCCTCCATGGTGGATGTTGAATGAGGCATTAGTGTACATTTTGGCCAAAGCGTAATAAGCCACTCACCACGTCAAGGTCGCCTCTATGAGTGGTCCCTAACACTATTTCCTACCTGTTATGGGCAATGACAGCCACACAAAATCCAGGGAGCGCAGGTGCAGCATGCATGCCAGGTACACTCTGCTTGTAACCCCGTCTGGTGCCATAACAGCTTCAATCAGATCCAGAGATGCAAGTACCAACAGTACCACTGATAAAGGGACATTGCTGGAGTCCTGAAACGCGTATGGTTCCGAGGAGACCCCAAAACAGTAACAGGACTACATATATTTACGGAGCGCTCCATCGATTTGCCCATAGGAAGGTCCTAATATGCTGGACACAGCACGCGACAGAGGAGGAGGGACAGATCATCTTCACCACTGCTAACGGACCGCATTCCAGTGCACGATACTCACAGGAACGCCGACCGGGGTAAGATCCTTCCTACTGCCTCTGGCACGTGGGACGCCGCGGCCAGAGCTAGAGGTTGATCCCCCAGCAGAAGGAAGGTAACGACTCTGCCTGTGAGAGTGCATGAGAAGGATCACAAGCTAGACAGATACCGTATGCATGACAACCTCAGATTATACCACTGCCGTGCTCACTTGCGTATCCGCTTCTCCAGCATTTAATTCTTACAACTATTGAACCCACCAAATATACTGCGCTATACACATCAATTTCCATACTGAGACACTTGGAGTCTGTTGGAATTAAGAGGGCTATGTATTTATCTATTGTTTCACTGCTATATAGTACATAGTAACGGAGGATTTGGACTATCAATTAAGAGGGGCTGATACCAAAATACACCAATTGTTACATGTAACACGGTACCTTATTGATGACAGCAATATTTAAAACGGAGACCCTTGCATGCAAATTGGCACTATGATCAGTGACAGTACCATCTAAAGCGGGTTCCCCTCTTTTTACATAAACTGTTATGCGGAATAGATGTGAATTCTATTATCATAATTTGCTAAATGAAATGGGCTTTTTGTAATAGTATATTTCTACCTTTTATTTATTTAATTTACATTAATTTTATTATATATTGATTATTTTGTGAGTTACATATCACCTTGTATTTTGAAGGGATTTTTAGGAGCTTGAAATAAAGTAGTCATTCAGTGATCTGTACATTTAGACCTTCCTCCTTTTTTCTATATATGTCCAGATATGAGTGCCGATCTCTTTTACTCTACTACTGTTCCTCTATTGTCTGGGTGTGACAATTGTGATCTGTGCACCTTCCAGTTCAACAATTAGTGAGCCGTCCATCCCAGATAATTTATAAAAAGTCTTCACATCTACTGTCCAGTATGAAAGCAGGAAATGATAAAATTTTCTTTAAAAAAAATTTCATTAAAAATGGTTATTCACAAATAAAAATTGTATCTGTAAAATTCTTATGCTGTGTTCATATCTACCGTACATTGGAAGTTTTATCACAGATTCTGTCAAATTCTATAGGGATAATAGTGTTCCATGCAATAAGACAGACACCTTGGCAGAACCCAATGGACCACCTTATAAATCACTGGGATCTGTTAGGCGAAGGTGGTGTCATGAGGTGGATATTGCACTATGTTGTTGTTTTGAATAGATGTAAACAGAGCCTTAAATGGTGATTTTCCATTAAAGGTTTGTAGTCTGACTTTTTCAATTAAAGTACATTGAGACTAAAACTAATTTTATGCATGAAGACTGTAGAGGTGTTCAAGTAAAGCAACCATAATCTTAACAGCCAGTGCTCTACTCTATTAATGAGTTTGCTTTATTGTTAGCGTAAGGTTTAGTTTGTAGATCAATGAACGTGTATATATATATATATATATATATAAATAAAGAATATGGACAGCACTCCCGATGAAAAAATAAAATAAAATTTATTCACCCATGTGGTATACAAACAACGTTTCGGCCCTTCAATAGAGCCTTTCTCAAGCAGCTTAAGAAAGGCTCTATTGAAGGGCCAAAATGTTGCTTGTATACCACATGGGTGAATAAATTTTATTTTATTTTTTCATCGGGAGTGCTGTCCATATTCTTCATTTTTATTCAAGGGTTAGCTTACACCCCTGGACCTAGCACCCGCGCATAGTTCATTCTTTGGTCTTTCGGTGCTGCCATTTTTTTTATTTTTCCATATATATATATATATATATATATATATACATACAGCATGAGATGTGTGTAGCAAATGTCTGTCCAGATGAGTAACCAAAACCCTTAATTAAGTCTCTAGAAAAGTAAGCATGTACCTAACAATTAAGGGTTAAATCCTTGGTTCATCCTGTTTGGTTGCCAGAAAATGTACCTGGGTCTGCCCCTGGTTAGTCAATGGATAGTCTGTTCTTTGTTGTGCTACAGTGAAGACCATTATGTGCAAATGCCTCAGAGCTAGGCCAGAGTTCAGGGAACTCATATCTCTGAGACTTCTACAGCCAAAAAAGTACCCTTACCACTAAAGTAGAGACCAGCAAAGAGGGAAATCAGGAGATCCAGAATCCACAAGGCCATCCAATGGAGTCAGTCAACAAGGTGCATATTTATAGCCAAAAAACGTTACTAACATGAAAGTGAACATTGGTAACATACCGTTCCACACTTTGAGATGGTTTGGGCAACTATATTGTATATCTGCAGAAACTGTTAACGAGAACTTAATTGCCTGTCTATGGTTCTGTTGAAAGACATAGAGAAGGAGTACTACAACCACTACCATTGCTACTGTTGATTCACTGCTAATGGGGAAGTATTGCGCAGTGTCATATGCCTTGGAACTGTGCCTTGTCATTGTGGGATGTACTGCTCCTCCTATTTTGCACTTTAGTTTGCACTAAGAGAGACTTACTTATTGATACCAAAACTCCTGGTTACTGGCTCAACTGCTCAACAGACATTGCACCTGCCCTCTACTAACTTGCAAACAGACCAACATCTAACATCAAGGGCACCATAGAACCAGGGTGTGCCTTGAGAGAAGATAGGGTGCACTTTCCAGTCACTGTTCAGCCATAGGAAGCCATAACCACTCCTTGCTCCTCCTGGTGCTTCTGCATTTTTTTTTGTTTGAATGGGAATCTTTTATCAGGCAGACCCTTTTAGAGCAGATTTCATATCTGTGCTATAAATTTCATTTTTCTGTTCTGCCATAGGAACCGCAGCATCCAGAACACTGATGGCACCTGGCAGACCCCACTGACTTACAATGGGGCCCATTGGGTTCTATTATGGTGTCTATTATTGTTGTGGAAAAAATAGCACTGCATGTGGTGGATGCTCTGTATGAACCATAGCACTTAGTAAATTCAAATGAATATTCCTCTAAGCTTGACTGACAGGAGGCCCACTGAGATTCTGCCATCCAAGGAGCTTGTTAAACCTGAAGTTGACGTTGCTCATATACTTTTATCATATATACACTTTGAACACATATGTGTACACAGTATAGACATTTTAACATTGCATACACATGTAAATGTATATGTGCATACACATTTTGCACATATACACAGTAAACACACACATTACTTATATACACGCACAACATATACAGGGTAGAGACTTACTCACTTTTCTTCAGACAGTGTTATAGCTGATGCTTGGACCTTAGACTTGGAGGAAACCATTAGCCCCTGTCCCAACCCAAAACAGTAATGAAGAGAGCCATAGTAAATCAGCAGCTAAAGAGTGGGGGGACCAGAGGACAGGAGAGAAAATCTGAGGGGTAGAGGACAAGAGGGAGCATGTTGGGGGCCTCAGGCCCAGAGGTCAGGAAAGAGCAGCAAAAGGCAGCAGAGGAGAGTAGTTAGAGGGTCAGACAGAGGCGACTCTTGGATCTTCCTCCTGCACTTCTCACAGTATCATTATGCAGGCTTCCCTCTCTTTCCAATAATTGCCAAATGCAGAACAGTTTCTGTAACAAGAAGTTTAGTTGTTGTAACCGTGGAGGTAAGGAAGAAGGGGGCAGGATCTGTAGTACACATATGACAGAGCCTTCGCTACACTCAAAAGGTCAGTACTAATGGACAAGGCTAACATTGCTTCATGCTCCTGAGTGTAGAGTGAGGGGGTGCAACAAAGTATCCCCCAGTCCCCTGTTTGGCCAATCAGACATGGATTAAAGGGACTACTGTATTATAAAACTCTTATGCAACTAAATTAGTTCATTAGCTACTGGTAAATTGTTTCCCATGTCCACATCAGTAAGAAGCTTTTGAGGACCCTTTTCAAGCATAGCCCATATCTTTCTCTTCATTTTGTATACACAAGCTTTAGAAGTTGGGAATGACCAAGTAGAGTATATTAAGACTACAACATAAAGAGGATAAAGTACATAAGCTGTAAATTATAATTAGATATTGGAAGAAATCTCACCATGATTTGCAATTCAATCAATACAAAGCTTGTAGTCCCTTACAATTCTACAAATGCAAAACACCAGCCGTGAACACATCAGAATTTTATTACAATGAATTTGATAGTATCGATCTCCTGCCACCAGATCCTGCTTTAAACATTCTATATGGCTGACCATAAATTGTTAGCTCTAGCAATGACTGGCATTTTCACAAGCTCATACGTGATAATTCAATAAAATGTGCAAAGGTCACTTACCTAGGGGAAACCCATTGACTGCAGATGATATTGTACACAGGACAGTTTTTATTTTTTTATTTACCCTGCATTGTACAGATATGAATACAATGTCATTAAGTTAACAGTTACATGAACATTGAAACTAATCATTTTAAAGGGCAAGTTGCTGAAAGTTTGGAATCCAACTTGTTTGGATTGTTTGAATCCATATTGTTTGACTGACCTCATCTTGCTGAAAGAGTATTTCAGTCTAAATCACTGTACACAGTTATAGGAAATACTTCATTCCTAGTCATGTTCTAAGTTTTTTAAATCAATTATGGGTATTCGGGTGTGGGGGAGGTAGAGATTGAATAAAAATGACCTAGTCCATTGGGCAACTTACTTAGGTTGCAACACAAGTACAAAAATCTCACTCTATATTCCCACAGGCCAAAATAAAATATTTGCCATGTATTAGTAAAGAAGAATTTGTGATTTCTAATTGTTTCTAATGTGATTTATGCCTCATGCACACGTCAGTTTTGGATCAGTGGTAACACGGACAGTGTTCAATCCGTGTTTCCTCCCGTGACAGATCCATGTTGGGTCCGTGGGTCAGTTTTTTGCTGACCGTGTGCCATCCGTTTTTCACTGACACTGAGCAGCTGGAAAATAATTTTCAAGCAATCTCTTTTTAATGATCCGTGAAACACGGATGCAACACAGATGGCATCTGTGTTGCATCCGTGGTTTTCACGGACTCATTGACTATAATGAGCGTGAGGGATCCGGGAACACGGACAAGATAGTACATGCATCTGTGCTGGAAACACGGACCCACGGACCGTGTGAAAACACCGATGTGTGAATGCACACAATGAAATAAATGGGGACATGTGCTGTCCGCGGAGAACACGTACAACACACGTCTGGGAAACACTGATGTGTGAATGAGGCATTAGACATATTGTGCCGTCTAAACAGTGATCTGCTGCACAGAAACAATGCAGCTGTAAGTGGACGAGCGATCGCAATACTGTGGAGGTGATCGCTGTAAATGCTGCGTTTTATTCCCAATAAACGAACAGCCAGTTGTAGGGAACAAACACTTCCTTCCCGATAGTTGGCTGCTCCTCTGCACATGTAAATCCACCTTAACAGTTTTACTATCAGTTTATGAGAAGTTACTGTAATTAGAAAGGGACCGATAATATGGCTGCTCTTCCTTTCCAATGGTCCAAAATATTTCAGACTCTGCTATTATGACATTGTCAGCTCCAGTGCCTCATTACTTTGATACTGATCTCCATGAAATCAGTTGCAGTGCACTATAGTTTTAAATAACATTGTCATCCTTAGTGGTCACACATCGCTCTGCTGGATTACATAGGAGGAACGTTGCAGGCTTTGGAATCATCCTGTGTGCTCCTACTACACAGCCCAGTGACCACATCGTGCTGCTGGGGAGTGCAGGATGAGCGCTCATGATAATTTTTTACTTTATTAGCAAAAAAAGAGGTGCACTACTGAAAGGGGCAATGTGGGCACATAACTGCTGTGAAGGGGGCAAACTGGGCATAACTACTACAAAGGGGGGCATAACTATTGTGAAGGGTGCACATTGTAGGTATAACTACTGCAATGGGGGCACAACATGGGTATAACTACTGTAATGGGGCACAATGTGGGCATTACTACTGTGAAGAGGTTTCAATATGAGCATTACTACTGTGAGGGGGCACAATGTGGGCATAACTTTTATGAGGGGGCATAATGTGGGCATAAATACTGTGAAGAGGCACAACATGGGCATTACCACTGTGAAAATGGCACAATGTAGGAATTACTACTGTGACAGGGCATAATGTGGGCATAACTACTGTTAGGGGTACAATTGGGCATAACTACTGTGGAGGAGCACAATGTGAGCATAACTACTGTGAGGGGCATAATGTGGGCATAACTACAATATCCGTGCTCAATGTGGACACAACTACTGTGTGGTGGCATAAGGGGGGAATAATTACTACGTGAGAGTATTAAGGGCGGATTGAGTGTGTGTACAGTTAGATATGTGAATTATGAAAACAGTTGCCGCTGTGTGACGCAGCTATCTCCTTTGTACTTTTGAAAAGTTGGGAGCTATATATTGCAGCACACACCTGCATGCAAAAGCTAAAACATCATAAAGGCTATGGATTTTTTAGAGCGTACAAAGACCAAACTTAACGTTTTAAGCTTTAATTGAAAAAGTACAATGGTTACAAATGTAAAAAAGGGAGACAAAATAAAATGACTCACAAAAAATCACTTATAAAATTAAAGGGAGTAAGTAACAGAAAATGTACAAGCTGAAGGTAGGAAAGAATAGTGAACATACTCAGGCTTTGATTATCTATACAAATGTGAACCAAACTTTATTGTTCAAAACAAGCTTTATCATTTCCGGTTTTAGAGCTGCATAGAACCACCCAGCAACCAAAGATCATGGAAGCGACTAGGCAGTTTGTGAAAAATCGCAAAGAACCATGAATACTAAATTGTTAATCATCAGTACCTCCAATGCACACCTCCAACGGAGGCAGAATATGCAGATGTTTTGTGGCCTCTTGGAGAAGGGGGGGGGGGGGCCCACGGTGAAGCCCCATCCCCTAATTACACTTAGCTGGCTGTGAATAAAGAGAAGAATGATATGGAGGAGGACCTGTCATGATGTCATCAGCATGCGATGTGACAAGTGCAGGAAGACAGAGCTCAGCAGTAGAGACGAAAAGTGGCTAACAACCTGTGGGATGTCAGGATGTGAGTGGAAGGGGATTCTGTGCCTGGAGGACAGGTTTCCATCTTGGTGTCCTGTAGTCTGCAAAATTTTGTCCAGCATTTATGACCTGATCTACGACGGAGGTCTCTAACACATATGTGATCAAAATCTTATGTGTTCGGTAGCAGCTAAGGTGTGTGTTATAAGGTTTTGCAGCAGCTGAGGTGTATATTAGTATATTCTTCAAGAGCTGGGGTGTATATTATGAGCTTATGCAGCAGGTGAGGTGTGTATTATAATGTTCTGCAGCAGGTGAGGTGTGTATTAGAAGGCTCTGCAGCTGTTGAGGTTTGTATTAGGGGGTACCGCAGCTGAGGTGTGTATTATGATGTTCTGCAGCAGCAGAAGTGTGTATTATAATGTTCTACCTCAACAGAGGTGTATATATTACAATGTTTTGAAGCAGAACATTGGGGGTCTGTTCTGAGGTCTGGTTAACACGACGAGGTCTAGTTAACATTGGGGCTCGGATCTGAGGCCGGAAAAAAAAATGTTTTTCTTATTTTTCTCCTGTAAAACCTAGGTGCGTCTTATAGTGCGAAAAATACGGTAATAAGCAGCTGACATAGTCCATGAGGGAAGGATGGTGCACTATATAAAAGACAATGGTCACAGTTCCGATAAGGCTAGGTGCACACTTGTGATCAGATCTATTCTAGCATAGGAGCAGAATACTGGAATTGCCGAACACCGCTGGCCCCCGCCAGATCCCATTCACAATGTTGGGATTGAGATCCTGCATGACTAATGGCAGTTTGCCAGATGAAATACTGCTGTATGCAGCATTCTTTTGTCCTTTATTTCTGCTGGAACCTCTGCAGCAGATGTGCACGTAGCCTAAGAGGTACCATGGGTGACTCATAAGACTGCAGCCGCAGCGCAGTTCATGGGTGAACTGATAGAATTGTAGACACGTTTCTTGGGTGAACATGATAAGACTGCAGTAGTTCATGATGGTGGGAGAGGGGAAGGAGAGAGTAAGTTTGTAGCAGTCTCAGATGGGGTGGGGGCAGTCTGCCAATAAGAAGTTAGACTTGCATTTCCTTGATTTCCCCATCTATAAGAGATGGGGATGTTCAGCTGGGATAAACAGATGTAAATTTGTGCATCCTTTGATGCCTGTACCAACCAGGATTAGGCATCTTGTCTCACACTTCTCTCTCTTCACTGTATCTGATCTCTGGTACCTGCATGCCCAACCATGGTCCAGCCTGAAATAAAAGTAATTTTTCATTTTCAAAAAGTCTTTAGAAAATGAACCATGAAAATTAGATTTTTTTTCATTACACCCAGGTGGCATAATTTCTTTAACGGGTATCTGTCAGCAGATTTGTACCTACGAAACTGGTTGATCTGTTGCATGTGCTCTTGGCAGCTTAAGACATTTGTGTTGGTCCCATGTTCATATGAGCTTGCATTCCTTATAAAAGTTATGTTTTAATATATGCAAATGAGTATCTAGGAGCAATGGGGGTGTTACTGTTACACTTAGAGGCTCTGCTCTCTCTCTCTCTGCAACTGGCCCACGCTCTGCCCTTTGACAGGGTCAGTTGTGATGACGTTTTCACTGCCTGGCCATGTCATTCAAAATTGAGTAATTATTATCTAGGAGTAATAGATACGCCCTCATTGCTCCTAGAAGCTCATTTGAACGTGTTAAAACAGTCTTTTTCTCGGTAATACGGGCACATATGAACATGGGACCAATACAGATTCCTTCCTCTGTTTATCTCATAGAAACCAAGAGTCTAAACAGCTAACCACATGAGTTTACAATGCACCTCAGCTATTACCATCTAAGCTGCAACCCAGCAGACCCAACAGCTTTAAGACAACACTATCAGTTCTCAACTCACTAATGGTCTTTTACTAGCTCAATATCCACTCTGTGAACTGCACTTAGGCCTTGCTTGGTAAGTCAGACGTACTATTCCCATCTCATGATTCGCTGATTCTCTATTCGAGACCTCTTCCCCAAGTCCACACAGGCCAATGTCACAGTCTCTTGACTCCTGGTAACTACCAACAGCCTCCAGTCTCTCCTGCCTCACAACAGAAGAAAAAGTAATCTGGTTAACCATGTTCCTACAACGTGCACAGACCCCCGCCACCAGGTCTAGTCCCTCACACAGATAACTGCACTCTCCCTGAATGGTGCCAAATTAGAGATGTCGCGTTGCCATTGTGCATGAGCGTTCAGTAACGAGGCCAAAAAATACCCAGCTCAGCAGAGGCTGTCCTCTTTTTTTTAAATTAAAAAAATCTGTTCTTACCAGTTTAATCTCTGTTTTGTCCCCTATCAGGGGCCGGTGTATGGAATAGATTTTAGGAACTGGGAGATGGAAAAAGATAGTTGGTCGGTCCTCTTCCTTCCAATTTGGGGCACTGCGCGTGCGCCGTGCAATGTACTGTGCCACCCTATATGAGTGGTATGTTAAGTAGTACTATTACTATCAATTTAATCCCTGTTAAATCCCCTACCAGGGGACGTGTATTGAATAGATTTTAGGAACTGGGAGATGGAAAAAGATGATTGGTCGGTCATCTTCCTTCCAATTTGAGGCAATGCACGTGCACTGCGCAATGTACTGTGCCACCAATACAAATAGTGTGAACTACTATTCTTACCATTTTAATCTGTTAAGTCCCCTATCAGGGGACGTGTATTGAATTGAATCCTCGCGTGGGGAGATAGAGAAAAAAGCTTGCTCTGTCCGCTTCCTTCTAATTTTGGGCACCTGCTATGGAATTTGCCACCAATGCAACTAGTGTTAACTAAGTACTATTCCTATCAGTTTAATCTCTGTTTTGTCCCTTATCAGGGCCAGGGCCGGTGTAGTGAATAGATTTTTGGAACCGGGAGATGGAAAAAGACCCATGCCCGGTCCGCTTCGTTTGAATTTTAGGTCACTGCACCGTGCAATGTACTTGCCACCCTATATGAGTGGTGGGCAGTGGGCACAGTACAGTCTGTGGGCCTGACACACACTGGCAGGCAACTGCAATTATATTAAAGGGTAAAAATTAAATTGCTTTTTTATCTGCAAGGTACTGTGCCACCCGATATGAGTGGTGGGCAGTGGGCACAGTACAGTCTGTGGGCCTGACACACACTGGCAGGCAACTGAAAGTATACTAAAGGGTAAAAATTAAATGACCTTTAAATCTGCAAGGTACTGTGCATATAAGTGGTGGGCACTGGCAGTGGGCACAGTACAGTCTGTGGGCCTGCGGCCTCTCACACACGGGCAGGCAACTGCAATATATATATATATATATATATATATAGAAAATAAAAATAAAAGCAGACTGATGTACCAGCCCTAAAAAAGGCTTTTTGGGGTGCTGTCAGGACGGCCCCTTTCACGGCCCCTTTCACACGAGCGAGTTTTCCGCGCGGGTTCAATGCGTGACGTGAACGCATAGCATCCACACTGAATCCTGACCCATTCCTTTCAATGGGTCTGTGTACATGAGCGTTTTTTTTCACGCATTGTGTTTTTCACTGATGGTTGCTAGGAGATGTTGTTTGTAAACCTTCAGTTTTTTATCACGCGCGTGAAAAACGCTTCAAAACACATTGCACCCGCGCGGAAAAAACTCGGTCCGCGTAAACAACTGAACGCAATCGCAGGCAAAACTGAATGTCTTTGCCTGTAAAATTGCACAGTTTTCACTGAACGCATCCGCAATGCATCCAGACCTAAAGCCCCATTCAAACATCCACAAACTTGGGCGAATTGAACATCGCATATGATCGCCCGCCGCGGTGAATGCGAACATGCGATGTTCGCCGGGAACTTTTCGCCAGAGAATAGTTCGGGACATCTCTACCACTAATTTAGGTTACTAGCCTTACCTAATAACGCGTGGTTTAGATTATCTGCATCAGCGCACTCTATCCCCACCAAAGCTAGGCTTTTCCTAGGGCTAATCAGTGCACAGTACCTTCATTGTATCTGTCCCTGTGTACTGTCACACCATCATGCAAGGAACTAAAACTTGTTGTCCAGTCAACCTGAAAAACCAAAGAACATACGCGCATGTATATAGTACACATAAATCATATATCTGAGTAGTCAGTTAGCGCACACCCCTAAATTTTTGCCTTTATACAAGTGAGGGATTTGAAGAAAAGGTAGTAATAGAAATATGTAGTAATATGAAGTTCATGTCAGTCAAATGTGAAAAGTGATGGTATCTTCCCCATGTAGACAGACAGATTTGATATAACTAGAGCGTTCTAAATTATCAGGAGAAACTTGACAATTACAATGAAAACTTTTCCAATTTCATAACTTTCTTTCTGCATTACACATGGGGCTGAATTACTAAAGCCCTGTACTATTAAAAACAATATATGCTGGCTGCTTTTATACATTGCACTCTTCGTAGCTGTGTTTCTGCCAGCGAGGCTATCGATCTAAGGGTGCCGTTCTCTGTAATAGTGCTGGAATAAACTGCAAACAGAACAATGGTAAACACTGCCACAAGCCATTATTTTCGGGCAATAATTTACTCCATAGCAGAACAAAGTTTAATAACACTTGCATCATTATCTTGAATTGAAATATGCAGGGCAAGATGTCCTTTCAACAATACCGGGGTGGATCATCTATAAACAGATATGCTCTAAATGGATTTAGATCAGCAGTGGACCAAGAGTTAACTGACTGGTGCATGTGGGGAACCAAGGACTCAGCAGATGTTTTTCAGATGTTTCAGTGCCCCATAAGAGAGATAGCAGGCACAGGGTGTGTGCAAGACCCACATTAGCTAATAGCACTGGTCGAGCCTTATATCATTTTGACACAGAGCCTTAGGGAAGGAGGGTGACAGGCGCACTGGAACAAAAACATTTAAGAAGGTTCTTTCTATTGTGATCTACCATTAAAGGGAAACCGTCAGCACCAACCTCCCTATCCAACTGGTTGCATGGACACATAGCTGAATAAAACTCTGTTTTTCTTTTGTTGATCTGAGGATCTGTTGCTGAGTTATGAAAATTTTAATTTTTAATATGCAAATTAGGTATTTGGTGCAATGAGGGTTTCACTATTGCACTTGTTTCACCTAAGCTCCACCCCTTTCTGTGGTTTCACTGCTTTACCACTGCCTGGTCTTGTAAATTAAAGCAGCCAGGGAGGGACAGACCACAGAAATGAGTGGAGCTTGGGTGCAACCGCAGCAATGGCGATGCCCTCATTGCACCTCATTTGCATTTTAAGATAAAAGTGGCAAAACTCAGGAAAGGAGCCTCAGATCAACAAAAGAAAACTGTGTTTTAACCGCTACAGGACCGCCTAACGCAGGGATGCGTCCTGCGGGCGGCCCTGTAGCTCTGATACGACGCATCGGCGCGTCATCTCGCGAGACGCGAGATGACGCGAGGACGCGCCCGCACATGCGCAATGCGCGCCATCGGCGCGCTCGCATGTAGTTATACTACAGCCTGCCAGCGCCGATCGTGCGCTGGCAGGCTGTATATGGCAGAAAAAATCGCAGATCAGACGTTGTTCTGTGAACAGCGTCTGATCTGCTTGCTGCCCGCTTCTCTGGTGGTCCCTTTGCTTGGGACCACCAGAGAAAAAATATCAAAGTGCACCAATCACCACACAACCCCCCACCGCCCCCCCACCCACCCCCCCCCTGTCACTGATTAACCCCTGATCTCCCATGTCACCCCCCTGATCTCCCATGTCACCCCCCTGATCACCCCCCTGATCACCCCCTGATCACCCCCCCTGTCACTGATCACCCCCTGTAAGGCTCATTCAGATGTCCGCATGTGTTTTGCGGATCCACGGATCCGCAAATCCGCGGATCCGCAAAACACGGACACCAGCAATGTGCTTTCCGCATTTTGCGGATCCGCACATTGCCAGAACTATATAGAAAATGCTTTTCTTGTCCGCAATTGCGGACAAGAATAGGACATGTTCTATACTTTTGCGGATCTTCACTACGGATCCGCAATTACGGATCCGAGCGGGACAAAGTCTGTCCCCATAGAATTGAATGTATCCATAATTCTGTTCCGCAAAATTTTATGAACAGAATTGCGGACGCTGAATGAGGCCTTAGGGTCCCTTAGCGATCGCAGCTTTATAGCTTTTCCCTCTTTTTTTGCATATTTTTTAGAGATTTTTTCATCCACATTGATCAATGTGAATGGAAAATTCAGACGTTCATTTTTTTCTTTCAGCGCAGAGGCTGAACGGAAAAAAATTCTCATTACCCGTATGGTCAATATAAGGAGAATCGCAAAAACTCCTAATTCTGGCCATATGTGTAATGATTGCGGAGACCCCTAAAATGCCAGGGCAGTACAAAAACCTCACAAGTGACCCCATTTTAGAAAGAAGACACCCCAAGGTATTCCGTGAGGGGTATGGTGAGTTCATGCAAAATTTTATTTTATGTCACAAGTTAGTGGAATGAGTCCATGAAAAATTAAACTTTTTGTCAAAAGTTAGCGGAAAGGGAGACTTTGTGAGAAAAAACAATAAAAAATCAATTTCCACTAACTTGTGCCAAAAATCTTCTATGAACTCGCCATGCCCCTCACGGAATACCTTGGGGTGTCTTCTTCCAAAATGGGGTCACATGTGGGGTATTTATACTGCCCTGGCATTTTAGGGGCCCTAAAGCGTGAGAAGAAAAATGCGTAAAAATGCTCCTTCCTAGCAGGTACTCATTGGTTTTAGGCTTTAGCATCTTGGCTGCAAAGTGTCACTCATGGGTATCGCTGCACTCAGGAGAAGTAGGGCAGTGTTGGGGTGTATTTACATATACCATATTGGGTGAGAGAAATATCTCTGTAAATTGACAACTTTGAATAAAAAATTTAAAAAGTTGTCGCTTACAGCGATATTTCTCACACGCAGCATGGGTATATGTAAAAATACACCCTAAACCACATTGCCCCACTTCTCCTGAGTACGGCGATACCACATGTGTGACATTTTTTGCAGCCAAGATGCGCAAAGGGGCCCTAAAACCAATGAGTACCTTTAGGATTTCACAGGGCATTTTTATGCATTTGGATTCTCACACTTTAGGGGCCCCTAAAATGCCAGGTGAGTATAAATACCCCACATGTGACCCCATTTTGGAAAGAAGACACCCCTAGGTATTCTGTGAGGGGCATGGTGAGTCCACAGAATTTTTATTTTTGGCACAAGTCAGCGGAAATTGTTTTTTTTTGTTTTTTTAATTTTGTTTTTTACAAAGTCTCATATTCCACTAACTTGTGACAAAAATAAAATTTTACATGAACTCACCATACCCCTCACAGAATACCTTGGGGTGTCTTCTTCCAAAATGGGGTCACATGTGGAGTATTTATACTGCCCTGGCATTTTAGGGGCCCCTAAAGCGTGAGAAGAAGTCTGAATCCAATGCGTAAAAATGCTCTCTAATCCTAAAGGTACTCATTGGTTTTAGGCTTTAGCATCTGGCTGCAAAAGTGACACATGTGGTATCGCCGATCAGAGAGTAGGGCAGTGTTTGGGGTGTATTTTTACATATACCCATACTTGGTGTGAGAAATATCTCTGTAAACTGACAACTTTGAATAAAAATTTTATACAAAGTTGACAATTTACAGCGATATTTCTCACACGCAACATGGGTGTATGTAAAAATACACCCTAAAACCACATTGCCCTACTTCTCCTGAGTACGGCGATACCACATGAGTGACACTTTTTGCAGCCAAGATGCGCAAAGGGGCCCTAAATCCAATGAGTACCTTTAGGATTTCACAGGGCATTTTATGCATTTGGATTCTCACACTTTAGGGGCCCTAAAATGCCAGGTGAGTATAACATACCCCACATGTGACCCCATTTTGGAAAGAAGACACCCCTAGGTATTCTGTGAGGGGCATGGTGAGTCCATCAGAATTTTTATTTTTTGGCACAAGTCAGCGGAAATTGTTTTTTTTTTTTTTTAATTTTGTTTTTACAAAGTCTCATATTCCACTAACTTGTGACAAAAATGAAATTTTACATGAACTCACCATACCCCTCACAGAATACCTTGGGGTGTCTTCTTCCAAAATGGGGTCACATGTGGAGTATTTATACTGCCCTGGCATTTTAGGGGCCCCTAAAGCGTGAGAAGAAGTCTGGAATCCAAATGCGTAAAAATGCCCTATGAAATCCTAAAGGTACTCATTGGTTTAGGGCCTTTGCACTCAAGCTGCAAAAGTGGCACACATGGTATCGCCGACTCAGGAGAGAGGTCAGTGTTTTGGGGTGTATTTTTATATATACCATACTTTGTGTGAAAAATATCTTTGTAAACGACAACTTTTAAAAAATTTTATACAAAGTTGACAATTTACAGAGATATTTCTCTCACCCAACATGGGTGTATGTAAAAATACACCCCAAAACACATTGCCCTACTTCTCCTGAGTACGGCGATACCACATGAGTGACACTTTTTGCAGCCTGGGTGCGCAAAGGGCCCAAATTCCAACGAGTACCTTTAGGTTTTACATGGCGGCTCACAATTTAGCCCCGCCCAAAATGCCATAACAGTAAACACACCCCACAAATGACCCCATTTCGGAAAGTAGACACCCCAAGGTATTCACTGAGGGGCATAGTGAGTCCGTCTGAGATTTATTTTTTTTTTTGCCAGAAGTTATCAGAAATTGAAACTTTTTTTTTTTTTTTCTCAGAAAGTGTCATTTTCCGCTAACTTGTGAAAAAAAATGAAATGATACATGAACTCACCAAGCCCCTCCGCGAATACTTTGGGGTGTCTTCTATCTAAAATGGTGTAATTTGGGGGATATTTATACTATCCTGGCATTCTAGCACCTGAAGAAACATGACAGGTGCTCAGAAAGTCAGAGCTGCTTCAAAATGCCGAAATTCACTTTTTTGCACCATAGTTTGTAAACGCTATAACTTTTACCCAAACCAATAAATATACACTTATTGGATTTTTTTTATCAAAGACATGTAGAACAATAAATTTAGAGAAAAATTTATATAGAAATGTAGTTTTTTTTGAAAAATTTTACAACAGAAAGTGAAAAATGTCATTTTTTTGCAAAAATGTCGTTAAATTTTTATTAATAGCAAAAAAAGTAAAAATGTCAGCAACAATGAAATACCACCAAATGAAAGCTCTATTAGTGAGAAGAAAAGGAGGTAAAATTAATTTGGGTGGTAAGTTGCATGACGGAGCAATAAACGGTGAAAGTAGTGTAGTGCGGAATTGTAAAAAGTGGCCTGGTCATTAAGGGTGTTTAAGCTAGGGGGGCTGAAGTGGTTAATCAGGTGAAAAACAGATATTTGTCTATGCAAACATCTGGATAGGGAGGTCCCATGCTACATTTAGATCCTCCTTAAAAAGCTGTGATTGAAAAGGTGGAATTTGGGATAAGCATGACAGTTTGTCTCCGTCATGGACAGACTAATCATTCAGATATCTATGTAGTATTTAAGAATCAGCTGAAGGGCTCCACAAATCTAACCGGAGGAGAGGTAAACAGTAAAACTTCACCAAAGGTTGTTAGCAAAGCCGCTGGTAGATTAATAACGCTTAGCCAGTCTATAAAATGAGTGGTCCACTCTTGTATTAATGGCAGGTAATATGGCACTTAACACCTCATGCACACAATCATGTTTTGGGTCCATAGTTGTATGTATCATGACCTCAATAGAAGTGTTTGTGTCCATACTGTAGCCCAATGTGCATCATTGGTTATTTTTCACAAATTGGTAAAAAAATACATAAGGAATACATTTTGTGCATATCATATTGCCCGCCATATCATTGAGGTATTCTCACATGATACTATAATATGGAATCAGGGTCAAAGCCATAGGATATAAATACGCAACTGGCAGACTATGGTATGAAGTCAAATCATGGATGTCAGCTGTCTGAATCTCTGCAAAATCAGCCTTGATTTTAGCTGTATCTGCATTCTCAGGGTGCAGATACCGTTGAATACAATGGTGAAGCAGAGGCTATAAGCTCATACTGTGTCTGGGGCACTAAAGCAGCATCATGTCATGTGGAGATACCAAGGATTTACCCTGCCATGAGACGGGGGGGGACGACTTAAGAGACATCCTACTCTGAGGGAGCACTTGGGGGCACCATACAGCATGGGGGAACTAAGGGGCATCATACTGTATTGGGGGTATTAGAAGGATATTATACCTTGGGTAAGGGGCACTAAAGATCATTATACTTTGTGGGGGCTGCTAGTGGGTACTAAAGGACATTATTTCTGTCTGAGGGGCACTAAATGGGCTTCATTATTTTCTGAGGGGCACTAAAGGGGTTTCATTACTTTCTGAGGGGCACTAGAGGGCTTCACTACTGTCTAGGGGGAAAATAAGCTGCCTCATTATTAGGATGTGGCACTAAGAGGACATCCTTACTGTGTTGAGCCACAAGGGAGCACCATTACAGTTTATGTGTGTGTGAGGGGGGGGGGGTACACAAAGCAGATTGGCCAGGATTAAAGGCAAGACTTATAGTAAATAACTAATTGTCTTACATGTTTTCTGCTTGGACCTTCACCTGATGGCAAACCTAGGTATGTGGACTATTACAAAAAGCATTTGACTATCCCTGCCATAAGAGAGGCAGAGGTTACAGCCAAACTGTGGTGTACAGGGGGCCAAAGACTCCTCTGCCATATAAGTAAACCAGTATTTTTACTGGCATATGGCAGATGGGGTCCTTATTACAGATACAGCATTATGGTCTAGAAGCCTCAAATTATGCTTCTGTATAGAACTGTAAGGAGTCATCACATGGTCCCTGTGTAGAATTTGCTTGGGATATACACAAGGTACTTATAGAGTTTGGCTTTAACTTTAAATGAGTTTTCCAGTTTGCATCAACATCATTTAAAATAATAATTTTTGAAGGCAGCTGTAATTTTGTAATGTATCTATTTTACCTCTATTGCACCTTCATTCCGTTCTGAGCTATGGTCACCATGACCATGTCCATGCACCATGACCATGTCCATGCAGCTTCTTCTTATTTCCTGTAATATGTCCATGGATGTGTCAACTCAGCAACAAGGGCACTGGGCAGTGATGGGAAGGGTCTATGAAACTAACTTGGTGGAGAAGCTATAAATTAGTTAGCTGGTTTTAGAGTTGGCCTTGCGGTCTCTCGACTTTCTGATCATATCATTCACTTCACACAGAGTTATACTTTATCTATGTACATCTAGCATCTAGCCTTTGGTTGTTTGCATCAGCTATGGAAAGATTGCACTTCCCCTTTGTGTATATTCTCATTTTTTGTAATATGGCTTCAAGTTCTTACTGTTCTTTATCAACTTACTGAAAACAGCAGTGAAACCATTAAATGGCTCAGTGCTTTTAACTTACTGTAACTGCAGCTCCCGCAATGTTCAGTGTTTTGCCAAGTCTGTTCCACTAATTGAAGTCACGACTTACTTTATTTCATCTATCCATTTTACGACACATAGCATAAGCGGTAACTGCCTGAGAGTAAACATCTGGGGTCACATTGGGTGTGATTTTAACATTTTCATACAGGTTATATATATAGTTCATAAGAAAGTATTCACCCACTTTTCATGCATTAATTTATACTAGCACAAGCCTTCTTACAAATTTCTATAATTATTTGACACCGGTTATTACAATACACCTGAAAAAAGGTTATATTATTGGGATGGGGACATCCATCACATGTTATCCCCATCTCTGTTCACTGATGATGGTGTAAATCTATACTGAGCTTCCCTACTTCAAAGGCAGGAACATAACTAGTGGGCTCACAGAATATGTGTTCCAGGGTGTTAGGAGCCAGGGGAGTGTGCACAAGCGTTACCTAGTGTATTTAGAAATTGTGCTATGGCAGAAAAAGTAAGATTTGGGGCTTTATAAGTATTAGGGACAGTACAGAGGATCTGTGGGGGGAATTATAAATATAGGGGGAGCACTATAAGTACTGGAGGGACTACAGGGGACACTATAAGTACTGGGGGTACTACATGAGTACACTTTAATATTGCAGGCACTACATAGAACATTAAGCCTACTGGGGGCACTATAGAGGGGCATTATACCTATAGGTGGCATTACAGAGGGTAATAAAACTACTGTGGGCACTATAAGAAGCATTATACCTACAGGGGCACTACATTGGGAATTAAAGTACTAGGGGCAGTACAGGAGGGCATTTAACTACTGGTACATTGCAGTGAATTGTATCTAATGGAGGAACCAGAGGGGGCATTATAACTACATTGTAGAGCACAGAAGGCACAGTATTGGGGGTGGCAGCAGGATGACATTGTTGGGGCACCAGAAGGAGGAAGAGGTGGTTGGTTAAGTAGGAATCTAAGATGTTTTTGTGGCAAACCCTGCAGAGAATAGATGTGGCTCATGTGTAGGGATGAGCGGACCCATGGATGTTCGGGTTCGCCGGGTTCAGCCAAACTTCGGGTCAAAGTTTAGGTTCGGGACCTGAACTTGACCCGAACTCGAAACCAAAACCCATTGAAGTCAATGGGGACCTGAACTTTAGTGCACTAAAATGGCTGTTAAATAGTCATAGTAATGGCTAAACGGTTGCAAAAGGAAGCAAAATGGGGGTAAGAGCAGGACAGTTACCCTGTAAACAAACGTGGATAGGAAAATGCCTTAAAATAACATAGAATAGAAAAAATAAAAAAAATAATCTTGAACTAGGAGGCAGAGGTGGAGTAGGAGGTTGAGGAGATGGTGGATGTGGCGGTGTAGGGGAAGCGCTGGTGGAGGAGGAGGGGGTAGCCAGCACTGTTTTTGTTGTTTGTTTGTTTTGTTTTGTTTTTCCTTATTTTTATTTTATTTATTCTTATAAATTTGGGAAGACCACAAAACATTGGAAAATAGAAAAAAGAATGCAAAAAGAAAGTGCGCTGGAGTATAACAATGGCTGAGTGCAGCCGGTATACTTGTCTACAAGTCCTGTGGGATCCATGCCTGATTCATTTTAATGAACGTGAGCTTGTCCACGTTGGCCGTGGGAAACTTGGCAGTCGTTGCGCAGACACTGCAGCATGTAGTCGCTCATGTGTGCCAGGCTGCTCAAAGGCAACGACAAGCTGTCCTCTGTGGGAGGTGTATCGTCTGTGTCCTCTGTATCCCCCCAGACAAGCTCCATTGATGCCCATAAGCTGCTTTGGGTGCTACCCTGCAGTAAACACGGTTCCTTCTCCTCATCATCCTTCTCTTCCTGCAGAACTGTGCCATGGCTGGACAGTTGTGTACCTTGCCTCTGTTGGTGCAGGAACCCACCCTCCGAGCCACTTGTGAATGACTGGCATAATAACCGTGGAAATGATACCTTTTCCTCCTGTGCCACATCTTTTTTACATCATTGCTCAAAGTGTTTTTTTAAGGAGACATAGTGTAGAAGTTGGATAGTAAAGCTGAGGATGGCATCATCAGCACTGGCCATGTTGGTGGAGTACTCGATCGAAACAATGCAACATGGCACACACGTCCCCCATGGAGGCACACTCGTTTGTGGTGAAGTGGTGCTGTTCTGCTGAGCGACTCACCCGTGCGTGCTGCAGATAAATCTCCACTATCGCCTGCTACTGCTCGCACAGTCTCTCCAGCATGTGCAAGGTGGAGTTCGCATAGAAAGCGGGGAGCAAAAAGGCCGACGTTACGCTGCAGCGCAGACAGGCGAGCAGCAGCAGGGTGAGAACGCCGAAATCACACACAGACAGCCCACACTTTCTGCAGCAGCTCTGACATATCGGGGTAATTTTTGAGGAACCTCTCCACCACCAGGCAAAGGATGTGCATCAAACCGGCGAGCCCCAGAGCTGCTATGAGATTTCGCCCGTTATAGCACACCACCAGGCCAGGTTTGAGGCTCAGCGGCACTAACCACTCATCTCACTGTTGTTACATGCCTGTCCACAGCTCCTGCGTGGTGTGGGGTTTTACCCCAAACAGATAAGTTTCAAAACAGCCTGCTGTCGTTTCCCCCTGGCTGTGCTGAAGTTAGTGGTGAAGGTGTCACGGTGAGGAGGCGGTAGAGGAGGAAGCGGAGGAGGAGGCAACTGGAGGCAACGAGAAATGCGCAAAACTGCTTTCTGCCTCAGGCCCAGCCCCCACTGCATTTACCCAGTGTGCAGTTAGGGAGATATAACGTCCCTGCCCGTGCTTACTGGTCCATGTATCGGTAGTTATGTGGACCTTGTCACAGATGGTGTTGCGCAGTGCACACCTGATTTTGTCCCCCACTTGGTTGTGCAGGGCAGGGATGGCTCGTATGGAAAAGTAGTGGTGGCTGGGAACAACTTACTGTGGGACAGCCACCGCCATAAGGTTTTTAAAAGTCTCTGTCTCTACCAGACGGAATGACAGCATTTCAAAGGCCAGGAATTTTGAAATGCTGGCATTCAGGGCCAGGGATCGCAGGTGGGTATGGGGGTACTTCCTCTTTCTCTCCAGTGTTTGGGGGGTGGACAGTTGAACGCTTCCATGGGACAGTGTGGACATGCTGGGTGACAGTGGTGGTGGTGATGTTTCTGCCACATCCTCTGTTTGTGGGGTGTCAGGTGCCACTGTCACTCCAGAGGGGGAGGAAGAGCCCGAGGAGACCACAGCAGGAGAGGGAGCAAGAAGAGCCTGAGATATTTTGTGGTTTTTCAGGTGTGTACACCACTGCAGCTTCTGCTTTGCATTTAGATGCCTGGTCATGTAGGTGGTGCTCAGGTTTAGAACATTTATGCCTCTCTTCAGGCTCTGATAGCACAGCGTGCAAACCACTTGCGTCTTGTCACCAGCACATTGTCTGATGAACTGCAATGCCTGGGAACTCCTCGGAGCTGGCTTTAGTGTGCCCAGACCCTAGGTGCGGTGGGCAGTAGCAGGCATACTGGCTAGGAGACTGGCACTCTGCTTTTGCACCCTGCTCCCTCTTTTGCTGTGCGGCTGGCGCTGTGTGACCACCACCTCTTCCTCCGAACTGCACATGTCACTCGCATTACCTTGATTCCATGTGGAGTCTAGGACCTTATCATCCTCCACATCATCTTCCACCCACTCTTCACCTCTGCCCTCCTTGCCGGTCTGCACACAGCAGAAAGCCGCAGCAGATGACAACTGTGTTTCGTCATCATCATCATAGTTGTGCTTCGTTGGTCCTCCCATGTCCACATCCTGAAACATAAGTGGTTGGGCATCAGTGCACTCAATCTCTTCCACTTCTGGCGCAGGGCTAGGAGGGTGGACCAAGGAAACCCCGCCAGCAGAGTCATCAAAATGCATAAAAGAATGCTGCATGACTTGGGGCTCAGACTGCTTGGCTGATTTGCAAGGGAGTGAGGTGAAAGACAGATGCCCATGGGCTGCAGGTGCCAACTCTGCGGTTTCAGCATGGGACCAGGTGGGAAACAATGTTAAGGAACTGGAGGCACTGTCAGCGATCCAATCTACTACCGCCTCTACTTGTTCTGGCCTCACCATTCGTACACCGGTATTTGGTCCTACAAAATGACGCTGAACATCCTTTCGCCTACGTGCAACGGGGGAAGGTGTTTCATTTGGGCGTGTAGCTGGCACAGATCAACCATGTCCTCTCCCTGCAACATGAGCTCCACCAGCACCATCATCACCACGACAAGGCCACGTCCCTTATTTGATGTTCTTCTTATTCTATGAGGTCGCCCACCGAACTAACAGACATGAGAGATGAGAAGTTCTCTTTGTAGCGGGGGTCGAGAAGGGTGGACAATCAGTATTCGGTGTTGGCCAAAGTGCGTATAACACGTGGGTCACGGGAAAGGCAGCATAACATAAAGTCAGCCATGTGTGCCAGAGTCCCAACAGACAAGACTTCGCTGTCCTCATCAGGAGGATGACTCTCAATCTCCCCATCCTCCTCCTCCTCTTCTGCCCATCCACGCTGAACAGATGGAATAAACCTGCTATGGGTACTAACCTCTGTAGTGAAGGCAACCGTCTCCTGCTCCTCCTCCTCATCATTATCATCATCCAATTCATGCTGAAAAGATGAAATGAGGGTGGTCTGGCTATCACCCTGTTTGCTGTCTTCCCTTCTACCTCTTCCACATGCAAAGCGTCCGACTTAATTGTGATCAGCGAGAGTTTCAGTAGACACAGAATGGGTGGGTTAGCTGATAATAGAGGTATCGCCGCTTACCATCTGTGTTGATTCCTCAAAGTTGCATAAAACCTCACAGAGGTCAGACATCAATGCCCACTCGTTGCTTGTGAAGAGCGGAAGCTAAATAGAAAGGCGACGACCTTGTTGCAGCTGGCATTCCACTACTGCCCTCTGCGGCTCAGAAAGCCTGGCCAACATGTTGAATGTGGAGTTCCATCGTGTGCTCACGTCGCACAACAGTCGGTGAGCTGGCAATTGCAAGCGCTGCTGCAGCGTTGACAGATCGGCGGCAACTTTAGATGACTTTCGGAAATGGGCACACACGAGGCGCACCTTCACCAGTAGCTCAGGCAAATTGGGGTAGGTTTTGAGAAACCCGCTGAACCACTAAGTTGAACACGTGGGCTAGGCATGGTATGTGTGTGTGCTTGCCGAGCTCTAAAGCCACCACCAAGTTACGGCCATTATCAGACACAACAATGCCTGGTTATAGGTTTAGTGGGAAGAGACACAGCTCAGTCTGGTCCCTTATACCCTGGCACAGCTCTGCGGCAGTGTGCTGTTTGTCACCTAAGCAAATAAGTGTCAGCATGGCCTGTTGCTGCTTCCCCACTGCCGTGCTACACTGCTTCCAGCTACTTACAGATGGCTGACTAGTGCTGCAAGATGAGAATTCACAGGTGGAAGTGGAGGAGGAGGTGGAGGAGGAGAAGGGGGGTGGGTTGCAGCCACTAATGTAGGTTGTGGCATAAATCCTGATCTAAGTAGGGCCCGCAATCTTTGGGGTCAGTAGCACCTGTGCCATCCCAGGGTATGAATCGCTCCCACCCTCCACAACGTTCACCCAGTGTGCCATCAGGGAAATGTATGCAGCGTCACCATAAAGTGGCATGGGAGAACTGTGGCTCTGATGTGGGGGTCCAGCCTTCTGCAGCAACCTCTGCATCACCCAGTGGCACGCACCCGATTTCTACACACATGTAGAACAGAAGGTGGGCCAGTCGTTGAACTTGTCAGTGTCTGACAAATTGCATAGCAGCACCAACGTGTGGAGCTATAACTATGGTCAGGGACAATACATGTCATTTACAGCTCAGTTGGTGAATGTGATTCCTGTACAGCCATACCAGCAACTTGGCCAGGTGACGCCAATCTGCCTACACGTTCTCACGCCATTGGTCCTGCGACAATGTCTGCCTCTTCATCCTTCACCGTGTCCTCAGACTCCACTGCAGAAAAAATTAACAGTGCCCCTCCAGGATACAACATGTGCAGGGCACGGCGGAGTCACGCTGTTCTGCACCTTGTTTGCATGGGCGAACGGAGTCACACAGGGTAGGAACCGCTCCGTGTCCTTCAACAAGAAATCGAATCCTTGCTTTCTCTCAACTCAAAATCGGAATCATGGTGACCGACAACACGAAGAACATGGTGTCGGCACTGCATCAAAGAGGGCTGAGTCATGCACCCTGTATGGCACACATGTTCTGCTTGTCAAGAGGTTTCTGAAGTCTGCCACCCATCTGCAAGACATCCTAAAAATGGCCAGGAAACTTTGCATGCACTTCAACCACTTGTACACAGCAAAGCACACCCTCCTTGAGCTGCAGTGGCAGAACGGCATCCCCCAACATAGGCTGATATGCGATGTTTCCACCCGTTGGAATTCCACCATCCATATGTTGGACTGACAATACGAACAGAGAAAGGCCATAAACGATTTCTTGATGATCCAAGCAGACAGGAGTACTACCCTTTGTAACTTCCCTGTCAGCCAGTGGCAGCTCATGCATGACACCTGCCATTTGCTCAGGCCTTTTGAGAAGGCCACGTTATTTGTCAGTCGCCAGGACTACGGCATGAACAACGTCTTTCCATTGCTTCATGTCCTAGACAGGGCCGGTGTGTCCTATCAGGCACTTGGGGGATATGTGGATGACACTGATGGGGATATGTGGATGACACTGATGGGGATCTGTGGATGACACTGATGGGGATCTGTGGATGACACAGATGGGGATCTGTGGATGACATGGTATGTAGCTGGAGGGAGAAAATGTGGCCATATCACAATGAAGGGTACAGTCTGTATAAATAGGTGGCTGACAAAAAAAGGGGTGGGTCAAAGGCTATGATCAATGGGTGGAGTTAAGGGGGCGGCAAAATTAGCTTTTGCCTAGGGTGGCAAAAATCCTTGCACCAGTTCTGGTCCTAGAACAGATGCTAGTAAATCTGGCTGGTCAGAGGACTGGAGACGTGGTGCCTAGTTCTCACGGCCACATGAGCCGTGTCGGGGCTGAAATGGAGGAGGAGGACATTGGAGCAAGTGATCCAACAAAGGACAATCAGTAAATCCACAATAGGATCATGGACTCCCAAGACTCTCTGAAGTACATGTAAAGGGAAGGCTAGCTGTCTAGTCCAATGCCACAGAAAAGCTATTCTGACACTCCCAGAGATGGCTGAGCGCTCTACTTGGCTATCTCCAGCAGTTGGAGTGGCAGTGAACATGCTCACCACCTTGATCCATTCATATGGCCCGATGCATGTCACCATTAGGCAGAGGGATGACTTCTGGCTCTCCACCTTGTTTAACCCTCGCTACCATCCATGGTGCCACGCCAACACTTTGACAAAAGAGACCAGTTTCTTCTGGCTACCTGCCTCAGCTACTATTCTGATGCTGCCACCGCCTGATGCCACACATCTGATGCCAAGTGCTCCTTCTTTCAACCATCTTCAGCTGCTACTGGTATTGCCACCCACCTCCTCACTGTCAACAGGTCACTCTGGGGTCTCCTGATGCTACCATCTCACCACTCAGTTCTCCTGATGCTGCTGCTTACATCTGCACACTGTCATTGTGCCACCCTGTGGCCTCCTCCTGATGCTTCTGCTGCCGCCACCTCCACTCTCTGTCATTGTGCCACTCTGTGGCCTCCTGATGCTGCTGCTGCCACCTCCACATTGTCATTGTGCCACCCTGTGGCCTCCTCCTGATGCTTCTGCTTCACCTACTTCCATATTCTGTCATTGTGCCACTCTGTGGCCTCCTGATGCTGCTGTCACCTCCACACTGTCATTGTGCCACCCTGTGGCCTCCTTCTGATGCTGCTGCCACCTCCAGACTGTTATTGGGCCACTCTGTGGTCTCCTCATACTGCTTCCACCTCACCACTATGTCATAGGACCACTCTGTGGACTTTTCATGCTGTTCTCGCTATTCGCCATAAAAAAAATTCTGATTGAATGAGAGGAATGCTTTTCTTTTTCTTTGTTTTTTTCATTTTTTTCATTACATTTCATATGCTCTTTGATGTATGTTTTGGATTATGCTTATTTAAAATCAAATAAAAAAGGATGTTTAAAAAAAAAAAAAAAGAGAGGTAATGGGGCATCCAAATGCCAGGGCATCCTGTTCCAAAATGTGGCAGTGTATTGGCACTAAACACTGTCTGCTAAGCCTAATAATACATGTCAATTCTTGGTCTGTACAGATCACTTTACACAAACATAGAAAAGGATTCTTCACGGTAAGAGCATTGAGACTATGGAACTCTCTGCCTGAGGAGGTGGTGATGGTGAGTACAATAAAGGATTTCAAGAGGGGCCTGGATGAATTTCTGGAGTGTAATAATATTACAGGCTATAGCTACTAGAGAGGGGTCGTTGATCCAGGGAGTTATTTTGATTGCCTGATTGAAGTCGGGAAGGAATTTTTTTCCCCTTAAGTGGGGTGGGGAAAATTGGCTTCTGCCTCACAGGGGTTTTTTGTCTTCCTCTGGATCAACTTGTAGGAAACAGGCCGAACTGGATGGACAAATGTCTTTTTTCTGTCTTTTATACTATGTTAGTATGTTACTATTTTACTTTACTGCAGTTATAGTCAAAGTTCATCTATTCTTTCCTTGTACAATGACCTCTGCACAGGCCACAGAGCATGCCCAAAAAACTCTCCCATAGAAGTCAATAAGGTCCCCTCCAAACCATTGTGTCTATGTGCCATGGGACTGCTGTAAAACAAGTTTTTAAGGCTTTCTAAATGCTGTTAAGAAAAGCTCAGGCAAGATGGCCACCCCCATAATCATGTTTAGGAAATAGAATAAATTAATCTGTGATCAGAAAATAAAAGCATTTTAGAAAAACAGATATGTGTTGCTATCTGTTTTTTTCTGGCAGATAAAGCTTTTGGTGACATGTTTCTTTTAAGACTTCGAAACAATCATAAAAATCCTTTCCTAATTCAATTAACGTAATAACATATGTAAGATATATATCATTACCCTTATAATTACAATTTTATATTATTATTCTTCTTCCGTGCTCTTTGACCATCAAGTGTTGGTCATGGTCAAATGACACAAATAAAGCACAACCTCAAGCAGCTGAATTGGTGCAGGTGTGTTTGAAAAATGGTCCTAGCTGAAATCTTTTGAGTTAGGGTATTAGTGAGCATATGATAAAAATCTGGAAATATTCCATCATTTGTGGTTTGTGCCATATGCACTATTTTACTTTGGCTGATCTAAGCTAAATAGTGATACAACATATATTTCACCTTTCTTATTATCAGCTTTAGTCTTTGTAAAAGCTAAATTAGTGACTAAGCATAATGTAATATTTCATTCACAGCTAATGTGAAATGCTGTATAGAATATTACTATAATCAACACCCGGAGATAAATCAACTGTAGCTTCTAACGGTTTGCAATTATCAGAATATGCTAAAGCTGTTTCAGTCTCTGTTCACTTATACATTTCACTCTTTTCTTCTCCAAGCTGATAGTGTACTTAAAAAATAGCTGAAGCTGGTGATTCCAATTATGTAACAAGTAGTGTGGCTTCAACAAAGTTGTTTTGTGGTCCATGCTAATGAGCACAATAATGTGAAAGCACTTGGTCAAAAAATGCAAACCTACAGTATCTCAAAATGCAAAGAGCTGCAGAGAGGGCTTTGGAAGAAAAAATATATATTTTACTGTCTAGAGAGTTGCAAATAGTGTTAAGCAAATTGAAGTATCCAAAGTGGAATTCAATCCGAACTTTAAGAAAAATATAATTTGCAACAAATCCGAATTTCCATACACTTCTTGGTAACTTCTCCCATGCACTTCTTTTTTCCTAAAATGGTGGCTGCACATGTTACAAGTGAAACTAAGAAGCCTCGGAATGTGAGATCACCCATAATGCCATGCAGACAGCCAATCAGCAGCTAGCCAGACATTGTGCTATCACAGCCCTTTAAAATCCTCATTCTGTGTGGTCTACGCCTTTTCACTGTGAGCTGGAGCATACGGAGAGATGCCAAAAGCGCTAGGCATAGTGTCGCTAAAAGCTTTGAATTGTAGAATTTTGGATAGGGAGAGAACAGGGACAATGTAAGGAGATCAAAGGGAGAGCATATGGAGACTGCAGGGACCGTTCAGGGACTCTACTCTGAAGCTGAAAGGATCCATAGAAGACAGAGCAGTGTGCATCAATACTTTTATAGGGCACAGAGAAAATTAAATGGTGTCCACCTTGTTTAATAGATAAGCAATTCTATTAGTCTTTGATTCTCAAATTGATGTGATGTGAATAGGCTGTCTAATGTTACTGTTATTGGGATGTCGCCTTGTTTAATAGATAAGCAATTTTATTACGCCTTGATTCTCAAATTGGGGTGAATAACTGAATATGCTTTCTAGTTCTGCTGTTGTTGGAGTGTCCACCTTGTTTAATAGATAAGCAATAGTGTTGATCACGAATATTCGAATTGCGAATTATAATTGTGAATATCGGCACTTCGTAAATCCGTGAATATTTAGAATATCACAAAATATATTCGTAATTGCGAATATTCCTAAGATATGTCTATGCAAATTTTTATGCGAATTTTATGCGAATTTTTTATGTGACTTTTCGCAATCAAGAAAGTAATGCCTGAAGATCAGAAATTCGCAAATTTGTGAATATATGGCGAATATTCACCCAAATATTAGCAACATATCGCGAATTTGAATATTGCCCTTGTCGCTCATCACTAATAAGCAATTCTATTACACCTTCATTCTTAAATTGTTGTGAAAAAGCTGTCTAGTTCTACTGTTATTGGGGTTTTCACCTTGTTTATTACATAAGCAATTCCATTAGGCCTTGATTCTCAAATTGGGGTCAATAACCTGTCTACTTCTACTGTTTTTGGGGTGTCCACCTGTCTGTCACAGTACCTGTTTCACTACCAGAAAGGACTAGCTATGCATGTTGCTGCAATGCACAGTGATGTACACTAAGATACACTCTCCTTGCAGTCCAGGATATAGCTGATTTAACACGCTTGATTAATTGTGACTTATTAATTTAGAACTAAGCAAATTTCTTGAAATAATTCAAGTGTCCGAATTGAATTTTTGAAAATTGCGCTCATCTCTAGTTGCAAGTAACACATTTTTTTAGGCTGGTTATCTTGCGTCACTCATCTTAGGAGATCTTGAGCCAAGAGGAAAGGAAGGGAAGGACACATGTTAAGAAAAGAGGAAAGGTAACAAAAGACACCCCATTAAAAACAAAGAGTTGACAAAGCTATTTTGTAATCCACTTCTCTATATACCCTAGCTTCCTGCTTCCCGGTCTATCCATACAGCTAAAAAAAAGAACCAAAAAAGGGTTGGGGTAGAACACTTAAATATTCAAGATGTTTATTTGCATACTTTGATACTATAGAGTCATAACAAACATAGCAGTATAGTCCATGTGGTAATTTAGAAGTGGGTACCATCCTAAGCAGTTGCTTGAATGTGTTTGCTCCATTATAAAAAAAAACATAAGCAATCCATAAATGGACTGGAATGAAAGCATACGCGCAGGGTAGCATGAAAGGGTATACAATCAAACACAAATATCTCTAAGGAATTTGTAAAGCAGAGTGAACTTTAATATAATAAAATAAGTTATTGGGAGAGTTTCAGGATATTTCCCAGAAGCAGGGCCGGTTTTAGACAAAATGTGGCCCTGGGCCCACATCTTGTAATAATGTGCTAAAAACACAGTCCAACACCCCCGCCGATCAGCTGTTTGAGGAGACAGCTCGTGCTGTTCACTGGTGCGGGCCCATAGACATACAGCAGCAGAGCAGGAAGAGAGAAGGGAAACGGCACGTGCGCACAGCGCTCGCCATCTCCTCAAACAGCTGATCGGCGGGAGTGCCAGGTGTCGGACCCCCGCCAATCTAATATTGATGACCTATCCTAAGGATAGCAGAAGTAGAGAAGTAGCAGCAGCATATCCGGTTTCTTTCCTTTTATTCAGAGGATATGAATAAAATGAAATAAACCGGATATGCTGCTGCTACTTCTCTAATTCTGCTGTTCGTCTTGACCACTGGGGATCCATGGCCTGTTCTGCAGCTGTTGCATTCCGGTGACCCGATAAGATCGTGTGTGCTGCCTTCATCTACCCGTTTACTATCCTAAGGATAGGTCATCAATATGAAAAAACCCAGAGAACTAATTGAAGCTACCCCCAATACAGTGGCTGTTCTGGTCCCCCCCATGTCCACAAACAATATACTATACACACAGACTGCCCTCATTAGTAATTAGTGATGAGCGGCAGGTGCCATATTCGATTTCGACGAAATTTGCGAATATTCGAATAATATTCGTTTCATATTCGTCAAAATCGAATATTCGTCATTATTCCAGTTATCGCGATTATTATGCGATTTAAATAATCGCGTATTGCGATTTTAACTTAAGGCTACTTTTCTATTGGTTTCATATCTAGAATTATAGCGAAGATGACGAATATGACGAATGTATTCGTCATATTCCTCAAAACGAAGATAACAAAGTATTCTACATCTTCGTTTTAGCAACCTATTCGTCAACTTCGCTAATTCTAGCAATCAAATAGGAAGGTTGACTATAGAGACAACTGTGTTTAATTCGCTATGCGATTATATATATTTTTTTAATAAATAGAATAATTATAATAATTATATCAAGTAATATAATTATTCTATTAAAAAAAAAAAAAAAATCGCATAGCGAATTTAACACAGCTGTCTCTATAGTCAACCCTGATATTTGATTGCTAGAATTAGCGAAGTTGACGAATAGGTAGCTAAAACGAAGATGGAGAATACTTCGTTATCTTCGTTTTGAGAAATATAACGAATACATTCGTCATATTCTCTATTCGCTAATTCTACCAAGCCAACCATAAATTTCCGTGCTCATGGAGCGTCCCCATCACCATGGGAACGTCTCCATATACTAAAATGTACTGTCGGATTCGAGGAATTACGTTGAAATCGCAATGCTATTAATTCAAGTTATATTAATCGCATTGCGATTTCAACTTAGAGCTGGGTTTATAATGGGTCAGCTTGCTAGAATGAACGAAGTTAATGAATATGGAATATAGCAGCAGTGCTAAGTTGAATTCGCAATGCGATTAATTTAACTTGAAGTAATCGCATTGCGATTTCAACTTAGCACTGCTATCTTACATAGGCTAGAATTAACGAATATGGAATATAGCACTAGCAGTGCTAAGTTGAATTCGCAATGCAATTAATTTAACTTGAAGTAATCGCATTGAGATTTCAACTTAGCACTGCTAGTGCTATATTCCAGCCTATGTAAGATAGCAGTGCTAAATTGTAATTGCAATGCGATTAATATAACTTGAATTAATCGCATTGCGATTTTAACGTAATTCCTCAAATCCGACAGTACATTTTAGTATATGGGGACGCTCCATGGGACCATGAGCACGGAAATCGGCAGAAGCGGCAACGGGCACTGACTAGAGCAGCCAGGAAGCCAGGAATCCTCAGGACAGGTAAGAACTACTTTTGGGAAGTGGGAAAGAAAAAAATATAACTAAAAAAAAACAAAAAAAAAAAACGAATATTCGAAATAGCGAATTTATAGGGCTATATTCGAAATATTCGTGAATTAGCGTAGTGCCGATATTCGCAAAAAAAATCGCTATTCGAATATTCGCGCTCAACACTATTAGTAATGATGCCCCCAATAGTGACAATACTTCCAAAGATAGCCCCCATTCGTAGCAATGCCCTCCATATTGCTTCAAATAATAATAACGCCACTACAGTACTCCAGTACTAATAATATAACCATAATGCTCCCAGTGGCTGTAATGTCCCCCTGTAGTGCCCCCCCACTAGTTCCAATATATAATGCTTCCCCCCATAGTGTCAATATATATATATATATATATATATATATATATATATATATATAGAACACAAAAGAAAAAACAGCAGCACAGCAATAAGTTTGGGTGCAAATACCATACGACTGCTGGTTAGGCAGTCACAAGTCCATAGATCCAAAAATAAGGCAGCACTCCAGGTTCTGGTGAATAGTGAACCCTCTTTATTTTCCCATCATGACGTTTCAACCGCTCATTGCGGTCTTTATCAAGCAATGAGCGGTTGAAACGTCGCGGATGGGAAAATAAAGAGGGTTCACTATTCACCAGAAACTGGAGTGCTGCCTTATTTTTGGATCTATATATATATATATTGTAAGAGGGTGCAAGGTACCGTGGTCGACGGGAGGTACGTGTCACCGAGGTTCCTGGCCTCGGTGAGGTAAGAGCCGGGTTTTTGTGTGTCAGCAGCAGCTAGTGCTGTTTGACAACTTGGTATTTAGTTTGGCTGCAAAGCCAATCCGGGCCGGCTCTTACTGGGAGTAGGCAAAGAGTTGGGTGGGTGCCTATTCCCCACGGTCCAGGCCGGACTTTTCCTGGGCTGGGTTTAAAACACAGCCAGCACCAGCAGCTGTGTGTGATTGTCCTGGAGCTGCTAATAGTACTGTGGAGCTCTCTGACCTGGAAGCCTAAGGTGTGGATTACCTCCCTCTGACAGGGGAGCTCAGGACTCTGTGTGCTGGGATCTGAGGGCTGTGGTTTGGGACCTGAGGCTGTAGCCGAGCCGGAAGACTCAGACCCCTGTGAAAGCGAACAGGCTGCCTAAAAAAGCCTGCCTATGGACTTGCTAACACCCAGGAGCTAAGGTGACTTTTGCGTTTATGAACTTTTGTGTGTGTGAACAAACACCAAGCCACCTGTTTTTGTGTAATGCTCCTCTTTGTGTAAATAAAACACGGACATTTGACTTACAAGCTTGAACGTTGCCTCTGTACTGCGCCCGCTAGTCCTATATACCAGAGAGAATCCCCACAATATATATATATATATATATATATTGAAGAAGATGGACAGCACTCCAACGAAAATTCCAAGTGTTCTTTATTCACACAGGTGGAGAGACGACGTTTCGGCTCGACAATAGAGCCTTTTTCACCTAACTAGTGAAGAGATCTGTGCTCTTAGTGAATTGAGGAATAATGACTCCTTGACTATAAAACCTGCCGATAAGGGGGGCGCCGTTGTGGTTCTTGACACGTTGAAGTATATAGCAGAAATCCAGCGGCAACTGGATGATGGCTGTGTGTATGAGACCATTACGGTGGATCCCAAATTTCGCATTGCAGCTATGATCCAGGATTGTCTGAAAACGGCTACCAGTGCGGGCACCATTGATGCGGACTTGGGCGCATTCCTCACGGTGAACCACCCCAGGACCCCCGTGATCTATGTGTTACCCAAGATCCACAAGTCTTTGGTTGACCCCCCTGGGCGCCCTATCGTATCAGGCACTGGATCCATTTTTAGCAATGTAGCCATCTTTTTAGATCGAATCCTTCGCTCTTTTGCTGTGGGTGCGGCATCATTTGTCGCTGACACTACCGATTTTCTCTGTAAACTACAAGAGGTTGATTTAAGTGGCCACTCTAATGTGTCTCTTGCTTCATTTGACATTGTATCACTGTACACTTCTATTGATCATGAACTAGGTATACAAGCGGTGCAACATATGCTCGATGTCTCTTCCCTCTCAATCCCATCTATTGAATTTGTGATTGCCCTTTTAAGGATTATCCTTTATGAAAATTATTTTTTATTTAGGGATACCTTTTATAAACAAAAGCGGGGTGTGGCGATGGGCTCTAATGCTGCACCGACTTACGCCAACATCTTCATGCGGTGTTTTGAGGAGGACGTCGTCTATGGGTCCTGCCATTTCAGCCAAGTTGTGTGCTGGTGGCGGTACATAGACGACGTCTTCCTCATCTGGAGTGGCACCTATAACGAACTGTTGGCCTTTCAACAGTATTTGAATGGTTGGAATAAGGACTTACAGTTCACACTGGTCTGGTCACAGGAATCCATTCAATTTCTTGACACTACTGTGATGCTTGCTGATGGGGTACTTTCTACCACACTCTTTACTAAGCCGACGGACAGGAATACTGTCCTACGATTCGAGAGTAACCACCCCAAGCACATGACTCAACATCTCCCCTTTTCCCAGTTTTTGAGGGCTAAAAGGATTGAGTCGGACTCCACTGCCTTAAATTGTACTATCGAGGTTATGACACAAAGATTCATCACACGTGGCTATCCCAGGTCTTTGTTACAGGCCCAAGCACAAGAGGTGCAGAAACTGGATAGGAAAAGTTTACTATGTAGAAAGATGTCCAAAAATCTATAAATAGAATTCCATTCATTTCTACATTTAGTGAACAGAGCAGTAACATCAAAAACATCATCAAGAAACACTGGGGTATCCTTAACAGACTCAAAGGGATTCCGGAATTTCAGAATCCTCCTCTTTTTCTTTCCGCAGGGCTAGGAACCTAAGAGACCAGCTAGTGCGGGCTGATGTGGGTCCCTCACAGGTGGGCACGCAAAGGTTTTGACACATCGCAGCCAGGGTTGTTTTCCCTGCCTGCGATGCGTCAACTGCAGATACATTTGCAAAGGAAGACAGTTTGTCCATCCAGGTACTGGAATTGTGTATCCCATCAAGCAATACCTTACTTGTGACACCAATTTTGTCATTTATATTTTATCTTGCCCTTGCCATATACTCTATGTTGGGGAAACCTCGACAGATCTTAAGACAAGATTGAATAACCACAGATTCTCCATACGGCAAAAACGTAAAGATTTACCTGTACCCAAACATTTTAGTGAAATGGATCATTCTGACGCGACCTTCGCTGTTGGATTATTGAACATGTCACGCTCCCCAGACGGGGGTGACAGGGTTTCCCTCCTGAAAAAGAGGGAATCCTTTTGGATTTACACTCTGAATTCATTGAGACCTCATGGTCTCAATGTTGAATATAATCCGAGATACACATATAGTAACTGACTTGCCCTTTGACCCTTCTTTGTGAATGTTTGTCCTTTGCTGTAGTACTTGTTGAACATAAGATGTGCTATTGTACTCTTATTAATTTTTCTTATGTTTCTATCTTTTGTAGATACTTACTTCGATCGTCCCCTGGGAGAGTGGACAGGACATACCTTTGAGGAAGCCTCCACCAGCTTGCGTCGCTTAAATAGAGTCTGTTGTATGGATGGTTGCGCATTTTTACATAAGTGTACCGGTTATGGAGGAGTCGGTTCTATCTTTTGGCGGAGAATCCCGTTGCAGTCACCACTGACACGTTTAGGTGGTAATATTGGGGGCTCGAACATTAGCACGCGGAGTTACTGCTGTGGTGCTTCTTGGTAGAGTTACCCCATAGTGAGGGGTTTCATACCTTGGAAAAGGTGTGTCCCCTCTTTTCACCTAGTGTCTTGTGTGCATGTACTTTATAGCGACCAGTATTGGCACTTCTGGCGTGTTGCCAGTCTCTAACATGGCTCCGATACCTTTTCAGCGCTATATGCGCTTGCTCTGTATTTCAGGCTTTAAATGCCCTTAAAGAATATGGCCGCGTTGCTGGCTCTTTCATTCTGCGCATGTCCGGAAACAGTCTCGACTTGAACCGAGTTTAGTGGACTACACTCGGCTTTTCAGTTGCACGCTGCTGTTTAATATTGACTTTCTCAGGTATGTCCTGACCTTCTCTCCTAGCTGGGACGCATCCCAGCTTTTTGCTGATTCTTTTTTATCTGTATTCGTACCGTTGCACTTATATGCACTCGGATATTGCACATGGCACTTTATATTGGAGATTTGTGTGTAGTATATGATGGAACAAACCATTGATTTATTATAATATGCATTCTTTTCACATTGTTCACTATTATGTAATGTGTATGAGGGCACACATTTATATCACTTCCTGTGAATTTTGACATTTGACCATATCCACGCCCCTTATTTGTCACATGACCGATTTCCATTTCCTGTTTGGCACTATATAAGTTTGTTATGCACTTATGTTTATTGCTTGAAAAAGGCTAGGCTTGAAAAAGGCTCTATTGTCGAGCCGAAACGTCGTCTCTCCACCTGTGTGAATAAAGAACACTTGGAATTTTCGTTGGAGTGCTGTCCATCTTCTTCAATATACTATTGGTTTGCTCGCACCTTTGGGCTTAGCACCCACATCCACTCGGAGTTACCCAGTGCTGCCAGGTTTTTTTTTCATTTTATATATATATATATATATATATATATATATATATAATGCTCCTCCATTCCTCTCTAGTAGTGACAGGTATATATAATTATCTCCTTCCCACATCCCTGTTGCCCCCAGCAGTGTGGACATTTAGTATAAAAATAAATAAATCTGCCTCTCTCCCGTTCTCCCGGCGCTGTCTGCAATGCAGACCACAGTTTTATCTGTGGCTTGTGTTGCTGTGTCCTGATGCATGCGGACCCAATGAAATCACCACTCCTGCTCCATGTCTCACATGATGATGTCATCATGTGAGACCCAGAACAGTAGGTTGCAGTCATGTAATTTCGGCTTTTTGCTCTGTTCTAATGCCTCACAGGGTTGAGGCCTAGCAGCCTGAGGCTTGTGAAGTTGCACCGCCCGCCCCTTTATGAGGCGAAGTGGCACCCTAGGTGGATGACTACCCCTATCGATCGTCCTGGCGCTAAGGCCTTATGCATGCGGCCCAACTTAAATTCAACTTGAATGGGTCCATGATCCGTCCGCTCCACAAAAAAATAGAACATGTTCTATTTTTTTGCGAGATGGAGGCACGGACAGAAACACCACGGAAGCACTCCATAGTGCTTCCGTGGGGTTCCGTGCTTCCGTTAACCGTTCAAGTGAATGGGTCAACATCTGTGATGCGCGGAGCACACGGCCGATTATAGCATATTGCGGACCCTCTGTTTTCGGACCGCAATACGGCTACAGCCGGGCAACAGCCGTGTGCTTGAGGCCAAATTCAGAGCACATTACTGCAGGAGTTGTAATAGAAGAGGACTATAACTCCCAACATGTTTTAATATCAAAGCACATTGCAGGGGGAGGTATAAGAGGATGGGACTACGACTCCCAGCATGTCCTAGCCATTATTATGTAATATCAGAGTACATTATAGGAGGAGGTATACAACTCCCAGCATATCCAGGGTGTTGTAATTAGAGATGAGCAAACACCTGGAAGTTCGGGTTCGGGAAGTTTGGCCGAACTTTATCCCGAACCCGAACCCCATTGAAGTCAATGGGGACCTGAACTTTTAGGCACTAAAAAAGCTGTAAAATAGTCCAGGAACGGACTGCCAAAGGCAGCTAAATGTAGGTAAATCCCCTGCAAACAAATGTGGATAGGGAAATGAATTAAAATAAAATAAAATAAATAAAATTTAACCAATATCAATTGGAGAGAGGTCCCACTGCAAGGAATCATGCGTCATATCACCCAACACTGGAGAAGGCCACTTTCAGTTATTTTGGCCCAGCACCCAGACAGAGGAGAGAGGTCCCACAGCAAGGAATCATGCGTCATATCACCCACCACCGGAGATGGCCACTCTCAGTTATTTCGGCCCAGCAACCAGACAGAGGAGAGAGGTCCCACAGCAAGGAATCATGCGTCATATCAACCACCTCCGGAGAAGGCCACTCTCAGTTATTTCGGCCCAGCAACCAGACAGAGGAGAGAGGTCCCACAGCAAGGAATCATGCGTCATATCAACCACCTCCGGAGAAGGCCACTCTCAGTTATTTCGGCCCAGCACCCAGACAGAGGAGAGAGGTCCCACAGCAAGGAATCATGCGTCATATCAACCACCACCGGAGAAGGCCACTCTCAGTTATTTCGGCCCAGCACCCAGACCGAGGAGAGAGGTCCCACAGCAAGGAATCATGCGTCATATCAACCACCACCACAATTTGGAGACCCAGAAGTTGAATGGGGCCGAACCATCAGTCAGTACGTGGAGGGGTGTGCAGACGTACTGTTCAACCATGTTAGTGAAATGCTGCCTCCTGCTAACACGTTCCGTATCAGGTGGTTGTGCAGTTAGCTGTGGCGTGGAGACAAAACTTTTCCACATTTCTGCCATGCTAACCCTGCCATCAGAGGAGCTGGCTGTGACACAGCTGCGTTGGCGACCTCTTGCTCCTCCTCTGCCTTCGCCTTGGGCTTCCACCTGTTCCCCTGTGACATTTGGGAATGCTCTCAGGAGCGCCTCTACCAGCGTGCGCTTGTACTCGCGCATCTTCCTATCACGCTCCAGTGCAGGAAGTAAGGTGGGCACATTGTCTTTGTACCGGGATCCAGCAGGGTGGCAACCCAGTAGTCCGCACACGTTAAAATGTGGGCAACTCTGCTGTCGTTGCGCAGGCACTGCAGCATGTAGTCGCTCATGTGTGCCAGGCTCCCCAGAGGTAAGGACAAGCTGTCCTCTGTGGGAGGCGTATCGTCATCGTCCTCCGTATCCAACCAGCCACGCACCAGTGATGGGCCTGAGCTGTGTCGGGTGCCACCCCACTGTGAACCTGCTTCATCCTCCTCCACCTCCTCCTCATCTTCCTCGTCCTCCAGTAGTGGGCCCTAGCTGGCCACATTTGTACCTGGCCTCTGCTGTTGCAAAAAACCTCCCTCTGAGCCACTTCTAACAGACTGGCCCCTAAAGAGGTAAAAATGACCCCTCATCCTCCTCCTCCTCCTGGGCCACCTCCTCTTCCATCATCGCCCTAAGCGTTTTCTCAAGGAGACATAGAAGTGGTATTGTAACGCTGATAACGGTGTCATCGCCACTGGCCATGTTGGTGGAGTACTCGAAACAGCGTAACAGGGCACACAGGTCTCGCATGGAGGCCCAATCATTGGTGGTGAAGTGGTGCTGTTCCGCAGTGCGACTGACGCGTGCGTGCTGCAGCTGAAACTCCACTATGGCCTGCTGCTGCTCACACAGTCTCTCCAGCATGTGCAAGGTGGAGTTCCACCTGGTGGGCACGTCGCATATGAGGCGGTGAGCGGGAAGGCCGAAGTTCCGCTGTTGTGCAGACAGGCAAGCAGCGGCAGGATGTGAACGCCAGAAGCGCGCACAGACGGCCCGCACTTTATGCAGCTGCTCTGACATGTCGGGGTAGTTGTGAATGAACTTCTGCACCACCAAATTCAGCACATGCGCCAGGCAAGGGATGTGCGTCAAACTGGCTAGTCCCAGAGCTGCGACAAGATTTCGCCCATTATCGCACACCACCAGGCCGGGCTTGAGGCCCACCGGCAGAAACCACTCGTCGATCTGTTGTTCAATACCCCACAACAACTCTTGCGCGGTGTGGGGCCTGTCCCCCAAACATATAAGTTTCAGAATGGCCTGCTGACGTTTACCCCGGGCTGTGCTGAAGTTGGTGGTGAAGGTGTGTGGCTGACTGGATGAGCAGGTGGAAGCAGAGGAGGAGGAAGCAGAGTAGGAGGAGGAGGCTACAGGAGGCAAAGAATGATGCCCTGTGATCCTTGGCGGCGGAAGGACATGCGCCAAGGAACTCTCCGCCTGCGGCCCAGCCGCCACTACATTTACCCAGTGTGCAGTTAGGGAGATATAGCGTCCCTGGCCGTGCTTACTGGTCCACGTATCTGTGGTTAGGTGGACCTTGCCACAGATGGCGTTGCGCAGTGCACACTTGATTTTATCGGATACTTGGTTGTGCAGGGAAGGCACGGCTGTCTTGTAGAAGTAGTGGCGGCTGGGAACAACATACTGTGGGCCATGGACATCAGCTGTAGTGTTGATCAAGAATTTTCGAATTGCGAATTTTAATCTCGAATATCAGCACTTCGAGAATTCGCGAATATTTAGAATATCGCAAAATATATTCGCAATTGCGAATATTCGTTTTATGCGATTTTTTTATATGCAAATTTTCGCCATATATTCGAAAATTCGCAAATTCGTAATGTCCAGACTTTATTTTCTTGTTTGCGAAAATTCGCATTAAAAATTTGCATAAGCTGGTATTTAAAAGGTATCTTATCTAATCAGCTGTTTGAAGCTGTCTGTGTCCACCAGCCTGAATGACAGCATTTCAAAGGCCAGTAGTTTAGAAATGCTGGCATTCAGGCCCAGGGCTCGTGGGTGGCTAGGTGGGAATTTACGCTTTCTCTCCAAGGTTTGTGAGATGGAGAGCTGAACGCTGCTGTGTGACCTGGTGGAGATGCTTGGTGACGCAGGTGGTGTTGTCGGTGTCACATCCTCTGTTTGGTGGGCGGCAGTTGCCAACATTCCTCCCGAGGCAGAGAAAGAGGCCGAGGCAGCAGCAGAAGAGGGAGCAGGGGGAGCCAGAGTGAGTTCCTTGCTTTTAAGGTGTTTACTCCACTGCAGTTCATGCTTTGCATGTAGATGCCTGGTCATGCAGGTTGTGCTAAGGTTCAGAACGTTAATGCATCGCTTCAGGCTCTGATGGCACAGCGTGCAAACCACTCGGGTCTTGTCGTCAGCACATTGTTTAAAGAAGTGCCATGCCAGGGAACTCCTAGAAGCTGCCTTTGGGGTGCTCGGTCCCTGGTGGTGGTGGCCAGTAGCAGACGAACTCTCTTGGAGGTGGCTGTTCTGCTTTTGCCCCCTGCTCTCTCTTTTGCTACGCTGTTGGCTCGGTCTCACCACTGCCTCTTCCTCTGAACTATGAAAGTCAGTGGCACGACCTTCATTCCCTGTGGGGTCTAGGACCTCATCGTCCCCTGCATCGTCTTCCACACAGTCTTTCTCCCTAACCTCCTGTTTGGTCTGCACAATGCAGAAAGACGCAGCAGTTGGCACCTGTGTTTCGTCTTTATCAGAGACATGCGGACTCCGATGAGGTGGTATTCCCATGTCCTCATCATCAGGAAACATCAGCGGTTGTGCATCAGTGCATTCTATGTCTTCCACCACTGGGGAAGGACTAGGTGGATTCCCTTGGTAAACCCTGCCAGCAGAGTCTTCAAACAGCATATGAGACTGCTGCATAACTTGAGGCTCAGACAGTTTCCCTGATATGCATGGGGGTGATGTGACAGACTGATGGGCTTGGTTTTCAGGTGCCACCTGTGCGCTTTATTCAGAAGACTGGGTGGGAGATAATGTTGTTAACATGCTGGATCCACTGTCGGCCACCCAATTTACTAGCGCCTGTACCTGCTCAGGCCTTACCATCCTTAGAATGGCATTGGGCCCCACCAAATATTGCTGTAAATTCTGGCGGGTATCGGAACCTGAGGGAGTTGGTTCACTAGGACGTTTGGCTGTGGCAGAATGGCCACGTCCTCTCCCAGCACAAGAGGGTACACTAACACCACCACGACCGCGTCAGTGTCCCTTACTAGATGTTTTTCTTAATTGTTACCGTTCACAAGCACCACAATAAGAAAAAAAATATTTGGCCCAATGTATTGATTTCAAATTCAGGCCTTTTTTTTACAGGCACATAACACTATCTGCCTATTTATTTATGTAGCATATTACACTAATATAGGCACAGCAGTAACCACTGATTTAGGGGAATATCTCTTTTAGGGCTAGTATTTAGGCCCTGGATGAAAGGTATCCTTTTATGGACAGATATACAATTGGCCTGCAACAGCTCGAACACCAGATTCAGGGTATTGCTATTTTGGCAATTGAATTTCACCCCAGAACAAAATATATGTTTTGGCGGACACTATTATAATTTGCCAGCCACAGCTGAAACCACTGATTTATGGTATTGCTAATTTGGCAATTTAATTTCACCCCAGAACAAAATATATGTTTTGACGGACACTATGAATCTTGGCCTGCAACAGCTGAGACACCAGATTCAGGGTATTGCTATTTTGGCAATTGAATTTCACCCCAGAACAAAATATATGTTTTGGCGGACGCTATGAATCTTGGCCTGCAACAGCTGGGACACCAGATTCAGGGTATTGCTATTTTGGCAATTGAATTTCACCCCAGAACAAAATATATGTTTTGGCGGACACTATGAATCTTGGCCTGCAACAGCTGGGACACCAGATTCAGGGTATTGCTATTTTGGCAATTGAATTTCACCCCAGAACAAAATATATGTTTTGGTGGACACTATTATACTTTGCCAGCAACAGCTGAAACCACTGAATTATGGTATTGCTATTTTGGCAATTGAATTTCACCCCAGAACAAAATATATGTTTTGGCGGACACTATGAATCTTAGCCTGCAACAGCTGGGACACCAGATTCAGGGTATTGCTATTTTGGCAATTGAATTTCACCCCAGAACAAAATATATGTTTTGGCGGACACTATGAATCTTGGCCTGCAACAGCTGGGACACCAGATTTAGGGTATTGCTATTTTGGCAATTGAATTTCACCCCAGAACAAAATATATGTTTTTGCGGACACTATGAATCTTGGCCTGCAACAGCTGGGACACCAGATTCAGGGTATTGCTATTTTGGCAATTGAATTTCACCCCAGAACAAAATATATGTTTTGGCGGACACTATTATACTTTGCCAGCCACAGCTGAAACCACTGATTTATGGTATTGCTATTTTGGCAATTGAATTTCACCCCAGAACAAAATATATGTTTTGGCGGACACTATTATACTTTGCCATCCACAGCTGAAACCACTGATTTATGGTGTTGCTATTTTGGCAATTTAATTTTACCCCAGAACAAAATATATGTTTTGGCGGACACTATTATACTTTGCCAGCCACAGCTGAAACCACTGATTTATGGTATTGCTATTTTGGCAATTGAATTTCACCCCAGAACAAAATGTATGTTTTGGCGGACACTATTATACTTTGCCAGCCACAGCTGGGACACCAGATTCAGGGTATTGCTATTTTGGCAATTGAATTTCACCCCAGAACAAAATATATGTTTTTGCGGACACTATGAATCTTGGCCTGCAACAGCTGGGACACCAGATTCAGGGTATAACTATTTTGGCAATTGAATTTCACCCCAGAACAAAATATATGTTTTGGCGAACACTATTATACTTTGCCAGCCACAGCTGAAACCACTGATTTATGGTATTGCTATTTTGATAATTGAATTTCACCACATAAAATAATCTATCCTTTGCCATACAGCAGACAGTATTATACTTGGCTAGCCAAAGCTGGAACACCAGATTTAGGGGATTGGTATTTGGGCAATTGTATTCATCCCCTTAATAAAATATAGAAATTGCTAACTTGAGTTTCTAGGTGTGACAATTAGCACAGCCAAGCCCCTGATGTAGGATATAGCAAAAAAAAAACTAGTATTGATGGATTGATGGACTTGGTGGCAGCTTGTTCTGGTGCACCACAAGTCACAAAATGGCCGCCGATCACTCCAGAAAATAAGTGACAGAAAAACGCTCTGTGCAGCCTAAAAACCAGTGAGCAAGTAACTAGCAGAAGTTCAATCATTCACAGCTGTAGATCGATCCATTCATTAGGTGCTGTTGCTGACTTTTCTCTGCAGAATCTCGCCCTCACAGAAGCTGCGTCCTCTCCCTACACTAATCAGAGCAGTGTGACATGCGGCGCTACGTGACTCCAGCTTAAATAGAGGCTGGGTCACATGCTGCACTTGGCCAATCACAGCCATGCCATTGGTAGGCATGGCTGTGATGAGCTCCTAGGGCAAGAAGTAAAACGCTAGCTGATTGGCTGCTGTGCAGCCCTTCAGAAAGCGGGAAGTAATCGCCGAACAACGAACCCGAACCCGAACTTTTTTGAAAATATCCGGGTTCGGGTCCATGTCCCGGACACCCCAAAATTCGGTATGAACCCGAACTATGCTCGAACTGTTCGCTCAACACTAGTTGTAATGTACCCTGATATTATATAATAATGGCCTTGACCCGCTGAGAGTCCTCTCCTGTTATACGCCCTCTTGTACTGTACTCTGATATTACATAACAAGCTGGGCATGCTGGGAGTTGTAATCTTCTCCTTATACCTCCTCTTGCAATGTACTCTGATATTACATAGCAGTAGGTATAAGAGGAGAGGACTACAACTCCCAGCATTTCCCTGGCACTTACATTGAATCCATACTTCTTCCCATGCATCACTGGTCTTCTTCTTTACTTTACCGTACTGCTGAGCTCCGCCTCCTGTTCTGGTCACATGATGGTGAGGTCATCACAGGTCCTTCATCCCCTCCTCTCTGCTGAGCTCCGCAGGTCCTGTCAGCACTGTACTAAACACTGCATTGTAAAGTGCAGCTGTTCAGCCGTCCGCCTGTTTGCTTCCTCGGAACAGCAGCTGCTGAAGCAGGGGGCCCCTTAGACAATGGGGGCCCTGGGAAATTGCCCAGTCCCCCCCCCCACACACCCAACGCCGGCCCTGCCTAGAAGGAACATCTCACGGAAAAAACTACTCATCTACAGAAGATAGGGCTAAAGTGGTGGTAAAGTTAAGCCACCTATTTAAAAGTGGATGTAACTTGACTAACGGTAAAGAGTTTTTGGCAGATTATATTCAATGACATTAGTTAGGGGCTGCTAGTTACAGCATCTACATGAGTGGAGTGATCAGAATGATTCTATGAACTCACTCCTTGCAGTTTCCTTGTGTTTAAAGGGTATATATCAGCAGATTTGTATCCATGAAACTGGCTGATCTTTTGCAAGTGTGCTTGGCAGCTTAAGGCGCCTGTGTTGGTCCTATATTCATATGTGTCCGCACTGCTGAAAAAAGTTTTACTATATGCAAATGAGCCTCTAGGAGCAACAGGGAAGTTGCCGTTACACCTAGAGGCTCAGCTCTCTCTGCAACTGCTGCATCTTCTGCACATTGTTCGACAGGACCAGGCAGTGGAAAAATAACCTCTGCTTAGCCCTGACTTCTCCTAAAGTCAAACAAAATGCTAAGGGTGCAGTAGTTGCAGAGAGAACCAGTGCCAGTTTGATTCCTTAACCACCTCACATCCAACCATAGGATATCTCAGAGATCACAGATGCACACTAATCTTGCGGCTGCCGAGGAGAGGGGGAGCGCTGTCAGTGACAGCAGGGCAACCCAGAGAGAAAGCAGGGACAGTTCCAAGGAACCCCTGCCTTCTAGATCGCTGTATACAGCGCTGAATGAGCGCTGTGTATACAGATCAGGAAGCGCTATGCCGCTCCCTGACTCGGCCCGGTGGTCATGTGACCACCAGGGCCGGGAGAGTGCAGGAGCTGTCGTGTCTTCCATAGACCTCGATCGGCCCTGCACTGAGGATGTACAGCGCTGTATTCTGCTGTACAGCCTCTCGGGGGGCTGTATTTCCCCTGTAACTGGGGCTAATATGTCAGCCCCAGTTACAGGAGAAATCAATAGTGAAAAAAAAATAAAAAAGTGAACTTAAATGTCCCCCAGAGGCCTTGTATGACCTTATGGGGGACGCAAACTGTAAAATAAAAATAAAAAAAAATAAAGTGTTTAAAAAAACAAAGTGCCACCAAGTGATCAAAAAAGGCCTACGTCCCATAAAATGGTACCTATAAAAACATCCTGCAAAAAATAAGCCGCTACATAAAAAAATTTGCTCAAAAAATGAAAAAACTATAGCTCTCAGAACATGGAGACATTAACCTCTTAAGGACACGGCCCTATTTCACCTTAAGGACCAGGCCCTTTTTTTTGCAAATCTGACCAGTGTCACTTTATGTGGTGATAACTTTAAAACGCTTTTTCTTATCCAGGCCATTCTGCGATTGTTTTTTCGTCACATATTGTACTTCATGACACTGGTAACATTTTATCAAAAAAGTTCATTTTTTTTTTGTATAAAAAAATACTAAATTTACCAAAAATTTAGAAAAATTTGCAAATTTTCAAGTTTCAATTTCTCCACTTCTATAGCACATAATAATACCTCCAAGAATAGTTATTACTTTACATTTCCCAAATGTCTACTTCATGTTTGGATCATTTTGGGAACACAATTTTATTTTTTGGGGACGTTACAAGGCTTAGAAGTTTAGAAGCAAATCTTGAACATTTTCAGAAAATTTCAAAAACCCACTTTTTAAGGACCAGTTCAGGTCTGAAGTCACTTTGCAAGGCTTAGGGTACTTTCACACTTGCGTTGGTGCGGATCCGTCTGTTTATTTGCACAGCTGGATCCGCACCTATAATGCAAACGTTTGTATCCGTTCAGATCGGATCCGTTTGTATTAGTTAAAAGAAAAATGACAAAGTCCAAAACGGATCCGTTTTGAATTACATTGAAAGTCAATGGGGAACGGATCCGTTTTCAAACGCACCATATTGTGTCATTGAAAACGGATCCGTCCCCATTGACTTACATTGTAATTAAAAACGGATCCGTTAGGCTCCACCTCTTCAGACGGACACCAAAATACAGCAAGCTGCGTTTTTGTGTCCGCCTCCAAAACAGAATAGAAGCGGAACGGAGCCGAACTGATGCATTCTGAACGGATCCTTATCCATTCAGAATGCATTGGGGCTGAACTGATCCGTTTTGGACCGTTTGTGAGAGCCCTGAAACGGATCCCACAAACGGAATTAAAAACGCTAGTGTGAAAGTACCCTTACATAAAAGAAACCATCCAAAAATGACCCCAGTCTAGAAACTACACCCCTCAAGGTATTCAAAGTGGATTTTACAAACCTTGTTAACCCTTTAGGTGTTCCACAAGAGTTCATGGCAAATGGACATAAGATTTCAGAATTTCAATTTTTTGGCAAATTTTCCATTATAATCCATTTGAATACAAAGCAAGCGTTAACAGCCAAACATAACAGTCACTTTTATGGAGTTTCTACTCTAGGGGAGCATCAGGGGGGCTTCAAATCGGACATGATGTCAGAAAACCAGTCCAGCAAAATCTGCCTTCCAAAATCCATATGGCGTTCTCTTCATTCTATGCCCTTTTGCTTGGCAATACAGCAGTTTACGACCACATTTGGGGTGTTTCTGTAAACTACAGAATCAGGGCAATAAATATAGAGTTTTTTTTACTTTTAACCCTTGCTTTTTTACTGGATAAAAATGATAAAAATTGAAAATTTTGAAAAAATAGCTGTTTTGGGACTGTTTTTATTTTATTTTTTTAGGACATGTGTTATTTTTATAGAGCAGATTCTTACGGACACGGCAATACCTAATATGTCTACTCTTTAAAATTCATTTAGGTTTTACACTATAATATCCTTTGTTAACCAAACAAAAAACATTTTAGTATCTCCATCTCTAGTCTGAGAGTCAGGTTTTTTTAGTTTTTGTTCAATTGTCTTAGGTAGGGGCTAATTTTTTGCGGGATGAGATGATGGTTTTGATGGCACTATTTTGGGGTGCATATGACTTTTTGATCACTTGCTGTTACACTTTTTGTGATGTTAGGTGACAAAAAACTGCTTTTTACAGTATTTTTTTTTTTTTTTTGCGGGGGTTAATTCATGTGTTATTTTTATAGTTCACGTTCTTACGGACGCGGCGATACATAATATGTCTGATTTTATTTATTTATTTCAGTTTTACACAATCATATAATTTTTGAAACAAAAAAAAATCATGTTTTAGTGTCTGCATAGCCTAAGGCCCCTTTCACACGAGCGTGATTTCCACGCGGGTGCAATGCGGGATGTGAACTCATTGCACCCGCACTGAATCCTGGCCTATTCATTTTAATGGGGCTGTGTACATGAGGGTTTTTTTTTCACGCATCACTTCTGGTTGCGTGAAAATTGCAGCATGTTCTATATTTTGCGTTTTTCACGCAGCTCTGGCCCCATAGAAGTGAATGGGGCTGCGTGAAAAACGCATTGCATCAGCAAGTAAGTGCGGGTGTGATGCGTTTTTTACTGATGGTTGCTAGGAGATGTTGTTTGTAAATCTTCAGTTTTTTATCACGCGCGTGAAAATGCATCAAAACGCATCGCTACCTCGCGGAAAAAACTGAGCAACTGAACGCAATCGCAGCAAAACTGCGTACCGTGTTAGCGTAGGTCCCCGTCTGATTAGAAGCCACCTTGCCGCTTGGTAGACGGGCCCGACATATGTTTGATCAACTATATTCGTTAAGAGCTTCTACCCCATGTTATAGTAAGTATGTTCACACATTCACCTGTTCACCCATTCTTAGTGCATTCAGCAGTGTGCTGCTATTTCTCTAGTTTGCTGTATAGTTGCCCGTGTAGCTTGCACCTGCATTTAAATTACCTCTAGGAGGTATGTATATATAGATGAGGAATAGGCATTTTCTATGAAACTTAGCACTCCTACTTACCCGCCCACCTGTGTGGTGTTTTTAATCAGTACTATTACAACATCATAGTGGAGTTGGACACTCCGTGTTAGCGTAGGTCCCCGTCTGATTAGAAGCCACCTTGCCGCTTGGTAGACGGGCTCGACATATGTTTGATCAACTATATGCGCTAAGAGCTTCTACCCCATGTTATAGTAAGTATGGCAGTCATGTATTTGACTCTGTTCACACATTCACCTGTTCACCCATTCTTAGTGCATTCAGCAGTGTGCTGCTATTTCTCTAGTTTGAAAAAAAAAGTTGGACTGCACACCTGAATAGTGAAAACAATAAAAAACTTTATTCACCCATATGGTGGCAAAATTGTGACGTTTCGGCTCACATGAGCCTTCCTCAAGCATGGATAAAGTGAAAATGAGAGCATATAAAGGTATATCCAAAGTGATATATATATATATATATATATATATATATATATATATATATATATATAATGTTAGATATAGGTTAGATTAAATATTTATACTAAATATATATTTTTTTTTTTTTTACTTTTTTATTTTATTTAATATCTATTTCCCCCTTAGGGGCTAGAACCTGGGATCTTTTAATCCCTTGTCCTATTCACCCTAATAGAGATCTATTAGGGTGACTAGGACTTCACACTCTCCCTGCTGCCCTGTGCATAGTGCACACAGCAGCAGGAAGCTGACCATGGCAGCCAGGGCTTCAGCAGCGTCCTGGCTCCAATCAGAAGCTGCCACTGCCACCAATGAGAGGAGGTGAGGGGGCTTTGTTGTCACAGCCACAAATAATTTTAATTCTTGGGGGGGGGGGGGAGCACTGTGCCACCAGTGAAGATAACTAGCCCATTAATTCAAATAGAGCTGCACCCGACCTCAGGTGCGGGAGGGGTTAACTGCCGGGGATCGCAGCTATCTCTCATAGAGGTTGGGTGCGGCTATATGATTCACCCGCCTCCTGTATTTGCATGAATGAGTGAGTAAACTTCATTGGTGGCGCAGTGGCTACAGCCCCTCCCCTTCTCTTCTCCTCTCTCCACTCATTGAAGGCAGCAGCGGCACAGGGGGGAGGGAGACACTTCTTCCTTCTCCCCTGTGCTGCTGAGTGAACATGGATCGCGCTGATAGCAGCATGATCCATGTTGCAATTTGTTATTAGCATATCGGAAAGATAGATGCGATACCGATAACTTTGAAAATCCTGAATATCAACCGATAATATCGGTAAATCCGATAATCGGTAGATCCCTAATAACTACAATATATTTTTAATCCTAAATGTTCTATTGAGAATAGAAAAAGTGAAAGTCGTCAGAATCAATTAATGTCACAGCATTGTCTATTATCAGTCCATTTCCATGTATTATATTTAGAGATACGACAGGAGAGCCTCTGCTTTGGAGTCAAAGTCCAGTTTCTTAAGATCAGGAGTAGAGATTAGCGACTTTCTCAAAAATTTGATTTGGCCGAATTTATTTGTGGCGAATTGCTGTAAAAACCAGTTATTGCCGCTACAGCTCAATGAGGGTGTGCTTTGCGGTGTACGAGTGGCTGAAGTGCATGGAAAGTTTCCTGGCCATTTTTTGGATGTCTTGCAGATGGGTGGAATACTTCAGGAACTGCTTGACAACCAGATTGAACACGTGTGCCATGCATGGCGGATGGCTCAGCCCTCCTTGACGCAGTGACGTCACCATGTTCTTCCCGTTGTCGGTCACGGTCACCATGGTTCCGATTTTGAGTTGTCGTGGAAAAATTCAGTATTCGATTTCTTGATGAAGGAAACGAAGCAGATCCTCTCCTGTGTGACTCAGTTCGCCAAGGCAAACCAGGTGCATAACAGCGTGACAGCACCGTGCCCTGCAAATGTGGTATGCTGGAGAAGAACTGTGAAATGTCCCTGCAGTGGAGGGTGAGGACACATTGGGAGATGAGGAGGCAGAGGCGGTCATTGTCGCAGGACCAATGGCGTGAGAATGTGGAGGCACAAGCGGCGTCACCTGGCCAAGTTGCTGGTGTGGCTGTGCAAGAACCAAATTCACCCAGTTGGCCGTAAAGGACATATATTGTCCCTGAACATAGTTATAGCTCCACACATCGGCGCTGCTGTGCACTTTGGCAAACACCGACATGCTTAAGGATTGTCCCACCTTCTGTTCTACATATGTGTGCAGGGCTGGAATTGCCTTTTTGGCAAAGAAATGACGGCTTGGGACTCCCCACCTCGGCTTGGCACAAGCTGTCAGTTCTCTGAAAGGTGCAGAGTTCAACACTTAAAAAGGGAGGGACTGCAGCACCAGCAACTTGCCCAGGAGCACATTCAGCTTCTGCGCCGTTGGATGAGTGCACGCATACTGTTGTCTCTTGGCAATTGCTTCGGTGATCGATTGCTGAAAGAATGACTGATAAGGAGTAGGAGGGCGAGGAGCAGGAGCATCAGGACCAGCAGATAATGCGAAGGACAGACAGCTTCCTTCAGCTGAGGTGGTGGAGCCTTGACTGCCTGAAATCGGGTGCGTGCCACAGGGTGATACAGCGGTTGCTGCAGCAGGATGGACCCCCACATCGGAGCCAAGGTTCTCCCAGGCCACTTTATGGTGACGCTGCATATGTTGACACATGGCCGTGGTGCCAATATTGGCACTCTGGCCACGCTTCACCTTCTGCCAACAGATTCTATAAATGGCCATGTTCACCTCCTCCAGCGGCTTAACAAAAAACTGCCACATGGCCAAGTAGGTGATTTTACCCACAACGCTCCACACTGACAGACTGCTACTGCCGCTGCTTTCGTGAACCCCTGCAACACTACTTTCCAGGCAGGTAGGCTCTGCTGAACGGCAAATAGGCCCTTACTTTTTTCCACTTATACATGCCACAAAAAGCTTTAGAACATATAACCTCACCCCTGAACGGGAAATAATATATATTTTTGTGCCACTAATATATACCAAAAAGAGCTTTAGAACATATCACTGCACCGTTGAATGGCAAATATATATTTTTTGCCACTAGTACACACCAAAAAGGGCTGTAATTTTCTCACTTCACCACAAAACGGCAAATACATTTTTTTTGTGCCACTAATACACGCAAAAAAGTACTTTAGAACATATAACTGCTTCGCTGAACGACAAATAGGCCCTTATTTTTTTTCAACTTATACATGCCACAAAAGGCTTTAGAACATATAAATGCACACCTGAACAGCAAATAATATATATAATTTTTGGCCACTAATACATGCCCAAAAGAGCTTTAGAACATATAACTGCACCGCTGAATGGCAAATATATATATATATATATATATATATATAATGAAAATTGAGGCAGCACCACCTGGTAAAGTGAATGGCGGGTGCAACACTCACCTGTGGAGTAAACCCACTCCAGCAAATACAGACGAATGAAAGATCGAGCAGCACTCCAAATGTGTCCAAACAAAATATACGTCTTTATTCACCCATCGGCGTGGCAACGTTTCAGCTCCTACTTGAGCCTTTTTCAAGCCTTGGCTTGAAAAAGGCTCCAGTAGGAGCTGAAACGTTGCCACGCCGATGGGTGTATAAAGACGTATATTTTGTTTGGACACATTTGGAGTGCAGCTCGATCTTTCATTCGTCTATATATATATATATATATATATATATATTTGCCATTAATACATGCCAAAAAAGGCTTTAGAACATATAACTGCACTGCTGAATGGCAAATAATATATATTCTTGTGCCACTCATACAAGCCAAAAAGGGCCTTCAATTTTCTCACTTCTCTACACAACAGCTAATAAGCCCTTTTTTCCCCCACTAATACAAGCCAAAAAATGCTTTAGAACATATAACTGCACCACACAGGGGCAAATAAGACGTAGAAATATTTCCTTGTAATAAACCCTGTTAATGGTTGTATTAAATAGCACTTGCACCCCAATAACAAGAACGCTTTGCTGGAATTACAGAGCTGTATAATGGCAATTTGGATCCCCAGTCAGTGCAGCAAGGTGTAATAGGATTGCTCCTGTTACCCAGGCTCTGAACTCCCCTACTGAACCCTGTTCTGCTTCAATACTGTGGTATGATTCCTCCCTATCCTTTCCCTGAACTTCTATACAGCAAAATAAAAGTTTTGAAGTCTTTTCTACCACTGTCCCTAGGGCCTGCTGAAGTCTCTCGCTGCACTAAGCAAACTGGAAAATGGCTGAATCCAAAATTGCTGGGGCTATTTATAGGGCTGTGACATTACAGGGCTGACTGGCTGCTGATTGGCGGCATTCATGGCATTATGGGTGATCCCTCGTTCCCAGAGTTCCTTGCTCCATGTCCTAACACGTGCAGCAGCCATTTTAAGAAAAAATGTGATTCGTTATCACGAAGCATGAGGAAATTCGGATTCGATGCGAATGGAATTTTTCCTGAAATTCGGATCGAATTACACTTTGTCAACTTTGATACACTCATCTCTAATTATACTGTTAGACAGCTAAAAAAATAGTAGATATTTTCTTGAGATTATAAAAAAGTATGGTAAACCTGTGAAACTACTTCAGTTAGTTAATTTTAGAATGCAGAGCTTTAGGGGTCCGATAAAAGTGTCCTGCTCCTATTCTTTTCTTCTACTTCTTAATGTACAGATGTTCTCTTGTCACCATACTGTCACACTGATTATTTTAATTAGGATAATGATTCACACCTGAGCGATCTACCGAAACAAAACTAAACTAACAATAATAGTTTTAATTAGTTTTCACTATAAATTTGAAGAACATAACTTTTTGTTTTGCTATGAACAAATAGACCTCAAATGGACTAATATATATATATATATATATATATATATATATATATATACACAGTAAATGATGTAACTATATTGAAAAGTGAGCGGAATGTAGAGTTATTAAACTAGCATTATGGACTGATTATTTCAATATCAAAACTTCAAGATTTTTCAATTGGTATTTATGAAAATGAGATAAATTTTAAGGGAGTCTGTCACCACATACCTCCACAGTAATCCAAGTCAAGTGACAGATACGCTTTGGTTTCCTGATTTTCCTCCCATCCTGTATCACCAGTGCACCTCACTGCACCAAAAGCTTTGCACCTTATTGCATCCAACCCCAACTCTCCAGCTTTGAGTGACAGGGCCAACCAGGGGAGATGTAGCCTTACCTGGTCCTGTGTCGGTGCTTCAGGAATCAGCTTGTGCAAAGTACAACCTGAGGATTGCTAGGACTGAAGCCAACTGTACTATGCATCAGGGCTATACTGTGTTTGCACCAAGTCCTTAACTGTCGGTGCACACTGAAGTTTACATGGCCAGGTAACAATACATCTTCCCTGCATAGTCCTATCTCTTAAAGCTGGGGGGCAGGAATGAATGCAATACAGACCAGTGCATTGGGCTGCAATGGTGCCATTCTAGTTGCATCAAACAGCTCATTTGCATATTTAAAAAATGAATGATTTCTCAGGAATGCAGGTATCAGGTGACCACAACACATCTGACTCTTTACTTTCATTGCTGTGGAGGTATGTGGTAACAGATTCCCTTTAACCCCCTTTCTTGACATCTGCCATACATGTACAGGAGATGCCAGGTCTATAAAGAGGGTGCCTGCTCCAGAGAGCATCTGGCAATATAGCCATTAATGTATTTGTTTGTTGGTAATGGTAATCACAGACATTCAACCCTTCAGAAGCTTTGGTCAATTGTGGACAGGCTTTTCCCCGGGACTGCTGCACTCTCAGAACTCAAACAACTTTCCTTGCACCTGACCGACAGGAGGTCAGGTACCTGGTTAGTCTTCCCCTAGGGGGGAAGATGTGTAATGAAAGCACCTTTGTAACTGGGAGTTGGAGAGGCTTGCTTGCCAGCCTCTTGCCCTGTAACTATGGCCCCGGTGACAGTTAGTAAGCAAAATGAACATTGCCTGTGACGCAATTAACAATCACAATGGACATTGCCTGGGATGCAATTAGCAAGCACAATGGACAATGCATGTGGGGTTGTGAGATATCTGGCTGTATGATGAGTGGTGACTGTATTTTGTGTGCCTGTCCTCTATCAGGTCCCAGGGGGAGTAGCCCTTGCTGGAGGACTTGCATGAAAGGCCAAGCTGTGGCCATCAATAAAATAAAGAAGTTCTGCTTTACCCCTTCATGAAGTCTTGGCTCATAGTTGGGGCATGGGATAACTACACTCTTGGGGATTACTATATCACAATACTCCCCTGAGTATAAGCTCTTGCAAGAGCTTGTTCCTGGTTCCTGCTTTCTGGTGTCAGGAGAGGTCCACCCACTGGAAGCTGAAGCCGGTCTTGGGTACAGAGTGGGTGGAGGGCGACGAGACCCCAACCAAGCAGCAGGTGGTTCGTGGGGTCTGTGGTGGTTATTATGTCCGGTGGAGTGCTTGGAGCCCTCGGGAAGCGCTAGGAGCAAGCGTCAGCAGAAGGTGCCCAGTTGGGGTGCCAGGCGTTCCGTTACAGCACCTATAGTGTGCAAGCATTGCCACAGCTGCTGGATTGTAGGGTGGCTATAACCCCTTGATACAAGCAAAGAATAGCATGATGGAAAATGAATAAAGCCAACAAAGGAGGCAATATGGACAATCACAATAAATTATTACGTGCCTTGTATTAACTTTCTCTTCATGATTAATGCTATGTATAAACAGGTATAAAATAGCCACTCTGTTGCTGTTTAGTATGAATAGGAAAAAGGTTGTATGTAGCCAGCTCACTCTTCCTTGTGCTTCCAGGATCTGTGCTGCATGGACTCAGCTAGTAAATGTAGAAAACTGAAGTATACATTAGTCCAGTATCTCAGAATCCATATATTGGGACTTTATTCAAGAAACGCTTACATGAAGTAGATGTTGTTTGGATGCTGTTTGGATGTTTTTGAACCACTTGTTATTAGGGATGAGCGAATCGACTTTGGATGAAACATCCAAAGTCAATTTGCATAAAACTTTGTTAGAATACTGTATGGAGCGAGCGCTCTATACAGTATTAGAATGTATTGGCTTCTATGAGCCGAAGTAATTAATTTGCAAAGTCTGATGAGACTTCGGGTAATAACTTCAGAAATTCATTTCTACTGTAAAAAAACTTTTACCGAACTCGGGTTCGGTTCCAAGGTACCACTTGGAACCGAAACCAAGTTTGGTAAAAGGTTATTATTATTATATTATTATAAACCTATTTTAGCCTTGACATAGCTGATGATAACTGATGATATGTGATGTGTTATATGTAAACCTAGCCTAATGAGGGCAAAATTTGTGTTATGTGTAGTGCAAGTCATGAAAGCCTACACCCTGGGCTAAAGTAAAATGAAAAAGTAACAGTCATGAACCATTCCCTTAAACCTTGCATCATTTCATGACACCTAAGAATAATAACTGCATGTCTTTCAGTGTCATGTACTGTAGCTGCAGATACATACTGTAGTTTCACATACTAGGACCAACTGCCCAGATTCCCCAACCACAATTGATGGTAGAACAATTGACTGTACATATTGCCTAAAGGAGAACCTAGGATTTGCCAAAAAGGTACAATGTGAGCTGTTCCTACAGTCTGTAGAATGTCATTTTGTTGAAAAGCAAATTAAAGTTAAAGATCTGTTGGTAAGTAGGACCTGACAATGGCAACAAATCTCAGTAAAAGAGAAGTTGTATATTGACTCATGTCACTCATCTCATCAATCCCTTCCGGGTGTATTGGATAGTGTGACAGCAAAGTGAAATTGGTTTAAAAAGATTATGCTTTATAGTTTACCAACTCTATATAGTTCACAATCATATACTTAAGATTTATCCAGCTAGTAACATTGGTTCTTTAAAAAATCACTTTAGTGAACTCTGGGAATCACTAAAAATACACTTGACTTTACGTTGTTGAGCCGTTTTCAACCATGAAATGTGGAGGTGGTGTTTCCATTGACAGCTACCGGAAAAACATCAAATACACAAAATACAACTGATCCAGTTGAGTTTTTTATGTGAGATTTCTGCTCTCCAATAGGAACAAGTTCTAGAAACATTTTTTTTGTTTTGTTTTCCTTCACTATGTCAAGTACTGTTTCATTAAAATCCACCAGTTGTGGAAGATTAGATTTGTTTGTTTCTATGTAAACTAGACCTAAAAGTGATAAAAAAAAAAAATCATGTTATTCTTTTAATGTTATTATCCTGCCTTTGTGGTTATCTTTTCCTCATGCTTACTCTTAGAAATGTATTAAAAAGTAAAAAAAAAAAAAAAAAAAAGAAGAAAGCCACAGCCATTAAGGGGCTATTGACCTGGAGTTATTTGCCAGCTGTGCATTAAGAATGTGTTTAGGCTCTACTATGGGCTGATTACAAATACATTTTGGTGGTTCTTAAATTATATCTTATATACGTCTTCCTGATTGCGCTGCCAAGAATGTCTGCTAACGGAGTCCATAAAGCAGTTCTATACCAGCACAAATCACCTTTGCTTTGTATTTAATATCCTGGTCACATATTTCACAGTTAAACTCTCCAGTAGTTCTTTATCATGGGAAAAATTTGATGGAAAATTATATTTCTAGACCTCATTAAAGATGGCCTCCATTGTGCGTTTACACCAGGCTGGTTTATGGAGCTAATTTATGACCACATCACAACAGGGCCCACTGTGCTTTTATCTGAAGTTCCAGCGAGAGCTGTTCAGATTGGATATGTCTTTGTGCCTGCAGTTTCCCTGCTGCACATTATCTCTCCCACAGCTAAACTTTTCAAACCGCAATCATACAAATCTTAAATAATGAATCATACTTTGGCACACAACACTGTATTCACTTAGTATCTAATCTTGAAGACATAGCTGAGTGAACGAGAAGACCTATTTTACTTTCTTAGGCCTCAAGGTTCAGTATTACTTTAAAGGATGGTAGGAAAAACTTCTTAGGGAACTATATGCTAATTCCTATCATATGCTATATGTAAATGTGGGTGACTTCCGATTTCTGAAATTCGGCATACCCTATGGATAAAGCTTCTCAAGGAACGCCAGTGTATGTTATTCCTAATAAGGCACTTGTTACCATTACCGACAGACAGTAAGCTGGCTACAGTAGCCAGGATTGGGACACTAAAGTGCAAATGTGTGGCATCACCCACGTGGGCTGGTAGCAGGGAATAAAGACCCATATTTATCAAGACTGGTATTCACTACGCTGATCTTGATACCTCCTGTACTATTGGAGGAAACAAATAATTTATGACGAGCTGCAAGCCTTATCCTAAATTAAATGCATGCTCCGGCAGTCAATGTGCAGGATTGAAATCGGATTGTGTAGATTTCAGTTATAATTTACACCTGGCGTAATTGATGATAATTTTTCTAGGACCGGCACCTGCGCATCATCGTTCCCCCTATTTGGAAACTGGTGGGGGCAGCAAATCTTTTGCGACTTTTTTTACAGTAGAAATCAGGAGTGGGGGATGATAAATCTCCCTCAAAGGGTCGAGATTTTTCCTGCCAGTCTAATGGTGCAAAAGGACATTGTCTGAAGCAGCTGACAGGCCCAATGTGGCTGGTTGTTTGCAGGAGTTCCCAGCAAATTGGATGGAAAAGAACCCAAAGAGAGTGAGAGTAAAAAGGTATGTTCCTACGGCCTTTTACCTTATATCCTATCTCACAAGGGATGAGGATACGGAAGAGCAGATTTCATTCATTTTTTGGACTAGGAGCCTAATGTTACTACCACCTAATGCCAGTTTAGATTGTCTGTTTCTAACTTACATCACTACGGTTAGCTCTGGTAGACTAAAAAGTATAGATATGCAAAATATCTTAATTGTCTAATAATCTGTATCTGGGATTATGTCTCATCTTTAGAGCATTTCTGTATATTATATTGGCTCCTGCTCTGGAACACCCAGGACCGTGGATATAATGCCTGGTTGTCGATTTATTGCAATTGTCACTACTATCGGTTACATATTTTTGTGAATGAAACGCCTATTTCACTGCTAAGTTAAGCAACCACTTAAAATTTAATTAGAAAATGGCAGCAGTTATGCGCTCCTGCAGTTTTCAGCCATATCACAATAGGGTCAAACCTGCACTGTTTCACATTACCCTAAAGTTCCCTCTAAGATGTCCTATGAAACACTTGTAAATTGTTGCCTTTCATCAAGTTGCTTTTAAGTATGTACAATACCTTGAAAAAGTATTAAAACTCCTTAAACATTTCCCTATTTTTTAACATTAAACTAACAAACTTAAATTTATTTTATTGGGATTTTATGTGTAAAGTGTAGAAAATGTGAGCGTGTGAAAAGAAAATGATATATTCGGTTCAAAATTGTTGAATAAATATCTAAATAAATATCTGAATAAATATCTAAATAAAAGTGACTAAAAGTGTGGGTTGCATTAAATATGTAAAAGTGTGGGTTGCATTTGTGTTCAGCCCCCTGTACTCGGATACCCCTAAATAAAATCCAACATGACCAATTGTCTTTAGACATCACCTGATTAGTAAATCCACCTGTGTGTAATTTATTCTCAGTATAACTACAGCTTTTCTGTAAAGGCCTCAGAGGTTTGTTAGAAAACATCAGAGCTCAAACAGCATCAAGAAAACCAAAGAACAAACCGGACAGGTCAGGGATAAAGTTGTGAAGAAGTGTAAAGCGGGGTTTGGTTATAAAAAACTCTGATCATCTCACAGAGCACTTTTTAATCCATCATCTGAAAATGGAAAGAGTATGCCACAACTTCAAACCTACCAAGACATGGTCATCCACCTAAACCGTCAAGGAGAGCACTAGATAGAGAAGCAGCCAAGAGGCCCATGGTCACTCTGAAGGAGCTGCAGAGATCCACAGCTCAGGTCGGACAATCTGTCCACAGGACAACTATTAGCCGTGTACTCCACAAATCTGGCCTTTATGGAGGAGTGGCAAGAAGAAAGCCACTTTTGAAAGCAATCTATAAGTCCATTTTTCAGTTTGCCATAAGCCATGTAGGGGACACAGCAAACATTTGGAAGAATCTGAAGTCAAAGTTTTTGGCCTAATTACAAAATGCTATGTGTGCAGGATGCTTTTCTTTAGCAGGGATAGGGAAGCTAATCAGAGAAGATGGGAAAAAGGATGGAGCTGCAGGAGCTCCCATGACCCCCCTATTAAAGCACCTGGTAAGTCCATCTAGTAAGAAGCATGCAGCAGTGTCTGTGGAGGAGGGGTTGCAGGGCTGCTGGGATTACACTCTCATTGTAGAAGCCCTGCACTTTCCTCAAGTACTGATGGTCACTGACCTGTGAGTTCCCACTTTCAGCTCTGTGTTTTCCCTGTGCCCTCTGTGCCTTTGTGTAAGCTCCTTGTGTCCTAGGGGCTCCCTGTGACTGCAGGGCACAACCAAATGACATGCTCGTGTGGTGCTTGTGACGTGGCCATGCTGTGTTCAATTACCACATGGCTGTCTGGGCCATAAAGGGCTCTAGTTAAACTAATAAAGACAACATTGTTTTGGTGGTCTGCATTGTTAATGGGGGGGGGGGGCATTGGATTATAGTGAGAACCTGAGTCTAATATTAGCAGTGTCTTTTTTTTTTTCAGTGCTTGGAGGGAGCAGACCAGGACTGCTAATAAAGGAATCTGTAAAGCTATGTGACACATTGTGGCCATACCTCAGCCAGATACCCCTTAACAGTGTCCTCCACAGATTCCCTATAGTAGTGTGTAATCCACAGATCCCCCATAATAGTGTGTCCACCACAGTTCCCCCATAACAGTGTGTCATCCACAGATCCCCCATAACAGTGTGACATCCACAGGTCCCCCATAACAGTGTAACCTCCACAGGTCCCCCCATAACAGTGTGACATCCACAGATCCCATATAACAGTGTCCTCCACAGATCCCCCATAACATTGTGACTTCAACAGGTCCCCAATAACAGTGGGACATCTACAGGCTCCCCATAACAGTCTGACATCCACATAACAGTGTGCATGCGCAGCATTATCTCCATTCACTACTATAGAATTTCTAAAAATAGCAGAGCCAGTGATCAGCTATTATCAGAACACTCATAGCATAATGGAGGATGACAGTGCATGCACACTGTGTTCTCCCTTCTGGTTTTATAAACTACACCATGGAAAAACAGAAGTGCCGAGGCCATTCATAACGCGTGGTTCATGTCCACAATTCCCACTGAAAACGGGAAACACGAATGTTTGAAAATCCACGCCAAAACTGCATCAAAAAGTGTTTTATAAAATTAGTCAGAAAAAAAACACATACAAAAAAGCTGATGCGATTCTGCATTAGGTTTTTTAAAGCACAGAAAATACTCTGTGTTAACATACCCAAAGAGGCTGCAGGATCAGCAGTTTATAGTGGAAAGGTTAAAGTGATATAATGTGGCATTCTACACTCAGCTGCGGTGGTTGCTGTGTCTACAAAGTTCTGTCAAACTGCTAGTCCAATATTTCAGGATTTGAGGCTCCACTTTCAATTTTGCCCAGGGTCACACCTTGTCTAAAAAGCGGGCCTGCATGTAGCCAATCAGAAACCAGGCAGCCCTGTGATGTCACAGCCCTATAAATAGCCTCAGCCATTTTTGATTTTCCATTTTCCAGCATACTTAGTGCAGGAAGAGACGCCAGCAGGCGCTAGGGACAGTGCTAGAAACAACTTAATTGTGCTAAAAAAAACGATTTAAGTTTAGGTAAAGATTATTCAAGGTGTAGGGAAAGGATAGGGAGGAATCATTTCACAGCATTTAATGAAGAACAGAGTTCAGTAGGGGAGGTTACAGCCTGGGTAATAGGAACAATCCTATTACACCTTGCTGCACTGACTGGTGATCCAAATAGACATTATACAGCTCTGTAATTCCAGCAAACCGGTCTTGTTATTGGGCTGCAACAGCCATAAACAGGGTTTATTACAAGGAAATATTTCTACAGTACGTCTTATTTGCCCTTGTGCGGTGCAGTTATATGTTATAAAGCCCTTTTTGCCATGTATTAGTGTCAAAAGAAGAATATTTTTGCCGTTCAGCATTGCAGTTATATGTTGAAAAGCCCTTTTTGCTTATTAGCTTATTAGCCGTTATGTGGTGAAGTGAGAAAATTAAAAACTTTTCTGGGGTGTTTTAATTTCCTTTTTATTTATTTATTTGATATAACACTCTGTGGGTCACTCTGTGGTCTCCTCATGCTGCTGCCACCTCCACACTATGTCATCTTGCCACTCTGTTGTCTCCTGATGCTGTTGCTGCCACCTCCACACTGTCATTGTCCCACTCTGTGGCCTCCTAATGCTGCCGCCACCTCAATACTCTGTCATTGTGCCGCTCTGTGGCCTACTGATGTAGCTGCCACTTCCAGACTCTGTCATTACGCCACTCTGTGGTTTCCTCATGCTGCTCTTACCTCTCCACTATGCAATTGTGCCACTCTGTGGACTTCTCATGCTGTTCCCACCCTCCCCACTTCATGACTGGGCCACTATTTTGCCTTTCAGCATTTATTTGGCCTTTCTTATGAGAAGGAAGGAAAAATGAGACGCACAACATATCTTGTCTGTGTAGTAGCTGTAAGGCCTGTATGATCCCTCCAGAATTAGCTTGTGGTTTGGTAGCCAAAAGCAGGAGTGGGTACAAAACACAGAAGACATGCAAATATTTCATTCACGTGTCATCTCTGTTTTAGATTCACTCCTGTTTTCTTTGGCATTAGCAATACTGATGGGTTATTGACCAAACGCTGACCGAGTAAAGGCGTATGCTCCACAGACAGGATCTGTTTTTTGGGGGTTATTGTACTGACCGATCAGAGGAAGGGCAAATTAATCAGTGATGTCAACACTAACTTACTGCTGATACCCTCTCCACTCTGTCGGGGGGCTCTACTTGTATAAGAATTTAATAGAACAGCTTCTATAAACAACTATGTGGAATCAGCTGACAAGGGAGTGAATGGAGTGCTCTTCTTCTTGACGCTCACATCGAACTGTAAGGCTGAGTTTTATTTGGTCAGTTTTGGACCCGTGACTGCCCAAATAAGTGAAGTGAGCAGTGATTCTAATAGCGACGCCTGACATCTGCAAGTCATACTGACTCATAGTATTATTTCACTACCAGGACTGAGGACACAATTCGCCACGAATAAATTCGGATCAAATCAAATCTTTTCAGAAAATTTGGCGGATCCGCTAAATCAAATTTTTTAGAAATTCGCTCATCTCTAATTAACAAGTCAACAGAACAAATGTTTTTTCAGCTTAACAGAGGAGGACAGTAGATGTAAATATTTATCAATTAGAATCAAATGCTGACACTGCTGTCCCTTCAATAACCTTTCCAGTGTGCCAATTACATCATGAATTTAGAGAGTGACGGCAGGGTCTGTTTATGGCACTAGAGTCCTGAAGCTCTTAATCACTGATGTACAGTAACTTCTTTGGTCTGTAAATTAGCTTCAGCATGAACCATTTTACCGTTATCTTCTGATTATCATGGAGAAGAGACTTGTTTTATCCCAGTGATCTCTTTGATCACTGATTAAAGCCCCAGTGTACCTCAAACCATTAAACCTTCCAGAAATCCTGTGATGCTCAATAATTAAAGTTTCATTACCCACATAAACCTTATTTCAGAAAAGTCTGATTTAAGTGAAATCATATTTTTCATTTAATATTAGTGATCACTATAATGTTTCATTTTGATGTATGGTTTATAATCTGCTTGATGCTGTTGTATTTATGCATTATTATATTATTGTTACAAGAGAGCACATGAAAATCATAATTCATGTCATAAAATATTCTCATCATTCTTGATCTTGTATAGATAAAGTTACATTTTACACTTTTCATAGAATTACTGTTATCTAGTTTAGAAAGCCCATCAAGCATTCTCTTAGTGAATTTTGAGTTATTTAAGGGGAGATCTGGATTCATCTAATAGGCTGCTGTCACATAGGCAGGCACATGTTGTCCACTTTATTTTTACGGACAGCATACTGATCCATTTATTTTAATATGTTTGTCCGCCTCTCCTTGGTTTTCTGCAGCCCTGGTGTCCGCAAAAAATCCACCAATGCATACACTACTTTTTTCCTCAATCTGGATTGCACGCTTCTTTTGAAGTCTATGGGTCCATGTAAATCACGGAGACAACACGAATGGCATCCATAGTGCGTCCGTTTTTCACAAAAGCCAGATAGAAAATGCTCATGAATTCATCTATGCAACATCCGTGGAATATGGATGACACACAGAGAGTAAAAGCTTACAGATGGACCAACCACAGATCCTTCACGGACATCTTTATGGATTATATAAGGACGTTTTAATTCACGTATGTCCTACTGATACGGAAGTGTGGATGAGGCCTCAATGTTTCGTTAGTGTTTGAGCAGTGATTTCCATCAGTGATTGTGCGCCAAAACCAGGTGTGGGTCAAAAGCACAAAACAGGTACAAATCTTTCCATTATACCTTATGTTTGGGTAGCCTCCACTACTTGTTTTCTCTCAGAATCACTGATGGAAATCACTGATCAAACGCTAACCGTGTAAAAAGTGGCCTTAGCCAGAGGGCTAAAAAGGCTATCTCTTGCACTTTATATGAACAGACCATTGATTTCACTGAGCACCATGTAGTCCTCCTTTTTTCCTGTGGGGGTGCTGTAGGTAAAGGAAACATTTGTTGCTAGATCCCTTGCCAGATTACAGCTGATTGCTGAGGATTGCTGTAGTTGGACGCCTGGTGATCAATTTATCAGTTGAATTTTGTATTTATATTACATAATTATACAATAATTACATATTAGTCATATTTCAATAACTCCAAAACAATCAGCAGCACTGTACACAGATTGTTTACCCAGACAAGTGTATAATTAGTCAGGTCACTATGAAAATCGCCCCTACAGGTGAATAAGTGTCCGTATTACCCACACAATACCCAGACCCCATACTGTTTTACTAAACTACGTATAAATTGCTTTATCAAAAGATACCAGATATTGCAGCCAAATTACATTTATGGGACATAAATGTGACTTCCAACTGCTCTGATGCGTCTTTGAAATGCTTCCGAAACACATGAATCTAAATTAATTTCTATGACTGCTTAAAATGTTATTAACATAACAGAATGTTTTTTTTTACTTGTCGAGAATGGTTTCTGCATTACCAAGAGTATCACTCCCTACTTATTAATGAACCACAAGTGCTCATGGAAACAGGTCCATATTTCCAATTCAATTTGCTTGTGAGACTGTGAAGAATATTAACAGCAGCATCCTGTTAAAAAGTTCTTCTTCCTTGACTCTTCTACCTATTACTCTATGGAAATTCCGTAAACTGCAGAACGCCACTGAACTGGCAGCTGCATTGCTAACCGTATGACTGCAAGTATATAACATGTTCAATTTGCCTATATACAGGTTGATTAAAGCTTCATACATAAAATCAAATATAGTGGCTCAACCTCCCAAGGAAGCAAGGGTTCGGTGCTCCCCCACCGACTACCCCTTGTCGGATCGAAAAATGTATGTATATAGTAAAGGATGTTGGGGGCATTGTTTTATTTGGTTTTATTTGTTTATATTTTATTATTTATCTTTTTTGGCTTTTATACTAACAATTACTATATAGCTGTTATGTTATATATTTTTATTTCTATTTTTATGCCTATGTATTGAAGATTAAAATTGGTATTCTTTTAAGGACTAATCTATGTCCACCTGGCACCAAATAACTGAGTGCTCCCAACATCCTTTACTATAAAAATTCATGCATACAGATGTTAGCCTGAAATCAGACTGACATCCCAAGTGACTTCTATGGAGTTATAAATACCTTGGTCACACTTTGACTGTATAACTCCAAATAATTCCTCCCCTATATCATGACCACATTTGCTGCCAAAAAATGACAAAAGAATATGAAAATCCTAAAACCTATACATAAGACCAATATTAGTAATGAGCGATTCGAAGTTAATGAAGTGGACTACCATCTGAATTTCAGGAAAAATTTGATTTTTATCGCTAAGCCGAATTTCCTTGTGCATTGATTTTACCTAAAATGGCGGTAAAAATGATATCAATCATACTTAGCTCATCCATTTGAGCGGGAAGAGGCAGCGGCTGCCATCTCGCTTGAAGGTCTCGCGCAAAATCTCGTGCGCAGTAACATTTTTGTAAAATTTGTCGAAGCAGCCGAATCGAATTTTTAAGAACTTTTAAGAACTTCACTCATCTCTAACCAATATTACTGCCATATACTTACCATACAATTTCCAGATAAACTTAGGGGGTCATTTATTATTCTGAAATACACTTAAATTAGCTATCCCTTCCGACTGGTACCTCGGAACCGAAGCAGAGTTTGGTTTCAAATTTTAAAGTGGTTTTCCACTTTAAAAATCAACTACCGAAGTTATTCAACTAAGTCATGTTCAACTTAGCGAATAACTTACTTCGTCTCATCAGAGCTCATACATTTTAATACTGTATGGAGACGGGTCTCCGTATAGTATTAATCCGAAGTTTTAAATGAAGCGACTTCGGATGTAGCATCTGAAGCTCACTTCTCTCATCATTAGTTGCTATAGGCAGGTTTTTCTTTTAGACAAGTCAATAAATGAGGCCCAGTGGAGCAGATTTACTAATAAAAAATTGCCAGATTGCAATATATCTATAAAGCATGACACATTTTGTGCCTCGCTCGATGAGGAAGATTTATAGAGTGAGGGGTGTGGCTTAGTGGAAGGGCATGGCTTGAGTTGCGACCTCTGCTCCAGATCTACACCAATACATAAATGCAAAAATCTCATGCAAAGCAAGCCAATCAATAGGTGGTATAAAATTTAACTTAAAGTAGTTTTCAAACCAGCATTTGAAACTGAATACTTTGGTAATTGCATGTGCAGTGGCTTGGTTTGGGGTGGCCCTAATGCTACGTCGGTTCCCCCAGACACCTGTTGAGGTGTCACTACATGTTGCTGCTCTCCGGAAGGGATGGTAAGGTGTGGTGCACCTCAATGAGAAAAAAAGTCCAGAGAGTCAGGGTCTGAAGTTAACCAGGGTGCTTATTTACTGGAGGAATTTAGCTGCAAAAAAACAGATGTGGCATAGGGCTGGCCTCTCCAATCTCCTCCCTGGCAGAAGAAGGGTTTAATGCTGAGGACAGGCCTAAGCTAGCTGTCCCTCTCTCTCAGAAGGCTGGTACCCTGTCAAAGGTGAGAGGCCCATGGTCTGTAGCTCAGTAATCCAGGTGGCTTCTTGATCACAGGGCTGGTGACCCATGGTCTGTGGCTCAGCGTCCCCTTCTCAGCATCTTCTTCTGGTCACTCATGCAGACTGGCAGAGTATTCCCCACAAAGCACTGGTCCCTAACTGGAGAACACTATGAGCTCTGACTGCTCTCCTTATATTCAGTTTGTGGCTAAACTAGAGCCTTCTAGTGGGTGGAGTGGAGAAACTCAGCACAAACAGATACATTGTTACACTTTCCATCTCTCATAGACTTACATTAGAGCTTCAATTATACTCAATAGCAATGACACAGCTGTTTTTCCAGACACAAACAAGTTTTCAGACATACTAACAGTGCTAAACCAGACATTCAAAAGGTCAGGATGTCTGGCTTTGGTGGTAAACAAGTCTGGCCTTTTCCCTCCAAAACATGCTTTTTTTTACCTAAAGTTAGATGTGGAAAATTACTAGCTTCTCATTCAAAGTCTCAAAAGTGTCTCCGTATTTATTAACCATTTCAACAGAGCCTCACAAATACAGGGCAAATGAACAGGATGTATATCACAAAATATAAAATGCAGTTTTAAACAGTAGTGAAATAAAGTAAGTTGATTTCTTTACGTAGGACAAATGTCCACAAATTTCCAGACTTCAAGTACCCCTGCTCCAGGATACTACACAATGTGATTAAAAATTTTGCATAGCCACTGAGTTATTCAATAAAATATATCTGAATAGCGCCACCTGCTGTTAGTTTTTTCTTTGTCCAATTGGGTGAGATGGACACACATGCTCAGTTTCATCCTTCAACTCCCTCCTGAGCTGTAATAGAGAGAGAGAGCCGCAGCAGAATGAACACACCCTCAGCTCGGAAGCTGCCTTACATTTAGAATTGGCGCTGGATGCGCCAAAGTTATGGAGAGTTCTAAAAGCCGGTCTTAATAAACGTGCCCCATAATTTTACCACAGCTGGAGTGCTGTGGTTAGCCATGACAGGGCTGGAATAGGTAAAAGCAGTCCATAGTTATTAGAACATACATTTACAAGTCAGATTGACAAAATTAGGCTTGGTCATGAAGGAGAAAAATGGCTTGGTCCTGAAGGGGTTAATGACCTACCTGACTCAGAACGTGCAGATTACAAGTAGATCTATAAAGAGGATTCGGATGTAGCTAATCATGCAACACATATGGGCCTGGTTTTAAATGAGGCATGTAGGTAGACTTAAGCCCCGTTCACACTTACAGTGGAATCCTGAAATTTTCTGGAGTTTACCCGGAGGGGCTGTATGTGTGAAGGCACACATCTGCAATATCAGTCCCGGACTTTACCCAGACTTTTTCTCCCCAGAGCCCTAGAACTAACTCTGGGTTATATCCGAGTGAGTGCATGTGTGAAAACAGCAGTAAACGTTCCAGAAAATCATAGTGGCCATGCCTAAAGTTCCCGTCCCTTGTCTAGACACCTGGAACCTTTCCTCTGTAGTGAGAACATGGAACATCTCTGGGGTGATAGCTACATGAGTGAAAGGCTAACTCTGGTAAATCTCTGGATTTGATAATCTGGAAATATTCTGCAGTTTAGGTGTGAAAACAGTATGAGAAATCGGGTGTACATCAGTTGCCAGCACACATATCCCCGATTTATACATGCTCCAAGCCTGTTGGTAAATTAGCTGTATATTCAGATTCAGAGCACAGGTCTAAAACACTTCTAAAAAGGAATTGCCATATTAAATGACCCTCATAGTTATTTTTTGTTTTACTACTTTTGCACAATAAAAACCCTTTAAATAAAAAGAAAATGTTATTGCATCGCTGCATCCCAAGACCCATAACTTTTATTTTTATCTTCGGTTCTGCCCAGCTGTGTGTAGGCTTTGGGGCTCATTCATTAAGATCTGAGGTTTAGACGCCGGTCTTTTTAAAGCCACTGCGCTGGTAGTGGATGGACAAAGTTATGTAGAGGTGCCTAAAACAAACAGGCGTAGAAAATAATGAATGAGACGTGCCTGCCCACCCATCCCCTTCCCTGCCAACGTCACACCCACTTTTTTAGACCTGGAGTAAGTGGGGAAGTCATAGATTGCGGCGCAAATACCCATATTAAAGGTTAATAAATTGTGCAATAAAAGATATTTGTTCGAGTACTGTGCCTGTTGTCAAATCAGCGTCGCGAATCCAAGAATTTGATGTGGGTTCCAACTCGCATAAGAGTCAATATAATAAGGAAATTGGCCACGCTGCTTTTGTTCAGGAATGTGTAGACCATAAAACAGATGAGATTCCAAGATGGAAACCGGACATGGAGAGTCGTTCACACCACCACACCAGGATTAGCCCTATGTTGTATTCCTAAACGAAGGAAAGGCGTATCCTGATAGTGAAGCACTGTCAACTCCAAATAAAATCAAATGGTTTTATTATACTCACAATATATACATCTTGAGTTAAAACATATCACTGTTTCACAAATACGTTCCACCCGACCCAAGTTTCGCTTACGTGCTTTATCAGGGGTGTCTGAACTAATGAGGGACCAGGGGGTGTTTTATGGGTAAATCTCCTCTCATGAACATGTGTTGCAAATCAATGGGGAGGTAGATAACCCCACCCTCCATTCACACAGGTTAATAAATTACCCTCTTTATTTTAGTTTTCATTGGTATCATCACTTGATCACTTCTTATTAAGCTTTTTTGGTCCAATAAGCAAAAAAAAATGCAATTATGGTACTTTTGTTTAACGGTGTTCCCCGTATAGGATAAATTACATGATAATTGTGTAGTGTGGGTTGTTATGGACACGGGAAAAGTAAATATGTGGAGGAGATTTCGTTTTTGTAGTTTTTTTCCATTGACAGTCACCAGCAGGCTGTTGCAGAGAGGTGCAGCCTGATGAAGATACACTGCAGGTAGGCCTGGGGCCGAGGCATCAGCACTTTGTGCTCTCATTTGTAGGGTGCTGATGGGAGACAGAGGAAGCTCCCTCACTCTAAACCACTTAGATATCATGGTCGCTGTTGATTGTGACATCTAAGTGGTTAAATATCCTAGATGTCTGCCATCCAGCCTTTTCAAGCAGGACTTCAGGATAGCAGGCTGAACTGGATGGAAAGATATCTTTTTTCGGCCTTATAAACTATTCTAAACTAAGTTACCCCAGCTTCCATGTGAGAGCCCACTATCAGCTGCACAGGAGAAAGGTGGTGGCCTAGCCTAAGGCTTGTTAATGATTATTGGTCACTAATATGTTAACACAGTTGACCACTTTTGAAAACTGGAGTGATTGGTATAAAACATCTTGTGCAAGTGACCTCACAAAGTGGGAAAAAAAAGTCCTATTTAACACTTTTTGAAGATGCAGTTCTGGAGTGCAAGGCTTGAAAAATTCCCTCATGATCTTCAAAATGCTACACAGTCCACAATAAATGACCTTTTAACATTTATTCAGAATACATATTTTTTCAGACTCAAATGCTGATCCCAAAAGTGCCAACATTGCTAGCAGTCTCAAAAATCACATAACTGATTTATATAGTGCACATCCCCATTTTCCCGAACAGATCTGGGAGGTTATACTTTATCACAGCTTCCATTAACCCATATTTTCTAAGTTTTCTTGTTTGGCTTTGAATTCACATCTTATCAGTTTATATTGGTAGCACTCTCTAAATGCTCTTGATTGCAACTATAGTCCATATGCAAATACTGTTTGGTCTTAGAAGAAAATAGCTTAACCCTTGCAGTGCCAATTGGCCTGCAGTGATTTTCTATCAAATGTTTTGTCTAGATTCCAGCTCCAAATGAGTGTTATATCAACATTTGCTGCATCCCACTGACACCCTAGTTTGCTTATGTGCCAGACTTTCTTAAAAAGTGTTTGCGATCCAATTGAAGCCCACAGTGTCTTTTTTCATGTAAAGGTTAAAGCTTTTACCAGCTGCACACACCAGATCAATAATTATCTCAGCATGATAAAACTTAAAGGGGGACGAGCAGGGACCTGTTCTGCTACCCCACAGGTGCTAAGGCTATTTTGGGAGCTAGACGTGTTTGTCACACTCCGCTCATAATTTCAGTCCTCTCCCCGGATGCATTAATGACATCCAGAAGCTGTAAGCAATCAGCTGGCATATTCTCAAATTCTGTCGGAGAAAGGAGGTGGGGGTGGATGGTGCAGAGCATCCAAACATTTGAGGGTTGAGGTAGAAAGTGATAGAATGAGCTTTAGCTATACAGATGTAGTTGTGTATTTTTTTCAACATGAGGAAGTGATTTACAAAAATCTGAATGATGTCCCTAAAGAGATCACATGGGATCCAGACAGGAAAAATCCATAACTAACTGGCATAACTAACTGGCACATAGTTCCCTGTGGGCACGGGCGTCACTCTACTAACCATGTCATCTGGTGTTCTGGTCACTGATGTCCTCTCCTTGCTTCTGCCTGATGCTTCCTTAGGGCACGTGCACCTTAGGCCTCTTAAAGGGCCAGTGTGCTCTCTCCCACAGACATTGACTGGGTCACTAGGTATTCTTCAGGTTTTCTGGTGACCAGCAAAGGTGTAATAATAGTCTAATGCTATTGCAATGTCACGGACGCACCGAGACATTTGATCCAAAAGGAAAACATGTCAGATCAAACCATGTGTTGCCAGTCTCACCGATCTCCTTTAGTCTGTAAATCTCCTGCCTGTATTCCTGCCATGTTTCAAGTATGTTCTATTGTACATGTATCACTGCACTTTCAAGTCCAAGTTCAGTGCACTTCATGTTTAAGTTAACCCAGTCTTTCTACCCTGTCTGTGCTCCAAACAAGTCCTCAGCCTGCCTGCCTCCTGTTTGCCTTATCACTTCTCTGCCCACTTAGAAGGGTGTCTACTTCTAAGTCTTTACTGTGTCTGCATTAACTGGACCTCAAAAACCACCATTCTAGTCTTGGTACATTCATCAATGTACTCAAAGTGGTAACAGGTCCTCTTTAACATGGCTGTCTACGTTCAATGTGCATGTAATTCCTCTATGGTTCCCTGTTAGCATGTAATCTATTATAATTACACAAGATCAATAATATCACAAAACTATTTAAAATAAATTATTGGGTATTTCCTTTTAACATATGTCTTTAATGGACCCTACATTAAAGAGTACCTTTTTATGTATACTCCACTATATCGCAGAGACATACAATTACAGTAGATAACATTAGAAGGGACCCAAGTGGAAGCCCAAATCAAAGATTAGGGCTGTAAATTTTACTAACATGACAGGCTTGAAATGTGTCTGTCATCAGGATCAGGACAGGTCCTTACATTAAAGGCATTGATATTTTTGATATCATAATATCTGGGCTACAGATATTAATGACCTCTCCTCAGAATAGATTATTAATATCAGATCAGTGGAGGTCTACGCCCCAGCAACCCCACAATCAGCTGTTTGGGGCTGGAGTTTAACAGTGTACAGAGAAGGAGCAGTCAGTTTCCTACAATATGTAGTTTCCAATGCCGAGATTCACTTCAATGGGAGCTTTGCTTTTGCTCCCCCTCATCACCACTACACAATGTATGGTGCTGTCTTCTTTCAGACCTGTACAGCTCTTGTTGCCATGTTAGCTCAAAAGAGCTGATCAGTGGAAGTGACAGGTGTTGGATCACAAACAATCTATTTATGACTGATTTTGAGGTTAGTGTAAGTATAAAGCTGTAGCCTGCTCTCCCTGCATGCATTGGAAGCCATCTGTCACCAGGAGAGGTATAGAGTGGGCTCTGCATGCATGCTGATACCTGCATTCCCTGTATTTTTTGGCGGCCAGTACGGCACTATAACAGGTAGCATTAAATGTTAGGTTCCCGTCTTATAGAGATCGCCTTGACGCCTCACGCCAGCAGACGGGCCCAAATAATTTTGTACAAAATTTGCCAAGAATCTCAAACTTACAAAATAGCATAGCATTAGCACCACAATATTTTCGATAATTATGACATTATTGTACTTTATTTGTGTTTGCAGATTTCTGTTACATTGTAGTTTTTATTTTTTTTCTCAATGATTCTGAGGATAGGTCATTAATATCTGTAGAACTCCTAGCCTAAAGTGGGTCTTCTTAATTTTTTAGAACCATCTCGATATCAGCAGGTTCAGAACCTCAGGTGCCGTCTTGGTCTCACAATGTCAAAATGAGAAGAGCATGATGAGGAGGACTGTTTAAATACCAATTCTAATTGAACCAGGAAATTTATTGGACGATATTGGACGATGATGGATCAAACACCTGCTGTGAATTTTGCCCTTAAGCTTCTTGTTAGAGAACCGCAAGTTGTGCAAAAAGTACTAAAACATTGAACAGTTGGACATGTGCATTAAAAGTTTAAAAAAGGTCATATTAAGCTCACCTCTAAAGGTTAGAGTGCATTTGAGGTTTGTCCTGAAATTTTACCCACAAGCTAAATATCCCTAACTTTTGGTGAGTAGAGTATATTATAAAAGAGTACTTTAGAGACATTTAGTAGGTGCAAACATAAGCATTTCTTTCTGTTTTAGTATCTTTTTAAAAGGGAATGTAACAAAACTTAGGAGTGTTTTAGTCCCCATTCTAAAGGAAAGCCAGCTTCCTTGCTGCTGTAGATTTGAGACATTTTCTACACCTAAAACTAGTGGCCCGCCCCTTCCAAACCCATGCCTTGCCCCCTTTTTTAGACCCGACAAGCTGGAAAAATTTGCAACGCAATCTACAACAGATATACGCCAGAAAACTGGCGGATATTAGTTCATAAATGACCCCCTTACTTTCAGTTATTACATAGAGTAGAGACATATTGAATAATTATACAAGTGGGATTCCTTTAGCTTGGATTCCCATTGTGGATGCTGTGACTCTGAAATCCGGAGCTCTATTAATCAGAGTTTTCTGAAATAGTATAATGCTCGTGATGTACAGTATCAAAGGTCCATTTACTATATGTATCTACTGCACATATGTTGTCAATATATACATGACAAACTCCATAACCAGATTTTAAACACGATACCCTTGGGCAGGAGGGTGGCTTCAGTGAGGCTGTTGCAGAAGAACTGAGTATTTCTATGCCAGAACATCATGTTATGTTATTTTAAAATTATTTCAGAAAGTGTCCAAACCCTTTAAGTGAAGCAGTTGTTGACTTCTCATACTTTAAAATGGTTATGTTTGGCTTTTTCAGGGATTTTTATGTCAGTTGCCCTTTAAATTGTTAAAGCTATTTTATACAAAGATTTTTAAGCTAACACATTCCACACTGAGAGCATTAGACTTGTGACTATATAACTTTATACACACTTATACAAAGGGATTTAAAGGCCCATCTCATGAGAGCTGAAAGCTGCTGAGAAGAATTTTGCAAAGGTCAGTGATTATCCTCTATTCTCAGAATATTAGACACCATATTTTAGAAATGTCCACAGAATAAATGACCATTAAAATTCAGTTAGAGATCTCAGTCACTGGGGGGACATAAGGATTGGTGGCTATGGATTAAAAAATGAAATTTAATAGGAAAGTTCTACTTCAGCTGCAGACACGCTTTCATAAGTCAGGCTAGCTAACCTATATTTCCCATCATCTGCTACTAAGAATGCATATGACAGTAGTATAATAAATATGTGTTCTTATCAATAGATATAAACAGATCTTATGTAAATTCTAAATTAAACTATACATTATTTAAGTACTACAGTATGTTGAAATATAATTTGGATGACAAAATATAAATGAAAAATTGCAGTCAGGACAGTAACAGCCAATTAGATGTTTGCTTTCTTTTTCATAACACTGATTTAAATGAAAAATGAAATACAAATCCTTTGAACCTCATTCAACATATCACAAGATTACCAGCTTTAAAAAAAAAACGTGATTTCTTGAGATTCTGTTATGCAATGTCTATCCTATATTTCTCTGAGTGTGCCTCCCAGTGGTTGTGATGTGTATTGCAACCTGTTAAGGGTTGTGCTAGCATATCATGGTATTGTATTGATTTTGGTTATCGGAAAATTTGAGTCTGTAACCACATTCAAGAAAACGTAAGGGTAGACATTTCTGTATGATTAGTTGACATAGGGGCTCACATTTTTATAAATAACTACAATTGTTTTTAGATTTAGTTTAATTCCTCCATGAGTTACTGGTCATGTCATTGAATGTCTTCAGTTTTTCCAAATAAAGTATACGCAGTACACTTTTGTAACCCTTCATATCTTGGGCAGTGTAGTTTTGTTTGAAAGATGGTAATATACACTTTAAAACAAGACCAGGGAGAGGTAACATGGACTTCTACACATGTTACCCATCCCCCTCTCCTCCATCAATCAGAGGACATACTTTCCTCTCTAATTATCACATGTAGGGCCATTTAAGCAGGCCATTTATTGATGCCATGAACCAGACATTTAACAGCTCACAGCATCAAATAACTCACATAAAACAGTTGTACCCCACACACACTAACATCAATAAAGTTTTCATTTTATGCTGTTACTACATACAACATGTGGACCATTTCTCTAGCAATACCCATTACACACTACATAGCTATTATCACTAGAGAGGAATATCTAATATATTAGCTTTCACACAGAAAATTAAATGTTCTGGATCTTTAAATGCAGAAACAGAAATACAGATTATTTGTTAAAAATAAGTATTTTTTATTGTGGAAGTATTATAACATAATAAAAACTAAATAAATTTGACATCATCAAATCATACTGACCCACGGAATAGTTTTCATATTACATACACAGTGAATGTCATAAAAATGTATTCTACTAAATAGTTTTAAAATTGCTGGGTTTTTTCTAGATCCCCTTAAAAAAAAATAATGAAAGTTATTTAATAAACTATATGGATGTCAAAATGGTTAAAAAAGTTATAACCACTGGAGCACAGATGGGGAAAAATGTTATTGGTTCTTAAAGGGCTTTTCCAGGAATAAAAAAAAATGAAAATACCTAAATGTTATTTTATAATAAATATATTCACAAATACCTTTTATTATTTAAAATGGCTTGTTTTGTCTAGGGGGCAATCATTAGGAGAAATAAAATGGCCGCCGTCCTATCTGTACACACAAAACCTGTCCTAATCACACAGGAGGACAAGTTACTTTCCCACAATGAGCCATAGTGCTGCCTAATCCTTCTCTCTGCTCTGCTTGTCAGGAACCATGATGCTGAATACAGGTGAATCTCTGTGGTAATAAAGATAATAAGAAGACATGAGAGGAGGGTGAGGTGGGGCTAATGAGCAGCAGCACTTGTTTACAGCCATTACCACAGCCTGTCCTGTCCATCTTCTCTGTACTTCATGTCTAGAGATGAGCGAACTTTAAAAATTAGTTCGGCATTCGGCGTTCGTGTTGGGGTAATCGCCGCATCCTGTTATGGATTCCACTACCGCGGACTATTCCGGCATATGGAATCCATAAGGGGTGGCTTCCACGAACCCGAACTTTGGAAAAGCCGAAGGACCTGGGGTGATGTCACCATAATGTGATCAGTGCATATAGATTTCATATGCCGGGATAGTCCGCGGTAGTGGAATCCATAACGGGATGCGACGATTACCCCAACCCGAATGCCGAACTAATTTTTGAAGTTCGCTCATCTCTATTCATGTCTCCTCATCAACTAATTTCCCCAGAGATACAGCTAAAGATCTTATCATCTGTATTTAGGATCATAATCCCTGACAAGTAGAGAGGAGGAAGATGAGGCAGCTCTTTACCTCAGTGTTGTAAAGTAACTTGTCCTCATGTGTGATTAGGACAGGTTTTGTGTGAACTAATGGGACAGTGGCCATTTTGTTTCCCCTGATTATTGCTCCCCAGACAAAACGAGCCCTTATAAATAATAAAAGGTATTTGAGAATATATTTATAATAAGGTAATATTTAAGTATTTTCATTTTCTTAATTAGTGATGAGCGGGAGGTGCCATATTCGATTTCACAATATTTCGCGAATATTCAATTGAATATTTGTCATATATTCGTCGAAATCAAATAGTCGTCATTATTCTATATATTGCGAATGTTACGCGAATTTCTATTTGCATTGCGAATATAACTTAGAGCTGGATTCCTAATGCTTGTAACTTGTATTGCTAGAATTGACAATGATAATAACGAATATCATGAATATAGCACTAAATTCTCAATCTTCGTTATATTCTTGCAACAACCATTAGGAACTCAGCTTTAAGTTTTATTTGCGAAGGGAACATATAATCACATTGCCAATTGATCTTAGAGCTAAGTTCCTAATGGTTGTATTGCTAGAATATAACGAAGATAAGGAATATCATGAATTCTCAAATATAGCACTATATTCTCTATTTTCTTTATATTCTAGCAACAACCATTAGGAACTCAGCTCTAAGTTTCATTTGCGAAGGGAACATATACTCGCATTGAGAATTGATCATAGAGCTAAGTTCCTAATGGTTGTTTTGCTAGAATATAACGAAGATGACGAATATCATGAATTCTCGAATATAGCACAATATTCTCTATCTTCGTTATATTCTAGCAACAACCATTAGGAACCCAGCTCTAAGATCAATTCGCAATGCGATTATATGTCTAATGATTCCTTATGGGAACTATAAAAAAAAAGTTTAAAAAAAACAAGTAAAATAAACGTTTTTAAAAATAAAAAAAAGTTTAAGAAATGAAAATTCAAATCATCCCCCTTTCCCCAAAATGAAAATAAAAATCATAAGAAATAAAAAAAAATACACATCATGGGCATCGCCACATGCAAAAATGCCCATACTATTAAAATATAGAAATATTTATTCCACACAGAAAATGGCAAAGTGGAAAAATAAGTCAATATGGCCGATTCGCTGTCTTTTGGTCACTTCTCACACCAAAAATTAAAAAGTGATTTAAAACTTCTATACATCCTGAAATGGTATCAAAAAAATGAGCCCCCACATAGCTCCATACAAGTAACTACAAAATGTTATAGTGGTCAGAATATGTCGAAAAAAAATAACTTTTTCAATTTTTTTTTTTTTTTTTTTCCAGTGTAAAATGCAAGAAAAAGTATGCAAATGTGGTATTGCCATAATCGTACTGACCCGGAGAATGAGTTTTACTGTATAGGGAACACCGTAAAAAAAAACATAAAATTTTACAGAATTGCATTTGTTTCCAATTTCACCCCATTTAGATTTTTTTTCCACCTCCCCACTATGTTGTATGCAACATTAAATGGTGGAATTAGAAAGTTCAACTTGTCCTAGGAAACAATAGTCTTCTTATGGCTATGTGAATGTAAAAATAAAAAAAAAGTTATGGCCCGAGAAAGGCAGGGAGTGCAAAACGTAAACACAAAAAAAAAAAAATCCAAGTGGCTTAAAGGGGTTGTTTGATAAAGTCCTATCTTTGTAAGTTTAGAAAAAGAATAGCTGCTGACTGCAAGTCAGTTATTTTTATTTTGCTATGAGTGACCAACCACATAGTACATTGATCACCACGTCCAGAGCGGATCTTACCTAAGGACTGAACTCTCTGGCTTATAAAGGTGGGTATGAGCTGGAGATCACCCTTTTAAGATCTTTTAGCCTTAAAGGAGTTATTCCATGAATAATGTAAAAAATGAAAATCAGCCATCATATAGTACACGACAATGTCTTTCTGACAAAGCTAGAACCAGCCCTGTACCTCACATGGATCCAGAGAGCTCCCCATTCATTGCTCTGCTACATTTATATAATGCTCACAGCTTCAGGAGAGTGTATTTTCTGCTGGAGCTAAGGGGACGTGTCTCAGCTCTCCCTATCACATTACAGGAGGCAGTTGAAAGATGAAACTGAGCATGTGCGGCCTTCTTAATCAGCCAGTCAAAGAAATATGAAAATAAGTGGCACTACGCAGATACATTTTATTGAATAACTCAGTAGCTGTACAAATTTTTAAATTAGATGCAATTACAAAAGTATTCAGATGCAGGTGCTGGTTTGAAAACTGTAAAATATTTTTTGTGGGGCAACCCATTTTAGGCTTCGTTTACATCACCGTTCAGCCTTTCCTTTGTCCTACTCCGTTTAGCAGGAGAACGGAAAGGACGGATTCGGCACATAACGGTGATTTGAACGAAGCCAAGGACCCCATAGACTATAATTCTGCTCTGAAGATGATTTTGGAGCAGATATAAAAGTTGTGCACGCTTCAAAAATCTTCTTTTGAGCGGACATCTAACAGACCCAGTTATAGTCTATGGGGTCCTTAGGCTTCGTTCACATCACCATTATGTGCCGAATCCGTCCTTTCCATTCTCCTGCTCCTAAACGGAGCAGGGGAACGAAAAGGCTGAAAGGTGATGTGAACGAAGCCTAAGTGAGAATATAGAGTTGTTTTGACGATGATACTGAGGAAAACTTCTAAAGAAGATCTCTGAAATATACCAACCAAAGAAACATGGTACATTGTTTGCTAGAGGAACTGTAGAAAAAGTAACTTCTCTGATTCTAGGGGTGCTTCATTGGACGCTGTACAAGTTGGAGGTTCTACAGGGCTGTAATATGACTAGGTACACTACATGACTAGCTTTAAGGGCTTTAATGGCTTCCTTTAGGTCTTTTAGGTACCTTGATTTAGATATAATTTTTAAACTGGATACACACTAAAATTATAGTGGCAGAATGAGATGCTAGAGCGTCAATGTTAGGAAGTCTCCTATGTAACGAGTAGTATCAGTTGTGCACATTGCTGATAAACCATATGTTATAGCAGTGGCTCGTGCCCACCGCTGTTCCATTTACTTCTCCCAGTGGTCCGGACCCACCTTTTATGTGTTTTCTTCCTAGCGGGCCTGACTGTCGGGCTTGATCTGTTCCTTCATGCAGGCTGCAAGGCCACTACTCCTCACCCCCTCTGGTTCTTAAAGGGATTCTGTCACCTCTGATAACACAAATTTAGCTTTTAAACCAGTCATGCTCCACAGATTACTTTGAATCGGCTTTGCTTTTCTGTAATGTAATCCGTCCAGTAGTTTTGCAGAAAATCCTGAAGGTTCCCAGAGGGGCGTTATCTTCTACTTTGTGTGCCCAGTAACGCCCACCTGCAGTGCCCAAAACCGTCTCCTTACTCACTAAAAAACGCCTTCCTCCTGAATCCCTAACCGCCCGCAGTGCCCAAAACCGGCTCCTTACTCACTAAAAAACGCCTTCCTCCTGAATCCCTAACCGCCCGCAGTGCCTCATCCCTCTCCTCTCCCTCCCTGACGGCCGAGCGAAGTCTCGCGCAGATGCAGTACCCACTGAGGCCTGCGCAAGTGCGATGTGCTGGAGACTGTGGGCAGGAGCTTCATCGTCGTCACTGGGCATGCGCCGAGCCAGTGACGTCCGATGCTCGCTCTTCCCACAGTCTCCAGAACATCGCACTGGCGCAGCCCTCAGTGGGTACTGCATCTGCATGAGACTTCGCTCGGCCGTCAGGGAGGGGGAGGAGAGGGATGAGGCGCTGTGGGCGGTTAGGGATTCAGGAGGAAGGCGTTTTTTACTGAGTAATGAGCCGGTTTTGGGCACACAAAGTAGAAGATAATGCCCCTCTGGGCACCTTCAGGATTAATTAGCATATTTTTAAAAGTCATTTTTCTGCAAAACTACTGGACGGATTACAATACAGAAAAGCAAAGCCGATTCAAGGTAATCTGTGGAGCATGACTGGTTTAAAAGCTAAATTTGTGTTATCAGAGGTGACAGAATCCCTTTAAAGAGCCAGTATGCGCACCCTAATTTCCACAGCCAATGGCTGGCAACTCTGTAGTATTTTAGGCACCTTCTCCTATAGAAGGATGTCAGAGCAATAGGTTTCCTAGCTTGGTAGTGTCCTGTTGTCTGCCACTGTACCAACTTTCTGCCTGTTTATTGGATTCTGACCCCTCACTGCCTGATCTGACCTGACCTTTGCCTCACCTCTGTATTGACCCTGGCTGCCTACCCACATCTCAGAATGTTTATTGGATTGCTTATACTCTGCCTGACCTTACCTCAGCCTGCCCCTGACTACGATTTTGTCTGATTCCTCACTGCTTTGCACCAGTGTCTCTTGACCCCTGTGGGTCAGCTATCAATCATACAGTGACTAATCCAGCAGATATTGCAGCTTCCTGGTGGTTCCCCTTCAGAAAAGTCCAGATCCCTATACAAGGGTTAAAGAAAGAAAACCATGAGACTGGATAACACCCTTAGGAGCAGTCCAAAGTCAAATCTGCCGGTTGACACAGTGGTTCCATAGCCACTGCCATAACACCACAATATTTTCCAACCAGTGCATCTTGAAAGAAATAATTATTGGGTTTGGGAACAGGTATAGTCTGGTATTTTATTTTAATAACCACAGTAAATATTTTTTACATTGCTATGTAAAAATGTTGTCATTAGTGAATCCAAAGGTCTGCCCATTTAGCAATGTACTTGTTATTTTCCAGAGCATGTGAGCAAAAAAGGTCATAATCTGATCAAGATAGATGTTATTAGTTCATGCTAATTACTGAAGCGAACGTGAACTGCTCCTTTTCCTAAATCATTAATGTCTGCGCATTCCTACAATGTTCTCTCTTGTTAACACAAACAATGCAATTAATTAGTAAAACTGTTAATTGATATGGTTCACAAAGCAGAGTGAAGACAATTGTTAGATTTGACAACAATACTGCATTTTAGGTTGATCTAGACTGGATGCAAACTTCAAACTACACATGAATTAGTTACTTTGATAACACGAATGCAGCAAAGACATCAAAGTGGTTCTCACTACGTTCCAGTCCAATTAAATAGGATACTTTGCATTTATTATTAAAATATGTTTGTGAGAACTGCAAGGAACCCAAGTATACTTAACACAAGATAGGGCTAACTAATCCCACCCAGGCAATCTCATGTGAGCCTACCCCCTCACCATCTGTGCCTAAACCACTCTCACCCTGAGGTCCTTGTAGTCAGAAGCACCACTTTTAATTATGACCATATAATTTAGAGGAAAGGAAAAATAATTCTTACAGTATATGGACACATCCTATTCATAAGGTTTAGTAGCTATATATGAGCTCCCCATGTGTTCATTGGTAGTGATGAGTGGCATAGGAAATATTGGAATTCATGATATTTCGTGAATGTTTGGCCGAATATTCGCAAATTCATGATTGCGAAAACCGGTAATGTAATATGCACATATTGCACGTGCAATTTCATTGCCTAGAACATGTAATAAATAGACAATCACACAAGGGCTGTATGCCAACAACCGATCTATGAGACAGGTACAGTCAAGATACTTTACAATGGCAGTCTTGTGCACCATGAGACATTCAAAACCAGCTCTCAACTGACTGACAGCCAGTAAGCCTCAAAGTTGCTGGATTTAAGTTGGATAGCTTGGGGGGACCCGCACACCTAGATTATTATTATTAGGGTCTTTCCCATATTCACTATGAACACCATGATGATTTCTTTTAGCTGCATCTTGTCTCTGCAGCATTTGACAAACACACATTTTAGTTTCCTACTTTTCCATCATCCTTATCACATCTTCTCAACACCCCCTACAGTAATAGTGCTCCCCAAAGTCCCAATAGAAACAATTATCTCCCAGAGTGCATAGTGTTAACAGTGCCTCCAATTAGGAATACTGCCCACATTGTGCCCGTACTAGTAATCATGTTCTCCATAGACCCCAGTACTAATACTTCTACTTATATAGCGGACACCCTATACACATACACCACATTATATGGATGATACCCTATAAACACACACACCACACTATATAGATCACATCCTATATACTGACACACACTCCACTATACAGAGAACACCCTATAAACAGACACACCGGACTATACAGCGGACACCCTACACACACACACCGCACTATACACAAGATACCCTATAGACACACACTGGAATATACAGAAGACACCCTACACACACACACCGAACTATACAGAGGACACCCTATACACATACACAGCATTATACAGAGGACACCCCATACACACACAGCACTATACAGAGGAAACCCTATATACACACACCGCACTATACACAAGATACCCAATAGACACACACTGGACTATACAGAAGACACCCTACACACACACACCGGACTATACAGAGGACACCCTATACACATACACAGCATTATACAGAGGACACCCCATACACACACAGCACTATACAGAGGAAACCCTATATACACACACCGCACTATACACAAGATACCCAATAGACACACACTAGACTATACAGAAGACACCCTACACACACACACCGGACTATACAGAGGACACCCTACACACACACTGGACTATACAGAGGACACCCTACACACACACACCGCACTATACAGAAGATACCCTATACACACACACTGGACTATACAGAGGAAACCCTACACACACACACATCGGACTATACAGAGGACACCCTACACACACACACACCACACTATACAAAGGACACCTTATATACACACACCGCACTATACAGAGGACACCCTATATATACACACCGCACTATACAGAGGACAGCCCACTCACACACACTGCACTATACAGAGGACACCCTACACACACATACACACTGAAATATATAGAGGACACCCTATACACACACACTCCACTATACAGAGGACACCCTATACACACACACCACACTATATAGAGGACACCCTATACACACACACCACACTATATAGAGGACACCCTATATACACACACACCGCACTATATAGATGACACCCTATATACACACACCACACTAATCAGAGGACACCCTATACACACACCACACTATATAGAGGACACCCTATATGCACACACACCGCACTATATAGATGACACCCTATATACATACACCACACTATACAGAGGACACCCTATACACGCCATACAATATAGTTGACACCCTATATACACACACCACACTATAAAGATGACAACCTATATACTAACACAGTGCACTATAGACAGAACAGCCCAGATATACACACATACATCACACAGTGTATAGATGATCCCTATACACACATAATACACATAGAGATGACCCCTATACACACATCACAAACATAGAGATGACCCCTATACACACACACAGAGATGACCCCTATACACACATAATACACATAGAGATGATCCCTATACACACATCACACATAGAGATGACCCCTATACACACATCACACACAGAGATGACCCCTATACACACATCACACACATAGCGATGACCCCTATAAACACATCACACACAGAGATGACCCCTATACACACACATCACACAGAGATGACCCCTATACACACATCACACACATAGAGATGACCCCTATACACACATCGACACACAGAGATGACTCCTATACACACATATAGATGACCTCTATACACACATCACATAGATGACACTTACCCTCTTCACACCCAGTTCAGTCCTCTTCCTGTGCCCTGCTTGGCTAAAGGACCTTAATCAGGTGACTGTGACATCACCAAAGGTCCTGCAGGTTTCTGCTGTAAATGCTGTGTACAGCGTGTAGCCCCTCCCACTCTCCAGTCCTCAGCTGATTGATGGATTGCTGGGGGGAGAGATTTGCAGCTGGCTCTGGAGCAGATCCCGTGCAGGAGAAAGAACTGCACAGCCTAGAGGAGACCAAAGAGGAGGCGTGAGTACAGCTCAGGCAGCGCTTCTCTCCCCCTCCTCCTGCAGGCTAGAGAGCGCTTCCAATATGGGAGCGTTCACTAGTATTCACTTTATAAGATTCACTGCATCTTATAAAACGAAAATAGGTAATTAGCAGAGCACTTCTGGAAAGGGGGGGCCCTCTGGCTTAGGGGCCCAGTCGCAACTGTGACCTCTGCGACCCCTATAGCTACGTCAGTGGATATTTGGCTTGTGGGTGAAATTTTAGCATGAACTTAAAATGCACTCTAACCTTTACAGGTGAGCTTAATTTGACCTTCTCTAAACTTTTGAATGCACATATCCAACTGTTTCAGTACTTTTTTCACAACTCCCTGTTCTCTAACAAGGAGCTTAATGTCAAAATTCACAACAGGTGTTTGATCTATGAATTGCCCAATAAATTTCCTGCTTCAATTAGAATAGGTATTTAAACAGTCCTCCTCATCATGCTGTTCACATTTTGACATTGTGAGACCAAGACGACACCTAACAATTGATCAACAGTACTTCGCCATTTCGAGGTTTCAAGCAGGATCTTCTCAGGCGGAAGTGGCCACTGAGCTTAGAGTGTCATCAGCAGGTTGCAACAAAGATTCAGAGATACTGGAAGAGTCACAGAAAGGCATAGAAGTGGATGTCCTTTGGCAACATCTCACACTAAGCACCACTTCACTGTGAACAATTCCCTGTGGAACCGGATGATGAATGACACACAACTCTAGACACATTTAAGGGATGTGTGAGTCACTCAAGTGTCAGCCAAGACCATTTAAAACCATTTACATCAGTGTTTTCTGCATGCTAGATGACCTGCAAGAGTACCTGACCACACCACCAGGCACTAGCGTCATTGTCTTGCATCGGCCAAGGAGAATCTATGCTGGATGAGGGACAAGTGGGCCTCAGTGCTGTTCACTGATGAAAGATGATTCATGCTGACCACAAATGAAGGCCGACAATGATGTTGAAGATATCAAGCAGAGCACTATGCTTCAGCCACTGGTGAGCGTTTGGTGGTGGTGGTGTTACAGTGTGTGCAGGTGTGTCTAGTCAATACAGAACTGCCCTAAACTTTGTGAATGGTACAGTGACAAGCCCATTCTACTTGAATAACAATATTAATCCAGTTATTGTGCCTCAGCATGAACAACACAGAACTAATTTCATCTTCATCGATGACAATGCGCCAGCTTATCAAGGTTGCATCATTAGGGCTGCTGGAGACAGGGGTACCTCAAATGGAGTGTCCTGCACTTTCTCCAGACCTGAATCCCATTGAAAACATAGGGTATCAGCTGAGGTGACTTGTGAACATCTTGAGATTTCATTGTCAAGCTGTAATTGATGCTTAAGGCCACATGAAATGTAATTGAGACATTGACAATTTTGGTGGGCTTTTGTTTCAATAAATAGTTTGAAATGAGGAAATCACTATTTCATGCTTCTACTTAAATGCCCTACTTTCATGATATGATATCACTGTAGCATGAACTTTTTATATTTTCATAAATTTCACCTGAAAGCCAAATATCCCTAACTTTTTGTCAGTCGTATATTTAATTAGGTAGATCAGGGTTTTCATCAGGGAATGCATAGAGAGGGTGTTCACTTAGACTTCTGTGTGTGTTTTATACTAACAGCAGGTGTTGCAAGAAGTCAAAAATTCATATATAAACTACAAATTCTGTAATCGCCAAAATCCTGCTGCAGCAATGTCATTTTTTCTGTACATAAACAACCAGCCCTATTTAAGAAAAAAAAAAACACTAACGTTTCTACAGTTCATGAGTGTTTATAGGTTATTGCCAGCACCTTCAGCATCAATATCATACATTCTACTGCAAACGTCATGGAATTTCCTTTTAAATATTAAGAAAACTGTTTCAATTTAGGTACCATTTGTAATTGGGCATCTCTGCACATTTTAGTCCATCAATATACCAGTTTCATTTAATACATTGTATTGCATCAAGATACTGTACATTACTAGTCAACTTGTCGTGCTGCAATAACAGCATTTGTATATCTGTTTCATTCGACACTTTGTATTACCATTGTAAATTGTCAGTACCAGTATGCAGTGTGTTTGTAGAAAGGGAGGGACATTTTATTGTGCCTCTGCCTTTAAATTATAGAAAAAAAAAACTTTTCTAGTAATATTTAATGATTTGTGTACCAAACCTGTGACTTTTCATTTATAAACATATGTCTGGTTAACGGAAGAGTGCAAAACAAAAGACCCATGCTTCATCATCCAAAAGTCAGAATTTAAATGACAGTGCAAAAATTCAGAAAAAAGAGAAAGACGAGACAGAAAAAAATCATAGTGTCCTATACCAATTTACCAATATTCCGGTAGAATCGATTTGGACACCAATCAAAGTTTTTGAAAAATTTTGTGAATCAGCCCCAATTGAAAATTAAGAAATTTGCCCATCTCTACAGCAAAGTTATTTTCTTGCCACTCCTCGCATGTAGATTTAGTTTGTGTAGCCTCCAGACTTATGAACTTTGACATGATGTTGAGACCTAACTGTAGGGCTGGTAAAGAATTTCTGGCATTCTCAGAGACTTCTTTCAGTATACTGGAGAATAGTTATCAAAACTAGTGCAAAGGAAAACTGGCTTAGTTTCCCATAGCAACCAATCAGTTTTCATTTATCAGAATTCCTTTGGAAAATGAAAGGATCAAACTGCTTGGTTGCTATGGGAAACTAAGTCAGTTTTCCTTTGGACCAGTTTTAATAAACAAACCTCATTGAAATCTTCTTGCAGGTTGTACTTGCTGGGATGACCTAACATGGGCACATTACCAGTTGTTTAAAATCTTCTCCTCTTGTAGCTGATCCAGTGGGGTATTGATGTGTATGTGTTGCTCAATTTCTTTATATTCCATTCCAGATATCTATAATCTTGAATGCCTCATAGAACTCTTTGGATCTATGCATGGTGTTATCACATAATTCAAAAGAGCAAACCAAACTTAATCTCTAAAGTTCAAATAAAACATGTTCCTCACTAAGGGTGCTTTTTCTTGTGTTGGCAGCTCCATCACCTTGACTTTTATAAAGTAATAAAATAAAGATCAACTCTCATGTGGTGTCTTTACTTTTTTACATAATTTGTACACGCCTAACATGGGATTAACCTTTAAAGTGAACATATTGCCATGAAAATGCAGGTAGCATGTATTAGGGAAGGAGTAGGTGTGGAGATTGATATATAGTTTTATGAGACAACATTCAGTATAACCTTTAAGTCAATTACTCACAATCTTTCTGCGCTTAGGTTCCAACGGGCGGTCCTACTCAGTGATTGCATTTTCATGGTCATGGGCGGATATGGAAAAGTTATGCATGGGGTAAGCTCTTCCAAATTGCACCGATAAGCTCTGCCTCTAATAGCCCACCAAGCTTCAACTAAATAGTGACCACAGTAATAAAATGCCTGCTTATAGTGCGTCCAGTAGTAATAAGACCCCCCTATGGTGCCACGATAGCATGATTGTCAAATTGATCAAGAAAAAAATAATAAATACTCACTTTATTCCCATTCCATGCTGCCATCTGCACCATTTATACGTCCTCTCTGAACCGTCAAGCAGGGTGCTATTGACTCCTGTGCCTTACAGCAGAATTTAACTGTATCTGCATCTTTCGGAGTCGAATATGGTTGACGGTAGCGTTTGATTCTCAGCCATTGACAAAACATCTAGGGCCTGATCCCCAGATGTTGTAGCCCACCAAGGAGCCCACAGATCTTTTGGAATCAATGCATTTGCATGGTGGTAAAGACCACAACTGTTCATTATGACAGGCTTGGTTACTATTGACATACTGTAGTATGAATTCCAGAAAACTATCCTCTACTAAGAAGAATTTTCTGTAATAAGATTTTTTATAAAGCGTATCGGCCATATTATCTATATACCTACAGCAGCCTTAAAAAGAAGCAGTCAGAGATTCTATGTTTGTCATTGCTTGTTGAAAAGGCTATCATAAAAGTATATCTAGCATATACATTCCCATCTGGTAGAGACAATCACCAATATGTCAGGCTGATATCTGTTATGTTACTCTGCAGCTATACAAACGTATTTGTGTATTTTCCTCACTGAACAATATAAACCATGCTCTCTAAAAGTACATGGGGAGGTAACAATGTCGATAAAGAGCCCTCTATATATTTTCACTGAGCTTTTCTAGGGAAGTAAACTCTTCACAAACATGCAAACTCCAATGACTCCCATCTGATTACAGCTTCAGAATTAACACTAATAAATAAAATGTTATAAAATGTTATTTTCACAATTACCTAGGCTACTTTGAAACTTTATTAATGTTCTTTGCAAGCATGTAATTATGTATCTGTCATTCAGTGATAACAACCCATTGCAGTTGACTCTATGCCCTAGAATGTGCCTCTGTCACTTAAAGATTCTGAGTGCAGACATACAATGGACCTTAATGGCCATCGATTACCATATTTTTGTAGCGTTGTTTACAGAAAAGTAAAATTGCATGTATAATAATGAACAAAGTCTGTAATATTTCACAATCAATCTGTTCAGAACTAAGAACTTGGCAGCTGGAGAATTAGCAACATGGACGAATCATATGTGTAATCTATAAGCTTAAAATCAGGCAGCATAAAATCTAGATAGGATCCATGGTTACACCTACCTCAAAAGGTGTTGCTTTCATAGGGGGTGTGCTCCCCAGCCACATAACATGTATAAGGCCTCATGCACATGAAATTACGTATTTTGCGGTCCACAAAATTGATCTGCAAAAAATACAGATGACATCCGTGTGCGTTCCGAATGGAACAGCTGGCCCCTAATAGAACAGTCCTATCCTTGTCTGTAATGCTGACAATAATAGGACATGTTCTAGTTTTTTGCGGAACGGAAATACCAAAACGGAATGCACACAGAGTACCTTCCGTTTTTTTTGCGGACCCATTGAAATGAATGTTTCCACAAAAAAAAAAAAACGGAACGGACACGAAAGAAAAATATGTTCGTGTGCATAAGCCCTAAGGAGGGACTTGTCAATTATTCCAATGGAGCAAAGAAAAGCTGGCTGGAGCTACCCCCATGACTCTTGGCCCCATTTCCACACTCTTTTTAAACAGTTTTTTTCTGAAATACTGTACCATTACAGGCTTAAAGGGGTTGTTTCACTTCAACAAATGGCATTTATCATGTAGAGAAAGTGAAGACAAGGCACTTACTAATGTATTGTGATTGTCCATATTTCCTCCTTTGCTGGCTAGATTCATTTCTCCGTGATCGCACGATACAGGAAAAAGCATTGGCCTCTCTGGTGGCTGGGACCGCATGAGTGCTCCTAGTCCAGCACATTTCTCTATAGTGTGCCAGCATGACCACTTCTACTGGTTTGCAGTGTGGTCGTATCTCCTGGATACAAGAAATGTATTATGTGATAGAAAAATGAATCCAGCCAGCGAAGGAGGCAATATGGACAATCACAATACATTAGTAAGTGCCTTCTAATAACTTTATCTACATGATAAATGCTAATGAGACAACCCCTTTAAACATAGCTGTTTGTACCTAGTGCGTGTCGGGATTTCATGTTGCCTATGCTGTGGGTAGTGTGATACTCCTGACAGGTTCCCTTTAAAAGCAGCTAGCTACTTTTGTATTATATTGCATGCAATGAGTTACATATCTCACAGCTACTTGTGGATTGTTAGATATAAGGAAGTCTTACACAGGGCAGTGTCCACCCCTTGGTTGTGACATGATGTCCTACTATTATATGATTTATCCATAATTAAAACGCTTGTCTGCTCCTGGTTGTAAGTCATGTAACCTAAAACTGCTCTAAACTAATGATTGTTAAAGAGTCAATACACTTCGGCACACCTTTATTAATGTATTGGAACAAATTGCAACAATAATTGTTGCAAATAAGTGAATGAATCATAATTGTAAAAAAAAGGTATCAAAAGAAGGAGTGATTGCAATGTTTCTGACAACTACAAGAAATTTTACAAATCTTGATGCACAGTGCAAAAAAAACGTATTGCACCTGCACTGAATCCGGACCCATTCATTTCTATGGGGCTGTGTACATGAGCGGTGATTTTCAAGCATCACTTGTGTGTTGCGTGGAAATTGCACCAAGCTCATTATTGTGCATTTTTTACGTAACGCAGGCCCCGTGAGAAATGAATAAGGCTGCGTGAAATCGCAAGGATCCGCAAGCAGCGCGGATCTGGTGTTATTTTCACGCATGGTTGCTAGGAGACGATCGGAATGGGGACTCAATCTTTATTATTTTCCTTATAAAATGGTTATAAGGAAAATAATAGCATTCTCAATACAGAATGCTTAGTAAAATGTGGATAACGGGTTAAAAAAATCAACTAACCTTATCAACTTGATCACATAGTTGAGATCTCTTCTTTCTTCTTAATCATGTGAGCTGCCGGCTAAAGGACCTGTGGTGACGTCACATCACATGGTCCATCACTATGTGATGATTGAATCATGTGCTGAGCGCAGTGACGTCACCACAGGTCCTTTAGCCGGCAGCTCACATGAGTAAAGAAGAAAGAAGAGATCGCAACTACGCGATCAAGTGGATAAGGTGAGTTGATTTTTTTAACCCTCCATCCACATTTTACTGAGCATTCTGTATTGAGAATGCTATTATTTTCCCTCATAACCATTTTATAAGGGAAAATAATAAAATCTACAGAATACTCATCCCAAACCCGAACTTCAGTGATGAAGTCCAGGTTCAGCTCTGGGTACCAAACATGCCGATTTTTCCACGCGCGGGCAAAACGCATTGAAACACTTTGCACTCATGTGGAAAAATTGCATGTTTGCTCGCAACGCACCCAGAACGGCCGTATGAAAGAAGCCTAATACAACAAAGTATGCCTGAGTATTTGAAAATTGCATAACTTTTCATTATGGAATCATAATGGACTAATATACATTCATGTGCCATCATATGGTGCTTCAAAGACATATGATATGATCCCCATGAAGCAATCATTTTTTTAGATGACGGAGACAGCGTGTAAATGAACATGCATTGCAAGTCTTTTTCTTCTTATGGATTCCATATGAATCTATGAGAAAGAAACTCTGTAGCCTCCATATAAATATGAAAAGTATATTGCAATGGCACCTAGTATATGGGCACCATGGATCTGCTCCTGTTAGCCAGAATATCAAGATACTGAAAAGAGCAGCTCTGAATTTGGAGAACTTAGTCCAAGATGTTTTACGAGGTTCCCCATCCATTTTAATGGGTACCATGTATCATTACCATTACTGTGGAGGTCTAAGCCTATGAATACTTCTCTCCTGCTGGTGAGCACAGCTGCCACCTTGCTCACCCACTCCATAGTGCCAGGAGTCTGGTATCACCGGCTTCCTATTTCCATGCCCAGTGGTCCCAGCTGCCCGAATAATGCTGTACTCTTATGCAGCTTAAGGCCTGTTTCTCGCCAGAATGCCCCCACTTTAGGGTGTGCACATTCTTACAAATCTGTATCTTAAGGGCCAGCATGCAGAACCTAAGTCTGCAGATGTGGTGCTGAGTCATGTCTCAAGGCCTATTTAAAGGGTTGAACATTGACTTCTAGGATAGCTGCCTTATCTCTGGTGAAATTAGAGGCAGAGCTTGTTAAGAGCTCATTTGCATCCCTTTCTTCCTAGAATTCCAGAGGAGCATGTAGGGCCTATAAGTCTCCTCATGCTGATTAAGGTGCTCTCTCCCCAAGGAGAGATACTACCCCCCTGCAGATGAGGTGCTGGCCTATTTAGTATACAAGTCATGTCTCAAGGCCTATTTAAAAGCTCAAACTCTGACTTATAGGATAGCTGCCTTACATCTGGTGGCATTAGACGCAGAGCTAGCTAAGCGCTCATTTGCATCCCTTTTTTCCCAGAATTCCAGAGGAGCATGTCTGGTCTATAAGTCTCCTCATGCTGATTAAGGTGCTCTCTCCCCAAGGAGAGATACTACCCCCCTGCAGATGAGGTGCTGGCCTATTTAATATACGAGTCATGTCTCAAGGCCTATTTAAAAGCTCGAACTCTGACTTATAGGATAGCTGCCGTACATCTAGCGGCATTAGAGGCAGAGCTTGTCAATATTGGAGCGCTGCACAACCCCTTTAAGTCATTTAGAAAGTTATGTTCTTACACTAGGGTACTTGTATATATGACTGATTTTTTCAATTTATGAAAGGAATTGTATCCATTCATATATCCCTTATAAATATATGCTGAAACTTCATAACAATGAAAATTGAAGAACTATAACTCATAGAAACACTTCAATGAACGTGAACTATATAGTACTATTGAGCAAATATATGTAGCCACCATTGACTTTTCAACCCACAGACACAGTCATTCACTATCCTAACACAATATCTGACATGTCGTGTCAGCCATCATGTGTGTTTGTTATTCTTTGCAGATGTGCTGAAAAGCTTCTCGGCAAGTAGAGCTGAAAGAGGCTTCAATTGTCTTCTTAACTATGCTTTCAATTTTTCCTGGAGAACTGTAAAAAACTGATTCTGGTGAACTGAATGAAAAGTACAGTATTTGTTCTGCCTGTAATTGCATATTGCTCTATTTTTATACTGTATTAATATACCGTATTTAAATCAGATTAGCAGATGCATTCCATTGAAATGCCTAATTGTTCCTAAGGATATGTCATAAATAAGGTAAAGCATGATGGACCTTCAGAATACCCTGGAAACACTTTTTTCCACTGAACTTTATTTAGATCAACAAACAGAGCACGAATACGTTTCTGATATGCAATAGGACCTGACTCCAGGCCTGGGAACAGTCACCACTGCAGGAAGTCCCTCCATAATCTGTCCACCCCTAGACCTTCAGCAAGTGATGGAATGGTTCTCCATCCACAAACGGAGAATCCAGGCAGGAACTAGGTATACTAAGTGTCTAGAGATCCAGCCCTTAATGATCATGAGACACAGGTCCGAACAGTGGCTACTTGTTACTGTGATTGACAAACTCAGCACTCTTTGCCTTATCAACACGTCAGTGATCTGGTCAGTGATTTCCATCAGTGAATTTGAGCCAAAACCAGGTGCGGCTCTAAACACAGAACAGGAGCAGATCTTTCCCCTATACCTTATGTTTGTGGAGGCTCCAATCTTGGTTTTGGCTCACAATACTGTGGAGATGAACGACAAATATGAGCGCATAGATGTCAATTAGATAGTATATGTCACAGGTCTGCCTGCATACAGTAGTGTGTCATATGTCTGACAGTAATGTGTGTGTGTCCTTATGTATGTCAGTATATATGTGTTGTCATATGTATGTCAGTATATATGTATGTATGTATGTATGTATGTGTGTGTCATATGTATGTCAGTATATATGTGTGTCATATGTATGTCAGTATATATGTGTGTGTCATATGTATGTCAGTATATATGTGTTGTCATATGTATGTCAGTATATATGTGTGTCATATGTATGTCAGTATGTATGTGTGTGTCATATGTATGTCAGTATAGATGTGTGTCATATGGGGGGGGGGGCGCACTTGGGCAGCTCAGCCTCTGTTGGTGGTGGACCTTGTCCCAGCCCTGGCTCCTGGTTGTAAGTCATGTAACCTAAAACTGCTCTAAACTAATGATTGTTAAAGAGTCAATACACTTCGGCACACCTTTATTAATGTATTGGAACAAATTGCAACAATAATTGTTGCAAATAAGTGAATGAATCATAATTGTAAAAAAAAGGTATCAAAAGAAGGAGTGATTGCAATGTTTCTGACAACTACAAGAAATTTTACAAATCTTGATGCACAGTGCAAAAAAAACGCATTGCACCGCACTGAATCCGGACCCATTCATTTCTATGGGGCTGTGTACATGAGCGGTGATTTTCAAGCATCACTTGTGTGTTGCGTGGAAATTGCACCAAGCTCATTATTGTGCATTTTTTACGTAACGCAGGCCCCGTAGAAATGAATAAGGTTGCGTGAAAATCGCAAGGATCCACAAGCAAGTGCGGATCTGGTGTTATTTTCACGCATGGTTGCTAGGAGACGATCGGAATGGGGACTCAATCTTTATTATTTTCCCTTATAAAATGGTTATAAGGGAAAATAATAGCATTCTCAATACAGAATGCTTAGTAAAATGTGGATAACGGGGTTAAAAAAAAAAAATCAACTAACCTTATCAACTTGATCACATAGTTGAGATCTCTTCTTTCTTCTTTAATCATGTGAGCTGCCGGCTAAAGGACCTGTGGTGACGTCACATCACATGGTCCATCACTATGTGATGATTGAATCATGTGCTGAGCGCAGTGACGTCACCACAGGTCCTTTAGCCGGCAGCTCACATGAGTAAAGAAGAAAGAAGAGATCGCAACTACGCGATCAAGTGGATAAGGTGAGTTGATTTTTTTTTAACCCCTCCATCCACATTTTACTGAGCATTCTGTATTGAGAATGCTATTATTTTCCCTCATAACCATTTTATAAGGGAAAATAATAAAATCTACAGAATACTCATCCCAAACCCGAACTTCAGTGATGAAGTCCAGGTTCAGCTCTGGGTACCAAACATGCCGATTTTTCCCACGCGCGGGCAAAACGCATTGAAACACTTTGCACTCATGTGGAAAAATTGCATGTTTGCTCGCAACGCACCCGCAACGGCCGTATGAAAGAAGCCTAATACAACAAAGTATGCCTGAGTATTTGAAAATTGCATAACTTTTCATTATGGAATCATAATGGACTAATATACATTCATGTGCCATCATATGGTGCTTCAAAGACATATGATATGATCCCCATGAAGCAATCATTTTTTTTAGATGACGGAGACAGCGTGTAAATGAACATGCATTGCAAGTCTTTTTTCTTCTTATGGATTCCATATGAATCTATGAGAAAGAAACTCTGTAGCCTCCATATAAATATGAAAAGTATATTGCAATGGCACCTAGTATATGGGCACCATGGATCTGCTCCTGTTAGCCAGAATATCAAGATACTGAAAAGAGCAGCTCTGAATTTGGAGAACTTAGTCCAAGATGTTTTACGAGGTTCCCCATCCATTTTAATGGGTACCATGTATCATTACCATTACTGTGGAGGTCTAAGCCTATGAATACTTCTCTCCTGCTGGTGAGCACAGCTGCCACCTTGCTCACCCACTCCATAGTGCCAGGAGTCTGGTATCACCGGCTTCCCTATTTCCATGCCCAGTGGTCCCAGCTGCCCGAATAATGCTGTACTCTTATGCAGCTTAAGGCCTGCTTCTCGCCAGAATGCCCCCACTTTAGGGTGTGCACATTCTTACAAATCTGTATCTTAAAGGGCCAGCATGCAGAACCTAAGTCTGCAGATGTGGTGCTGAGTCATGTCTCAAGGCCTATTTAAAGGGTTGAACATTGACTTCTAGGATAGCTGCCTTATCTCTGGTGAAATTAGAGGCAGAGCTTGTTAAGAGCTCATTTGCATCCCTTTCTTCCTAGAATTCCAGAGGAGCATGTAGGGCCTATAAGTCTCCTCATGCTGATTAAGGTGCTCTCTCCCCAAGGAGAGATACTACCCCCCTGCAGATGAGGTGCTGGCCTATTTAATATACGAGTCATGTCTCAAGGCCTATTTAAAAGCTCGAACTCTGACTTATAGGATAGCTGCCGTACATCTAGCGGCATTAGAGGCAGAGCTTGTCAATATTGGAGCGCTGCACAACCCCTTTAAGTCATTTAGAAAGTTATGTTCTTACACTAGGGTACTTGTATATATGACTGATTTTTTCAATTTATGAAAGGAATTGTATCCATTCATATATCCCTTATAAATATATGCTGAAACTTCATAACAATGAAAATTGAAGAACTATAACTCATAGAAACACTTCAATGAACGTGAACTATATAGTACTATTGAGCAAATATATGTAGCCACCATTGACTTTTCAACCCACAGACACAGTCATTCACTATCCTAACACAATATCTGACATGTCGTGTCAGCCATCATGTGTGTTTGTTATTCTTTGCAGATGTGCTGAAAAGCTTCTCGGCAAGTAGAGCTGAAAGAGGCTTCAATTGTCTTCTTAACTATGCTTTCAATTTTTCCTGGAGAACTGTAAAAAAACTGATTCTGGTGAACTGAATGAAAAGTACAGTATTTGTTCTGCCTGTAATTGCATATTGCTCTATTTTTATACTGTATTAATATACCGTATTTAAATCAGATTAGCAGATGCATTCCATTGAAATGCCTAATTGTTCCTAAGGATATGTCATAAATAAGGTAAAGCATGATGGACCTTCAGAATACCCTGGAAACACTTTTTTCCACTGAACTTTATTTAGATCAACAAACAGAGCACGAATACGTTTCTGATATGCAATAGGACCTGACTCAGGCCTGGGAACAGTCACCACTGCAGGAAGTCCCTCCATAATCTGTCCACCCCTAGACCTTCAGCAAGTGATGGAATGGTTCTCCATCCACAAACGGAGAATCCAGGCAGGAACTAGGTATACTAAGTGTCTAGAGATCCAGCCCCTTAATGATCATGAGACACAGGTCCGAACAGTGGCTACTTGTTACTGTGATTGACAAACTCAGCACTCTTTTGCCTTATCAACACGTCAGTGATCTGGTCAGTGATTTCCATCAGTGAATTTGAGCCAAAACCAGGTGCGGCTCTAAACACAGAACAGGAGCAGATCTTTCCCCTATACCTTATGTTTGTGGAGGCTCCAATCTTGGTTTTGGCTCACAATCACTGCTGGAGATCAACGACCAAAACACTGATGTGTGAATAAGGATTTTAAAGTTAGAATGGGCTCAATATTTTAACAGGTCTCGAGCAGCCTCAAAACAATAGTGTTTCATAATTTCAACAGCCTAGAAACAAAACCTGGTGTGTTCTTATGTATGTAACTCTACTTCAACTAATACACAGAGAGCGAGAATTTACGTTTTCTTAGTCCTCAACAGTAGTGTGGCATTGGTACACTGGATACACTCTGCATTTAGACAAGAAGGCTGCCGCTGCATTCCTACTGGTCTCCAGCCTATCTAGACTCACAACGTATCGCTCGCTCTGCTGCAAGTCTCACTTATAATGTAGAATGTCTCTGGCTGGATTACCCTTTTAGCTCTTTTCAACCTGTTGCTAAAATGTTTATATTGATGTTAGTAAGGCTCTGTGCAGGCTTGCCTTCAGGTTTCCAGTCCTAGCTGAAACCATGACATACAGCCATATTTAATGTTTCCCGGAGAAGCAGGGAGCGATCAGCTGTTCACCCTGGAGACTTCAATCTAAAGGCCTTTATGTCTGATTAGATACCCCTTTAAATAAGATTATGTCTGCTTGCAGCCAGAATTAGGGGGATCTCATTGCTTTGACGATCATTCTGAACTCAATAAATAAGTAGGAGTTCCCCTATTGGCAGCTACTAGTGTTGAGCGAAATTTACAAAAATGTTATTCTGTTTCTTCGCCGTATTTCACAAAGACATTTGCTTTGTCACAAAGTATATTTCTTTGTAAGTAGCGGGTGCAATGACGGGGAACGGCGATTGCACTGCCCTCCTTCATTGAACCCCTCAGATGTGGCGTCATCGCTGATCGCGGCATCTGAGAGTAAAATGAGGGTTTTCAGGGGTTAATCAGTTAAAATAAAAAAAATAATACTCACCCTATCCATTTGAGTGTGAAGAGGCCGCTGTCGCCATCTTGACTAAAGATCCCACGGAATTCTCGCATGATGCATGATGATGTCATCAAAATAGGCAGCATCCTTGCGCGCGAGATTTTGCACGGGATCTTCACTCAAGATGGCCACGGCGGCCTCTTTGTTCTCTAATGTATGAGGTGAGTATGTATTTAAGAATATTTTAAAATAGGAATCCGAAGTAGGTTTTGGTACCGAGGTACCAGCCAGTACAAAAGCCCACTTCGGATTCCTAATTTAAAATGTTTTTAAATACGCACTTAGGAATAACTAACTAATTCACCGAAGTTTCACGTCACTTCGGGCTATACAAAGTTTGCCTACACTGAGCCAATACATTTTAATACTGTACGGAAACAGCATTAAAAACAAAGTTTTTGAACAAATCAACTTTGGCTCTATGATCTGAAGCTTGATTTGCTCAAGCCTGGTTACTACCACCCTACAATTGAGCAGCGGTGGCCATGCTTGCACACTGTAGTGCTGGATTTGCAGGGTGGTCTTCACCCCTGGAAACTAGAGTTTGTAATCTGATGGAAAAATAAATCAAGACAGCAAAGGAGGCAATATGGACAATCACAATACATTAGTAAGTGCCTTGTATTCACTTTGTCTACAAGATGAATGCCATTTGCTGAAGTGACACAACCCCTTTTAGACTATAGACATCAAAGGTTATGTTCAGATCTCTATCTTTAGGAGACCGTTTCTCAGGGTTCTCATATACATTAGAAGAATTTCTGCAGAACCAGCTATTGCATATGGGGTGTCCCAATGCTCTCCCAACAGCAGCTGTCAGGGAAAGATGGATCATACAAGTCGAATTTCAGCATACTTGATTCTTTGTCCACGTGGTAGATAATCATTTACTTTCTCCAGGGTGAAATCCATGGCAAATTTGCCAAGATATAGAGAATGTTAAGGATTTTTAAATTTTTGAAGATTTTAAATTTTTTTAAAAGTTCAGGTTGAATTCCACATTGACACATTACATTGAATTAAATTCTCACATCTCTAATTATCACTTTCTGGAGATAGCGCTTATTCACACACAAATTGTGTCTGGCGTTAAAAAGTCACCATAGAAAGTGCTTGTAGTTTTTTTCCATACCACATGGGTTTTTTATTTTTTTTGTTTTGTTTTTTTGTGGTCTTTTTCTCAAAACAAATATGTGGATTGCATTGTTCAGACCTTTCTTTTCCCAAAAATGAAGGGCATGCAAAAAATGCATGAAAAAAACAATACCTTCAACATGCTGCACCTTAAGATAAACACTAGAGACAAAAAATGGTGCCACATGAAAAAAAAATGCCACTAGGCAAAAATAGCTATGTGTTCTGCATTTAATATTTCCCACATACTTTCTGCTAACATCTGGAGCTGGTGTTGTTGGAACAACAAATGCACCAAAAAATTTGAGTGCAAAAAATGCCACTAAAAACACAAAATGCTGAAAAACATCACAAAATCCCCTCTAGTAAAGTTTTAATGGAATTATCCTATTTTTATATTTTAAGGACATGCAGTTTTTAAAGGGGATGAATAACATAACAAACAATACAACTCTAGTCCATGGGTTGTTTCTGGTATTGCAGAATCTGGTAAACCATATTCAAGTGAAGAATTGCAAAGTTTTTCTTTGTTTTGTTTTGCTTTGTTAAAAAGGTGAATGTTTTTGTTTTAATCCAGGGCTTGCCCTTTTATTTGTTAAGCATGTTAAAGGACTGGAATTCTTCAAATTATTCAGCATAATATAGACATCTACTGTATTTCCATAGTTCTGGAAATGGCATTGAATACCTACACTAAGATCATGTGCAGAGTAGATATCGCCATTGGCTAGACCAGCGGGGTTAAATCATGTTCTGACGTGGTGTCTGTGATGTGAAGCTCTCCTCTGACAGTGTCAGAATAAATCGTAGCTTTGATGTGGAATTTCTTGGGCTCATTTTCTGTTTTCCTTTTTTCTTTTTTTATTCCTTGTTTGTTCTCATCGCACTTGTAAGACCACCCAAATGATTTCCCCTTGGTACACTAAAAGTTCCTTTCATGTATTCTCCTTTTTTCCTATATTTTATTTGACATCTTCTTTTCACCGCTAATAAAGACACAATATTTTCAAAGATGATCTTTTTTTTTCTTTTTTTCTTTTTAGGGCGGGTGATTGAAGCGTTCTGAAATTTCTAACATGCAGCTCATTACTCCTTTTTAATTGCTATTAGACACAAGACATTTTATATTAATTAACATATGCCTACTTGTTTTAATTTATTCAGTAGAAAATGGCTGTTCAGATAAAGGTTTGCAAAACAGTATTTTGCTGAATAATTCATAGTCTTTTTTTCATGGAAATTTTAAAAAGTCTCTTTTACTAAAGAAATTTAAAAGTATAGTGTACCTTGAAAAATCTTTTCTTAACTCATAAGACTGACTTTATATGTGTAGATGTTGTGGAAATGTTATTTTATTATTATTAATTATTAATAATAATAATAATAATAATAATAATAATAATAATAATATTATTATTATTATTATTATTGTTGTTATTATTATTATTATTATTATTATTATTATTATTATTATTATTATTGTCATTATTAAGTTCATTGTAAAAGCATTACCACTGTAAGCTCCCATGCTCCCTCTAGTGGTGGCTGCAGGCAGCCAGATTTGTCATTAGACTGTATTCATTCTTATGAGACTAAACTCCAGGTTCTAATAGGAATAAATACAGAGACTTCCTTTCAGTCCGCACTAAAGAAGCTGTGTAAAATGGCAAGTCAGAGGGAGGCAGTGGGGCAGCGGCAGCAGGAAATGGGGCTTATAATTCTAAAATACAGCAACCGGTAAACTAACTCATTGGGCAAATGGACAGGTTACCAGGATTTACACTTTTCATGTTCGAAAGCTACAATTATCTGAGGTGTCCTGTTTTCTGTAGTTCACTTTGTAGTGTTACAGAATAGATTTGGACATGATGAAAAATGTCATTACATTATCATTTTTAGGAGGATGAGCCACAAAACACACAACCACTATTGCACTGTCTATTAACATGAATAGGGTGTCTCCAATATGGCTGCCCACAGAAATTTTTTGTTAATAAAAATTAAATAACTACAACATTGAATAAGATCAAACACATAATTTTTCTTCTGCAGACATTCAAATAATGAAGCTAAAATGAAATACATGAATAATTATCTTTAAGTCCTCTTTCACACTTGCGTTGTTAGGATCCGGCGTGCACTTCTGTCGCCGGAAATGCCCGCCGGATCCGTAACAACGCAAGTGAACTGAAAGCATTTGAAGACTGATTAGTCTTCAAAATGCTTTGAGGTTACTATGGCAGCCAGGACGCTATTAAAGTCCTGGTTGCCATAGTAGTAGTGGGGAGCAGGAGAGCAGTATACTTATAGTCCGTGCGGCTCCTGGGCGCTCCAGAATGATGTCAGAGCGCCCCATGCACATGGATCACATGATCCATGCGATCACGTGATCCATGTGCGTGGGGGGCGCCCTGATGTCACTCTGGAGCGCCCCGGGAGCCGCACTGCTCCCCCGCTCCCCACTACACTTTACCATGGCAGCTGGGACTTTAGCGTCCTGGCTGCCATGGTAACCATTCAGAAAAAGCTAAACGTCGGATCCAGCGATGCGCCGAAACGACGCTTAGCTTAAGGCCGGATCCAGATTAATTCCTTTTAATGGGCATTAATTCCGGATCCGGCCTTGCAGCAAGTGTTCAGGATTTTTGGCCGACGCAAAAAGCGCAGCATGCTGCGGTATTTTCTCAGGCCAAAAAACGTTCCGGTCCTGAACTGAAGACATCCTGATGCATCCTGAACGGATTTCTCTCCATTCTGAATGCATTGGGATAATCCTGATCAGGATTTTTCTGGCATAGAGCCCCCGACGACGGAACTCTATACCGGAAAAAAAAAAACGCAAGTGTGAAAGAGCCCTAAGGAATTAATCAGCACACAGTTTTGGACCTATTATATTTTAACTAGGGATGAGGGAATCGACTTCGGATGAAACATCTGAAGTCAATTTGCATAAGACTTAATTTCAACACTGTGCGTAGCGAGTGCTATGTATTGGCTCCGATTAGCGGAAGTTATTGCTTCGTGAATTCTCGCGAGACTTCCCATAATAATTTCAGAAATTAATTTAGGCCTCTTTCACACGGCCATAGGTGTCCCGTGCCGCAATTCACGGGCACCGACCATGGGACAGCCGCAGCGGATCGCGGACCCATTCACTTGAATGGGTCGGTCATCCGCCCGTTCTGCAGAAACATAGGACATGTTCTATCTTTTTGCGGAACGGAAGTACAGGATGGAACCCCACGGAAGCACTCCGGAACGATGCCCGTGTATTGCGGATCCGCAAATGTGGTCCGCAATACGGGCACGGGACACCTACGACTGTGTGAAAGAGGCCTTATACTATAAAAAAAAACATTTCCCGAACTTGGATTCGGTTCCAAGTTACCACTTGCAACTAAACCCAAATTCGGGAAATGTTTTTTTACAGTATAAATCAATTTCTGAAGTTATGATGTGAAATCTCACGAGACTTTACGAAGTAATAACTTCAGCTCATAGGAGCCAATACATTCTAATACTGTACGGAGCGCTCGCTCTGTACAGTATTGAAACAAAATTTTATGCGAATCGACTTCGGATGTTTTATCCAAAGTCGATTCGCTCATCCCTAATTATAACCGCTTAATGACCAGTTGTTTTTATTTATTTATTTGCCTCTCTATGTTTAAGAAGCCATAACTTTTTTTTTTATTGACCTGGCTGTTAAAGGTCTAGTTTAATGCAGAAGTGCATATAGATTACTTTGTAACCTTTATACATTAAATTTGCATCACAAATATAAAAAAAGTAATTTTTGACATATGGATACCTAGGAAGTGTAGTTTTCTTTCTTTTATGTAATGTATGCATTTTATGTCAAATAATTTTTGCAAGCTTTTGTTTTTTTATTTTATTTGTTTAAACAAATGTATTATTACATTTTAAAAATTCCTATTAAGGAATTTCCATTTACACAATTATTTTGTACTAGCACACATTAAAAAGGAGGTAGGCACTTTTGGGACATCGGTTCTACTGGGGGGACTATGCGGAACATGATTACTAGCACTGGCGTACATAAAGAAATAAGGGCCCCATAGCACGAATCAAACAAGACAAACCCAGCACACACACACACACAGGACTGAAGGGTTTCCGCCTAAACCCCTTTTCAATGACCCTTGGGCCATTTTTCCACTGCTTCATTTAGAGGGTATAGTCTTGACCAAGTTTTCACCTCCAGAAGAAGAGATAATCCCAACTAAGACTGGGCCCCCTCTTGCCCTGGGCCCCATAGCAGTCGCATGGTCTGCCACTATGGTAGTTACGCCCCTGATTATTAGCATGGGTACTATGGAGGCATTATTACTTCTGGGGCACATTGGGAATATAGTTTTGGGGGCACTGTTAACACTAAATGCACCCTTGCAGAGAATTATTACTGTTGTTGGGACTTTTGGGAGCACTATTATTGTTTGGGGCACCCTGGCACAGTATCAGCTTATCACAATTATTTTACGGGAACACTATGTTTACAACACTATTAGTGTCAGACGCACTATTTGTTGGGTCCAGTATTTCTTTAGGGCACTGTGTCGAAATAGTTATTGAAGGGGGCACTATCTGTGTGGTACTAATATTATCAGGGGGATTATCTGTGTCTGCAGTATAGTATTGGGGTGCACAGTGGACACAGTATTGTTGGTGGCAGGTGGCTATTTCGAATATTCGTTTTTTTTTTTTTAGTTATATTTTTTTCTTTCCCACTTCCCAAAAGTAGTTCTTACCTGTCCTGAGGATTCCAGGCTTCCTGGCTGCTCCAGTCAGTGCCCGCTGCCGCTTCTGCCGACTTCCGTGCTCATGGAGCGTCCCCATTCAGCATGGGAACGTCTCCATATACTAAAATGTACTGTCGGATTTGAGGAATTACGTTAAAATCGCAATGCGATTAATTCAAGTTATATTAATCGCATTGCGATTACAACTTAGCACTGCTATCTTACATAGGCTAGAATTAACGAATATGGAATATAGCACTAGCAGTGCTAAGTTGAAATCGCAATGCGATTACTTCAAGTTAAATTAATCGCATTGCGAATTCAACTTAGCACTGCTGCTATATTCCATATTCGTTAACTTCGTTCATTCTAGCAAGCTGACCCATTATAAACCCAGCTCGAAGTTGAAATCGCAATGCGATTAATATAACTTGAATTAATCGCATTGCGATTTCAACGTAATTCCTCAAATCCGACAGTACATTTTAGCATATGGAGACGTTCCCATGGTGATGGGGACGCTCCATGAGCAAGGAAGTTTATGGTTGGCTTGGTAGAATTAGCTGAATATGACGAAGATAACGAAGTATTCTACATCTTCGTTTTAGCAACCTATTCGTCAACTTCGCTAATTCTAGCAATCAAATAGGAAGGTTGACTATAGAGACAGCTGTGTTAAATTCGCTATGCGATTTTTTTTTTTAATAGAATAATTATATTACTTGATATAATTATTATAATTATTCTATTTATTAAAAAAATATATATATAATCGCATAGCGAATTAAACACAGTTGTCTCTATAGTCAACCTTCCTATTTGATTGCTAGAATTAGCGAAGTTAACGAATAGGTTGCTAAAACGAAGATGTAGAATACTTCGTTATCTTCGTTTTGAGGAATATGACGAATACATTTGTCATATCCGTCATCTTCGCTATAATTCTAGATATGAAACCAATAGGAAAGTAGCCTTAAGTTAAAATCGCAATACGCGATTATTTAAATCGCATATAAATCACGATAGCTAGAATAATGACGAATATTCGATTTCGACGAATATGAAACGAATATTCTTTTGAATATTCGCGAATTTCATCGAAATCGAATATGGCACCTGCCGCTCATCACTATTAACCTGTGTGTTTGTAGCTCTGCTTGTAATGTTTTCCAAGTATGTCTTTAAGAGTAGTGCTGGAGGCAAGGGGTTAGGGTAAGAATTTGGCACGTGGGAGGAGGGGGGGCGCCGTTTCAATTTTCACCTCAGAAATCAGAAAGGCTAGGTGCACCCTTGACTAGTGTGTCCTTACAGCAGGATTACTGTCACTAGGACTGACTGCAGAGGGCTTATCCAGCCCTCATCAGGTCGCTGGGACCCAATCAGAAGGGGGAAATCCCCTTTGATCATGCCCTGGTTACAGACTGCAGCAATCAAAATGTTAGCAGTTGGTTGGAATTAGAGCTAACTCCAATCCTGACTGTAGAGAAAAAGCCTTAACTCCTTCAGGACCAAGCAATTTTCCATATTTATTCCTGGCCTTCCCAATATCATAACTTTTTTATTTTTCTGTTCACATAGCTGTATGAAGGCTTTTTTTTTGCAGGACAAGTTGTACTTTCTAAAACGAACATTTAATATTGTATACGATGCAGTGTCAAGCTTGAAAAAAAAAAAACTAAATGGAGTGGAATTGGAAATAAAATGCAATTCTGCCATAGTTTTATAGTTTTTAGTATTACAGCATTCCACATACAGTAAAATAGACCTGTTCCCTTCATTTTCCAGGTTAGTAAGATTGTAACGATTCCACATTTGTTCAGTTTTTCTTGCGATTTAGTACTTAAAGGCGTTGCCCGCTTTTGCAATATTGATGACCTAACCTCATCGCTCATGAATGTGAATGCAGCACTCGTACAAATGCTGTGTTCTCTTCTCTGTTTACCTGCTCAAAGTTGACATTGCAGTGGCAAACGAATGTAATTACAGCTCCGCAGTCCCATTCACTTCACTAGGATGGCACCCTCCTATTCACTTGAATTGAAATTATAAATAGATGATTTGAAAATGGTTTATCTAAACCAGACAACTCCTGTTCTATTAGTTGTGGCAGTAGATGGCCTTTCAATAAGTAAATAAAAATATTGTAACTCTCTGAAAAACAGTAATTCCATTAATTATTTTTAAGGCTACATTTTAAATCCGTACACATAGATAATTCCATAGACAACTAAACCGAGGGAGATAACTAGAGTTGAGCGGACACCTGGATGTTCGGGTTCGACGGGTTCGGCCGAACTTCGGAAAAAAGTTTGCGTTCGGGACCCGAACTTGACCCCGAACCCGAACCCCATTGAAGTCAATGGGGACCCGAACTTTTGAGCACTAAAATGGCTGTAAAAATCTAATGGAAAGGGATAGAGGGCTGCAAATGCCAGCAAAATGTTGTTAAGAGCATGGCAAGTGCTCTGCAAACAAATTTGGATAGCGAAATGACTTTAAATAACATAAAATAGGTAAAAATTAAAAATAATAATCTTGATCTAGGAGGACGAGGTCCATATGGAGTAGGAGGTTGAGGAGGCGGTGGATGTGGCGGTGTAGGTGGTAGCGGTGGAGGAAGAGGAGGAGGTAGCCTACACTGATTTTTGGTTTTAAATTTTATTTTTAAAATTAGGGTACACCTCAAAACATTGGGAAATTTAACCTGTGATAACCACCTCCAGTCATGCTAAACACACGTTCAGACAATACACTGGCTGCAGGGCAGGCCAGCACCTCCAAGGCGTAAAGGGCAAGCTTAGGCCATGTGCCCAATTTGGAGACCCAGAAGTTGAAGGGGGCAGACCCGTCATTCAGTACGTGTAGGCGTGTGCACACATACTTCTCCACCATGTTGGTGAAACGCTGCCTCCTGCTAAGACGTTCCATATCCACTGGTGGTGCTGGTTGTTGTGGCGTGCTGACAAAGCTTTTCCACATGTCGACCATGCTAACCCTGCCTTCTGAGGTGCTGGCGGTGCCCCAGCTGCGTTGGCGACCTCTTCCTCGTCCTCTGCCTTCGCCTTGTGCTTCCACTGTGCCCCCGCTGTCAGGTGGGAATGCCACCAGCAGTGCGTCTACCAGCATGCGCTTGTACTCGGCCATCTTACGATCACGCTCCAGTGACCGAATTAAGGACGGTACATTGTCCTTGTAACGGGGATCCAGCAGCGTGGCCACCCAGTAATCAGCACAGGTTAGAAGGTGGGCAACTCTGCGATTGTGGCGGAGACACTGCAGCATGTAATTGCTCATGTGTGCAAGGCTGCCCAGAGGCATCGAAAAGCTGTCCTCGGTGGGAGATGTATCGTCTGTGTCCTCTGTATCCCCCCATCCACAAACCAGTGATGGCCATGAGCTGGTCTGGGTGCCACCCTGCTGTGAACATGGTTCCTCCTCCTCCATCTCCTCCTACTCATCCTCCACCTCGTCATCCTCCAGAACTGTGCCCTGGTTGGACAATTGTGTATCTTGAGTTTCTGTGTGCAGGAACCCACCCTCGGAGCCACTTGGGAATGACTGACCGGAACCCCTACGAAATGATCCCTCTTCCTCTTCCTTTTCCTGTGCCACATCCTCTTCTATCATCGCCATGAGCTTTTTTTCAAGGAGGCATAGAAGTGGGATAGTAATGCTGAGAACGGTGTTATCGGCACTGGCCATGTTGGTGGAGTACTCGAAACAGTGCAACAAGGAACACAGGTCTCGCATGGAGGCCCAGTCATTGGTGGTGAAGTGGTGCTGTTCCGCCGAGCGACTCACCCGTGTGTGCTGAAGTTGAAACTCCACTATCACCTGCTGCTGCTCGCACAGTCTGGCCAGCATGTGCAAGGAGGAGTTCCACCTTGTGGGCACGTCGCATATGAGGTGGTGAGCGGGAAGGCCGAAGTTATGCTGCAGCGCTCACAGGCGAGCAGCAGCAGAATGAGAATGCCAAAAGCGCACACAGACAGCCCGCGCACTGGGCATGTGTGTCAAACCGACTGATCCCAGAGCTGCTACGAGATTTCGCCCATTATCGCACACCACCTCGGGGCTTGAGGCTGACTGGCACAAACCACTAATCGGTCTGTTCTTCAAGGCCTGTCCACAGCTCCTGCGTGGTGTGGGGTTTGTCCCCCAAACAGATACGTTTTAAAACTGCCTGCTGTCGTTTACCCCTGGCTGTGCTAAAGTTGGTAGTGAAGGTGTTACGCTGACCGGATGAGGAGCTGGTAGAGGATGAGAAAGCAGAGTAGGAGGAGAAAGCAACAGGAGGCAAACTGAAGTGCCCTGCAATCCTCGGTGGTGAAAGGACATGCGCCAAACTGCTATCCGCCTCAGGCCCAGCCGCCACTGCATTTAGCCAGTGTGCTGTTATGGAGATATAACGGCCCTGACCGTGCTTACTGTCCACGTATCTGTAGTCAGGTGCACATTGCCACAGATGTCGTTGCGCAGTGCACACCTGATTTTGTCCCGTACTTGGTTGTGAAGGGAAGGGATGGCTCACCTTGAAAAGTAGTGGCGGCTGGGCACGACGTACTGTGGGACAGCCACCGCCATAAGGCCTTTAAAACTATCTGTCTCCACCAGACGGAATGACAGCATTTCAAAGGCAAGTCATTTAGAAATGCTGGCATTCAGGGCTAGGGATGGCGGGTGGGTAGGGGGGTACTTCCTCTTCCTCTCCAGCGTTTGGGATATGGAGAGCTGAACGCTTCCGTGGAACATTGTGGAGATGCTTGGTGACCCAGGTGTTGGTGTTGCTGGCAGATCCTCTGTTTGTGGGGTGACAGATGGCACTGTCACTCCAGAGGTGGATGAAGAGGCCGCGACTGCAGCAGAAGAGGTAGCAGAAGGAGCCAGAGACCTTTCTTGGTTTTTGAGGTGTCTACTCCACTACAGCTCGTGCTTTGCACTTGAATGCCTGGTCATGCAGGTTGAGAAGGTTTATGCCTCGCTTCAGGCTCTGATTGCACAGCATGCAAACCACTCGTGTCTTGTCGTCAGCACATTGTCTGAAGAACTGCCACGCCAGGGAACTCCTTGGAGCTGGCTTTGGTGTGCTCGGTCCCTTGCTGCGGTGGGCAATAGGAGGCATACTGTCTAGAGGACGGCTGCTCCGCTTTTGCAGCCTGCTCCCTCTTCTGCTGTGCTGGTGGCTCTGTGTGACCACCTCCTCTTCCTCCGAACTACATCGGTCACTCGCATGACCTTGATTCCATGTGGGGTCGAGGACCTCATTGTCCTCCACATCATCTACCACCCAGTCTTCACGCCTGACTTCCTTGTCGGTCTGCACACTTTCGAAAGCCCCAGCAGTTGGCATCTGTGTTTCGTCATCATCCGAGACGTGCTGCGATGGTCCTCCCATGTACTCATCTTGAAAAATAAGTGGTTGGGCATCGATGCACTCAATCTCTTCCACTTCTGGGGCAGGGCTAGGTGGATGGCCCTGGGAAACCCTGCTAACAGAGTCATCAAAATGCAGAAGAGACTGCTGCATGACTTGGGGTTCAGACTGCTTGGCTGATTTGCAAGGGGGTAAGGTGAAAGACTGATGGACATCGGCTTCAGGTGCCAACTGTGGTCATTCAACAGGAGACTGGGAGGGAGACAATGTAAAGGAACTGGATCCACTGTCAGCAACCCAATCTATTATCGCCTGTACTTGTTCAGGCCTCACCATTCGTAGAGCAGCATTAGGACCGACCAAATACTGCTGCAGGTTTTGTCGCCTACACGCACCTGAGTAAGAGGTTTCACTTGTACGTGCAGCTGGCACAGATAAACCACGTCCTCTCCCTGCAACAGGAGCTCCACCAGCAGCACCACGACCTGGGCCACGTCCTTTATTTGACGCTCTTCTCATATTTTTTGAATTCAGGATCTTGCCCTAAATGGGTGTTTAATTAATAGAAGAGAAGAACGACAGTATGTAAAGGGTGTATCTCACACGGCCTGAACCAGACTAGGCCTCAATTAAAGATTTATTTGCACAAAAGGGCTGTATTTCAAATGGCTATATTTCAAATGGCTGTATTTCAAATGGCTGAATCAAACCCCTGTATGTATAGGGGGTATCTCACACAGTCTGAACCACTGTAGGCCTGAAGTAAATATATCTTTGCACAAAATGGCTGTATTTAAAATGGCTGTATTTCAAATGGCTGAATCAAACCCCTGTATGTATAGGGGGGATCACACATGCCCTGAATCAGTGTAGGCTTGAAGTAAATATATCTTTGCACAAAATGGCTGTATTTCAAATGGCTGTATTTCAAATGGCTGTATTTCAAATGGCTCAGTCAAACTCCTGTATGTATAGAGTGGATCACACACGCCCTGAATCAGTGTAGGCCTGAAGTAAATATATATTTACACAAAATGGCTGTATTTCAAATGGCTGTATTTCAAATGGCTGAATCAAACCCCTGTATGTATAGGGGGTATCTCACACAGTCTGAACCACTGTAGGCCTGAAGTAAATATATCTTTGCACAAAATGGCTGTATTTAAAATGGCTGTATTTCAAATGGCTGAATCAAACCGCTGTATGTATAGGGGGGATCACACATGCCCTGAATCAGTGTAGGCTTGAAGTAAATATATCTTTGCACAAAATGGCTGTATTTCAAATGGCTGTATTTCAAATGGCTGAATCAAACCCCTGTATGTATAGGGGGATCACACACGCCCTGAATCAGTGTAGGCCTGAAGTAAATATATATTTGCACAAAATGGCTGTATTTCAAATGGCTGTATTTCAAATGGCTCAGTCAAACTCCTGTATGTATAGAGTGGATCACACACGCCCTGAATCAGTGTAGGCCTGAAGTAAATATATATTTACACAAAATGGCTGTATTTCAAATGGCTGTATTTCAAATGCCTAATTCAAACCCCTGTATAGGGGGGATCCCACAGGGCCTGACCCTCTGTAGGCCTGAATTCAATATTCGTGCACCAAATGCTGGTATTTAAAATCTCTGAATGTAACCCAAATGTATTAAGGGTGTATCTCACAATGACATCTGCATCAAAGGCTGCCAACTAAATTTGTTGTGCCCAAGCAACTGTTTAACAACTGAATTTGACAGCAGTATATAAGCCTGTAATTTCACACGTGCTTATGCTGCAAGGCCTGAAAATAGTGTTTTTTGTCAAAAAAGTGTGTTTTTCAAACCCCAGAAAATGATGGGTGTATTTCTAGCTTAAATTGCACACTGACTAATACAGATGTTGTAGTTTGTTCCAAAGCCATATGGAGCTCCTTCCATTCTGAATTGTGCCATGTGCCCCTCCCCCACCCCCAGCTGTTTACCACCACATATGGGGTGTTGCCATATTCAGGAAAAAATGGGTAACAAATTATGGGGTGATTTATCTCCTATAACCCCTTGTAAAATGAAAATTTGGGGCTAAACCAACATTTTATTTAAAGAACGTAAACGTTTCATTTTCACAGCCAAGTGTTTCCAAATTCCGTAAAACGCTTAGAGGGTCAAAGTGCTCAGTATCCCCCTTAATATATTCTTTAAGGGTGTAGTTTCCAAAATGAGGTACATTTTTGAGGGTTTCCACTGTAGGGGTACGTCAGGATCTCTTCAAATACAAAATGGTGCCTAAAAACCATTCTAGCAAAATCTGCCTCCAAAATCCATATGGGGCTCCTTTCCTTCTCACCACTGCCACGTGCCCATAGAGTAGTTTATCGCCACATGTGGGGTATTTTTGTAAACTGTGGAATCAGAGTAATATGTATTGAGGTTTATTTTGCTGTTAACCCTTGCTGTGTTGCAAGAAAAAAATTATTAACGTAAAATTTTGAAATCACACCTCAATTTTCCTTTAATTTTTGTGGAACACCTCAAGGGTTAACAAAGTTTGAAACACCAGTTTTGAATAATTTAAGGGGTGTAGTTTCTAAAATGGGGTCATTTATGGGTGTTTTCCATTATGTAAGCCCCTTAAAATCACTTTATAACTGAATTAGTGCTTAAAAAATAGTTTGGGAAATTGTGTTAAAAATTTGAAAAATTGCTTCTAACGTCCTAAAAATATAAAATGACATTTATAAAAATGATGCCAACATAAAGTATACATATGGGGAATGTTAAGTAATATATATTGTATGAGTATTCACTTTCTGTTTTAAAAGCAGAGAAATTAAAATTTAGAAAATTGCGAATTTTTCCAAATTTTGGGTAAATTTTGGATTTTTTCATAAATAAAGCTGAAATATATTGACTCAGATTTATGACTAGCATGAAGTACAATGTGTCACAAGACAACAATCTCAGAATAGCTTATGTAAGTAAAAGCTTTCCAGAGTTATTACCACATGTCAGATTTGCAAAAATTGGCCTAGGATTTAAGGTGAAAAGTGGCTCGGTACTGAAAAGGTTAACCATGATGTATATGTTTTGTTTATTACAAAGTGTTTAGTGGTCAATTGGAAAACACAGAGCATAAGGAAAAATAATTCAATCTTCTTGAAGGAGTAATGCTAAGATGAGTTTTGATTAAACTGCTGAATTAGGACAAGCCTGGATTTCAGTAGATCAGATTGTAAGTACCAAATACAAGACTGAACTAGGGATTTCTGTTTTATTGTTTTATCTCATGTATTTATTCATGTATTTCTTAAAGAAAACTACCCCGCACCTTTTAAAAGAATGAAAGTGTAACATTAATAAATCAATTTTGTTCCATCATCTACAAAAATACACATTTGCCAAACAATCCACTGGTTTAATTAAGTCCCTTGAACAAATGTAATCATCTTCAAAGCAAACATATCACTTTTTTGGTTCTTTGAAAATCACGTATATTTTACTTTCCACCAGGGACCTTGAACTACTGTCTTGATTTTCAATCAACACTTCCCTTATCCCCTGGGCCATGATAATGTCATCATAATTATGCACATGGTTTATTTTATTTATTTCATTTTTTTTCACCATGTGACTAAAATGGAATCTGGTAATGAGAGAACGAATGAGTTTATTATCATATTTCCTCAAATGAGGAACCCAGCAAAAGTCCTGGAGGATCACTGGTCTCCTAAGGTGTCAAAATTTCATGAATTAACATAAAATTAACTAATTAACTGCTCAGCATGTGAGCTACACTTTTTTTTACCATTTTAAAATAACTTGTAGACGTGTTTGGATGACATTTTTACTAAATAAAATTTTTCAGTGTTTATTGCTTTCTAGCACATCTAACAGAAAATATTAGAAAGATTGGATAGATCATCTGAAAGTGCATCAAACATACATTCTGTTATTTGATTCTGAAATCAAATAATACATTTTATAGTATTCCTAACCCATAGTACAATGCTTAGGTCAAAGCATGTCAGACAAAAGGATTATAGAAAAGATGTGCTATCAGACATGAAATCAAATTAAAACATAAGGACCTTTTTGCAAAAAGTGAATCAACCACTTGCCAGAAATGTTTCTGTTTCCCTGAATGCCCTGAAGTTTTTTATGCGTTTGGTCTCACCTCGTTCCTTAGATATGGCTCCTCCTTCTCTTTGCCACCCTATATCCAAATTTTGTTGTCCAAGGGGACATTCACAGTGATTTCTCTTGAAATCTAGTTCATTGTTCTGATGTTGTCCAACAAGTGGGGACAGCATCAGAGTGGCATCTTCCTGCCTTAACCCACTTACAGAAAGAGTCAAGTTCCGACAAGTCTACCGTCAGTAGGTCAGATATAAAGTGATATAGTTATATAAGAAGTCACCGTGAAATTATCACTAAATCTCATTGAGGTGCCACTTTATGTTGATTTTACCTAATAAGATTTTAAAAAGTTAATTTTTAGTGATAATTTCACGGTGACTTCTTAACCCACTTACAGACCAGTAAAACTCAGCAGTGTGGACTTACCGGTCAGCACAGTAGTTCCTCAGCCACCACATACTCTTCTGCGGGGCTTAGAGGACCTGTAACCTCTGCTTATATTTTGTAGTAATTACTTGCATTTCCCATGCAATAACATGCTGCTACGTTATTATTCCTGTTAGAAGTTATGCATGAATTTCTAGCAGTTTGCAATGAACACCTAGATGGGGGTTACCAATTGGGGAGGGTCTGCACAATCTGACATTGGCAGCACTGATTGGATAGTGTCAGACTATGCAAGGAAACACCTGCCAATTGACAACAACCCGCTGGACCTTCATTGCAGGAATAAATAATATAGGGATGTCATGATATAGAGTCATGAGAATAGATGCTCTAGAATTGTTATTACACGGGGTGCTGTTATTTTCTCCATCTCAGTTCTTTTTAATAATTAGGCCTTTTATGCCCTGCTGGTCCATTCATTCTCTGTCGGACTGCAGTTTTTCTCCACAGTGCAGAAGACAAAAAACCTTGCTGTGTGAAAGATCTGCATGGGCATTTAAACACAAACATAGGCTCTGCAGTTCTACTGCAGCACATGAAGTAGCATCACCAGATCCTGTGGGAAAACAGGATCTCCGGGTTTCCTTTGCGGCAGCCAGGCTATATCCACATGCAGTACAGTGTTCTTATCATCCTCATGCTCAGTTACTGCTTCTCCCACTCAGACTACTCCTACTCCGCTCTGTTGTCAGCCATCAATATGGGAGCAACTTTACTCTCCCAGCGATCCGATTATGTGCAAGCTTAACTCAAATTGCTGGCAGTGCAGTTACTGTCATATCACTTATTGGATTCTGCTGCCTTTAGACAACTCACATTATGTGCTCAGACACACTGGAAAACACCTAGCCACCATTATTTCTCCAAAAAAGCCATCCTTGCCTTATATTGTCACGTAGCACAGAACGGTAGCTGCTCCTTTCAGTTTTCAGCCACTGTGGACAACAGCAGCTGTTATGGGCAGGGACAGTACATATCTTTCACTGCCCATTGGGTTAATGTTTTTTAAAGCAGGAGCAATGCAGCATTGCAGCAATGAGGCCAGGTCCTATTGACACCTCCACATCCTCCTATGTGGACATTATCCCATATCCAACAAAAGCAGGGCAGATTTTTGCTCCCCTGTATAAAATGTGTAAAGTGAAGAGTTGATATGCTGTGTTAGAGTTGATTAGCCTGGGCGAGTAGACACACAGCGATCAGATGCCAAAGTGCATCAGGCAGTAAATATTCCACTGGCTTTCTCTTCGCCAACTCCAACTGGGCAAAGTGGTTAGTGACAAATGGCTGGAACATTGTGGCCATGCTGAATTTGAAGGAAATAATACAGTATATGCTCCATGCATGGCACACGTCATAAATTTTGTCATTTTTCGAAAAAGTATGGTGGCATGCATGAGTTTTGGTCATGTCCAAGCGACTGGCCTCGCATTTTTAGCCATTTTTATATGGCAAGAAACTCCCTCCTGGACTTGCAGTAACAGAACCGAACTGCCATTGCATCACTTCATTTGCAATGTTTCAACTCACTGGAATTCCACCTTGCATATGCTGAAGTGTCTGTATAAGCAGCGTGAAGCGGTGAATGATTTTATCATGCACCCGACCACCTCAGCAGGGAGAATGAGGTCAGGCAGTGGCAGCTCATCAGAAAGACGTGTCACATACTTGCGCCCTTTGAAGAGGCCACCAGATTTTCAGTAGGCCGACTGAGGTGTCAACTATGTCATACCCCTAATATTTACTTTAGAGCAGATGTTCATGTTGATTCAACACGGGATGGCTGATAAACACTATCTTTTGCATCTTGCTGGCCACCCTGTACCTGTTGGGGACCCACAGTCACTGGTGGAGGAGAAGAAGATGATGATGATGATGACACTGGCCATGATTACCAATAATTGCAGTAGGGGGTACTGGAAAGAACTCGTCATTGGGCACGCTGATGAGCATGGCAAGCTGCGTGTTTGCTTGTGTACTGACAGGTGAATTATTAATTATTTAAGGTGTTTTCCCACTATTATAAATATAGCTCATTTAGATAAAGGTAATTGAAAACAATCTCACAAAAAGCGTTATTAAGTAATTGAATTTTCACATGTCACTTTGCTGTTTCTAAAAGCAGTTGCTGTGGGTAAAAAGCATGCTAAGAGCCACACTAACTTTTCTTGCATCTCTTCCTGTATCCCTTTCTGCACCGCTCTGTGTGTATATGTGTTTCTAACCTTTTGCAGCAGCTGTACTTAGATTCTCTCAATGCAGATCATATGGAGGCTTGCAGGGAATTGTGGGAGAGCAGCAACACATCCACTGATTAGAGAAGCAGAGGGGAAGTTGGTAAATTACATGAGGAGACTCAAATAACCTAAAACTAGGCATTTTTCCAAGTAAATTTGTGCAGTTAGATCTTAAAGGGGCTGTGCACCTTTGTGAACATAACTGCATGATAGACACGTGACCACTGAGGCCAGTCACTGCCTGCAGCAGTCAAGTGACCTGGTGTCAAACCAGAGGTTGATGTGGGAAGACCTGACACCTTCTGAGTCGGGGAGGGCACTGATGGAGTCAGAATCCAGCAGTGGAGTCTGTAGAAAAAGTCAACAAAGGTGAACAAACCCTTTGATGTACAGTGGATATAAAAAGTCTACACAACCCTGTTAAAATGTCAAAGATAAATCAATTCAGAACTTTTCCCACCTTCAATGTGACCTATAAACTGTACAACTCAATTGAAAAACAAACTGAAATCTTTTAGGTAGAGGGAAGAAAAAATATTAAAATAAAATAATATAGTTGCATAAGTGTGCACACCCTTAAACTAATACTTTGTTGAAGCACCTTTTGATTTTATTACAGCCCTCGGTCTTTTTGGGTATGAGTCTATCAGCATGGCACATTTTGACTTGGCAAGATTTGCCCACTCTTCTTTGCAAAAACACTCCAAATATGTCAGATTGCCAGGGCATCTCCTGTGCACAGCCCTCTTCAGATAACCCCACAGATTTTCAATCGGATTCAGGTCTGGGCTCTGGCTGGGCAATTCCAAAACTTTAATCTTCTTCTGGTGAAGCCATTCCTTTGTTGATTTGGATGTATGCTTTCAACAGCTCTTCATGTTCAGCTTTCTAGCAGGAACCTGAGGGTTTTGTGCCAATATTGACTGGTATTTGGAACTGTTCATAATTCCCTCTATCATATCTAAGGCCCCAGTTCCAGCTGAAGAAAAACAGCCCCTAAGCATGATGCTGCCACTACCATGCTTTACTGTGGGGATGGTGTTCTTTTGGTGATGTGCAATGTTGTTTCACTTCACTGTGTTCCAAGGTATATCTAATGCCTTGGAAATTCATTTGTACCCTTCTCCTGACTGATACCTTTTAACAATGAAATCCCTCTGAGGGGTGTGTAGACTTTTTTATATCCACTGTATATACATGTGGTAGCAGTGAGCTATGTGTGAGTTTTAACAATTTGATAACTATTTGAAAGCTTGACTATGTTCCTTACTAATAATGCAACCCCACATGAGTGTGCTTTCTCCATCACTGTCTGACTTCACCAGAGTGCAATTTCTACTTGAAATTGCTTGTTCATATACTCAAGCCCCAAAGCCACAATCATCCACATGATGAATTACGCCATTTAAATTAATTGATTAATTAATTCATTCATTTACTACTTCTTATTGACTTATTTAGTGGCATTCTGTTTAGTAAAAGCTTGTTCAATGCTACAACCTTTCTTCCATGAGGACTCCCATACATAACTGGAAAGAAGAAGTAATTGAAGACAAGAAAACTAAAAGCAAAGACTATGCTAATCAAGTACTAGTCAAGTCAAAGTATAGATGATGCTACTATATTCCTTCTATTATGGATTCTTGGATTCTCACAAATGAGTTGAACGGAAAATTCACAACATAGGGCTGTTGAAAGCAATGGCTATTCTCCTCATGGACTTTGTCAAAGTATTGGTGTCTCCAACAAGAGCCATTGTGAATTACTTGGAAGAAGTGTTCCAATAACTTCTGTCTTGATATATAAGTGTCTTCACTCCTTCTAAAAACCTGGCAACAGGGATTATTCACCAACCTAAAAATTATCCATTATGGAGTGGAACATTATTTCTAATCCATCCAGGTCAATTACCAGATTAAACATGTTTTCTATCACTCAATTCTGCTAAACATCAGTTTTCAACTGCAACCATTAAAGACAAGTCCCCTATGATAAATATTGCCTTTTGAGTAACTGACACACTATTTCATGACTTATATCAGGTATCTTGATTCCATTTTGTTCAGTAAACGAAATAATTCATAGATAATGCTGTTATATCTCTTCCATCATGGACTTGAATTCTTACAAATGAGTGAAAGGAAAGTTCATGTGATATAGAGCTGTTGAAAGCAATGGCCATTCTGATCAAGGACTGTACCAAAGTTTTGGTGTTCCCAACCAGTGCCATTATTGATTGTCACAGGTTAGTAAGAAGTTCTAATAGCTTCCAGTTAGGTCTTCTATCCATATAAACAAGAGGAGTCTATAAACCTGGAAATCAGCCAACATGAAATTGGAACGGGTTTATCTTTCTATCACATTCACCCAAATGAATGTCCAACACACCAATCCATCTTTATATTTGAGTGAACAGATCTATCCTACTGCACGTGCAAAACATTTTCTACTGCTTTTAGAAGATCTGGTTGGCTTTAGGTCATGCTTTAAAAACTTGGGCTATCCTAATGTTCCGGAAATACTGAATAAAATGGTCGGACGTACCAAACATTTACCTTTGTTGTTCTTATTAAATTTGTTCTAATGAAAGCAAAACTATTAAATTACTAAGAGTAACAAACATGCAGCAAGCTCTCCCTGTGCTCCAGGATAGCACTTCAGTGAATTCTTCCAGAAGGTTATCTACATACATTTTTATTCTTCAACCTCCCAGAACAGTAAACACAAGGGAGCGAGAAATGGTTTTTGTAACTAAAATGCATGTTTTGGGATTATAAATGGGGAGAGAGGGGCACCACTCTCTTTACACTACCATCACTATTAAAAATAAACTACTTTTAACATCAACATTTTCATGTAGTTTATAATAATGCTGAAAACACTTATATGCGCATTCGTAAGTCTCAGCTGCATTCCTGATAAATCACAGAGCGTTCAGTGTTTCCACTGAATTCCAAAACTCTGTGTAATGATATGTAAATTAGAATTCACAGTGAGACTCTTTTCTTGTGTTCAGGAAGAATATCTGCTTTGAAAGAGTTTAAAAGGAAAATATAACTGGAATATACTTTTCATTAATCAAAAACTCCCTTGATAGGAAATATGGTTCCCAAACACATTATGGTCAAGCATGGACCTGCAAATTCAGTGTACAGTATATGTTCTCTGATGCCCTCTGGAAAAGGGGACTTGTGTGTCTTTAAGATTGCCAGCACCAGTGAACAGACTATCAAGTCTTTTTCCCCCCTCCATGCCCATTTCATGTCCCTTGGGATAAGTATGTACTTACCCCCTTGTTTGCAGAGACTGAGTATTAAATTATCTAATATCCAGTTTTGAGACTGGTGGCTCTCCTGTGAATGGTTTAGGTTACTGCATATGACATGAGAGTGACATGGCAATTGGGCCCAGTAGAGCATGAGAATGTATAGGCATAGGGAGACCATATTGCTTAAAAAAGTGGAGTAACTAATCTTTAAAAGGGGCTGACCTTTCGATGCAGTATCCCAAAATAGGGTACTTGAAAAATTGTTTTTTTGTTATTAAAATTCGATTATATTTTACTATCCTGTATAATTTTGTATGAATAAGCCAGGGTCAACATTCTAAATTCTCTCCTTGTAGGAAGCTAGATGATGGACTTAGGTCCACCCCTAGTTCAGTGTGATTCTAGTGTTAGAGTAAGTTAGAGGGGCTACATGTGCTGACTCCTTGCAGCTTTGTATCAAGAAAGCTATCTCTACTTTACAGTCCTCCAGAAACTATTAGAAAGAAAGAACTTGAAGGTCCAGAATTTGCATGGTCAAGCACTTGAATCAATCAGTAGGATATTTGCAGTTTAAGGCCCCTTGCACACGACAGTATTTTGCGGACCGTATACTGGCAGTTTTTTCCGTTCAGTATACTGACAGTATACTGAATCATTCACTTCAATGGGACCACAAAAAATACTGAAGTGTCTCTGTATGCCTTCCGTTTCCGTTTTTCCGTTTTTCTGTTCCGTTTAAATATAGACCATGTCCTATTCTTGTCCGCAAATCACGTTCAGTGGCTCCATTCAAGTCAAAGGGTCCGCAAAAAAAACGGAAAGCATACGGAAAAGCATCCGTATGTCTTCCGTATCCGTTCCGTTTTTGCTGAACAATCTATTGAAAATGTTAAGCCCAGCCCAATTTTTATTATGGAATTACTGTATACTGTATATGCCATACGGAAAAACGGAACGGAAAAACGGAACGGAAAAACGGAACCGAAACGGAAACACAACAGAAGCAAAAAATGGAAAAACGGATCCGATAAAAACGGCCCAAACATCGAGGGAAGAATGAGTGCACCCTCCTGTCACTGCCTGGCCCTAGAATTTATCGGTGCAAGGATTCCCAATGTGAATATCTGTTGCTGCCAGAGCCACTACCACTCCCATCCTCCACTCCTTCGGGGCCTGTGGCACCTACCAACAATTAGAGGTTGTATGCCTGCAAGTGTGTGAGTGCCCCGTTTTTTTTATATTAACTCACATATTGCACTTTATTTTATTATATTAATTTTTTGGTCACCAATCAGGAGTTTTGAATTATATTATGTATTTTTGTTTTTATCTTAATCACGCATATCTTAATCATCGCTTGTGTTTTAACTATATATGTTGCTGTCATATACTCTCAATGAGTAATTGTTACACTTATAACTGTTGTTTTACACTATTGGGTATTTATGTTTATGGCCATTCCATATATACAGTCCATGGGTCGTCATTTTGGCTCTTTTGTTATTTTTAAATCTCTGAATTGGCTTCCGCTATACACCACGCTCTTATTTGTATTTGATTACCATGACTGCCGTTGTAGCGAGCTTCCGTGATGCACTGCGGGCGGGTCCACGTGACGACGCCGTATGGTCTCCTTGGCAGCTGGACTGACGCGCCGGTTGCGCCTCGCTCCACCTCCCGACGAGCCGGCATCCTCATGGAGGATCGTGTCCGCATCATCAGGGTAAGCACGCTCGATATAAAAACGACAGCTGATTATAATTACATATCTATTTTTTAACCAATCAAAGTGAGCGTTGGATTATAAGTAGGAGGGTTTTGGTGAGGATTATTGTACCTCCTGACGAAGCGAAGTGCGAAACGCGCGTCGAGGGTTCTTGCTCTACTGGTGCTGGTCCCCCATTTAATATGGCTAACGGTATGTTATTCACGCTTTATAGCAGTTTATGATTGTGTGTATTGCATGGTTATGTGGCCTTAATTTCTGAGGTGAACCTTGACATCTAGCCCTACCTTTGGCTAATTACTTAGCTCTTATTTATTTGCATGGGGGCTATCTAGCATCAGTGGTTGGTTTCTGGGTTCTGTTCCTGCGGTTCTCTATTGCACAAATCTTGTGTATATTTGTAATTTACTTGTTAATAAACATTTATATATTTGTGCCTTTTCCTGCTCTTTTTGGGTGTTTGTAGGGTATAGCCCCCGGTGTAACAGTTGGTAGAAACTTCCCTGTAGACCCAGTACTAAGTAGTAGTACAGGCCTGTGTTGAGGTGGTGCATGGATAGCTGTCATGTCCATGTCGATTCTTGCCTAACAAACCATTAGCAACTACTTCCTTTCTGTCACTAAAATTGTGCATTGAAATATTGCTTTGGCTCCAGGGCTGGTTGCACCAGAGCCCAATAAAAAGTATTTCGATGTCTACCATACATGTACTTTTTTGTCTTTTTTATTTTTTTTTGCTGTTTAAAATTACTTTATTAACCTTTCAACCCGTACCAATAAAATTGACTTTGAGAGAGGAGAACCTGCAAATTCCTCGTCGGCCGCACTCTGGTCATTTTCTTTGTCTAGTCCTGTCATCGATCACTAGAAATTAAGCTGTCACTTTTCAATGTGATTAGTAGCAAAGAAATGGAGGAAAGTGGAGACAAGGGCATATGACAGGTAGTAGATAAATTTGCTTTAGATCAATGATTATTGGTAAATTGTTCCTGGCTTTCTGGACATTCAAGTTTTGTTAATTAGTATTTGAGAAGGAAATAAATGTATATTTATTGACAAGAATTGTTAGCTGACATGAATGCCCTTGTCACATCATCAAATCCACTGATGCCTTGAGCGTGTCTGTGTTTAACCCACAATAGCTCATTCCAGCTACCTGATGAACCAAATAAAATGATGATGTTCTATAGGGGTGTAATTTTAGGGGGTTAAGAGATTGCAGTTATACCTGGGTCTTAGTGCTGGACAGGGATTAATATCCACTTTGCCACTAAAGGGAATGCTAATATTTATTTTCTGTACTGTGAGATCTCTAAAAAAAATGTAACCCCTGCCACCCAAATAATATATTAGAGCTTGGCTGTGCGTGCAATAACAAAGTCACAATGTGGACAAGTATATGTTCTGCATAAATGGTGGCCCTCAACAGTATATCCTCTGGTTGGTCCATGGAAGCCAACTCAGAATCTGATTATGTTCCATAGATTTCTGTTTTAGGCCCCTTTCACATCTGCGTTTTTCCTTTCCGTCCTAGAGTTCCGTCCACGGGGCTCTAGGACGGAAATATACTGATCAGGATTTTCCCAATGCATTCCGAATGGAGAGAAATTCGTTCAGGATGCATCAGGATGTCTTCAGCTCAGTACTGACACGATTTTTGGCCATAGCAAAATCTGCAGCATGCTGCGAATTTTTCTCCGGCCAAAAATCCTGAAGTCTTTTTTGCGCATCGCCGTATCTGACGTTTAGCTTTTAAGAATGGTAACCATGGCAGCCAGGTCGCTACTAAAGTCCCGGCAGCCAAGGAAAGGCAGCGGGGGGAGGAGGGGCGGGGAGAAGCTACTTACCCTCCGTGCGGCAGCCGGGGCGCTCCTCGATGATGTCACCGGGTCCCTGCGTCGCATGGTTCACATAGCTATGCTATGTGAGCAATGCGCCGTATGGATCGTACGGCGCATTGCTCATATCGCATAGCTATGTGATCCATGCGACGCAGAGACCTGGTGACATCATCGAGGAGCGCCCCAGCCATATCGGCATAGCAATAGAGTTGAATTTAGGAGTTGGGATGGGAGCATCAGATCATTACTTACCTGGCTGGCTTTCTTAAGGAGGGCTCAGGTGGCCTCCTGGGCGTTGGCCTCCTCGGAAGTTTCCCGGTACGGTCTATGGCCAGTCGCTACCACAGGTAAAATAAAATATAACATCTTTTCCATTGAACTCAGTGGACTATCTGTGTAAAAAATGGACTAGTCTGATTTTACCGCACATGAGTTCATTATAGCCACTTTCCTCTCTCGCCAATGGATGAAGATAAATTGGAGATCCACCGCTATTAAATCAGAATTCCCTTCCAATGTTTTTAAAATTGGTTTTCTAAATCAAAGAACCTCTATAAGAGAAAAATACTATGTAGTAAGAAGGATTCAACTGCAGCAACATCTGAATTAATGCTTTTCCTACTACTTAGTTAAATGTCAAAGAAAGTTAGGGCCCCTTTACACTGCGTAATGGAGCTAACGATTGTCAGAAAAAAAGCGTTCCTTCCTGACAATCCCCTTCTGGTTCACTAATGTCATCACACATCCCTATACAGAATCATTGTTTTATTATTATTTTATTATTATTATTTGTTTCAAGTGTAGCTGTACTTTAAAAAAAAAAACTTTTGAAAATGCCATATCCTAGGTTCTGACTGTTGGTGGGAGTCAGAGTGCTGAGACCACCAACGTTAACTAAAATAAGTTGATAAAAGCACTAAAACAAATTGATGAAAGCACTTGCTTTACTGCTGAAAAAAGGCTCAATAGAAAGTCTATGGGCCCATCCTGAGTCTGCCTCCAACAGCGAGGATTAGACAGCACTTTGTGTGAACACTTCTGCCTCCTCATTTTAGAGATCAGTGGGGGTCTCAGCAACCAAGACTTTTGATATGTCAATGTAAAATAATATAATATGCTTTTCCTACTTCATAGTTAAATGTCAAAGAAAGTTAAGGTCCCTTTACACTGCCTAATGGGGCAAACGGTTGTCAGAAAGGAAGCGTTCCTTCCTGATAATCCCCTGCTGGTTTGCTAATGTCATCACACGTCCTCATAAAAAATCATTGTTTGAGGGCAGCAGATTGCACGATTGCATGATCTGCTGGCCAAAAACAATAATTTAGGTGACTGCACCAATGATCTATTACCAGACGAACGAGTTTTTGCTCGTTCATCGTGTAATGAGTGGCACCATTAAATGGGCCGATTATTGCTAACGAGCATTTATACAAATGCTTGTTAGCAATTATCTCCCCGAATATCAGGCAGTGTAAAGGGGCCTTTGACTGTACTTTAATATGCAGCAATTTATGTGTGTTAAAATTCTTCAATGTAAGTACCACAAATATACAAAAATATTTAAATTTCACATCATTTTTTTACACAATGTGCTCAGGTTGCCCATTACTGGCACACTCCTGACCCAAGGACTTGTTTTCTCACTTACAGTCCCAGTCTCATGGTTCCAGCTTTGCAGCTGTTCACATGCAGGGGGCAATGGTAACTCTATTAGAAAGTTGTTTGTAAAACATAGTTAACTGCAAGCAAAGTCATTTGAGCTCCTTTTGTTCTGTCAGTGTTTACACCAACAATAGCAGAAAAACCAATATTGCAAGAAGCTCGAGTGAAGTTTAGCCAACCTTCTGAGGCTCAGTTGAGACGATTTTTTTGAGGATGCTGCAGTAGAAAAGCTCAGATTCAACTCACCAAGGAGTCGTTTTTGGCAGAAGAGAAAAGAACAGACATTGGCTGGATCATCTGTTCAATATCTTATTATTGAAGAAGAGCGCGACTGTTCAACTGCCAGCCCGAAACGCCTCAAGTTGAAAAATATAAAGAATCAAGTTACACTTAGATTTTAAATATTTATAAAATTCAACTTTTTGTTACGAAAATTTAAATATTGATTTTAAATATTCAGGCTTTCAAAACTGTATTGTTTTCCATATTTCCCCATATTTTCTCGAGACGTTAATTATCATATACCATTCTAGTAAAATGAAGACTAAGAGAGGAATACATCTGACATACGTTTGGGGAATGTGTGAACTGATGTATTGTGTATTCCTGAGAGTGTACAGAACAGAAAAAGCACAAAACTTCCCTGTCTCTGTTCTCGGTGGGTGTAAGCAAAGTAGTTAATATGCAGAAAACATAATTAGCATCTTGGTTTTTTTCACTCGCTGTAATGCCAGTGCAGCTAGGCTCACGGGAAATGTAACAGCAACATCTACATATTGCTATTAATTACAGACAATCGGATGGACAAGTTGTCACTAAGTGCCTGGCTGCGTTTTTTGCCAGCACCCTCCCTCTTTTCAGCACACTTGTCTCCTCTACTTTCCCCCTGCTATTAAGAAGGTCAAGAAAACAACACAATGATCTTATATTCCATCAATTATCTTCAAAATGAATCCCCTAACAATACATGTCACATAGACAAGAAAATATATAAATAAATGTGCCAGCCATTATATTGTCATGTGGACAAATAGGAAATAAGTGCCGTAAATACATGTTATCTTTGAAATTAATTAAATTAGAAGTCTCCTTACTGCATGTTAAAAAAGTGACAAACCTCATGGCTACACTTCCTGTCCAGGTCAGGCTTTCCATAAGGACAATGACACAGATTTACTAATACTGTCCACAATTTGGATATACACCAGATCATCTAAAGATGTGCCAGATTTATCACAGTGGTTCTGGCTTAATTATGGCATGCAATGTTTAACCTTAAGCCATGCCGTTCCTGCTAAACCACACCTCAACGAGCGTAGCTGAAAAAGTCTCCCTTAATAAATATGGTGCAAGGCAAGTGCACCAGAAATTACGCAATTTAGGCTAGGTTCACATCACCATTTTCTTTTCTGATCATCAGAAGAACTTAAAACAAGCATCCATTATGCTCATTTTGCATCCGCTTTGGTCATTTGCGTCTGAGATCCGTTATTTTAGACTAGAGGGAAAAGTACTTCATGGAGTCTGAACTTTATAATTACATGCAAACGCTAAAGTAAAGCTGAGTCTCCTTCACAGGGGATGGCTGCATTTCCCTCAACAGCAGAGTGGCAGACACCATAGCTATACATGGCAAACTTAGATTAAGATGCAGAGCTACAGTATATCAGTAATGTGGACTCCTCTATTCAGTGTCAAACTGGGATGCCTAGGTCCAACCAGTAAAATTTATTTTGGGGGCCCACATTATACATACATTTAAATATTACCTGCTCACACAGCAGCAAGATTCTACCAGATGATTGAACATGGGGGTCCGTACAGCAACTCTGAGAAGGTATGTCCTTGGGAAAAGAGGATACTGGCTAGCTTACCTCTATACCTAGAAGTCATCTCAGCTACAGTATCTGATAGGGTCTATAATAATAAACTGGGGAGTTTCTTTAATCAGGGGCCCACTGGTCGATTCACCCGTACGCATGTGGCCCAGTTTGAGCCTGCCTCTATTAATTAAATCATTGGTGGTACATCTTCTGTTCATAAAGTGATGGCATATCCTAGCAATATATTATCAGTTCATAAGATTTTTGCCACCCAACTAAAATATTGTTAACTTTTTGTTAGACAAATGGAAAAAACAGCAAGTCCACCAGTTAGAGGTGGAATGTGAAAGACCACATAGGGCCCCATGACGTTAATGCATCAGATTTATAGATAGTTGTATTTGAGGTTTGATGCAGTGCATGATTTTTCTTTTCTTTTGTGGCAATATTTTAGTAATTTTAGTATGTTATGTTTATGGGTGAGAAAACTAGTAGATAGATAGATAGATAGATAGATAGATAGTCAATCAAGAAGGCCAGTGTCTTCAATTAAGATGCCAGTGGCATTTATTTATTTATTTTTTTCACCAGATTAACCCGTAAAAGCTCTTAATGTTCAACTCTGATGCAATGATCAGCGATGAACGTGAGGGGTTCAATAACAGGGGCAACGCAATCACCTTTCCCCGACACTGCACCTGCTAAATGCAAGGAAATGCGCTTTGCGACTAAGTAATTTGTCACTAAGCGAATTTCTTTGTGAAATTCAGCAAAGCAGAAGAATCAAACTTTTGATAAATTTGCTTGTCACTAATAATAACATAACCATGATCTTGTATAATTGTCTTTTTACAGCTCTAGTATACCCATGCTGGCAGGCTCTAACTTGGCACTTGTGTAATTATTAGGGAGAGTACTAGATATTTTCATAACCTTTCAAATGGCAGCTGGTGTTTCCTTTTGGTTTCAAATAAGGTCAGACCTTTCGGTTTGTTTAGCTAACAGCAGCTTTGCTGTCACATTTGCTATGTACTATAACCTGACCAACTGCAGAAACAAAAGGCACAAGTAATAAACAATAATTTCTGTCAGAGGAATTCAGTACTAGCTCTGGTTTTACGCTCTCTTCATGTTGGACTGCTGTTTCATAAGACGCCATGTCATAGTTTTGTAAAGTTTCTTCATGTTGTTGAATGGGTAATGTTACTTTGAATGTTATTCTTTTATTGGATGGTACAATTTTGCTGTACATGTACCATGTCATTTTTTTCTAAATGTAATAAAAATGGTTTATGTATGTGGGAGACTTACTATCCCACTATCCAATATCATTGAGATAAATTATTAATTTGTAGATACGACTTTGAGTATCATTTTTTTTTACATACAGAGATTACAGAAATTGATTTGGCATTTGGTCTAGATTTAAAAGATAAAATAAGATTCTAACAAACCTGAATTTCTTGGGATTCATTTTCGGCAAATCACAGATAAAGATAGTGAGGCTTAATATTCCACTGGAAATGAGACATACAAGCCAGTTCTCCTTCAAAAAGAACAAGAGTACTGTGTGTTTCAATATTACATGTCTCTATATGAGACATGCGAGACAGTTTTCATTCCAAAAGGACAAGAGTACTGGGCATCTCAAGAGAAAATTGGTTAGCTGAATGGTGGTACTCTTGGGGATGATCTTTAGGGAGACCAACAAGTATGCATGAGGAGTATTGTAGCCCAGCCAAAGCTGCTCATCCTTTCTGGGAAACATATGTGTAAATGGAGGATTGCAGATGGAGGATTTTAGGTGTATGTTTCAGTGGTAAAAACATTGTCGAATGTGCACAGAAACTGCCTCCCATTGATTTCAGGCCACGGGTTTTTGCATGGTTTTTAAAAGCATGTGGGCCCTTTATAAATCCGCAATGATAGTCTACTCATAGTTTAGCTCCATCAAATGGAGCTAAACCTATAGTTGGTCCACATGAAAATCCACAGCAAAAACAGCAGCACAGCACAGTGGTTTCTGGTGAGGGATACTCAATGGGTTTTATACAAAATTTTGTGTGAACCTACCCTAATCTGATACCAGCAGATTTAATACACTTAACCCCTTAAGGAATCGGCCCTATTTCACCTTGAGGACCTGGGCATTTTTTTCAAATCTGAAGAGTGTCACTTTATGTGGTGATAACTTTAAAACTAGAGATGAGTGAACTTCAAAAATTAGTTCGGCGTTCGGGTTGGGGTAATCGCCGCATCCCGTTATGGATTCCACTACCGCGGACTATCCCGGCATATGGAATCCATAAGGGGCGGCTTCCATGAACCCGAACTTTGGAATAGCCGACGGACCTGGGGTGACGTCACCGTCATGTGATCAGTGCAGGGGGCATGGCTCAGCACTGGATTTGATACCTTTTTTATTTTTTTACGGTATTTGTGTGAAGGGTTAGGTCATGTGATATTTTTATAGAGCAGATTTTTACGGACGCGGCGATTCCAAATATTTGTAGTGTATTTGATTTTTTAAATTTTTATTCAGTGATATGTATTTTTTTTTATATTTTTTTACTTCTTGTAGATCCAGTGGATCTGCTGTCTATATAATACAGTAAGTACACTATATATATATACTGTATTTTTTACTTTACAAAGTCTGAATAGGCTTTTGCCTTTAGCAAAAGCCTATTCAGAGTTTCAGTGCCATGGAAAGAGCAAGACACTTCTGAAAGCGTCCTGCTCCCATGGCAACCATCAGCCGCTGCCAGAACAGAGCAGCGGGTGATGGGAAGGGAGGGGAGCTCCCTCCCTCTGCGATCCCATCCTGTCGTCGGGCTGCAAAGGCTTGTTAACCACTTCCATATGGTGGTCTGTACGGACGGCGGTATGGAAGGGGTTAAACTGCTGACATCTTCAGCACAGATGTCAGCAGTTTATAGCAGGGGGTCAGCAATGTGCTATACCCACTAGACACCAGGGAAATTAGTTGAAAGGAGGCGGACGGGGGAATCGCAATTGCGCCTCCTGCGCTGCCCGCCCGCAGTACCGCCCGGATTTCCCCCCCCCCTGCACTGCCCAGGGGGACACTAATATGATGGGGTGCAGGGGGAGGTTAAAATTTATAAGTTTGGGGCATTTTTTAGTCTCTGATCCCCGCGGTCTTTGACCGCGGGGATCAGAGACTACAGAAAGCGCAGCAAACCGCAGGTCTGAATTGAAGGGGGGGTCACAGGACCCCCCTCAGCATTGTACCAAGGTGCCTGCTAAATGATTTTAGCAGCAGGCACGGGGTTCCGATCACCGCCACGTGCACAATGGTGATCGGATATTCACAGGGTTTACATGTACGCCCTGCGTCCTTAAGTACCAGGACACAAGGGCGTACATTTACACCCTGCATCCTAAAGAGGTTAAATATATGTTTATATGTTTTCCAGAAAGGAATAGCCATGTTGGCTGTAATGCAATACTCCTCATGCTTGTTGGTCTCTCTAATGTGAAAGAGCACACCTAAGAGTACCTCCCAAGGCCATTCAGCTAACCAGGGCAATTTTCTCTTCATACACCTAGTATTACTTGTCCATTTGGAAGGACAATCATAATACTGGGACATCAATACTGTCCTTTTGGAAGGAGAACTGCCCTGCATGTCCTATTTCTAATGGAGTATTTGTTAATCAATCACCTATATATATAAATATATAACAGAAAAATGAGGCAGCACTCCATACATAAAAAGATATGTCTCCTTTATTCACCCATGTGGGCAGTGCGACGTTTCGGCAACAACTGAGCCTTTCTCAAGTATATATATATATATATATATTTATATATTTATTTGTGGTCATGGCTACAACGGGAACAATCTAACCCAGCTAGGCGTGTCTTAGCTAACCTGACTAAATGGCTTGTTGTGTGCTCTAAGCCATGATCGTGGGTAGGCCTATAAGTGGGCATACCCTGTGGAAATGAGAAGATGAGGGAGGGAGGGAGAGATGGTGGGGCACCTGAGAACACACGCCCGTGAGTGAGGCTGTGGCTCGTATATGAAGAGCCTCTGCCCCTCCCACAAATGCAGGCTGACTAATCCGCCTTACTAACTTGTGGTCATGGCTACGGCTAAGAGATATCTGAAGAACCCTAGGGAGAGAAACTACGGGAACAAGCTAACCCAGCTAGGCGTGTCTTAGCTAACCTGACTAAATGGCTTGTTGTGTGCCCTAAGCCATGATCGTGGGTAGGCCTATAAGTGGGCAAAAACCAAGCCAAGCATGTGCAAACTATTCCCCAAGCCAACTGCAAGGCGTCAGGGATCTTGAGCGAAAATTTGGGGTGTATGAGGCAAGACCAGAAGGAGACCTACAACCCATCTTGTGGATGACAAGGCCGAAGACAAGATGCTCACTATTGCGGATACTGCCCCAAAGCAGAATGGAGGATTGGGAATACGTTGTGAAATGGATCATGAAAAACCAACTGAACCTTGTAATCTTTTGGTTCTAGTGCGAGTACTGGCAATGCCCTAGCCTCAGGAGATCGTGGAACCGAAACCTGACTGCATAGACTATGCAGGAATGAGGGCCAGAAAGAACCATGTAGAGAGGAAGAGAATACTTGAATAGTTCTCCAGACAACAGCTATCTGCTAGCCGTGGTCCGAGCGTTGTTCTTCTGTGTACCCCTGAGAATTGTTTTAACGCCTGAGACCGACCTACTATCTAAATCTTCTACCGTGAGGGAATGCAGGACCTTGTCCAAACCCGATTCAACATGGTTGTAGGGAGTCTGAGGTTAGTACGGCAAGAAGCTACGAAGCCATAAAGATTCTGTCTATGCCCTCCCATGAGTGAGGGAAGCAATTGCAATGAAGCTACCAACGAAAATTAATTCCTGGTCGTAGTAAAAAGGCAAAGACTTTGCACGGGGACCTGGTTGACCAAATATGATCGACTACGATCAGATACTGAAATGCTAGAGGGAATTACCCTACTTGTTCCTCCTCTGGCAGGACCTGAATGAAAGCATGAACAATTAAAGCAAGACGAAATATCTGCGTAAGATATGACAATGATGCTGTAGGGCGAACCGGACCAGATTGCGGACAAAAACAAAGTGAGTGATCAACATGGATTATTAGGAGATTAGGGAAGCAGGTATGTTTGTAAATCAGCCTAGATGCACAGATGGACAACCAACCAGGCAATCAGCTCAGCAGGACTGAAAACAGTTATCAGGCCCCCGAATGCCATGGGGCTGAAGCTGTCATCGGGCCCCCGAAGCCATGGGGCAGAGTTTTTTGTTTATTTTTAACAAGAAATTATAACTACAATAAGTGACCTGAATAAGGTGCAGGTGAAATTAAACCATGAGACCTGGTAAAATTAAACCGACGTGGAAAGTGACCCGCAACATAAGTTCAACTGCGTGACCTGAAAAGACGAAGGGAAACGTGACAGAAAATGGAGATAATAATGGACATTAACTAAAATGAAACCTAAATAACATAAACTGGCAAGCAGGTAAAGATGTGAGTCATTCAAAACTAAAAGCATAGCTGCACAGGTGGACAGACGATTGGTCGGACCCCTGAAGCCCTGGGGCCGAAGCAACCGCCAGGGCCCATAGGCCGTGCAGCCGCCAGGATGCGAACCTTAAGAATTAACGAGGGCTGGGTTAAAGATTGAGGCTTAACCCGACGGGTTTAGTAATCAACCGGGACTCGATAACCTAAAAAGACAAAGACATGGGGTACAGCTTCTTAATGAAATGAGGCTAAAATGAACCGTAAATACTAATCTGTAAAATATAAATGAACAAAAGAAAACTTCTGAAAGATGTGCCATAGAAAATAGTATCAGATGTCCGTATGAACTACCAATGTCGATGTCAATTGTGAAATCCTCTAAGCCAAGAGCCACTCCAGCTAGCCTTTTATGGCGGATTCATGCGTGTGAGCCTCTTATGGCGGATTCATTCGTGCGAGTCCCTTATGGCAGGAGCCATGCGTGAGAGTCTCTTATGGCAGGGGCCATGCGTGCGAGTCTCTTATGGCAGGAGCCATGCGTGCGAGTCTCTTATGGCAGGAGCCATGCGTGCGAGTCTCTTATGGCAGGAGCCATGCGTGCGAGTCTCTTATGGCAGGAGCCATGCGTGCGAGTCTCTTATGGCAGGAGCAAGTATCAGATAATCGTGCGAACTGCGAATGACGATGCCAGTCGGCAGGTCCTATTAGCGAAGAGCCACTCGTGCGAGCCTCTTATGACTATTTTTTTTTTAAATAAACCACTTATGCAGCACCAGAATGCCTTGGGGACTCGCATAACCATGACCCCCTCCAACAGCAAACCTGGGACACTAACCAGCCTGCAACCATACTATAAGACAGATTTCAGACTAAGCAAATATACATCTACACTCACAAGTGCATATCCATAAGGCAAAAAAGTGTAAATGTATATTTGTTTAGTCTGAACTCTGTCTTATAGTATATATTAACAGTGGCGCCTCTTTTGGACTGAGCAACGCCCAAGTACCTGGGACTTCTCAGCACAAAATCAATTTAGCTGGTTCCTGCAGTGCCCTGAATAAAAGGAGACTGGTAAGTCTATAAGAGGCAGTATCTGTAATGTTAGGGACCCTTGTGCGGAAGCCGACGTGATGTGACACTTGAGCCCGACATATTTTTTATTGCAAATGTGCGCCAAGAGCTTCCTTCATTCCATTTTGGAATGAGACCCTTTTTTATTTTTTTCTAATAGTTTACGATGTATTGTGCAGCCATCTTTTATCCAACAGCCTGAAACCATGTCGTACCCCTAACGAACAAAACATGAAAAACAGTCATAGGGCCCCCGGAGCCATGAGGCCGGATCAGTCATAGGGCCCCCGAAGCCAGAGGCCGGATCAGTTATAGGGCCCCCGAAGCCAGAGGCCGAAGCAGTCATAGGGCCCTCGAAGCACGGAGACTGATCTGGATGACGTTGCAGTGACGATAAGTATTTAAAACGTAAGCCAGACCTAATGGGATATGCAGCGGCTTGAATGATTGAGTTGGCTAGAAGGGCCTAAAAAACATATCTGCCAACAGGCGTAGAAAATATAGACCTTAGTAATCTGAAGCACGGGCGTACATAAAACACTAACCACGGCGAACCATAAAACGTAAGCATAAAATTGAAACAGAGATGAAAGAAAAACAGGAGCCTGAGGCATTGCAAGTTCACTAAGAGAAGACTCTTATCATGACAAACAAATGAACAGCTTGTGAAAACATAGCAGGAAACTTACTCCTATTGGCCCACTGACCTCCGCTGAGGAGCTGTTTGGTGAACTGGGGCAGGAGACCAATCTGAGTGAATACAAACCAGAAGTAAAAGGAGACCAGTCTGAGTGAATATGAACCAGGATAAATAATATTTTTTTTTTTTTTACTGAAGTGAACAGAAAAGTAGGCCTATGGAATGTAACAGACCACCGAGAAAAGGAACGTATGCCTGAAAAGACGCAGTTATGTTCGTCGGGAAAGAGGTACCAGAGCGGTGGGTGCAGACTGCCCCGGGGAGATTATTGAGTAAAACCATGACGTAGCAATGAACAGGAGAATGCAGCTTTGAGTGGGAGCAGAGTACAACACATAATGTAACGACAAATGGGTGAATTCAGCTTTGGATGTGACTGGTACCTAAAACACGTGGTATGGGCGCAGCTCTGAGTATGGGTAGAGCATGAAAAGCATGGTATAAAGCAGACGTATAAATGCAATCTGAAAGTGAGCAGAGTATTGACGTGATGCAAAAGTAGACACGCGAACGCAGCTCTAGTAGTGAATGGAGTATAGGACAAGATGTAAAAGCAAACGTGCGGACGCAGCTTTGGATGTGGACGGAATATTAACTTGATGTGACAGCAATGGAAAGCGGCTTTGGTGAGTGGGGTATAGAGCCTGGTGTAGCAGTAGAAGTGTGAACACAACTCTGGGTATACGCAGAACATGAAATTTGGTAAAACAGCAGCTCTGGTTGTGAACGGAGCATAACATAGATGTAACAGCGACGTGAATACAGTTCTTGAAATGGGCCTGGAAAGAACCTGTAGTAGAATAGGACGTTTGAATGCAGCTCGGGGTGCGAGTAGAGCAAACATGATATACCGATAGACGTATGAATGCAACTCTGGTAGTTGGTGGAGTGCAAAAATATTTGACAGCGTAAGTGCGAATGCACCTCTGGATGTGGCCGAGAATGAAATTGGAAGAATAGTAGCTCTAATTGTGAATGGAGCATAAACATGATATAACAGTGAACGTGAATGCAGCTCTGAAACAAGCTTAGTATGAACATGTTGTGACAGCGGACGTGTAAACACAGCTCTCACTGTGAGCAGAGCAAACATGGTATACCAGTCGACGCATGAACGCAGCTCTGGTTGTGAGTGGAGCAAGGTGTGAACACCAGTGTGGTGTTTCCAGAGGACAAAAATGGAGTAACAGTAGCAGCTATTGCTGAAAACAGAGTATACAACATGTAATAACAGACGTGTAATATGGATCAGGATGTCGGCTGGGTACGGAATGTGATGTTAAAGCCAACAGGTGAATGCAGCTTGAATGTGATTAACGGGTGAAGAATGATGAAAATAGCAGACATGTGATCACAGCTCAGGTGAGCAGGGAGTAGAACATAGCGTAACAGCCAAATGTAAGGCTGGTCTGGGAATGAGCAGAGTAGGAAAGTGCTGTGACACTTAAAGACGTGCGGATGCATCTGAGGGTGTGAGGCGTATGAAAGTGTAAATGCCGCTCAGGATAACAGCAGAGCATAAAAGTGCAGCAGGGTTTTAAGTACATGAGCAGTGAAATACATGAAGTCTAAAGATGGTGGTAGCAAGGGGAGGGGAGAGACACGTGGCAAGGAACAGCTACAGTAAGAGGCCTAAACAATAACAGCTGCGTCTGATCTCCAAACATGACGTCACGTGCAGCCCAGGTAACTCTTCCTTTACAGCAAACCGGCTGAAGTAACTTTTCAGACGAGTCAAATAAGCGAAGTAAAACTTGTAAGATTTATAGGAACTAACTCCTATTACAAAACAAACAAAGTTGAAAAGAAATAGAAATATTTAGCCCCAACGAACAAACCTGAGGTAGCAGATTCTGAGGCGAAGCCTCCCGTTCGCTAGCAAAGTCGGTTCCGACCGGCCAGGAGAGACTGCCCCGGCCCAACTTACTTACATATTATGGTGCGTGCATGCTACGGTAGCAGAGAGCAAAATAACAAGCTCCGTTCTGGCTCCATGCTGCAAAGAAAGTATCCTACCAGCAGAGAAGCTAGATTGCTAATGACACCCAGCAGCAGCTGTGCACCTGAGAACACATGCCCGTGAGTGAGGCTGTGGCTCATATATGAAGAGCCTCCGCCCCTCCCACAAATGCAGGCTGACTAATCAGCCTTACTAACATGAATATAGGGCAGGCATCCTCAAACTGCGGCCCTCAAGCTGTTGTAAAAATACAACTCCCTCAATGCCCTACTGTAGGCTGATACCTGTAGGCTGTTCAGGCTTGCTGGGAGTTGTAGTTTTGCAACAGCTGGAGGGCCACAGTTTGAGGATGCATGATATAGGGTGTTGTCAAGGATGGAGAACAGTTAGCAGGAACTGATAAATAACGACAGACTGGCTTGATCCAAAACTAAGGAAAATATAGGAGGGCCCTTTAAATCCCTAAGAACTCTCCCAAACTGCTATGCACATGTACAGGTCCCGGTGGTAGACCAATACATGCCCTCGTACCTATAACTGAGTGACACCTGAATTCCCTATAGTAGTGAGGGGAACGGCCACCGGCTCCCTGCACAGAATACGGAGGGAGTCAGGGTCACCTAGAATCAAGCCAGCAAACAAAGCACAAAGTAAACGGAATGCACTTATCTTAGAGCAAAACAACTGCAGCCTCCAGCAGCACACACTTCATCCAGGAAGTAATATAAACCGCAAGGAGAAACAGAACCGGGGGTGACAGGTGTGCTCAATGTGCTCCGTATTTGTCACAAACTTACTTGTCCGGGCTCCAGCGGCAAAGACATGGAGAATGGAACTCTGGAAAGGCAGGATCACCCATAATGCCATGCATGCCATACAGGGTCCCCCTGCTGTTAAATATCTAAGTATTTTCCCCCCTCCCAGTCTCACCAGAGCTCAGTGACAGGCCAGCATCAAGAAGTTCTGTGTGGGCAGAGGAAACATAGCCCCACCCCCCAGCCTTTGCTTGCACTTTCTCTAGGCTGCAATGTCCAAACATCAGACTGGGTGACTGGGTCTTCTGCTGCATCAGACCCACAGGCTCTGACCTCAGCTTCCAGACTGCTGGAGCTCCCAGGACCCTCCTATTAAAGCACCTGGTAAGTCCATCTAGTAAGAAGCATGCAGCAGTGTCTGTGGAGGAGGGGATTCAGGGCTGCTGGGGTCACACTCTCATTGTAGCAGCCTTGCACTGCCCTCAAGTACTGATGGTAACTGACCTGTGAGTTCCCACTGTCAGCTCAGTGTTTTCCCTGTGCCCCTTAGGCCTCTGTGTGAGCTCCTTGTGTCCTGTGGGCTCCCTGTAACTGCAGGGTACAACAAAACGACATGCTCGTGTGGTGCTTGTGACGTGGCCGTGCTGTGTGCAATTACCACATAGCTCTCTGGGCCATAGAGGGCTCTAGTTAAGCTAATAAAGACAACATTGCTTAGGTGGTCTGCATTGTTAATGGGAGGGGGCTCTACTTGTATGAGCGTTTAATAGAACAGGTTCTGTAGACATCTATTTGGAATCAGCTGACGAGGGTGTAAAAGGAGTGCACTACTTCTTGACGCTAACATCGACCTGTAGACTGCAAATAAAAAAATGGGGGTTAGTCAGCACAACCGAATCCACAACTGCACATCGCCATAGCTGAAAGCACAAAAGCAAACACAACACAACCGCACTCTGCAAACACAAATAATATTGTAAAGTAAATACAACAGTGCCAACTGTGCCATGGCGGATGGATGGTCTGGGTGCTGAGCATTGAAACCCGTAGCAATGACTTCGGTACTATGATCGCCGGAGATCAGCACAATGTCCTCTCCTCGCGTATTAATCTCACAGCCATATCTCTGTCTGTAACAGAGAAAATTGTGCTAAAACCACGTCTTTCCATTTCAAAATGTCGAGATGGTTCCAAGTTAGCAGCTTTCAAAATGGTATGTTGGACATCGAATCGAGAATATCACCACCTCGGGAGTTTGCGAAGATTTAGAATATAGTGCTAAATATTCATATTTGCGAATATTCTAGATTTTTTTCCCTCTCAACCCATCATCCCTCCCTGCTACTTGCTTGTGGGCCAGTGAGAAGGCTGCAATGTCTTTGTTTGAGCTTAGCAACATCCCTAGCAACCAATAGGAAAGTTGGCTACCCCTTACTATATAAGAACCTCCCCAGCAGCCATTTTCTGCAGTTTTTTTTTAGTTCTAAGAGAGACAGCAGTGTCATTGCTGTGCTCTGTGCTTTGCTGTGTCACATTACATTAGATAGTCAGCTTATATATATAATACAAATAGGTTAGCGGGAGATAGTCAGTGTAGGTTAGATTGTGAGATAGTGCAGGGTGTTAGGTAGTAGGTTCTGCTGTCCATACATACATGCTACATACATAGTGTTGTGATGTCACAAATTCACAACAATACTTAGTGCACCAACCACTAATATGTTGTCAGACCTGCTAAAATGTTAAATTACATGTATTGTGCAAAACTATGCATATCATTAATTGCCGATTTGCGCAATCGCAAATATATTGAAGCACTCTATTTGCATATAAAGCTATTGTAATTTTCTGCCGTGCCAACCATTATCTACAGTTCAGTGAACTTCTAGCAGCTTCAAAAATGTAGCAATAGTGACCCACGCCTGTATTGCGCACACAATACGCGCATATTACATTGCCGATTTTCGCAATCAAGAAAATAATTTATGATGAATATTCACCCAAATATTTGCGAAATATCACTAATTTGAATATTGCCCCTGCCGCTCATTATTAATGACATAACGATGACAGGTGTCGCACTTAGAATCACTGCTGACTTCACTTATTTGGGTAGTTACGGGGCCAAAACTGACCAAATAACTCAAGTGTGAACTAAGCCTTAGAGGTCAATGTTAACGTCAAAAAGAAGTGCATTCCTTTTACACTGTCGGCTGCTGATTTTACATAGATGTCTACAGAACCTGTTATATTAAATGCTTATACAAGTAGAGCCCTCCCGACGGAGTGTAGAGGGTGTCAGCAGTAAGTTTGTGTTGACATCACTGATTATTTTGCCCTTCCTCTGATTTGTCAGAACAATAACCCCCTAAAAACGGATCCTGTCTGTGGAGCATCTGCCTTCACTCGGTCAGCATTTGGTCAGTAATCCATAAGTATTGCTAAAGCCAAAGAAATAGGAGTGGATCCAAAACAGAGATGACACGTGAATGGAATATTTGCATGTCTTCTGTGTTTTGTACCCACTCCTGCTTTTGGCTACCGAATCATAAGCGAATTCTGATGCAAAATAGGGACCATGTCATGCAGGCCTAACAGCTGTTACATAGACAGGATCCATTATGCTGGATTTAGATGCTATCGGCGGGCACTCATATATGGACTGAACAGCTGGAAAGTAATTCTAAAAAAGGTACTTTAATGCTCCAAAAGAGTGCTAATACACCAATAAATACATAAAAAATATATCTATAATAAAAGATAAATAAAAAATGTACAATGGATTGTTTCCTAAATATCACCATAGAAGACGGACCATAGGTTTTTAAATTGTCTCGATAGGGACAGAGTGCTAGCGCAGGGTATATTTGAATGGTTCAACGATATTGTAGTGGCAATGATATCAGATCTCCATTTGAGATGACACAGCGAATATGTAGGCGGGTAGTCTTTTGGCGTAGGACAACAATTGACAACCGCAAGTCCAAGTCGATCCTTGCTTATGGATTGCAGATCGATTAAATGTCTCTAATATCACACATTCGATGTCAAATAGTGCCGGCTAGATGTGAATGTCTCTGTTGTCACAAATAGATTGGTGTGGGACAGCACCATCAGCGGCCAGATGGCCGATAATCCAAGATGTGGCAGTGCGCGCGATGTTAGGTCCTGACCTGAAGAACCTCTCCAATGGAAACAGATGAAAGAAGATCGCAGCACTCCAAAGTCTTCTAATATTCAAGGTTTATTCCACCACGTGAGATGCGACGTTTCGACCCGGTGGGGGTCTTTATCAAGCAAGCGTCGCAAACGTCGCATCTCACGTGGTGGAATAAACCTTGAATATTAGAAGACTTGGAGTGCTGCTATCTTCTTTCATCTGTCTCTGTTGTCATGCATCCAATGTCTAGATGCCAACTAAATCGCATGTGACTCACTCCTGGAGTGGGTCAGTAGACAATATGCGCGCTTTTCATCAAAGATAGATATTGCTCAGTTCGCTTTAGTATATTGGCAATAATATGTTAGCAAAAATGTTTCCACATCCAGTGTGCTTACCTCCGCTCTTTGAATCGGATTAGGGTTGGTGCCAAATACCTGTATTCCAGTGTGAAATCGCCGGCGTCCCGGCGTTCCACGTGTGATCGGTATACTCGCGGCAGCCAAATCTCGTATGGAAGTCTCGTGTGAGTTTTCGTAGGCTGTGGTTTTGCCTACCCGTACTGTCAAGTAAAAAACTGTTCGTCCTCTTCACAGTGCACTGAATCTTCTGCGATGTCAGAATTCTGGGTACTATTCCTTCCAGGATCCATTATGCATCTCATTTTTCCTTCCTTCTGACATATAAAAAGAAGGGTCAAATAAATGATGATGTCAGCCAGGGTGAAAGGCAAAATAGTGGCCCAGTCATAAAGTTGGGAGGGTGGGAACCGCATGAGAAGTCCACAGAGTGGCCCTATGACATAGTGGTGAGGTGGAAGCATCATGAGGAGACTACAGAGTGGCCGAATGACAGAGTCTGGAGGTGGCATATGCATCAGGAGGAGACCACAAAGTGGCACAATGACAGAGTGTGGAGGTGGCAGCAGAAGCAGCATCAGGAGAAGGCCACAGGGTGGCACAATGACAGTGTGGAGGTGGCAGCAGGACCAGGAGGCCACAGAGTGGCACAATGAATAAGTGTGGAGGTTGCAGGAGGAGGAGGCCATAAGGTGGCACAATGACAGTGTGGAGTTGGCAGCAGCTTGAGGAGACCATAGAGTGGCAAAATGACAGTGTGGAGGTGGCGGCAGCAGCATCAGGAGGAGGCCACAGGGTGGCACAATGACAGTGTAGAGGTGGCAGCATCAGCATCAGGAGGCCACAGAGTGCAAAGGTTACATAGTGTTGAGGTGACAGCAGCATCAGGATACCACAGAGTGGCAAGGTAACATATTGTGGAGATGGCAGCAGCATCAGGATAGTGACCCAGTGACAGTGTGGGAAGGTGGGTGGCAATACCAGTACCAGCTGAAGATGGTGGGGGGAAGAAGGAGCACTTGGCATTAGATGTGTGGCATCAGGCGGATGGCAGCATCAGAATAGTAGTTAAGGCAGGTAGCCAGCAGAAACCGTTTTTTTTTTTTGTTAAAGTGTTTGTGTGGCACCATGGATAATCTAGTCTGATGCATCAGGCATTGGTGGGTGGAAATCCTGGCTGATATATGCCTGATTGACAAAGGCGAGTTCTTCTTGGGGTAACTATGGCCCCCGCTGCACTAAACACCCGCTCTGATGCCACACTACTGGACAGGAAGGACAGCTTTTCCAGGGCTAACTCCGCAGTTTGGCCGCCCAGAAGACCAGCAGATCTTCAATGTGGGGTGGCAGGGTGCTGTGCAAGTGTGCCATCACCTGCTGGTTCAGGTCCTGCCCCAGGTCTAGCTGTTGCTGCTACTGGTAAGTAGTTTCTTCACTAGGCGTGTGAAGAAAGCAGCTCATCAGCGACTCTAGACTCAAGTTGGTGCTGATGGAGCTGGAACTGCTCCTACCACCCTACCCTTCCAAAGCAGCCATGGCATGAGTGCAGAGCCCCCCAGGGTGTTGGCAATTTTCTTATCTTTATGTAGAGTAATAATTCATTTTTCAGATCTTCAGAGATTTCTTTGCCATGAGGTGCCAGTGACCAGAATGAGAGAGTGTGAAAGCGATAACACCAAATTTAACACATCTGCATTCTTACCTCACAACCAGTGGATATTACATTTGGGCAATCTTTACGGCAGCTTTCTGCACCCGTGTGCTTTTATTTTTTTAATTTTTTTTTTGCACCTATGTTTTTTGGTGTGTTTTTTTTTTCTGGAAAAACATAGTCTCCAAACCAGATGTTAGCTGGAGGTCTTTGCGAAATATGAAACGCAGAACACACAATTGTTTTAAGATACTATTTTTATTCATTTGGTTTTCTGGCTTTCTGACTTCTTTTAAAAAATGCAGCATGCCATAGCTTTTGGCATGTTTTCAGGTGTTTTGACATCTCAGTCTCTATAGGAGAAAAATGCCACTAAATAAGTGCTAGTGGGCAATTACACTGTTTTCAAAAATGGCCAAAAATTGCTGCAAAAAAAGCATATAGCCTGGAAAAAAACACATTTGATTTATCTGCTGTTTCTGTGGTAAAAAACACGCCAAGCTAACTTCAAGTAAGGACCCTAAAATAAATACTCAGAAGCTTATTAACTTTTTTCACTGAACACATTACAAATTCTTAGCATACAGTGAGCAGAACATCCAGAATGCCCGCTCACTGACAGATTTGTTTATTCATCTTGCAGGCCTTTTTTTGTAGAAAAGTAAAAACAAAAAACTTCTCCAGAATTGAATTTACAGACAAGTGCTACGTGAATGTAGAGACATCTGCCAATAGCAGACTTGGAGAGTGAGTAGAAATGCGTGTAAGTATCCCTCCTGCCCAAGGGAAAGGTGGTAATTGGGAGGATATACCGTGCAGACACTGAGGGGGTCACTCATGAATAGATATACGCCAATTTTTGCAGATTTGGTCGCAAAGGGGATTCTCGGCCAAATCTGTAATTTCTTCTCTAGTTCATAACCTAGGCAGATCAGGTGCCAGTGCAGGGTTATTAAGACTGGCGTCTAAAACGCTGGTCTTAATAAATGACTCCATGAGCATTTAGTTGCAGTACTACACAGGAGCAGTAAGTTTTCAACCATGCTTAACCTGAAGCATGTAAGGCTATAGTGGTCAGTTGGAGAGCTGCACCCACAAACTGCATATCATTCTATTATTCTGCATATTATTATCATTTTATGCACAGTTATTACTAGGTTTTTTGTCATCTAGGACAAAGATTTAAGTAGTGTGTCTCCTTAGTTCTGTATCTAAATAACCTGGACAAGATAGAGTGACTTGCTGCACCCTTCCTAGAACCCAGCTCAAATGCTCCATTATCCACCCTAACAAGACAACTATTGCCATGTATTCTAAAAAGAATAAAAATATTAAATTTCTTATATTTTAGATCTTTCCAATTACTCATGTTGGGTTGCAGTCAGGGACATATCCTTCCAAAAGACTTGAACCTGAACTGTGTAGCATCATCAAATCTAGGAAATAAACAAAACAATACCACCTATTCTGAGAGTTGATAGGTTATATAGATTAATATATATTTGTAAAACTAGCACTCAGCATTGTGAAATGAAAAACTGAATTTGTCAAGTGCTTCAATTACATTACTCCATCTATGAAGCCCATAAATTAGTTTCTAATACTCTGTTAATTATAGTGATTGTAGTGACAGCTGCTGCTATCGCACATGGTGCTAGATGCACTTATTTAATGCCCACATGTGGTGCCAGACCAGGCTTCTACCGCTGCTGATGAAATTGACCTGATCTGTATGTGCCTTATGTGTATAATAAGCATAAAGGGGTTTTGCGGTCTAGGAGCCAACAACTCCATGGTGGTAACATGTGGCCAACTCACCTGTCCTCGGTCCCACTATTCCCACACAACTGCCCTGTTCCCCACCGCCTCTTATCCCCACTGGACCAGACGTGGCTTGGTAACATGTGTGCTGTAGTCAATCATTGGCCTCAGCAATCACTTGTACAAGAATGGCATGTCACAAGTAGTGACTTTGAAGCAGCAAGGAACGAGGCGGTGCACAGGAATGGCAAGACCACAGGCAGGTGAGTTTTTTTTATTTTTTAACTTAGCCACAGCTTACCACCATTGGGGTTGTCAGCATCTAGGCTGGACAACAACTTTAAACTCAGGGGTTTAATTAATTAAAAGGGTTATCCGGCCAGTAACATAAGAAGAAAAAAAACATGATCTTCATGGTTCCCCACTTGCCCCTTCGTCCTGGTCACTCTTAACATGGAAACATATCGATCAATGGCTAAGAAGTATTACCACTGTGGTCAATGATTGGCTAATTTATCATTTCTTGCCTTCTGAGGGGGACTTGTAGGTTATGACTAGTGGAAGGCTGGATAAGTATTGAAAATATAAACAGTAGGTGATCAATGAGCTATTTTTTTTTTAGCTAGCCTGATCTTTTTTTAGGTATTTTGGTAGAGTAATACTAACAGTGAGCTGGAAACTCCTTATAAAAATAAAACATAACTTTTAGATAATTAAGATATTAAATCAAGGACCATGCTTAAAATCCTAGTTGGGTCAAAGATATAATATAGGTGGAAATTTGTAGTGGCTGGGTGAGGTCATAAAGATACCAAAAAGCTCTAAGGTGGGTTACTACTCCAAGACAGCACTTATTGCTAATATACTAGGTAAGCTTTCCCTGATCAACCCTAGTCTTTTCATGGGGATCACCTCAGCTGGCTGTAGTCGGAGCACCCGCCCTGATAAAAGCGACTCCCAGCCTCTGGAACCTCGGACCTAATCATTTAAGAAAAAAAGGTGGGGGGTTCAGTCAGCACAACCCTATCTGCAGGTGCACATTGCTATGGCGAAATACTCATACAAACGCAAATCATTTAAGACCCTACTAACTAATACACCCTAAATCCTCCAACACGTTTTGCCGTAACATACGGCTCATCAGGGAGCGGCGTAGCGGGTATTCAGTGTATGCATTATTAGTGGCGAGCGCTATGCACGCTCATCTTTTTTTTAAGATCATAGCTCCATCCACCACAAGGGCCCATCAGCGCTCATAGCAGATATTATGTAAGACTGAACATCACAAGGGGCAGAATCGTTACCAAGGGGACAGGAAGGAGCTCCCTCAACATGTTTCTTTGTACAGTGCATAATGATTATTTGACACTAAAGGCTTATCGCACTCTGCACTCATTTCATGCAGCACGTTTGGGGAAGCTCAGTTACTACAAAATTTGAGGTGACAAAAGGTAATATTAATGCAGAGAGCTGGAGTGATGTAAATTTGGACATGACAGAATCAGTTCCGATAGACTTACTCAGTAAGGAGTTCCCAGCTCACTGTTAGTATTATTCATTGTCTCCCTGAGAGTAAACTGGCAGTACGTTATCTCACTAGTCAGATAATGTTACCTCAGTTTGGTAGAGTACATGACATTTGAGTAATACTGGCCCTTTATTTGTGGGTCATGTTTTATTTTTTATTTTTTTCTATCCATACTAGTAATAAGCGGCAGGGGCAATATTCGAATTTACGATATTTTGCCAATATTTGGTAGAATATCCGTTATATATTCGTGAATTCGAGAATTCGCCAATATGGTCTAGTGTGCGAAAATAGGCAATGTATTATGCGCGTAATGTGTGCGCAATACAGACGTGGGTCACTATAGCTACATTTTTCATGCTGCTAGAAGTTTCCTGAGACTGGAGAAAATGGTTGGCATGACAGAACATTACAATAGCTTTGTATGCAGATAGAATTCTCCAATATATTCGCAGAAATCAGCACTAATAATTCGAAAATTTTGGCGCAATACGTGCAACTTTATATTTTAACAGGTCTGACTACATATTAGTGATTGGTGCACTAAGTATTGTTGTGAACTTGTGACATCACAGCACTATATATATATGTATGTAGCTACACTATATCACTATCTAGCCTACACTGGCTATCTCCCACTAACTATCTGTATTATATATATATATATATATATATATATATATATATATATGTTAACTAACTAATTATCTAATGTAATGACACAGTAAAGCACAGAGCACAGCAATGACACTGCTGTCTCTCTCAGAACTGCAACATATTGCAGACAATGGCTGCTGGGGAGGTTCTTATATAGTAAGGGGTAGGCAACTTTCCTATTGGGTGCTAGGGATGTTGCTAAGCTCAAACAAAGACATTGCAGCCTTCTCATTGGCCCACAAGCAAGAAGCTGGGAGGAATTATGGTTTCAGATAAAAACAAATCTAGAATATTCAAAAATTGCGAATATATATCACTATATTCTAAATATTTGCGAATTCTTGAAGTGGCGATATTCGCGAATTTAATTTGTGATTCGAATATTCGCGCCCATCGCTAATCCATACACAGTACCAACACATTAGCTGAATAAACCTAAGCTCAGTACATTCACTATTGTAGATTTCTTGTTAAGGTGACACAAGCTTCCATCCACACTAACAGTAACTTACCAGTTTTCTCACAGTGCATTGTTTTAGATATCACCCTTAGGCAAGTATGTTGGCATCACAGATAAAAGAAGTTGACATGCCATGGGTTTTCCCTAGCAATTAAAATCAGGTGGTCATCTGAGTGCTGGCATTAAGCATATCATATATCATCCCCTTCTTGTCAAAATGCATTGCCAGTTTTGGATATGCCCTGCGATTCTTTCCTTCGCTTCCTTTGAAGCCTGCACTAAAGCATCCCCAATTCCTGCTTATCTCTCTGTCCTGTCGCACACTGCTCTGCCAGACATCATTACGCTAAGATGTTTTCCTCTTTCTCTTTTCCACACTTTCTCTACACCGCCCTCACTTCTTTCCATGTTGACTCCTTACTGTAAGCATCCTGAAAAAAATCCTCTTTCAGCCCACCACCCAGCTGCTTCTGCTGACAGCAGGAAAACCTCCAGAGTCCTGTTAATTCAGCGCAAATGGTTCTCTGGTTTTCTCTAACACTCTGCTCAGCTTATTTTGGCATCTCTCAGAAAGTGTATGCACAGATTTGAAAGGCTGAGAGATGTTTCACTATTCCTTGGATTGGACATCTGCAGTGGGGATCTGTAGTAGATACATAGCTCAGACCTACTCTACAGGAAGAACTCAGTATGATTGTGAAGCTGAAATAATCTGATGGGGAGACTTCTACAGGCAATATCATAGTAATAGAGGTTGAAGATGTTAGAACTACATGTGAACACCTCTGCCTGGTTCTCTCCTGTGACATAGAAGGCAAACAGTGATGCTAATCTGGCCATTCAATTTAAAGGTGGCTGAACCTTATAATCTTGGTAGGATCTCCAGCAATCTACTGTATATGGCACAGCCTGACAGTCAACCAATGTCTGCTGTAGGTGAGAGGGTATTCACCCAATCTTTTGTTTCCTTGGTACATAAGCCAACTTTCAGATTTACAGTATCAGACACCTCTTCTTTACTCACTTTACTTAAGTGTGGGTAAGTTAGGTGTGACAGTTGGTAGTGGATCTAGCTCTGGCTATCTAATGTGTGGCTTAACCCACATCAAGCTATGAAATTGGGCACAATCCCAGAGTGTATATGAAATTGGGAAAGTGGACTGTGGCTCCCTTTGTCTTACGAATACCAGAACTGATGTGGTTCTTAACACTCATCTATATATGGACAGTTTACTTTGACCACATATGCATCACTTGCAGAACAAAATATGGTAGTTAATAGCTATAGTAATATGTCCATATAATTTCTAGATAGACTAGCACAGTAGGAAGTGCCTATTAGCACGTGTTCTTGTAAGGTGCAAACAACTGCAAGGACATAGGTACAATAAAGGTAGTCCATGAAGCTACTAAGGTGCACCTAAAATAAAGGGCTCCTATTTTAGGTTGGTCTTGTTGATCTTGAATAGTGATGATCGAATATGCCCATATTTGAATTCGCGATATTTCGCGAATATTTCGTAAAATATTCGCGATATATTCGCAAATTCGAATATTCGTGTTCGTCATCATTTAATCACCATCTTTTTTTTTATAAAATCACAGATAATCGCATAAAGAAATCGCATCGCTTAATAAAAATCACATTACGAAAAATCGCAAAAAAAAAAAAAGACAAGGGAGGGAAGTGGGGACGGGGGGTCGAGGAATGGATATAAAATGAAGCCTTGTTGAAAGTGAAACTAATGATTGGGGGTGAATGAGAATAAGAAGAGGAAAACACGACGACATATATTCGAATATGCGAATTTTCAAATATTTTCGCAATTCGCAGCATGTTCGTATTCGCAAGTTGACGATCGCGACTACCAAGCGCATAGAGTGTGAAAAAAATCGCATTACGGAAAAATCGCATAAAGGCAATATTTCAATTTTCAAGTCAATGCGCAGGCATGTCAGCAAGTGTTAGATATTCGCATCGCTGTCAAAAAAATCGCATTACGGAAAATCGCAAAAAAGGCTCGATTTTGGCTATGGCTTTGAAAAAGAGCCTTGATGCAAAACAACACCTTAAATGAATGAAACTCAGAGTCACTCAAACTCATTTATCAACACAAGTGAACTGAAGTTCTTGAACTTATTGTGTATCATCTAATTTAACCAACGCGAATATTCGCAATATCGAATTTATAGCATGATGTTCGAAAAAATCGCGAAATCGCGAATATGCGATATTCGTATCGCGAATATTCGCGCCCAACACTAATCTTGAAGCCTCATGCAGCAGTCTGGAAAAGACTGCTTACATGAATCCTCCAACCTGCACATTGTGGGAGCATGCTGGAAGTCATATGTAGAGCAAAGAAACATCATACCATGACCACTGGGTTAGTAAGGATGATATCTCTACTGTGAGCCCAAAGGAGAGCGTAGCCTTGCTATAATCACAGGGGAAATGGAAGTACCAGAAAAGGATGGAGGTGGCCCTTCTGTGAATACTGAGGTCTGTAACTAGGGAGAGGAATTAATGTAATTACTGAATAAAAGGGGATGGTTATGAGAACTATAACTGGGGGGGGGGGGGGTTTATGTGACTAATAAAGAAAGAGTAAACCTTGAAGCGATAACTGGGCAAAGCACAGACTAATGAAAAAATAGACTACCGATTTGCCTTCTAATGAAAAGGGCAATTTCCTATTACAATGTCTGAGGAATGAGTGGACTTGATGAGAATACTTGAAGAAGGAGGGAATGTCCTGATGTGACAACAGGAGGAAGGTCAGGGGACATGATGTGATTACTTGGAAAGGTAATAGCAATGCTGTACAGCTTGTAGTACAGGGTAGCTACTGCGGCAATTACTCTTCGGGGAACACAACTGCCATCACTGCATTTTTTAGAGTTCTTAATTTTAGAAAATGAGTTTGTAGAGATAAAATATTGATCAACTTAGTAGATCTTACTAGAAAAACCAAACTACATAAATTAGTGTTTATTAAAAATTAGGAGCAGAGCATATGGTGCCAATAATGATGTGCCTATGGGCACCTCAATACTAAATCTGATACCTGACAGTAATGAACCTGATGATAAATGCCACCTCTTACCAGTCTAGAATGTCTGCTTCCAGACAACTATAGATTGTCTTGTAATGAACTAGAAATGTAGGTAAGATCGACTTAAATGCTATGATTTTTCAGGTACCAGGAGATTAAATAAAGTCAATCCAAACTTTGATTACGTCCAAAGTCAAGGAAACTTTAGAGAAAGAAAACTGAATGGTGTCCAAAGTCATTGATAAATATGATTTATGGAGTTTCAACCTATAGTATAGTCTATTATGTGTCATGGATGACAGAATGTCATGTAAAGACAATATATGGTTAATAGAAAATATGAAGATTTTCACCTTCTCTGCTTCCTCCTCTATTGCATCTTACAGAGGCCACACAGCACTGGGCAGACAGATCACCAAAATTCCAAAGGGAAGGAAGATGTCTCTGTTTCGTAGGCCCAGAGACACCTGTTGCCTGGCAACACCGTTTAACTAGATGGATAAAGGAAATGTGAACAGGAGGATCAAACCAGAGAGAAAAAGGAACGGCACGTAAACTAAAGGAAAAGCATCTGTCACCTGAGTGCAAGGCAGCCTTCAGGGACTTGTAACAGAGTTCTTTTTTATTTTTATGTCTTTTCATGGTATTGATCATACATCACTAATGCAATGCCATAGCAGAAATAACAATATTTTATCATCCAAAACACATAGTTAAGATGTTTGATTTTTCCACTGAGAAGTAGTGAGAAAGTTGGTATCATAATTTAGCTTTACACCAGCTGATGCATAAAATACTTGGTTTGACAAGGTTGTTCTACGTTAGTACCACCTATTCTATCAGGTTCTGTGCCATTATATCAATGCCAGTTTGGTTTATGCTCTTTGATGTGAGCAACTCTGAGTCATAACTTGGCTTTCTTTACATTGAAAAGCAAGTCAGTTTGCCACCCTAGCTTTGTCTCTAAGCATCCTGGCAACGGCTTGTTGGGGCCTCCCCTGGCACCCAAAGAACATTCCCTGCCAGTTCGCTATGCCCTGACCATTCATGTTCAGATTCAACCATAAACAAGTTGGCCGCTAGGCAGGTGTCTCTGAAGAACACTTATTCATACACTCTGAGATGCAAATAGATTTTAGGACTCTATTCTTTATCTACCTTGAAAGACACAGTACATCGTTTAAACTAATTTTAAGTTAGGAACCAGACAGATGCTTTCTGGATCTAGATAGTCAAACTAATTAATACAAACCTATTGATTATTTACAAAATAGGCACATGCCAGGAGCAACAGAGGAATTAGGGTCATATGAAGTCTCAATCCTACAACAGTAACTCCAACTTTTGTCACAGACTGCAGAGGTCTTTACATAATAAAATGACTGTAAACAGCCCACTTTTGCAGGAACTAGTGAACTGGAAACTATTGCTCAGGCACCTTATTACAGGGGAATAAACAAATGGTATATCTATTTGCTTAGGATTTTTAATAAGCTAATAGAGAGTGGAATCTTGGCATGGTCCTTAACATGATTATCAGAATGGAGGAGGAGAGTCTATTTAAGAAATAGTGATGCCCAAGAATCTCTACAATAGACAGTCTGTTGTGTTGTTAAATCTTTGTAAGGGGGACAGAACGTAGGGTACATTCACAGGACACAAAATCCGTTAAAAACTGGTAAACTATTTTTCATGACCAACTAGCATCAGTGTGTGCATCCATTTTCTGCCTGTCTATCCATTTCTAAGGTTCATTTTGCATGCAATTTTTAAAGTCCATTAACAAAGAATGTTAAAAACAAATGAATTTCATTGCATTTAGTTTAAAACTCCAACCTCTGCACTTCCCTCAATATATATTATGACCCCTTCTAGTGCCTGCAGTATATATAATGCCCTCATAGAGCCACCAATATAAATAATGGCCCTCTGTAGTGCCCCTGGTAGAGATAATACCTCTCAATAGTGCCCTCGAGATAAATATTCCCCCATTTGTGTTCCCAGGATAAATATTGCTCCTTATTATTTGTGCCCCCAGGATACATAATGTCCCTCATTTTTGCCCCAAGGATACATTATGCCCCTGTAATGAATTATGTCCATCATTAGTGCCACTTCTATCGATTTTACGGGAAAAAAATGATCTCCCTACAGGCATGCCAAGAACACTTGCTCCACATTGAAGGCAGCAGGACCTGATGCTCCCAGCATGATCATGTAACATCACTGTCTCAGGACAAAGTACACTCTGTCTAAACAGCTGGACCCATTGATTTCAATGAGGTCCGTCTGGCCCTCAAAATGGCCAAAAATTTGACATGTCCTTTTTTTAATAGCCACTATTAACTGGCTGAAAATGTATGAATGCAACTTTACAAACATGTAGCCCTGAGTGTTATGCATGGCTCCCCATTCCATGATGGTAGAAGGAATCATGCAGATACAGTTGTACTTTTTGACAGACAACAGCCTCTCGATGAAGGTACAAGCTTAGTTAGAGGCAACAAGTTAATTAGGTACACTATAACTTTATGTGACTATATATATATATATATATATATATATATATATATATATAAAATATAATCCCTTTAAGAAACAATGACTTACTCTCCCTGTCACTGAGACTCTGGTCTGTTCAGAGTGGTTCTTTTTCTATGTGGTGCAGTACCACACAATCTGCACAGTCCAAATAAGGCAGCAAGCAGGCTTGTTTTGGTCATAGGCTTAGCTTACACAGCCTTTTCTGTTTTTAAGATGCATGAGCTAGGAAGCTTCAACTCCTCTGCAGTGCTCAGATGCACTGTGGCCCCCTCTATATTCTGAGGTGTTGTACCCTTATGACTAGTCACCTCCACTTGCTAGATAGCTACAATCAGAAATATTGCTGGCTTGGTTTCCCAGTTCATTCTTCAGTTTTATGCCTATTACTCACATGAGGTCTGCAAAGCACCGCTATTTATACTCTTTATGCAATTGTTTTTACTACATCTTAAGAACCTTATAAGAATGAAGTCACATGTTGAAAAGTGTCAGTGGAACCCAAACATCTTATGCATCAATAATAAAAAATTGGCCAGTAGATGGCAGCATAACATTGGCATTGCTTGGGTTACACTTACACTTGCAGTACATGTATGTCAGTGCAACATATCAAACACCTTCACAAGGCATTTCCCATTATCTACAGTGTGGCTCAACTGTAATCTCTATCACATTCTTCCAAAAATGTATGACCTCACCAGAGTGGCAATATGTCTTTAAAAAAATACCTGATACATTTCCCACCATTAGACAGCTATGTACAAGTAATGTGCACAAAGGGCATTTTAAATTGCTATTGCAATACCTCTCCTGTGTTACCCTGCTAGGTTTTCACAGCAGTATAAAACAGGAGGGTGTAGTGACTCCTTTCCCCTTCCACTTATTTCCATGACCCTACCTTGAGCCAATTACTCTAAACCTTGTTTACTAACAATATGTTTCCTGTGAAAAGAGGAGCCTAGTCTACCAGTAATAAAGGAGAACCAATAAAGGACTCCTCTTCAAGGGTTAGTAGTAGTGTGGTCTTCCTTGGATGGAATGGTTGAGATATCTCCATTAAATAGGAGAGTTTTATTACTATTACTGTAAATGAACACAAATATACAGTAATTAGAATATTGCATATTTATAATCATCAGCTGTCTTCTCCTCATCTCTTTCTTCTTTGTCTAGGAAGAGATATTCCCTAGGTATGAATCATGTGAGGATAACTGGGACATTGAGAAAAGATTTCAGCATACTGCACAAGGGCTTAATTATTTCCAGATACTGTCAATAGCAGAGAATTTGAGATCTCTGATTTACTCTAATGCATTAGCAAAAGGGTTACAAAGTGTCTCCAGTTTTTTTTTTTTCCTTTTAGCTTTGCCAATAATGTAAACTATCTTAATATTATCAGAAAATCAGGATTAAGGCTGTTTCCTTGCATTGACAAGGTGATGCCTGGAACCCTGAAAACCCACAATGCTTTCCGACTTGTCAAGTAGTGTTCATTTAGAACAAGTCTCTTTGATTGGTGGACTGTCAAGCATTCCCCGAATCAATGATCTTACAGACATCCTGATGTAAAGATGGTCCACTGAGAGCACTCAAAATAAACAGCTCACACTGTTGAAGTGCACTGCAGTACATTACACAATGATGTGGAGCTACTGTTCTAGTGGTGGCTTGATGAGAACAGAGATGTACTGAAGTTTACAAAGGCCATATAGTTAATAACTGAAAATAGTTTCTACATTATATACACAGAGTCAAATGCAGGATTTTTAGGGGGTTTTCCAAGTGCGCTGGCATCTACAAAGAAGATTTCCTCAGTTGCATAGACTTGCCAACTTTCTATGTAAATTGCATGACGTTTTTACATAGGGTGGCATAAATGGAATCTCTCACCATGATTCTGCAGTAATACATGAGTAGTACTACATACTACAACATAAGAAGTCCAGATAACAATTTTTATTTTTCTCCAGCCATGCAGTTCTTTCTTATTTCCTGTGATGTTATGTCCATGGTCGTGTCAGACTAAGGGTACTTTCACACTTGTGTTAGAGGATTCCGAGAGGCAGTTCTGTTGCCAGAACTGCCTGCTGGATCCGGAAATCCGTATGCAAACGGATAGCATTTGTTTCCGGATCCGGATGCTTATCCGTCTAACAAAAGCATTGCAATACCGGATCCGTCTCCAGAAAACCGGATCTAGTATTTATTTTTTTCACAGATTTAAAGGTCAGCATTTTTCCGGAACACTTGATACCGGATCCGGCATTAATAAATTTCAATGGAAATTAATGCCGGATCCGGCATTCAGGCAAGTGTTCCAGTATTTTTACCAGAGAAAATACTGCAGTATTTTCTCCGGCCACATACCGTAAGGGGACTGAACTGAAGACACCCTGATGCATACTGAACTGAATGCTTTCCATTCAGAATGCATTAGGATAAAACTGAAGCGTTTTTTTTCCGGTATTGAGCCCCTGTGACTGAACTCAATACCGGAAAACTTTAACGCTAGTGTGAACGTACCCTTAGGGGGTCATTTATGACCAGATATACACCACTTTTGTGTTGTGTATCTGAAACAGATTCTGTCTCGTGCCATGGTGCAGTTGAATCTCCAAATTCTTCCCCACTCACAGCAGGTCTAAAAAATGGGCATGGTATGGGTAGGGAAGGGTACAGCTTCGGGAGGTCTGTCTCATTTACTATTTTTAACACCTGTTTTAGGCATAGAAAATGGTCTAAATGTAAGACAGCTCGGAATTTGTCTTACATTTAGAATCGGCGGTGGATATGCCAAAGTTATGTAGAGGCGGGCGCCTCTTCATAACTTCGGCGGATCCACCGCCAGCTATAGGGCTTATTAAGACCAACATCTAAAACGTCAGTCTTAATAAATGTGCCCCAAAATGTTAAAATTTAATTTGATGCTTTCTTCTAAACTGCTTAGAGAGGTGTTTTCAGGTGCTGAAATTCCCCTCCCAGCTACATTATTTAAAGTCGTTTTATGATCTCATCAACATAAAATCCAAGGGGTCTGCACTTAATAAGGTGAAAAGCAGAACACAGTTGGCATTCATGTTTCCATGAAGAACAGCAGAATAGTCTGAAAATAACTTGCTGCTTTAAGATTTTAAAAAAAATATTTAGTTTTTTTATGTGACAGACTTTTATGTGAGCAGTTTAAAGTCTAGGGGAAATATTGTAACAAGTGGTTGTTTCCATGTCTCCAATGATACTATGGTCCATGGAAGCTCAATTTTATTGTGGTGCTAATGAGGACTTGTCACCTCTGTTGACATGTACTGTATCTTTTATAAACTACTTGTGTAGTGAGCCCTTGAGCGGAGCATAGGATGGGAGTAGTGGTGGCTCTGATAAGATGTTTCACAGTGTACTCCCTCAGGTCATTGCTCCCTGTGGTTTGGTGAAGTGGAAAGATGTTGATTTTGAAACATGTTCATTTTCTTCCAAAAACCAACACCATTCCTGTCCACAGGTTGTGTCCAGTATTGCAGATCTGTTCCATTGACTCCAATGGAGCTGAGCTGCAATACTATACAAAACCCATGGACAGAGGTGGTGCTGTTTCTGGAAGAAAGCAGCCATGCTTTTTTTTATGCTGGACAACTACTTTAAAGAAGGTCACAAATAAAATAATAAAAGTCTCTATTTACTCATTGCAAAATATAACTTGCTGTAGATCCAACAGTAGTTTGAACAAAGTTCAATGCCTATACCCAGATGATGAGATATATTGGCTGTATAAGTAGCAGTTAATGGCACCTCAGATGTGCTATCTTGTAGGTGACTCGCACTTGAACTTGGCTAACAGCTGTAAGCTGGCACATGTGGATATACGTAACCACTGTGTAATGCAGGCTTTTAGTTGGTTTGGAATGGATGGGATCTAGGTGATGGGTGTCTGAAACATAGTTCTTCACCTACAATAGGATCTGTATAGATAAGAAGTGCTGGTAACTCTGCTAACTATAAACTGTGTAGCTTCTAGGAAAGTGTATCTTGGTGTTGTTTATTGCAGTCTCTCTGGAATAGTGGTCTCCTAAAATAATAGGATCAAGGCTAGTCCATAAGACCCTTGACATAGGTTCAATTGAATGTCCTCCCTTTCTCCTCAGTTTCTTAGCTAGAACTTTCCCTCTTGGCAGGAAGCAGGACCAGCCCACTCCTACCAAGAGGGGAGGAACCGGGTGACTAACCCGTCCCCTCCAACCATACCTTCTCATGCTGGTGTACATACATAACAATACATGACATAACATTGTAAAACATAGTCTAACATTTGCAGATACCCCAGGTTGGGATACTGACTTGTCTTCACCATAATTTAACAATTATGGAGCATCCAGGACACATCTCCCACTGGTAACACCTAGATAGACCTTTATTACAGACTCCTGGCATAGATGTTCCAGAATTGTTATTGTTATTACCAAAACAGACAAGTTGGGAGAGAAATCTTCCCGCAACAAAGTCCTTACCTTTCTGCATGGCTTACAAGTGAAAATTAGGTGATCTCTTACACTCTGCACCCTAGTCTAGATAGTTGCAAGTGGACAGCTTAGAGAATCCACATCTCTGGCAAGTGGTATAATGATAAACATACAGTATATGAACAGTGCCCCCTCCATTGAGGTCCCAGTACTGGTGATTGCTTAGTGCTGAACAGAATATTCTTTGCACAGACTTAGAGAGTATTTTGTTATGGATGGAGGTTTCATATTGTGGATTCGCAACTTGGGGTGGCCAGCTTTGTTTTTGTTTGTGGATTGTTATCTTCCCAGTAAAGGCCTGACCAACCATCCCACACACGTTCCTAGAAACAGTAAAATCCTTAAGAAGGTTATCTAAGTTGCTATATTATAGATCTTACCTGCTAAGATACTGTTAAAACAATGAAAAAATGTACTTTACCTTCCAGGATGCCCTCTGATCCAGTGTTGCAGCTCTGTCCACCCTACCAGGCTGTACCCATGGTGTTTGTTTTGATTTCAGCCAATCATTGGCTACTGTGGTCTTGTACACCGCTGCAGCCAAAACAATACATCATGGCTGCAACCCAGGCAATGTCGGACTGGGTTTCCTGGGGCAGCCCTGAGGAATTTATTCTTGAGGCCCAAGCCCTATATAACATTTAACAGGTTTTAAATAATAATAGACCCTAGTGGCAAGTGATTGGCTCCAAAGGCAGCTCAAAATGTTATTTTTTTCTGGATCTTTGTGGCCTATTATAGAATCAGAGCCTCCGTGATCCACCAGGGGATCCTCTGCTTTTCTGGTAGGTCAGTCTGACTCTGGTCCAAGGGAAGAGGATGGAGTGGCAGTACTGAATCCAAAAGGGCGCAAGAAAGCAAGCATCCCAGCAGTTTAGATCTATGATATAGCAATGTTGACAGCCTTTTAATGAGGAAGGGTGAACGTTGACAAGTCAGTCCAGTCAACCGTATTACCATTTTTTTTTATTATCATCTGGGAAGTTTTGCTCTTGTCTAGCATTTCCCTATTCTATATCCGCCATAAAGCACTCGGCCACAGTTTTTTAAAATTCTCGATCATTCTACTATCATGCCAGTTCTGGCTCTTGAAGGCTGATCTATATTCATTGGTATTACAGGTACACAAGCTGCTTGTAACCTAACTATCCTACTGTATCTCTGTGATGTGGTTCCTTATGAATGAGCTCAAGCAGGATTACTATATCTTAGTCTTCCAGCTGCACAGTAAGGAGAACATTCTTGTGAGAATTTAAAAGGAAAATAAAAACACATTAATAAGAAATTGGATTTGCTTTTTCCTTTTGCTAAGTCTGAAGCATCCATGAGGCTTCCTGATTACCGGCTGCTCTGTTTCTGCAGAGAGCTAATGAGTCCAGCTCTTCCCCACCATTAAAACCAAGACAGATATTAGAGCAATCAAGTAGGTACAATCACGCCCCACACAAATGTCTTAAATACCTCTTAGATTCCCCTGTGGGCCCAGTCAATTTCCTCCTCGAGCTGAGATCATTAATATGTTTTATTTATTGTTGTGAATAAGAAAAAATTGCTTGTTGGGCCCTCTGCCAGCCTGCGATACCACCATTTTCATGCTTATTTATATCCTGTAATTTCATTTTCAACACCTATCAGTTTCTTTTTCACATCCTTAACCCTTTTCCACAAGAGGGGCAAAGCATTACATCGCTGAAACCTCTGCCATCCAGGGGATTAGCGACATCACACAGCAATAACATGGAGGCATGAAACTGATTAATCCTTTTTTATTGGTAGAGAGAAGACGGCAATGGAACTGAATAATTAAATGCGTATGCAGACTTTAGAATCACGCTCAGCGGTAGCAGCTATGACTTAAAATAATTACAATTCAACATAAACTTTGGTGGCGCTTCAGATGCCACGAACACAGGCCGTCATCTGCAAAGCTTCGGCAATCAAAGTAATTCATTTGGCTATGTGACTACTGGCCATCAGAGTTAAATACTAAATATGTATGACTAGATTTCATGTTCGTGCAAATTGTGCAATCTTACAAAAGTAGGGGAAGTCTGCAATCATGTTTTACAGAAGATAAAGATAACCCCATGTAATTAAAAGCACAGTCATAGCTTAAAATTTCTAGACCTTAGTGTAAGAACTATATAATCCCGCCATCAATGATGTTGCTGCATCTAGTCCATTTAGTATAGATATGCTGTATACTGTACCAACCCACCAGTATTATTGGTGCATGTTAGCAGTCTCCCTGTCAAAGTACTAGTACTAGGGATAAGCACATAGATTCTGAATCAATCAGATTCATTCCAAATTTCCTAAAAATATGTCTGTCAAAAGAATCAGAAGTTTTGGCGATTAGTTTCAGACGAATCATGCAAAAACAGCACCAGCGTCATTGTTTTTAAGGTTGAGGGGGTTAATCGGTTATAAATAAATACTCATCTTATCCATTGGAGCTCGAGGAGGCTGCCGTGTGAAATCTCGCAGGGTACGTTTTGACAGCATCACGCTGGCTAGCGTGGTGATGTCATACGTCACTGCGTACAATATTTCTAGCATGATCTTCAATCAAGATGGCCGCGGTGGCCTCTTTGCGCTTTTTTTGCTGCCATTTCATTGACAATTGATTTGTTACGACGAAGCATGAACAAATTTGGCTTTGCGGCTAATTAAATTTTCCCTGAAATTCAGATCAAAGTCCACTTTGGATAACTCAATTCCCTCAACACTAATGACAATCTCTATCTAATAAATGTAGAACAGACCTGTACCTCACATGCAGGGGCGTAGCTAGAAATGAATGGGCCCCATAGCAAAAAAATTTCATGGCCCCACCCCCCACCTCCACATATCTATCGGGCCTCCCACCACCCCTTCCAGAGCTTCCACCCAAACACCCATCCTAGATCTCCCACCGCCATGAGCATAGAAAAGTCAAAAAAAAAACAAATAAGTATATGAACCTTTTTATTCAAAATTGAAAACCATTCAGTAACTGATAAAGTGGCCAATCTGTAACAGTGCCGTGCTGCGCCAGAGCTCCGCCCCCATCCCCATTATAGTCAATGGGGACGGAGCAGCAGTCCAGCGAAATAGCGGCAGGACGGATCCGACAGGCTGAACAGCCTGCCAGATTTGTCCTGCCGCAAGTGTAAAAATACCCTTAGTCTGTCATATAAGGGGGGGGGGGGAGAAACCCCAGAACTAGAGTGTACCTCCCAAAAGAAGGAAGGGGCACCCTCCTTAGCACTGCTGGCATCTCTTTTTAAATTCAGATAATCAGACTCTCACTTACTAATTACAGCACACACCCCTGTAGTGTCCACCATCAGACAGGGGAGGGAAGAAACCCCAGTTGAGGGGCACACTCTAGTTCTGGGGTTTCTTCCCTCCCCTGTCTGATGGTGGACACTACAGGGGTGTGTGCTGTAAATTTGTAATTCGTGAGAGTCTGATGATCTGAATTCTGAAGTTAAAAAGAGCTTTTTAACTTCAGAATTCAGATCATCATTATCAACATCATCACGATACTGATCATCATAATCTTCTTAGTTCTAAGTTCTCACAAATCTTTTTCACTTAATCACTTACTTTTAGATGCACAGTGACACAGTCAGAACAGCAACAGCAGGCACTGGGCAGCTGCAAGCACAGTCACAGAGGCAGCTCACAGTGGAGTGGAGACCACTGACCAGTTGAGGAGGAGGCAGGAGAACCGGCCGGGAGCAGACAAGAGAAGGGTCGGACTCACAAACCGGTCACCGGTCCCACCACAACGCAGGCAGGCTGAGCTGAGGCACAGGCTGGCAGCAGTGAGACTGACACTCTCAGTCAGACACTGCTGCGGCGGGAATCTGACTATCGCTGGGGCAGGAGTCGAGACCACTCCCTTCTAGACTCCAGGACCAGGTAGTATACACCCCGTGACCCCAGCCAGACCCCCTCCACAGCAGCCTATCTTATCTGCTGCCCGACCCTGTCGTGCCCTCACTGCCCTGCTCTTTCCTGACTCCTTCTCCCCAGCCAGGCCCGAGCCGGCCGGGGCCGCGGACCGCCCATGGACGGTTTAGCAAGTGTATGTAAAAAAAAAAAAAAACAGCAACAGGCGCGGGCGGGCCCCCAGTGGCGTAGGGCCCCATAGGCACTGCTATGGTTGCTATGGCAATCCCTACGCCACTGCTCACATGGATCAAGAGATCTCCCCATCCATTGCTTCAATTGATTGGCTAGATTTATATCAAGCTGGTAGCTCAGAGGATGTGTCCTTTGTGCTGCGGCTCAGGAAGCGTGTCATTTCTGCTGCAGCTCTCTCCCTGGCAGAGATCAGGAGGCACTTAAATTATGGAACTAAGCATTGTGTCTCTTATAGTATAAAACTGTCCCTATATACTGAAACATAGCTTCTCCCTGCCTCCCTGCATTCACAATAGCGAGCACTTACTGCTTGCTCACACATATCTCCCGGTGGATGACTAACTGCACCGGGAATACAACAGAATCACTCACTGACAGCTCTGGACACGCTAATCAATGATAAATAGCAGGTAAATAAACACATATTTAGGGTATATTGGGTATATATATATATATATATATAAACACTTTCAGTTTTTTTTTTTGTGTGTTTTCATTTTGCGCTCCCTGCCTTCCCAGAGCCATAACTTTATTTGCCTGTTCACATAGCCATATGAGGGCTTGATTTCTGCGGGACAAGTTGTACTTTCCAAAGCCGCCATTTAATTTTGCATATGATGTAGTGGGAAGTGGGGGGAAAAATCCAAATGGGGTGAAATTTTGAAAAAAAAGCTATTCCACCACAGTTTTACAGGTTTTTTATTTACAATGTTTGATGTGCGATAAAATTGACTGGTTACTTTTATTCTACAGGTCAGTAGGAATCTGGCGATACCTTATATGTTTCGTTTTTTTTGCTTTTTGATAGCGATAAAAAAATTTAAAAGTGGTAAAAAATCAGTTTTATTTTTTGTTGCCATATTTTAACCCCTATAATTTTTTTTTATTATGTGTACAGAGCTGTATGGGGCTCATTTTTTGCAGGGTGATCTGAACTTTTCATTGATACCATTCTGGTGTGTGTATGACTTTTTGAACACTTTTTATTTAATTTTTTTTAGAAAATGAAGCAAACAAAAAACGTCGAATCGACCATTTGGACTCTTTTCTCCATTTTGCTGTTTGCCGTATTGGGAATATATTTTTATATTTTTATACTATGGGCGTTTTCAGACATCGTGACACCTAAGATGTGTATTTTTTAAATTTTATAATTTTTTTAATTCTTATTTTGGGAAAAGGGGGTGATTTGAATTTTCATGGTATTTTATTTTTTGGTATTTTATTTTATAATTTTTATGGTATTTTATTTTATTACACTTTTTTACACAACATAGTTCCATAGGGAACTATAACATGCAATTATTAGATTGATATTATCATAGACTCTAATGCACTTGCGTTGGAATCTATGATGATTTTACTATTTTTCTATGGAGCCCTATTACAGGCAAGGGCTCCTTAGGAAATACTATGCAGCAGCCTCCTGTCATTCATGAAGACAGGGGCTGCTGCATACACACTCCAGCTTCTCCAAAGGCTCAAAGGGGAGCCAGAGCATCACCGGAGGCGCCCGCTTCCAGTGTTTCACGTGCTTAGATGCCGTGGTAAGGATTGACCATGGCATCTGAGGGGTTAAATGTCCGCGATCGGCATTACTGCCGGTTGCGGACATGAGCCGAAGGTGTCTGCTATAAGAAGCAGGCGGCCACCCACGCCTTTGGTGCCCGCAGCGCTGAGGAGCGGGCACCATCTTTAGAGACGCTGCCCGATGATGTACATGTACGTCATCGGGCGTGAAAGGGTTAATATACACTATGTGAGGGAGCACTGAGGGCAGAAGCCCAGCAGCATCCAGCCCAGCCGTCTTCTAAGTTAGTACTGCACAGTACTGTATCAGGAAGATGGATATGCCTTAGCAAAGCTCATTTACAGAGCGTTGCTAAGAGACATTTCTTTGCAAGATTTCTTCCATAAATTTACAACTTCTCTAAATAAATTATTTTAGAAAAATGTTCTCTATCACTGTCCCTATGATAGTCATGACAGTTATATTTTAACTCCCATTTGGCCAAATTGCTGGTGGTGCAGTCATTGCCATACCACTTAGTGAATTCTGCTGCCTTTAGGGAACTGATGGTGTACACTGTGCACTCATCCTCATTAGAAGATACATAAGCACCATTATTTTTCCAAAAAGTCATTCTTGCCATGTATTTTCACGAGGTGAAAAACATTCTCATTTTACGACAAGGTGAATGCCGCTGTGGACTCATGCAGCAGCTGTTATGGGCAGGGACAGTACATGTCTTTTGTGGGCACAGGGCCAATGTTTTCCGCAACAGTGGCAATGCAGCACCGCAGCAATGTGTTCTTATTGATAAAAAACTCCAGACTAAGGATCACACTGGAAGAAGCTGGGGAAAACGTATGTTGGGGTGCAGTCATCTCCTTTAAATCAGTAAACACTTGTATTTATACATATTGAGAATGGTATTATATTATGCCATTTTTGCAACTCTTATATTATGGTAATAGTTATTGTATACTTTTGTACTGGTTTATGTGGCGATGTAATACTTGGAGGCCATCTTGGCATTAGATATATAAACATTGCACTAAGCACTTTATGTGACCCAGGGGTTATTAGATCTCGATGATCTAGTGATTTTTATTGTGACTTTTAATCATGAATAAATAAAGGTGAGATTATATATAATGTGTGGTGCTTTGTATGGAGTTTTTTTGTAAGATTGAATTGTGCTGTGCTCTGGCTATAGGATTATGGAGTGTTAAATGGTGTACCAGTTCTTACTGATACCTACACGTTTTTGTCGATCTGGTTCCAACACCAGGTGCTTATCCAACTCCTCCATGTCTTTCTCAATGGACACCCTTCCTTCCCCAACAGAGCTTGCACTCACGCTCCCTCCTACCTGATCAGCCTAGGCGAGAGTAGCCACAAAGCCAATCAGTTGCTAAATTGCATTAGGCAGCCAACATCCCCCTATCAGTCTCCCCGCCAACTACAACTGTGTTACATGGACAGTGACATAGGAAGAAACATTGTGACCGTGCTGGATATGGGGGAAATAGGAGGAGGAGCTACCACTAAAGTTGATGACAATGACGACAACACTGGCCATAATAATAATAATAATAATAACAATTAATATATAATAAAAATAATCTTTATTTATATAGCACCATCATATTCTGAAGCACTTTACAATTCAGGGGATCTTGTACAAACAGTCATAAATAACATAGTTAATACGTCAATAATTTGAATAAGAGGAATGAAGGCCCTGCTCGCAAGAGCTTACAATCTATGAGGAGATCGGGGTGACAAAAAGAAAAAAGTGCTTGTTTTGTACAATGGTCCAGCCAACTTGGGAAAATAGGGGAGTAGATATACAGCTGCATGAGACAGTCACCAGTCGAAATATGTAGTGTTTCTGGGTGCATGAGTGAGGTGGAGACAGAGTTTGGTGGAGGATCAGGTTCGGAAGAATGATGTTAAATGGGTTTTATGTGGAGAGGAGTTAGATCAGGTTATGTGATAGGCTACCCTAGAAAGATTTGGTTTTAGGGAGTGATTAAAACTGTGTATATTGTGATTTAACCTAATTTTTTGGGATAGTGCATTCCAGAGAAATAATGCAGCTAGGGAAAAGTCTGAAGCCGGGAGTGAAAGGTTTAGATTATGGTGGATGTCAGTCATAAATAATTTGCAGAGGTTAGAGCATGGGTAGGGTGGTAGACAGAGATGAGGAAAGAGATATAAGGGGGTGCAGCACTGTGGAGAGCTTTGTGAATGAGAACAAGCAGTTTAAATAGGATTTTACACTGTATGGGCAACCAGTGTAATGACTAGGGCGGAGGCACCGGAGTAGCGGTTAGACAGATAGGTGACCCTGGCTGCTGCATTAAAGCGGTTTTCCAATTTCAAGAAACCCCCCCACATGTGCCGGGCCCCTCACCTGTAATATACTTACCCTGCTCCCGGCACTGCTCCTGGTCCCCGCATCGCCGCTGCTGCTTCTCCCTGCACACGGATAAAAGCATCTGGTGTCCAGAGGAGCAGCCAATAGCAGGCGGGGAGGAGCCTCCCTAGCATCGCGGGTGATGCTAGGAAGGCTCGTCCCCGTCTGCCATTGGCTGCTTCCCCCGACACAGGATGGTTTCATCCGTGTGCAGGGAAAAGCAGCAGCGGCGATGCGGGGATCGGGAGCGGCGCCGGGAGCGGGGTAAGTATATTACAGGTGAGGGGCCTGGCACATGTGGGGGGTTTTATTGAAATTGGACGACCCAATTGGGGAGGGCAATTAATAGTGAGTTACAGCAATAGAGGAGGCAGGAATAGATCAAGAAATGGAGTAATGTGTCAGGTGGCTCAATTAGTCAGGATCTCATGGAAAAGGTGCTCTCACTCTGAATGGCCACCTCGCAAAAGGCCAAAAAACGGAGAAATGCGTATGTAAATAAATAACAGAGTGGGCACTCAGTATCAGGACAGGATGCAAGGAAACGCAAATAGTATAGTAAAAGTTATTTTAATAAAATGACAGAAAATCTACAACATACTGAAATATAAACATAAACCCCACTCTAAAACTTTACAAGTAGATGGCGTAAAAGTGCAGATGTAACAATATGGAGTAACAAAATAAAAATACTGGCAAAAGACAGCAATGGAGTCTCCTCAGTGGATGTAAATTGCTGTGATGGTGTGTGCTGAAGTCCAATAAACCCCAAGTTTTTACTTGGAGAATATAGTAGAGTCCCACAGTATAAAAAAGAGGTGCATAGAGTATTAGTGGTATTAATGTGCAGAAAAACTGTTACCGCTCCAGTGGTAAATGTTGCAGATGGCGGCTGGATCTCCACTTGTAGCTGAAAATGGCATCCACTTTCCTGTAATGCTTCAGACACAGTTGTGGGACGCTGCATGCAACTGTGTCTGAAGCATTAGGCCTCTTTCACACGGGCGTTGCGGGTGCACTCCGTCAATCAGTGCGGGTGCGTTGCGGGAATCGCCGCGATTTTTCCCTGCGAGTGCAAAGCGCTGTCATGCGTTTTGCACGCGCGGGAGAAAAATCTGCACTTTTGGTACCCAGACCCGAACCTGCACTTCTTCACAGAAGTGCATGTTTGGGTCAGAAATTGTCCCGCTGGTATTATTTCACATTATAACATAGTTATAATGTAAAATAATACCCTTGGCCATCTTCCTAATGTTTAAACTGGTGCAGAATGGGTTAAAAATAATAAACTAATAATTACTTACCTGTTCCATTTGATCGCGAAGCCCGGCCTCCTCTCCGTTAGCTTGATAGTGGTTAGGACCTGTGATGATGTCACAGCATCACATGGCCCAATCACCTGCTCCATCACTATGGTGATGGAGCATGTGATTGGTCCATGTGACCATGTGACATCATCCAGGTCCTTAACCACTATCCACAGCCTGAGGATAGTGGTTAGGACCTTGGATGATGTCACATGGTCACATGGACCAATCACATGCTCCATCACCATAGTGATGGAGCAGGTGATTGGGCCATGTGATGCTGTGACATCATCACAGGTCCTTTACATCTTAGATGCTGCAGGAAAGAGAGGAGAGATCGCGACTACGCGATCAAGTGGCTAAGGTAAGTTAACTTTTATTATTTTTAACCCCTTCATCATCATTTAACAATGCATTCTTTATTAAGAATGCTATTATTTCCCCTTATAACCATGTTATAAGGGGAAATAATAGAGATTGGGTCCCGTTGCTAAGCAACAATGCGGGAAAATCGCAACGCATCCGCACTTGGTTGCGGATGCTTGCGATTTTCCCGCAGCCCCATTCACTTCTATGGGGCCTGCGTTGCGTGAAAAACGCAGAATATAGAACATGCTGGGATTTTCACGCAACGCAGAAGTGATGCGTGAAAATCACCGCTCATGTGCACAGCCCCATAGAAATGAATAGGTCCGGATTCAGTGCGGGTGCAATGCGTCCTCCTCACGCATTGCACCCGCGCGGAAAACTCGCCCGTGTGAAAGGGGCCTTACAGGAAAGTGGATGCCATTTTCAGCTACATGTGGAGATCCAGCCGCCATCTGCAACATTTACCACTGGAGCGGTAACGTTTTTTCTGCACATTAATACCACTAATACTCTATGCACCTCTTTTTTATACTGTGGGACTCTACTATATTCTCCAAGTAAAAACTTGGGGGTTATTGGACTTCAGCAAACACCATCACAGCAATTTACATCCACTGAGGAGACTCCATTGCTGTCTTTTGCCAGTATTTTTATTTTGTTACTCCATATTGTTACATCTGCACTTTTACGCCATCTACTTGTAAAGTTTTAGCGTGGGGTTTATGTTTATATTTCAGTATGTTGTAGATTTTCTGTCATTTTATTAAAATAACTTTTACTATACTATTTGCGTTTCCTTGCATCCTGTCCTGATACTGAGTGCCCACTCTGTTATTTATTTACATAGGAATAGATCAAGGCAACAATGAGAGTTTTTGCTGTTTCCATAGAAAAAAGGGATGGATTCTAGAGATATTTGTGCAGTGAAGGTGATATGAGAGGATGAGTGATTGAATATAGGGGATAAAGGAAAGATCAGTGTCAAACATAACACTGAGACAGTTGGCGTGCTGCCTAAGCATGATGATGGTGGCACACACTAAGAGGGAGATTTCAGGTTTAGGTAGGTTTAGTAGATGGAGAGAACACAAAAAGCTCAGTTTCTGAAAGATTCTGTTTCAAATAGAGGGAAGACACGATGTTGGAGTCAGCAGACAGACAGTCTGCAGTTAGTTGTGCAGGACTAGTCAAGAGAAGTTTTTTTTTTTTTAAATAATGGAGTATTGAAGGAGGGGAAGATACCAGAAGAGAGAAAAAAGTTGAAGATTTTTGTTAGATGACAGCCGGAGGGAGAGACTGGAGTAGGTGTGAGTGAATGGGGTCAGAAGTGCATTTGGTAGGACGAGAAGAAGAGAGGAGCCTAGAGACTTCTTCTTCCGTGACTGGGTAAAACATGGATGGTGAGCCACAGAAGATGCGAGGTGGGTAGAGCAATGACACTTAGTGGCTGGGAGCCCATTTCATGACGGATTTTTTTATTTTTTTTCTCTGTGAAGTAGGCGGCCAGTTTCAAAGAGTTTTTTTGGGGTTGTTGGACAGTGAGGAGATTAGGGTGGTGAAGTAGGTCTGTTTGGCGAGGTGAAGGACAGAGTTATACGTTCTTAGCATAAAATTGTAATGGAGTAAATTTTCTGGTGTGTGAGTTTTTCTCCATAGGCGTTCAGCACTCCTGGAGCAATGCTTGAGAAAGCAATTTTGCGGTGCAAGCCAGGGCTGCTTTGGTCTCTATTTAGCATCTTTAGTGCTACTTTGTCCAGGGTGCTTCTGGGGGTGTCATTATAGTGACTTACAGCCAGATCAGGACAGGAGCGGGGAGAGATTGGGGACAATGATGAGTTTAGAGTGTCTGCAAGTTTGTGAGGGTCAATGGCCTGTAGATTCCTTAAATTATAATAAGTAGGCGTGTTCTGGGATGGGTGAGGATTTGTGAGAGTGAAAGAGAGGATATTGTGGTCAGAGAGTGGGAGAGTTAAGATATTAAAGTTGGAGATTGAACAAAGCCAGAAGAAGACAAGATCAAGTGTGTTACCTTCTTCATGTGTCTGACAGTTAGAAAGTTGTGAAAGGTCAAGAGAGGTTAGGAAGAGAAGCTGGGAGGCAGTTGGGTCTGTTTATGGGGATATTGAAGTCTCCCAAGATAAGGTTTGGTAATTCTGAAGACAGGAAATGTGTCAGCCGGGCAGCAAAGTATCTAGAAACTGGGTGTGGGAACCAGGGGGACGTTATACAACCGCTACTGTGAGGAAGATGGGATGGAAAAGCCTGAGGGTCTGGACCTCAAAAGAAGGGAATGAGTTATGGAACTGGGGGGATGATCTGGAAAGTGCATTGTGGGGACTGGAGTATGCCGTTTCCACCACCATGCCTGTTCTCAGGTCTGGGGGTATGGAAGAAGTGTAGGCTGCCATAGGAAAGAGCAGCAGGGGAAGCTATGCCATCAAAGTAGGGGGCGGTGCTGGAAAGAACTGTGTCCTTGGGCATGCTGGCAAGCTGTATACTTGCTTATGTACTGACAGATGTATCATTAGCATCAAGCAGTTGATGATTACTGGGTAACCATACTTTTAGACCCTCGCTATCCAGGAAAATGTGAAAATGTTTTCTTGTTGCCGAAATTGAGGCCAAATTGCTTTATTACCAGGATACACTGTGTACGCAGTTTGCCACAGCTTTTGGCGAGCAGACACCTGCAGCCCACATGTCTAACCAGGAGGCCACTCCCCATCCCCCGCTGAGTCATCCATCTCCAATTGTCTCTGCTACCACAAGTAGCAGAAGCTATAGCAGCAGCGAATTCAGTCTCCTAAACATGATGGAGAATTTTTTTCATGTGTCTCGCCAGGCTGATGCAAATCAGCAAAGCAAGACGAAATAACCAATTAAAGTCCTACCTGGACTGGGGACATTCTCTGGCACTTACCGTGTTCCCTGAGTTGACCACATGGACCTCTGGGCAGGAAGATTGGAAAAGTGGCCAGAACAGGCCCAATTTTATCTCTTAGTACTGTAGTCAGTCTTGTACAGCCTCCAGTGTCATCTCAGAGAGGGTTTTGAGCACTGCAGGTGGTGACGTTTCACCGAAACAGACAAACTTATCCTCTGCCAGTGTACAGAACATCACTTTTGTCAAAAGAAATGAATCATGGATCTGTGAGGATTTTAAAACACTTCTAACTGAGGCGGGTGAATAAATCTGACATTGTTGAAAGTGGTCATTGATTGCCAGCCCCATCATGCCACTGCCGCTGTCTGTATGCCTATCATCATGTTCCATACTGAATGGCTGCTGTTGTGAATGCTGATGCCACAGCTGCTACTTTTCTACTGCTACAATCATTACGCCTGCATAGATGCCAATAGTACTACTACTGCCCCTAAACAGAGGGATAAGTCATCAATAGAGATGAGCAAATTTTTCTAAAATTCTACTCAACGAATTTGTTTTGAAAAATTTGTGTCGAATTTCGTGAAAAAACGGCTATTTCATGGCTGCAGAGAGCCTTTATAGTGATATAGAACACTGCCTTGCAGTAACATGCATAGGGAGTCTACCTTGGTAGTGAAATAATACTGTGAGTCCGTATGACATGCACATGACAGACGTCGCTCTTAGAATCACTGCACACTTCACTTATTTGGGCAGTCATGGGGCCAAAACTGACCAAATAACTCAAGTATGAACTCAGCCTTACAGGTCGATGTAAGCGCCAAGAAGTGCACTCCTTTTACACTGTCGTCAGCTGATTCCACATAGGTGTCTACAGAACCTGTTCTATTAACCGCTTATACCAGTAGACCCCCCCCCCCCCAACAGAGTGGGGAGGGTGTCAGCAGTAAGTTTGTGTTGACGTCACTGATTATTTTGCCCTTCCTCTGATCCGGCAGAACAATAAGCCACAAAAAACGGATCCTGTCTGAGGAACATCTGTCATCACTCGGTCAGCGTTTGGTCAGTAATCCATCAGTATTTCTAATGCCAAAAAAAAACAGCAGGGGATCCAAAACAGAGATGACACTTGAACGGAATATTTGCATGTCTTCTGTGTTTTTTTACCCACTCTTGCTTTTGGCTATCATAAGCCTATTCTGATGGGACCATACAGGCCTTACAGCTGCTACACAGACAGAACCCGTTGTGCGTCTCATTTTTCCTTCCTTCTGACAGATCAGAAGAAGAGTCAAATAAATGATGATGTCAGCCAGGCTGAAAGGCAAAATAGTGGCCCAGTCATAAAGTGGGGAGGGTGGGAACAGCATGAGAAGTCCACAGAGTGGCCTTATGACATAGTGATTAGGTGGAATCAGCATGACCACAGACTATCCTTCTGACAGAGTCTGGAGCTTCATACACACAAAATAACGCAAGGTAAGTGGCACTACAGATCCTGATCCAGGTACATACCAGTGTTCACACTTAGTAGCGGAAGTGGTGCAAGCAGATAGGGAACTTGGCCATTGGTCCCGTCACATTCATAATCCTCAAGAAGTCCGCAGCACTCATCCATATAATGTAAATCCGGTTTATTGAAGATACAACATGGTAGCAGTGACGTTTCGACCCCAATGGGTCTGCTTTCGACCACAATGGCACTGCTTGAAAAAGACCCATTGGGGTTGAAACGTCGCTGCTACCATGTTGTATCTTCAATAAACCGGATTTACATTATATGGATGAGTGCTGTGGACTTCTTAAGGATTAAGAGTCTGGAGCTGGTGGCAGCATCAGGAGGCCTCAGAGTGGGACAATGACAGTCTGGAGGTGGCAGCAGCATCAGGAGACCACAGAGTGGCAAGGTGACATAGTGTGGAAGTGGCAGCAGCATCAGGAGGCCACAGAGTGGCAGGGTGACAAAGTGTGGAGGTGGGTGGCAATACCAGTACCAGATGAAGATGGTGGGTGAAAGAAGGAGCACTTGGCATCAGGAGGGTGCATCAGAATAGTAGCTGAGGCAGGTAGCCAGAAGAAACCGGTCTCTTTTCTCAAAGTGTTTGTGTGGCACCATGGATGATCTAGTCTGATTCCTCAGGCAATGGTGGGTGGAAATCCTGGCTTATCCACGCCTATATCATTTTGACAAAGATTAGTCTCTCCACATTTAGGGTGGACAGGCGAGATCTCTTTGGGGTAACTTTGGCCCCCACACTAAACACCAGCTATGATGCCACACTATTGGCTGGGCAGGACAGCTTTTCCAGGGCAAACTCAGCCAGTTGAGGCTACAAATCCAGTTTGGCTGTCCAGTAGTCCAGCGGATCTTCAACTTGGGGTGGCAGGATGCACTCCAAGTATGCCACCACCTGCTGGTGCAGGTTCCCCTCTAAGTCTAGCTGCTGGTGAGTAGTTTATTCACTAGGGGGGTGAAGAAAACTACTCATCAGTGACTGTAGACTCATGGTGCTGCTGATGGAGCTGGTATTGCTCCTGCCACCCCACCCCTCCCCAGTAGTGTTGAACGAACAGTTGGGGTGTCCGGGACACGGACCCGAACCCGGACATTTTCAAAAAAGTTTGGGTTCGGGTCAGTTGTTCGGCGATTTCTTCCCGCTTTCTGAAGGGCTGCACAGCAGCCAATCAGCTAGCGTTTTACTTCTTGCCCTAAGAGCCCATCACAGCCATGCCTACTAATGGCATGGCTGTGATTGGCCAAGTGCAGCATGTGACCCAGCCTCTATTTAAGCTGGAGTCACGTAGCGCTGCACGTCACACTGCTCTGATTAGTGTAGGGAGAGGACGCAGCTTCTATGAGGGCGAGATTAGGCAGGATAAAGTCAGCAACAGCACCTAATGAACGGATCAATCTACAGCTGTGAATGATTGAACTTCTGCTAGTTACTTGCTCACTGGTTTTTAGGCTGCACAGAGCGTTTTTCTGTCACTTATTTTCTGGGTTGATCGGCGGCCATTTTGTGACTTGTGGTGCACCAGAAGAAGCTGCCACCAAGTCCATCAATCAATCAATACTAGTTTTTTTTTTTTTTTTGCTATATCCTACATCAGGGGCTTGGCTGTGCTAATTGTCACCCCAAGAAACTCAGGATAGCAATTTCTATATATTATTAAGGGGTTAAATACAATTGCCCAAATACCAATCCACTAAATCTGGTGTTCCAGCTTTGGCTAGACAAGTATAATACTGTCTGCTGTCTGGCAAAGGATAGATTATTTTCTGTGGTGAAATTCAATTGCCAAAATAGCAATACCATAAATCAGTGGTTTCAGCTGTGGCTGGCAAAATAGAATAGTGTCCGCCAAAACATATATTTTTTTCTGGAGTGAAATTAATCTGCCAAAATAGCAATACCCTGAATCTGGTGTCCCAGCTGTTGCAGGCCAGATTTCATAGTGTCTGCCAAAACATATATTTTGTTCTGGGGTGAAATTAATCTGCAAATATAGCAATACCCTGAATCTGGTGTCCCAGCTGTGGCAGGCCACGTTTCATAGTGTCCGTCAAAACATATATTTTGTTCTGGGGTGAAATTCAATTGCCAAAATAGCAATACCCTGAATCTGGTGTCCCAGCTGTTGCAGGCCAGGATTCATAGTGTCCGCAAAAACATATATTTTGTTCTGGGGTGACATTCAATTGCCAAAATAGCAATACCATAAATCAATGGTTTCAGCTGTGGCTGGCAAAATAGAATAGTGTCCGCCAAAACATATATTTTGTTTTGGGGTGAAATTAATCTGGATTCATAGTGTTAGCAAAAACATATATTTTGTTCTGGGGTGACATTCAATTGCCAAAATAGCAATACCCTGAATCTGGTGTCCCAGCTGTTGCAGGCCAGGATTCATAGTGTCTTGCAAAACATATATTTTGTTCTGGGGTGACATTCAATTGCCAAAATAGCAATACCCTGAATCTGGTGTCCCAGCTGTTGCAGGCCAGATTTTATAGTGTCTGCCAAAACATATATTTTGTTCTGGGGTGAAATGAATCTGCCAAAATAGCAATACCCTGAATCTGGTGTCCCAGCTGTTGCAGGCCAGGATTCATAGTGTCTTGCAAAACATATATTTTGTTCTGGGGTGACATTCAATTGCCAAAATAGCAATAGCCTGAATCTGGTGTCCCAGCTGTTGCAGGCCACGTTTCATAGTGTCCGTCAAAACATATATTTTGTTTTGGGGTGAAATTCAATTGCCAAAATAGCAATACCATAAATCAGTGGTTTCAGCTGTGGCTGGCAAAATAGAATACTGTCCGCCAAAACATATATTTTGTTCTGGGGTGACATTCAATTGCCAAAATAGCAATACCCTGAATCTGGTGTCCCAGCTGTTGCAGGCCAGATTTCATAGTGTCCGCCAAAACATATATTTTGTTCTGTGGTTAAATTCAATTGCCAAAATAGCAATACCATAAATCAGTGGTTTCAGCTGTGGCTGGCAAAATAGAATAGTGTCCGCCAAAACATATATTTTGTTCTGGGGTGAAATTAATCTGCCAAAATAGCAATACCCTGAATCTGGTGTCCCAGCTGTTTCAGGCCAGATTTCATAGTGTCTGCCAAAACATATATTTTGTTCTGGGGTGAAATTAATCTGCCAAAATAGCAATACCCTGAATCTGGTGTCCCAGCTGTTGCAGGTCACGTTTCATAGTGCCCGTCAAAACATATATTTTGTTCTGGGGTGAAATTCAATTGCCAAAATAGCAATACCTTGAATCTGGTGTCCCAGCTGTTGCAGGCCTAGTGTTAATCTGTCCGTAAAAGGGTATATTTTGTTCTGTGGTGAAATTCAATTGCCAAAATAGCAATACCCTGAATCTGATGTCCCAGCTGTTGCAGGCCAGGATTCATAGTGGCTGCCAAAACATATATTTTGTTCTGGGGTGACATTCAATTGCTAAAACAGCAATACCCTGAATCTGGTGTCCCAGCTGTTGCAGGCCAGGATTCATAGTGTCTTGCAAAACATATATTTTGTTCTGGGGTGACATTCAATTGCCAAAATAGCAATACCCTGAATCTGGTGTCCCAGCTGTTGCAGGCCACGTTTCATACTGTCCGTCAAAACATATATTTTGTTCTGGGGTGAAATTCAATTGCCAAAATAGCAATACCCTGAATCTGGTGTTCCAGCTGTTGCAGGCCAGGATTTATAGTGTCCGTCAAAACATATATTTTGTTCTGGGGTGAAATTCAATTGCCAAAATAGCAATACCCTGAATCTGGTGTCCCAGCTGTTGCAGGCCAGGATTCATAGTGTCTGCAAAAACATATATTTTGTTCTAGCCTGGGGTGAAATTCAATTGCCAAAATAGCAATACCATAAATTAGTGGTTTCAGCTGTGGCTGGCAAAATATAATAGTGTCCGCCAAAGCATATATTTTGTTCTGGGGTGAAATTAATCTGCCAAAATAGCAATACCCTGAATCTGGTGTCCCAGCTGTTGCAGGCCAGATTTCATAGTGTCTGCCAAAACATATATTTTGTTCTGGGGTGACATTCAATTGCCAAGATAGCAATACCCTGAATCTGTTGTCCCAGCTGTTGCAGGCCAAGTGTAAATCTGTCCATAAAAGGATACCTTTCATCCAGGGCCTAAATACTAGCCCTAAAAGAGATATTCCCCTAAATCAGTGGTTACTGCTGTGCCTGGATTAGTGTAATACATAAACAAATAGGCAGATAGTGTTAGGTGCCTGTAAAAAAAGGCCTAAATTTGAAATCAATACATTGGGCCAAATATTTTTTTTCTTATTGTGGTGCTTGGTGAACGGTAACAATGAGGAAAACATCTAGTAAGGGACGCGGACGCTGTCGTGGTGGTGTTAGTGTACCCTCTGGTGCTGGGAGAGGACGTGGCCATTCTGCCACAGCCACACGTCCTAGTGAACCAACTACCTCAGGTTCCAGTACCCGCCAGAATTTACAGCGATATTTGGTGGGGCCCAATGCCGTTCTAAGGATGGTAAGGCCTGAGCAGGTACAGGCGCTAGTCAATTGGGTGGCCGACAGTGGATCCAGCATGTTCACAACATTATCTCCCACCCAGTCTTCTGCAGAAAGCGCACAGGTGGCACCTGAAAACCAAGCCCATCAGTCTGTCACATCACCCCCATGCATATCAGGGAAACTGTCAGAGCCTCAAGTTATGCAGCAGTCTCTTATGCTGTTTGAAGACTCTGCTGGCAGGGTTTCCCAAGGAAATCCACCTAGCCCTTCCCAGTGGTGGAAGACATAGAATGCACTGATGCACAACCACTGATGTTTCCTGATGATGAGGACATTGGAATACCACCTCATCGGAGTCCGTACGTCTCTGATGATGACGAAACACAGGTGCCAACTGCTGCGTCTTTCTGCAGTGTGCAGACCGAACAGGAGGTCAGGGAGGAAGACTGTGTGGAAGACGATGCAGGGGACGATGAGGTCCTAGACCCCACATGGAATGAAGGTCGTGCCACTGACTTTCATAGTTCAGAGGAAGAGGCAGTGGTGAGACCGAGCCAACAGCGTAGCAAAAGAGGGAGCAGGGGGCAAAAGCAGACCAGCCGCCGCCAAGAGAGTTCGCCTGCTACTGGCCACCGCCACCAGGGACCGAGCACCCCAAAGGCAGCTTCAAGGAGTTCCCTGGCATGGCACTTCTTTAAACAATGTGCTGACGACAAGACTCGAGTGGTTTGCACGCTGTGCCATCAGATCCTGAAGCGAGGCATTAACGTTCTGAACCTTAGCACAACCTGCATGACCAGGCATCTACATGCAAAGCATGAACTGCAGTGGAGTAAACACCTTAAAAGCAAGGAATTAACTCAGGCTCCCCCTGCTCCCTCTTCTGCTGCTTCCTCGGCCTCTTCCTCCGCCTCGGGAGGAATGTTGGCACCTGCCGCCCACCAAACAGAGGATGTGCCACCGACAACACCACCTGTGTCCCCAAGCATCTCCACCATGTCACACGGCAGCGTTCAGCTCTCCATCTCACAAACCTTGGAGAGAAAGCGTAAATTCCCACCTAGCCACCCTCGAGCCCTGGGCCTGAATGCCAGCATTTCTAAACTACTGGCCTTTGAAATGCTGTCATTCAGGCTGGTGGACACAGACAGCTTCAAACAGCTGATGTCCATGGCTGTCCCACAGTATATTGTTCCCAGCCGCCACTACTTCTCCAAGAGAGCCGTGCCTTCCCTGCACAACCAAGTATCCGATAAAATCAAGTGTGCACTGCGCAACGCCATCTGTGGCAAGGTCCACCTAACCACAGATACGTGGACCAGTAAGCACGGCCAGGGACACTATATCTCCCTAACTGCACACTGGGTAAATGTAGTGGCGGCTGGGCAGCAGGCGGAGAGTTCCTTGGCGCACGTCCTTCCGCCGCCAAGGATCGCAGGGCATCATTCTTTGCCTCCTGTAGCCTCCTCCTCCTACTCGGCTTCCTCCTCCTCTGCTTCCACCAGCTCATCCAGTCAGCCACACACCTTCACCACCAACTTCAGCACAGCCCGGGGTCAGCAGGCCATTCTGAAACTCATATGTTTGGCGGACAGGCCCCACACCGCGCAGGAGTTGTGGCGGGGTATTGAACAACAGACCGACGAGTGGTTTCTGCCGGTGGGCCTCAAGCCCGGCCTGGTGGTGTGCGATAATGGGCGAAATCTCGTCGCAGCTCTGGGACTAGCCGGTTTGACGCACATCCCTTGCCTGGCGCATGTGCTGAATTTGGTGGTGCAGAAGTTCATTCACAACTACCCCGACATGTCAGAGCTGCTGCATAAAGTGAGGGCCGTCTGTGCGCGCTTCCGGCGTTCACATCCTGCCGCTGCTCGCCTGTCTGCGCTACAGCGGAACTTCGGCCTTCCCGCTCACCGCCTCATATGCGACGTGCCCACTAGGTGGAACTCCACCTTGCACATGCTGGAGAGACTGTGCAAGCAGCAGCAGGCCATAGTGAAGTTTCAGCTGCAGCACGCACGCGTCAGTCGCACTGCGGAACAGCACCACTTCACCACCAATGATTGGGCCTCCATGCGAGACCTGTGTGCCCTGTTGCGCTGTTTCGAGTACTCCACCAACATGGCCAGTGGCGATGACACCGTTATCAGCGTTACAATACCACTTCTATGTCTCCTTGAGAAAACGCTTAGGGCGATGATGGAAGAGGAGGTGGCCCAGGAGGAGGAGGAGGAGGATGAGGGGTCATTTTTAGCACTTTCAGGCCAGTCTGTTAGAAGTGGCTCAGAGGGAGGTTTTTGCAACAGCAGAGGCCAGGTACAAATGTGGCCAGCCAGGGCCCACTACTGGAGGACGAGGAGGATGAGGAGGAGGTGGAGGAGGATGAGGATGAAGCAGGTTCACAGCGGGGTGGCACCCGACACAGCTCAGGCCCATCACTGGTGCGTGGCTGGGGGGATACGGAGGACGATGACGATACGCCTCCCACAGAGGACAGCTTGTCCTTACCTCTGGGGAGCCTGGCACACATGAGCGATTACATGCTGCAGTGCCTGCGCAACGACAGCAAAGTTTCCCACATTTTAACGTGTGTGGACTACTGGGTTGCCACCCTGCTGGATCCCCGGTACAAAGACAATGTGCCCACCTTACTTCCTGCGCTGGAGCGTGATAGGAAGATGCGCGAGTACAAGCGCACGCTGGCAGAGGCGCTCCTGAGAGCATTCTCAAATGTCACAGGGGAACAGGTGGAAGCCCAAGGCAAAGGCAGAGGAGGAGCATGAGGTCGCCAACGCAGCTGTGTCACGGCCAGCTCCTCTGAGGGCAGGGTTAGCATGGCAGAAATGTGGAAAAGTTTTGTCTCCACGCCACAGCTAACTGCACCACCACCTGATACGGAACGTGTTAGCAGGAGGCAGCATTTCACTAACATGGTTGAGCAGTACGTCTGCACACCCCTGCACGTACTGACTGATGGTTCGGCCCCATTCAACTTCTGGGTCTCCAAATTGGCCACGTGGCCAGAGTTAGCACTTTATGCCTTGGAGGGGCTGGCCTGCCCGGCGGCCAGCGTTTTGTCTGAACGTGTATTCAGCACGGCAGGGGCGCCATTACTGACAACGCAGCCGCCTGTCCACAGCCAACGTGGACAAGCTGACGCTCATAAAATGAACCAGGCATGGATCCCACAGGACCTGTCCCTCCCTTTGCAGAATAGACATTTATAACTGCCTCCCCTCAACCATGTATTCTTGTACTCCGGGGCACTTCTTTATTGAATCCTCATTTTTTTAACTTTACCATGTTCTTGCGGTGCAACCCAAAGTTGAATGAACCTCTCCTCTGTCTGGGTGGTGGGGCCGAAATAACTGAGAGTGGCCTTCTCCGGTGGTGGTTGATATGGCGCATGATTCCTTGCTTTGGGACCTCTCTCCTCTGTCTGGGTGCTGGGCCGAAATAACTGAGAGTGGCCTTCTCTGGTGGTGGTTGATATGACGCATGATTCCTTGCTGTGGGACCGCTCTCCTCTGTCTGGGTGCTGGTCTGAAATAACTGAGAGTGGCCTTCTCCGGTGGTGGTTGATATGACGCTTGATTCCTTGCTGTGGGACCTCTCTCCTCTGACTGGGTGCTGGGGCCTAAATAACTGAAAATGGCTTTCTCCAGTGGTGGGTGATATGACGCATGATTCCTTGCTGTGGGACCTGTATCCTTGGTCTGGGTGCTGTGCCAAAATAACTGAAAGTGGCCTTCTCCAGTGGTGGGTGATATGACGCATGATTTCTTGCTGTGGGACCTCTCTCCTCGGTCTGGGTGCTGGCAGAAATAACTGAGAGTGGCCTTTTCCGGTGGTGGGTGATATAATGCATGATTCCTTGCTGTGGGACCTGTATCCTCTGTCTTGGTGCTGGGGCCGAAATAACTGAGAGTGGCCTTCTCCGGTGGTGGTTGATATGACGCATGATTCCTTGCTGTGGGACCTCTCTCCTCTGTCTGGGTGTCGGGCCGAAATAACTGAAAGTGGCCTTCTCCAGTGTTGAGTGATATGACGCATGATTCCTTGCAGTGGGACCTGTCTCCAATTGATATTGGTTAAATTTTATTTATTTTATTTTATTTTAATTCATTTCCCTATCCACATTTGTTTGCAGGGGATTTACCTACATTTTGCTGCCTTTGGCAGCCCTCTAGCCCGTTCCTGGACTACTTTACAGCCTTTTTAGTGCCTAAAAGTTTGGGTCCCCATTGACTTCAATGGAGTTCGGGTTCGGGATAAAGTCCGGGTTGAGTTCGGATCCCGAACCCGAACATTTTCGTGAAGTTCGGCCGAACTTCTCGAACCCGAACATCCAGGTGTTCGCTCATCTCTACTCCCCAGTAGTCATGTCTGTGGAACGTGAGTGCAGAGGACCCTCCCGGTCAGACCTGAAAGACGATGGACGATGGTGCAGAAAGGCAGTGGCTAACTGACTACATAGAAATTCTCTATAGTAATTCAGTTTGTCCTCCCTCTCAGCGGGTGTAAAAAAGACCCCCATTTTGGAACGGTAGTGAGTGTCTAACATGGTGGAGAGCCAATAGTCATTTCTCTGCAGAATGATGACAATTCAACTGTCACTACGCAAGCAAGTGAGCATGCATCCGGCCAATTGTGCAAGTGACTCAGAGGGACTCCCTGCCTCCATCTCCACTGCATACTGCCACGGTATGCCTGGGTCATCTGCCTTATCTTGCTCCTTCGCCTGCTCTTCCTCTCCTGTCACCTGTGTGTCAAAACCACCCATTTTGCTTCACATTGCTTGTGCTCCAATGTCCTCCTGCTCCAGATCAGCCCCCACAGGGCTCATGTGGCTGTGAGATCTAAGCGCCACGTCTCCAGTCCCCTGACCAGCCAGATTTACCAGCATCTGTTACAGAACATGAAGCAGTGGAATGACGTCGTTCTTACAGTAGTCCTGGCAACTGACAAATAACGTGGCCTCCTCAAAGTGCCTGAGCGAATGGCAGTTGTCACACATGAGCTGCCAGTGGCTGACAGCGAAGTAACACAGGGGAGTACTCCTGTCCACTTGGATCATCAAGAAATCGTTTATGGCCTATCTCTGTTCATATAGCCAGTCGAACATATGGAGGGTGGAATTCCATCGGGTGGAAACGTTGCATATCAGCCTATGTTGGGGGATACCGTTCTGCCGCTGCAGCTTAAGGAGGGTGTGCTTTGCGGTGTACGAGTGGCTAAAGTGCAGGCAAAGTTTCCTGCCCATTTTTAGGATGTCTTGCAGATGAATGGAAGACTTCAGGAACCACTTGACAACCAGAATGAACACATATGCCATGCAGGGCACATGGCTCATCCCTCTTTGATGCAGCGCCGACACCATGTTCTTCGGTTGTCGGTCTCCATTGTTCCGATTTTGAGTTATCGCGGAGAAAGCCAGGATTCAATTTCTTCATGAAGGACACTGAGCAGTTCCTAAACTGTGTGACTCAGTTCACCCAGGCAAACGAGGTGCAGAACAGCATGACACTGCCGTGCCCTGCACATGTGGTATGCTGGAAGGCCCCCTGTGAATTGTCCCTGGAGGCTGAGATAACGGTGGAGGAAGAGGAGACAGAGGCGGACATTGTCGCAGGACCAACAGCATGAGAACGTGGAGGCAGAAGCGGCGTCACCTGGCCAAGTTGCTGGTGTGGCTGTGCAGGAACCACATTCACCCAATTGGCCATAAAGGAAATGTATTGTCCCTGATCATAGTTACAGCTCCACACGTCGGCGCTGCCATGCACTTTGGCAGACACCGATAGACTCAAGGACAGGCCCACCTTCTGTTCTACATTTGTGTGCAGGGCTGATACTGACTTTTTGGCAAAGAAATGATGGCTTAGGACTCTCCATCTCAATTCGGCACCCTGGCCATGCTTCACCTTCTGCCCACAGATTCTACATATGGCCATGTTCACCTCCTCCGGCAGCTTAACAAAAAACTGCCACACCGCAGAGTAGGTGCTTTTACACCCAACCCTACACACTGACTAACTGCTACTGCCGCTGCCTCCGTGAACCCGGGCAGGTAGGCTCATGCAAAAAGGGTGGTTTACCCCGGGCACTTTTGGATCCAGACCTCCCACTGCTGCCACCTCGCTTTAGGTAAGGAGCCTGGCCACTCGCAAAACACCAGCTCCCACGCCACTCTACTCATCACTACTTGCCAGCCTAGCAGGGGAAGTGGCGGATGTCTCCTCCAGATCTTGGCTGGGCAGTAGCTGCTGACTTTCCTCTAGCAGCTCGTCCTCGCTGAAAAGTGGAGCCGAGCTAAGGGAATATAATACTTCTTGCGCTGAGGGAACTGAAAATAATAGAGGAAGGTTCAGGACAGGTGGGGGCACAGGGACTTCCCTCGGGCCATGCCAACTAATCGTCATGTCAGAGGAACCAACCAACTCCTGGCTGGGGGGGTGTCCGATGTCACTTGGGACGAAGTTTATGACCGAGTCAACCATTCAAGAACCGCTGGGTTGCTGGTCAAGACACGACTGCTAGATCAGTGTTTCCCAACCAGTGTGACTCCAGCTGTTGCAAAATTACAACTCCCAGCATGTCCGAACAGCCAAAGGCTGTCCAGGTATGCTGGGAGTTGTAGTTTTACAACATCTGGAGGCACACTGGTTGGGAAACACTGCGCTGGATGACACTGGGAGGTCAGGCTTCTCTCTGCGACCCCTGCTGTAATGCCCCCTTACTCTGCTGCGACCTCTGCCTGTGCCAGAAATATTTAGTCCTCTGCCACTCCCCTGTGCAGGGCCTGGCACTTTGTCTGACATACTGTTAGATACAATAAATAAATAAAAAGGAAATTAAAACACCCCAGAAAAGGCTTCACAACAGATAACTGCACCACTGAGCGGCAAATATATATATATATTTTTTCCGCTAAAACACCCCACTAAAGGCTTTACAACAGATAACTGTACCGCTGAGCGGCAAATTTTTTTTTTCTTTTTCCGCTAATACAGAGATATAGAAAGAAAAGTGAACTCCTCAAATTACAATTACCAAGCCTGTTACAAGGAATACAGCTGAACCAATGTACATTACTGCTTTACCATCTAAATGAACTGTACTGACTACCTGAAGACAAGTGATTACTAAGTAAAAGTTCCACAGTTTTTCTACCACCGAGTCCTCATCTTTTCCACTACCAATCTTTGCACCTAACGGTGCTGGCATCACGAAGCACCAAGGTCCCAGCCTTCAAAGCACCCTACACACCTATACCATCAAGGGCACCCCAACTACCATCTGGCTGGTGATCCCTGTACTAGAGAGTGCCCCGGAGGATTTAGTGCTGTCTTCGCCTTCACTGCACACCAGCCCAGGGAGGCTCTGCTAACAGTGAGTAAAACTACTATTACTCCCCTCGGCCCACCGTAACCTTACGTGTTGCCCCTGTGCATGGTCGCTACAATAAGATGTAGAAATTTTGCCTTGTAATAAACCCTGTTAATGCATGTATCAATCAGCATTTGTATCCTAATAACAAGAACGGTTTGCTGGAATTACAGAGCTGTATAATGGCAATTTGAATCCCCACTCATTGCAGCAAGGTGTAATAGGATTGTTACCCAGGCTGTAACCTCCCCTACTGAACACTGTTCAACATAAATGCTGTGGAATGATTCCTCCTTATGCTTTCCCTACACCTTAAATAATCTTTCCCTGCACTTCTAAATCGTTTTTTTAGCACAAATATTTTTTTTCTAACACTGCTCCTAGTGCCTGCTGACGTCTCTCCCTGCACTAAGTACACTGGTAGATGGCAGAATCTAAGATGGCTGCTGCTATTTATAGGGCTGTGACATCACAGGGCTGGCTGACTGCTGATTGGCTGCATGCATGTCAGTATGGGTGATCCCGCCTTCCCAGAGTTCCTTTTACCATGTCCTTACACATGCAGCAGCCATTTTAGGAAAAAATGTGATTCCTTACCACGAAACACGAGGAAATTCGGATTCGGTGCGGATCAAATTTTTCCTGAAATTCGCTTTGAATTCCACTTTGTCAGCTTCGATTCGCTCATCTCTAGTCATCAACCTTATACTCCTTGAAAAGGTTGATTACTATTAAAGGTATTGTCTAATTTAAACAACTTAACAAAGAATTAAGAATGGATGCTTCAGAATGGTCATTTAATGAGAAACATGCCACATACCGCTAAGGACTGCAACTGCCTCCAGCAGTCACAGGCCACATACCAGCACATTACTGTTGCAGCCTTATATACAAACAGCGGGAGGAGGACCAGCCCGACAGTACAGATAAGGGAGAAGTAGAAAGTGGTGAGTATATAATCATGTTTTATTTTACAGTATTCAGTGGCATTAGGTATTTATAATTTATTTATAATTAACTAGCTATTTAAATCCTTCATAAAAATATAGTAAAAAGAAATTAGGACACTAAGAGATACCTGGCACACATGAAATGCAAAAATTAGTTTGGGACATCAGGAATATTAATAATAGATGTATGGGTTATGTACAAAGCCAATCAGGCTCATACTGTCAGGGAAGAAAGAGAAAGTAGAATGCATTATCTTCAATAAATTCCATCCATGTTATTCCTTATTAACAAAGATTTACAATAAATATTTTTTTTTAGTTTGGCTGTAACCTGGGCCACATTTTATACAGGGCCAAATTGTAAAAGAGCTTCCACCACTTAGAAGCTTCAGCCTAATTTATACTTTGAAGAGTTGAATGACTTTTATCTTTGTTTAGATCAGGCATCCTCAAACTGTGTCCCTCCAGCTTTTGCAAAACTACAACTCCCAGCATGCTCGAACAGCCTTCCGGTATCAGCCTACAGCAGGGCATTGTGGGAGTTGTAGTTTTACAACAGCTGGAGGGCCGCAGTTTGAGGTTGCCTGGTTTAGATCTTTGATCCCTTATTTAACTAACATATAATTGGTGTACGTTCCTGTTTCCTGTCACATAAAAAGGGATACGTCCCTATCAGACATTTCAGGCTTGGCTTACTATGGATTAAGCCTGTTAACCCCTTAGTGACCACTGATATGTGTTTTTACAGCGCTCACTAAGGGGCCTTAGGCTGGACCACCGCTTTTTTACGGCGGCTCAGTCTAAGCACTGCACTGGTCCCCCGTGCAGCAGGGAGCGGGGACCCGGCTCTCACATGAGAGCCGCGGCCCTGCTCTAACAGCTTGGACCAGCAGGAGTGCCGATCCTGGCTGTTTAACACTTTGCATGCCGCGGGCAGTGATGCCCACCACATGTAAAGCGGTGACAGAGGGAGCGGACTCCCTCTGTCTCCCATCGGCACCCCACAAATACAATCGCGGGGTGCTGATGTGTGTGAAGGCTGGCTGGGATCTATGAAGGCCCCAGACCAGCCTTCAGTAATTTCCAGCAGGATGTGCCTCTCTGGCGCAGCCTGCTGGTCAAAGTTAAAATAGCATTGCAATTAAAATGCAATGCATTATAGGGATAATGCATTGCATTTTAAAAGAAAACAAAATACTGTCTGTTATAGTCCCCTTTTGGGACTATTAAGTGGTAAAAAAAGAAAAGAAAAACATTTATTAAATAAAAAAATTACTTTAAAAAATTCAATTACATTTTTTTCCATGGTAAATATTCTTTTCAAATTACAAAATATCTCCCGTATATTTGGTATTGCCCGTCCATAACAAACCGGACTACATATATATCACATCTATTATCCCCTACGGTGAACGCCTAAAAAAATAAAATAAAAGACAGAATTGCTAATTGATTCTTAGTTGCCACCGAAAAAACATAACAACAAGCGATAAAAAAGCGCCATTTAGTCCAAAATGATACCAATGAAAAATAAAAGTCGTCCCGCAAAAATCAAGCCCTCACGCAACTCCATAGAAATAAAAATAAAAAAGTTATAGCTCTTGGGATAGCGGGAATGTAAAAACTTTTTTTCTTTTAAAAAAGTGGTTTTATTGCAAAAAAGTAGTAAAACCTAAAAAAAAAATATATAAGTTTTTGGTATCACTGTAATCGTACTGACCCAGAGAATAAAGATCGTATGTTATTTATACTAAAAAAATGAACGCCGTAAAATTTATAACATAAAAACGCAGAGCAGTATTGCTGTTTTTCCCATCTCCCTCCCAGAAAGAGTTAATCAGAAAGTTATGTGTTCCCCAAAATGGCACCATTAAAAACTACAACTTATCCGGCAAAAACCAAGCCCTTATAAAGCTATATAGATGGAAAAATAAAAAAAGTTATAGATCTTAGAACATGACGATGAAAAAAGGAAGAAAAACTCTTGGTCAGTAAGGCCCAAAACAGGCTGGTCACAAAGGGGTTAAAAAACAACATGCGCAATCATGTTCTCTACAGATCCACAGATTTCAAAGTACAATGGGAGAGAAGACATGATTTTCTATCAGAGGATTATCTCAGCATCATCTTCCAACAATTATCTAATATTTTCATGACACATGACACTATTAATGGGTAGGGTCCCTCTAAATTTTAAGGATGTGTAACGTAACGTGAATTTAAGAGATTTGAGAATGAATAAGCTTACACAGGCTGAAGTGAATAAATATATTTACTAAGTGTGATTAAACATACGATAACACAAACAATCACATACAGAATAATAAAAAGTAAATAATCATCACTAGCCTAAATATGCAACATGCAATATGAGGTGGCACTCCAGTCGCCATATCGTAGCACATGGACGACACCCCAGGCAGTACAATAGGGCAAATCAATACTCACATCCTATCTAGAATGAAGTCTTCAATGAAGTGCCCTGAGTGAATGTGTGTCACAAAGTTTAAATCTGTTAGGCCCTCCTCCAGTGTGTAACACGTTTGTCTGAGATCATTCAGGAGTGTGGGTCTTATCAGCATAATGGGGATGGCTACTACTTTACAAGTCACATCATTACACAGAATGGTAATACTGGAAGGGAACAGAAGTAAAGGGACAGAACCAATCAGTACTTAAAAAATGCCCTTACAATACATTCCACCCCTTGCTCTTTCACTTTAATTCATTTTCACCAACCAACATCAGGACCTATTATACATATATAGCCTAGTCATTTGACAGAAAACTACTTTGGAAACATTGGATATCTAAATAAAAAAACATAAATCAAAAACTGTGTGTTGGACTAACAAGAAGTGTCTCACTGAGATTTTGTTCACTTCTGTTCTGGTGCAGAGTCAATTGTCTATTTCTTGATGTTCTTTGCACCTGCATCTCCTTTTTTGTTGTTTCAAAGTTCAGTCTATTACCTTACAATACAGGATGTCACCAATCTTGATTTAACCCTGCTTTTATAATTTAATTAAGTACATGCAGTGACCCTTTAAATATACTTGGCATTAATCAGGACATCAAAAATGCACATGTGCTCTTCATCGAGTTTGAATAAAGCCCAGGTGGACCCACCTGAGGCTACATCAGGACCGAAGTCATCTTCACATCAGCAGAAGCGCATAACTTAAAGCAGACCCATTGTCTCCACTTGATGATACAAGACGTGTGTGATAACAGAAGAATAGATATGAACATGTTTTCTGAAGCTGTAGGACCTTCCTGAAGGCCTAAAGGTACCCTCTTTGTATCATCTTTGACTCTAAGAACAAACAGACATCTGGTCAATTTTCTTTTCACAGACATAACCACACACATTTTAGTCCATGCTGGCCATTACAGTTGCTCACGCTGGCCATACATGATACTGGACGATAGGCGAAATATATTTCTGGGAACATTCTTTCAAAGAAAGCTCTTTTGGGAATGTTCTTTCAAAATAAGATCTTTCTGGGAAAATTCTTTCATTTCATAAAAGATCTTTCTTTGACCGAAAGATCTTTCATCCAAACGTGGGACGAACATATTGAACATAGCCGACTTCTTTTCAAATGACAATGGTCTGTCACCCATTGGCTAAAATGTAATTAGTTGTTAAATTTGTTTTTGTTGAAATTGTCAATTTTGATCAACTTTAGACTAATGTGTATGACCACATTTAAACTGTCCCTACTACATTTACATGAATATACCGTGGGTCTATGTTCTTAGTGTCTCCACATAATCTGCAGTGTGTGCAGGAATACTGTTCACCGGACCAGTTAAAAGACTAAATGCCCAACTAATAGCACTTTCTTATCAATAGTGGATCAATGACATGTGCTCATTTACTTCTAGCAGTGGGTGCTGTTTCCTCAAGTCCTCAGGATTAGAGCTGTTTGTTCAGGGATTAACGCTTGTTTTAGCGGTGCTGTAGTTACAGAAGAGAAGTATCCCTGCACTGTTTTAATGATCTCCTGAGTCTTCCGTGAAGATTAATTTCATGTTCGAAGGGATTATGGGCTTTAGATATATTGTTGTTTAGGCATCTGATGGATACAAGATACAGAAGCATTGTGGCAGCAGAGACAAGCCTGTACGATAAATGTAAGGAACCTGGTAATGGCAGAGCAAAAACCTGCACATCTCCAGAGACATCAGATACTAAACACCATATACACAATATTAATGTACAACCTTGTGTCAATTGGGCTTTCATTAAACGTGTTTATGCAGTTACATTACAGATGATAAATTGAATCAGGAGGACACATTGAGTATGAAATATTTTAGTTCAGTCAGGACAACACTCCCTTCTTATAGGATAGTTATATGGTTATACATATGAGTAGTGTTGAGCGCGAATATTCGAATAGCGAATTTTTTTAGCGAATATCGGCACTTCGCTAATTCGGGAATATTTCGAATATAGCGCTATAAATTCGCTATTTTGAATATTCGTTTATTTTATTTATTTGTTGTTATATTTTTTTCTTTCCCACTTCCCAAAAGTAGTTCTTACCTGTCCTGAGGATTCCTGGCTTCCTGGCTGCTCCAGTCAGTGCCCGTTGCCGCTTCTGCCGACTTCCGTGCTCATGGAGCTTGAATTAATCACATTGCGATTTCAACGTAATTCTCAAATCCGACAGTACATTTTAGTATGGAGACGTTCCCATGGTGATGGGGACGCTCCATGAGTATGGTTGGCTTCGTAGAATTAGCGAATATGACGAATGTATTCATCATATTCCTCAAAACGAAGATAACAAAGTATTCTCCATCTTCGTTTTAGCTACCTGTTCGTCAACTTCGCTAATTCTAGCAATCAAATAGGAAGGTTGACTATAGAGACAGCTGTGTTTAATTCGCTATGCGATTATATTACTTTGCTTTCTTTAAATAAATAGAATAATTATAATACTTGATAATCATTATAACTATTCTATTTATTTAAAAAAATTATAATATAATTGCATAGCAAATTAAACACAGCTGTCAACTTTCCTATTTGATTGCTAGAATTAGCGAAGTTGACGAATATGGTGCAAAAACGAAAATGGAGAATACTTCCTTATCTTCGTTTTGAGGAATATGACGAATACATTCGTCATATTCTTCATCTTCGCTATAATTCTAGATATCAAACCAATAGGAAAGTAGCCTTAAGTTAAAATCGCAATACGCGATTATTTAAATCGCATATTAATCGCGATAACTAGAATAATGACGAATATTCAATTTCGACGAATATGAAACGAATATTCTATCGAATATTCGCGAATTTCGTCGAAATCGAATATGGCACCTGCCGCTCATCACTACATATGAGTCCTCTGCTGAGTCAGTCTATTGGTCTTATTCATTAAATTTGGCCAATACATTTGGCCAATACTGTCTGGTACATAAACAAAGAAATCCACTCCCTTGCCCCCCGCTGCTTGGTTCTAGTCTCATAAATGCTTCAGGTCCCAAGCCTCTACACATCCAGATGAGGTCATGTGCACTACCGTGACCAATCATTAGCTTCAGCGGTGACGTGTCCCCAAGTGGCATGTAACCAAGCTATGACATGCCACCTAGGAACATGTCACTGCTGATGCTAGTTTTGGCCTCTGCGGTGCACATGTCCCTATTCAAATGTGTACAGGGCTGGGACTGGAAGCCGAGAGGAGCTTCTTAAGTGGAACTGAGTAGTGAAGAGCAGGTGAATATATTTATTTGCTTAGGTACAGCGCAGTAGTAGCCAACAAAAAAAAAAAAAACATCCCCCAAAGCCTGGATACGCTCTTTATCAATAGACCCTAGCAGCAAACGATCGACTCCAAACTCAGCTCCAAATAGGGTTGTCTTCTGCTGGCTCTTTTTGGCCCATTATTATATTCATGCTTGGGCTCACCAAAGGATTCTCTCTGACTTTGTTGGGTTAGCCTGATCATGAACAGTGCCACGTTCCATGTCACATCATGAAGCTAGGAATATATACCAAGTAATAATACTGAAGATGCCCTTTAGCCATCACATGTTCAATGTTTATTCCTGCTTTTGAACTCTTAAAACTGAAGACTGCTAGGTAATTACAAATCAATATGGCTTTCAGGGATATTTGTCATAGATACCAATAGGTTTTCCATAAAACTAAAGAAATATTACAATATTTAATTTTTCCTAAAGGGTGTTTGTGGTTGTTTTAAGAACCTCTTGAACATTTTTAAGCATGTTTTGCAGCACCTAGACAGCAATAGTTTTTCAGTCCACAGTTTACAGTCACTGCAATAAACTCCAAACTCCGTAGCGCCAGCTGCATGATGAAGTTGTGCTTTGGATTTCAGGCTATGTCAACTGAGCAATGCAATTCCTTCATTTATGATGTTTTATTTTAAAGCTCAACCCTTTACTGCCCCCCTCCCCCCTTTCCACCTTCTCTCCTCCCATGGCCATTCTTTATTTTTATATTCCTAGAAGATATCTTTTTTTTTTTAAGATTTGCTGAAACGTAAAAATGTCTACGGTCGCAGCCATAAGATATAATAGCCGTCTAAAGTCTATTATATGACTTTTAAGGATTTGAAAAATAAACTACTGAACAACGATATGTTCTAAGTGTTCCTGAATTTCCTGCTTTTTGCACAAAATTTATTTCAGAAAGAATCAACCTTGAATGTATTGAAAGTTGAAAACTAAGAACACAGATGATATATAATAATAAATCCATATAAAACAACACTGCTGACATGAAGCATAAAGGTTTAGGAGCTGTGCTTGTAATCCGCTGTGAAGGAACATATGCAGAGACTGCAGATGGGGTCAGTCAAAAAGATGCTCACCAGAGGAAAGATGCCATTTCAACCGGAGCATCAGACACTTTTTCACCTTTCCTTACTGTTCTTGTGGAACAGCAGCAGCAGTGCAAGTAAAGGACTGTGCTAAGTAAATGATACCATATTATTAGCTTGGGCAGCCTGCGTGGCCCAGAACACATAGATAACCAGCATATCACAGAAACACCTTCACAAAAATTATTAAAGTGAAATCTGGGATTGGTTATAACTGAAGTTAGAGGATAGATAGAAGATAGATAGACAGATAGATAGATAGATAGATAGATAGATAGATAGATAGATAGACAGAGAATAAGTAGATAGATAGATAGATAGATAGATAGATAGACAGATAGATAGATAGATAGATAGATATACAGATAGACAGAGGATAGATAGATAGCAGGGGCGTAACTATAGGAGAAAGAAGCAGGAGAAGCGGCTGCTTTGGGGCCCTGACCCAGAAGGGGCCCATCCAAGCGGAGGAGAAGTATTAAAAGATTTTGTCAGGGCCCCTCAAGCTGGGCCTGGTCTGAGAGAGCGATCTTTACTAGCCACAGGAAAGGGGGCGACATGAAATGAAGGGGTTGCAAAAAATTACTGGGTAAGGGGCCCCATTCAAAAATTTGCTGTGGGGCCCAGTCATTTCTAGTTACGCCACTGAAATGGTCCAAAGTTCCTCCTCAACGTTGTGTAAATCTTACTTTTGGAAACATTTGGTGGACAAAATTGCTGCCAAAGGGTCATCTACAGGTTAATAAATCCAAGGGTTCACTTAGGCCAGTTTCACACTGGTGATAAGCTTTTCCGGCAGGCCGAACTACCATTTACACACGTGTGCTGCTGGAAGTCCGCCCCGGCCCCATTTACAATAATGGGGACCAGCCAGAAATCCAGCCAAAGCACGGCAAACATGCCGAGAGGCGACCAGACAAAAAACGCTGAAATGCTTAACGTCAGTGTTAAACTGGCCTTACTTTTGCTCCCTACGCTGTTTACTCAGTGTGCCCAATAAAAGATACGAATGGTGCAACTGTTTGTACTTTAATTAGATTCTCTTTGTCTATAAATGTGACTTAGAGAACATTCAGATCACATTTTATTAGTAACTATCAGGAAGACCTGGCTTCGCACAGGTATTTTTCATCAATTTCAATTAATGTTTCTGTGTGTCGTTAAAAGATATTGACAGTATCCCCCATAACAGTGACCTCTACAGTATCCTGCCCCCTTAACAGTGAACTCCACAACCCCTCACCCCTTAAAACTGACCCCCACAGTGCCCCACCTCCTTAAAAATGGGACCTCAACAGCAGCTCATTGCCTTAGCTTTGACCTTTACAGCAGTGGCCTGCCCCTTAACAATAACATCCACAGTGAACTCTCCTTTAACAGTGACCTCCAAAGTGCCTGCTTCTTTTACAGTGAGCTCCACAGCAGCTGCCGCTTTAATATTGGCCCCTGCCCCCTTAATAGTGACCTCCACAGCAGCTGCCCCTTTAATAGTGGCCCCTGCCCCCTTAACAGTGACCTCCACAGTGCCCTGCCACTTTAGAGCTACACAACGACATATGTCGCACAACATTTTATCGCACCAATGTTGCGCAACAATTTTTATAATGATAGGCTATGGTGTCGCACTGTGACATGTGACATGCTGCGACTGTGACATGACAGTAGCAAAAAATCCATCCAAGATGCATGCATGTAGCAATGTAGTTTTGCTCTATGTGTCATACGACTTATTGTCGTCATGTAGTCCTAGCCTAAAGCTGACCTGCAGCAGTGAAGAAAAATGGCTTGGTTGTTATGGAAACCTGGAGTAAAACTGTGTGTATGAGGAGACTAAGGGCCTGCGAGCTTCTATTGGCTGATAAGGGACATGTGACCGTGTGTATGGCAGTTGGGAAATGAGTGAAATACTTGTAGGCTTGTATTGGCTAATGCAGGTCATTTTTTGGGAATATCTCAGGAACGTCCTAGAGAGCTGAGAAAATCTAAAACATTCCGGGACACCTGATGTACCTGTGTGCCAAATTTGATGAAGATCGTTCCAGTCGTTTGGTCGCATATAAAGAACAGGCAAACAGACGGACAGACAGAAACTCATTTTTATATACACGTATCACGTGATCCATGCATGTGGGACGCCCTGACGTCACTCTGCTTCGGGGGGTAAGTATACTGCTCCCCCGCTCCCCACTACACTTTACCATGGCAACCAACACTTTAGCGTCCTGGCTGCCATGGTAACCATTCAGAAAAAGCTAAACGTCGGATCCGGCGATGCGCCGAAACGACGTTTAGCTTAAGGCCGGATCCGGATTAATGCCTTTCGATGGGCATTAATTCCGGATCCGGCCTTGCGGCAACTGTTCAGGATTTTTGGCCGGTGCAAAAAGCTCAGCATGCTGCGGTATTTTCTCCGGCCAAAAAACGTTCCGGTCCTGAACTGAAGACATCCTGATGCATCCTGAACGGATTTCTCTCCATTCAGAATGCATTGGGATAATCCTGATCAGGATTTTTCCGGCATAGAGACCCGACGACGGAACTCTATGCCGGAAAAGAAATACGCAAGTGTGAAAGAGGCCTAAGTCAAAAATAAAACTGCAGCACTCACCGGTCTTCAATTCATGCTGGTTTATTCACCAAAAATTGTGACGTTTCAACCTCCCGGTCTTTCTCAAGACCAGGAGGTCGAAACATCACAATTTTTGGTGAATAAACATGAATTGAAGACCTGCAAGTGCTGCAGTTTTAGTTTTGATTTATTTCCTATGCAGGGAGCTGTTCATTGTCTGTGAAAGGCCGAAGCCTGCTGTGGCTCCAATGCCTTTTACAAGTATATTCCAATGTAGGCCTGAAGGTCTCCGCACTCCATTGGAATATACCAATATTTGTATATTTCAATGGATAAAACCCCATTAATTTATACAAATTGTAATCCAATGATTGTATCTTATAGTCACCTAGAGTGACTTAGAAAAAAGTAGAAAAAAATTTTCATTTCCTCAAAATGAAAATAAAAATAAACACCAATTTGCCATCACTTTGCTCATTACTTCACCTCTCCAAAAAAAAAAAAAAAAAATCTAACAAAAAGTGATCTAAAAGTCACACACACCCCAAAATGGTATCACTGAAAAGTATCACCCCACAAAAAATGAGCCCTCACTCAGCTCTGTAGACATAACTATAAAAAAGTTACAAGGGTCAGAATATTGCGATAAAAAGAAAAACTTTTTTCCAAAGCTTTTATGTTTTTTTTAACTTGCTACTACATCCTATGCAATGGGGCCATTAGAAAGTACAACTTGTTCCACAAAAAAACAAGCCCTCATATGGTTAGGTGAACAAAAAATAAAAAAGTTATGGCTCAAAGAAGGCAGAAAGTAAATAACAAAATTGGAAAATTGCCCAGGGTAGCCTCTTCCTCAAGAAAAAAAATGGCACAGTCCATTTTAGTCCTGTATAATGCATTTATAGGAAAGCTGGATAGGAATAGACATGGCATCAGTCATGTGAACTGTCATGTGACCCTCACAAGTATCATGTGACCTGGCTTTAAGTTAATTATCCAGGTTTCTAACAGGTGAATAACAGGAGCAGAACATATGCAGTATGTACAGTATTATTAATAGTACAGTAGTATTCATCAGTGTCTGTGTAGAAACAAATCTATGCCTGTTGTGTTTGGGTTTTTACACACTTTTTAAACTTTATTAACAAATTTGGCATATCTTGTCACAGACATAATACTATAATATTCCCCTCCAAAATTTTGACAAGTACTTAGAGCAAGCCAAGATATTACCCCAAGTGTTCCATACAAGCAAGGGTGGGTTTACACTAGCATTATGGTTTCCATTATGGCCTTCCATTATAACGTGGTTATAACGGAACATAACGGAATCTATAAGACAGAAGGACAGATCCGTTCTTTTGCCCATAGACTTCTATTATGACGGAATTCAAAAACAAGAACTTTGTTTTCCGTCTTGCATAACGGGACCCAGACGGATCCGTTATGCTTTCCCATAGACTTGTATTATGACAGAAAGCAAACGGAATGCCTTTTAATGCCATTCCGTTATTTTCCGTTGTAACTGAAAGCAATAATGGAATCCCTAACGCTAGTGTGAATCCACCCTAAAGTTGTTCTTTCTGCATTGACTTTAGAGTATTGTATTCATAGGTATAAGCATGTATATACCTTGTCATACGGTCACCATGGACCGCTATATTCAAACTTTCTCATTGCATTTCTCAACCATATCAGATGCCTGTATAAGCTTACATACTTTTTCTTATTTCTTATATGACATGACTTGTGTAATCTTTGTATTACCTCACTGTTATAACTTGTCTCTGAAAATGTTTTGTTACATTTGGTTGCATAAACTTTAATAAAAACGATAAAAAAAAACTTTATTAACAAAATGATAACATCAACAAGAGGCAGGTATTTAACAAATGACCAACAGACTGGCAGACATGTAAATATACACAGTAATGTAGTTACTGTAATAACCCGAATAAAAATCACAATTCAAACACTAGTCCTACTTACTTAACATATGTATCCTGTGTGCTGACCCAGAACATGCATGTCACGTAACACTGCTGCATACTGAATGTCAGGGTTTATATGCTGTGAAGCGTGTCACATGTCTGTCATATCTCCATTAGGCCATGGATACATTGCGTAAGACTCATACATGGACTATACCATTCTGCTGAAAATAGGGGTGACCTGCCTGGTAAAAGAAAGATACATATGCAAAATTTTACATACAGGTATCTCAGAAAATGGCATGTTTTTCTATTATATCAACAAATACATAAACAAATAAAAACTGGAATATGCCTTTAATATTAGACACTCCAACACTGGGAGGAAAGAAGGACCGCTTGCCCTTTTTGGCGCAGACACTAACAGCCTGTCAGCCAATCAGGGATCAGGATTCTGGCTGGTACTTTTGCTCAGAAGGTCCCTCTCTGTCCCTCACCGAGTCACCCACCTCTCACCGTCTCTGCTATCAAAAGCAGCAGAAGCTGCAGCAGCCAGCTCAGTCTCATGAACATGATGGATCAGTTTTTTCATGTGTCTTTCCAGGCTGACACAAATCAGCAAACAAAGACATATGGCCTGATCAACCTGGTTCAGTCCCAACTGGACTTTGGCCTTTCTCTGGCACATACCATGCCTTCTGACCTCAAGAGATTAACTCCTTCTTCAAAAACAAAATCCATTTTATATCTAAAGAAAGGGTTATTCCCCCAAAAGGCATTACAGTACATGCACTTGGAATAAAGAATAAAATCTACAAAGATCCTTGTTATTTTTATCGCAGATGTATCTGTCACGCTTGTGTGTGGGAGGAAAACACCACACCAAGCATAGGAGGGAAAGAGGATATCGGAATAAGGCCTGGAAACTAGGGAAGGAAGATGGACACCTCCTACAGAAAACCCTAACTCCAGTCCTGACAGACTACCAGTATGAACAGGCCCCAAAGGTAGGCAAGTTCATACACCGGATACCTAGAATCCTATCTCACCCTTCAGGACTGAGTCTACCTGTTCCTCCAAAGGGAAGGACGACCAAGAGTCTCCCTTGGGCCTAATGACAAACAACAGGGAAAGGCAATATACACACATATACAGTTGCAAGAAAAAGTATGTGAACCCTTTGGAATGATATGGATTTCTGTACAAATTGGTCATAAAATGTGATCTGATCTTCATCTAAGTCACAACAATAGACAATCACAGTCTGCTTAAACTAATAACACACAAGAAAAATTAATGTTACCATGTTTTTATTGAACACACCATGTAATCATTCACAGTGCAGGTGGAAAAATTATGTGAACCCCTAGACTAATGACATCTCCAAGAGCTAATTGAAGTGAGGTGTCAGCCAACTGGAGTCCAGTCAATGAGATGAGATTGGAGGTGTTGGTTACAGCTGCCCTGCCATATAAAAAAACACACACCAGTTCAGGGTTTGCTTTTCCCAAGAAGCATTGCCTGATATGAATGATACCTCGCGCAAAAGAGCTCCCAGAAGACCTACGATTAAGAATTGTTAACTTGCATAAAGCTGGAAAGGGTTATAAAAGTATCTCCAAAAGACTTGCTGTTAATCAGTCCGTGGTAAGACAAATTGTCTATAAATGGAGAAAGTTCAGCACTGGTGCTACTCTCCCTAGGAGAGGCCATCCAGTAAAGATGACTGCAAGAGCACAGCGCAGATTGCTCAATGAGGTGAAGAAGAAACTAGAGTGTCAGCTAAAGACTTACAAAAGTCTCTGGCATATGCTAACATCCCTGTTAGTGAATCTATGATATGTAAAACACTAAACAAGAATGGATTTCATGGGTGGATACCACAGAGGAAGCCACTACTGTCCAAAAAAAACATTGCTGCACGTTTACAGTTTCTACCTGGATGTTCCACAGCAGTACTGGCAAAATATTCTGTGGACAGATGAAACCAAAGTTGAGTAGTTTGGAAGAAACACACAACACTATGTGTGGAGAAAAAGAGGCACAGCACACCAACATCAAAACCTCATCCCAACTGTGAAGTATGGTGGTGAGGGCATCATGGTTTGGGGCTGCTTTGCTGCGTTAGTGCCTGGACAGATTGCTATCATCGAAGGAAAAATGAATTCCCAAGTTTATCATGGCATTTTGCAGGAGAACCTAAGGCCATCTGTCCACCAGCTGAAGCTCAACAGAAGATGGATGTTGCACGACCCAAAGCATAGAAGTAAATCAACTACAGAATGGCTTAAACAGAAGAAAATACGCCTTCTGGAGTGGCCCAGTCAGAGTCCTGACCTCAACCTGATTGAGATGCTGTGTCATGACCTCAAGAAAGCGATTCACACCAGACATCCCAAAAATATTGCTGAACTGAAACAGTTCTGTAAAGAAGAATGGTCAAGTATTACTCCTGACCGTTGTGCACGTCTGATCTGCAACTACAGGAAACTTTTGGTTGAAGTTATTGCTGACAGAGGAGGTTCAACCGGTTATTAAATCCAAGGATTCACATACTTTTTCCACCTGCACTGTGAATGTTTACATGGTATGTTCAATAAAAACATGGTAACATTTAATTCTTTGTGTGTTATTAGTTTAAGCAGACTGTGATTGTCTATTGTTGTGACTTAGATGAAGATCAGATCACATTTTATTATCAATTTGTGCAGAAATCCATATAATTCCAAAGGAAAACATGTCAGATCAAACCACGTGTTGCCAGTCTCACAGATCTCCTGCCACCTGTCGTGGGAATGTCCGTATGTCTCGGTACATCCATGACACTATCCAACCTTTCTTTGGGATTTTAATCCATTTATCCTGTACATAAATTTGACGTCTAGAAGACATTATTGATGTGTAAGCCATACCGGCAGCAGCTGAAGTAACCTTCAAATGCTATTAAAATGGTTTTGAGATGCACACAACCAAAAATTGAGCACAATACCTTCAACTGCAACAACCCTGTACTTACCTTTGGATCATACTATACTACTCTATGTAGCACTCGGTACTGTATACACTTTTTAATTTCAGTAGATCAGTAGATCACCCTACCTCCGCTATCTGCCTGCCCACCATCATGTTATGTACCGTATGGCTGCTACTGCCCCCGCCATCATACCTCTGCTGCTGTCTGCCTACCACCATGTTCCTTACAGTATAGCTGCTGCTGCCACCACCTCAGTTGCTACTCCCTACTGATAATCCCCTTACTGCCACTTCCATTATTCCTAATGTGACTGCCATTACTTTTACACAGTTAGCACTACTTTACTACCCTAATACAGCTAAACAGATCTACTGCCTTGTCTGTTCCATGCTGTGCTGCAGCTGCCACTACTAGTGTGGACACATGCCACTGTTATCCTACCCTATCCACATTCACACTGCACTGTGCTGCTCCGAATTAAAAGAAATAATTTTTCCAGGCTGGTTCAGTAAAGCCACTGTTTCTTCTGACAATTAACACTTGTGTTTATATAAATACAGGCTGGCATTCTGCCCCTGTTATGTCATAGTTTTTAGAATGCTGGTTCCCAACAAGCCACTGTTTTTTGTGATAACATTTTGTTTAATGGGATTTTGTCACCACATAGCTCGCTATGAAAACATCTTACATGCCAGATGATACACTGTAATGGTGTTAGTCCTATTTCCATAAGTGGTCCCATTGTGGGACCAGATAGCCTCTTTACTGTACAGTGAAGCAAGTAATTTAGAGGCTTTGTAGGACTTCAAGGCGAGGCATGAGCCTGTCTTCGCTGCCTAGTTCTGTCAAAGTGATGGGAAGAGCCAGGGAAGAAGGAGTCTCAGGTGCAGTGAAGTGCAACGACAACATTGTGTTGTTCCCAGGGACTAATTAGCATAAAACAAAATAACTAATTTCTCCACATTGGGGCCAACAATGGAAATATAATCAACGTCATTAGAATGTATTGAGAAGCGTGCATCTGACATGTAAAAGTTGTTTGTTACTACCGTTAACCTTACATTTACCTATAGCTATATATGTAGTGTGACATTATTTCCTATTCTTCTCACTGCATTAAAAGGAGGGGGGGAGGGGGAGCAAAAATTAAAAAGAGAGAAAGAAAAGACAGAACAAATCTGAGTCCTAGGAGACTCCAGAGTGTCTTATACCAATTTTCAGAGCATTTAGATCACTTTTGATGTGTGTGAAATCAATTCGGACATGAATCAAACTTTTGAAAATTTGACACATCGGATACAAAACGAATTTCAAAACATTTGCTCATCCAATAAGTACTTATATTCCTGAAAGCCCCTTTTAACTAGTACTTTATTTTGAAATGCAAAAATGGAGAGCTGTACTCAGGGCAGAGAGTTCTGGTTATCATCCCTTTCTTCCCAGAATTCCAGAGGAGGATGTATGGCCTATAAGTCTCTTCCTGCCGATTAAGGCACTCTTTCCTCAAGGAGATATAGTATCCCCCAAATCCTAACTTAGACCTCTCACCCAGTTAAGCCAGTACTCTCTGCTCTCTACTGATGAGGGGCAATCACCCCAAAACAATTGTCTGCAGATGAGGTGCTGACTTGTTTAATATCCTAGTCATGTCTCGAACATTGACTTATAGGATAGTTGCTTTACATCTGGTGGCATTAGAGGCAAAGCTAGCTAAGAGCTCATGTGCATCCCCTTCTTCTCAGAATTCTAGAGGAGCATGTATGGCCTATAAGCCTCCTGACACCGATTGAGGCACTCTCTCCCCAAGGAGAGAAATTGTTGTGACATTGTCCGAATATATTTTCACATTCTTGCCCATAATTATTGATAGACTCTTTTCTAGGGCTAGAATAACTGCCTTCAATTCTTTAGGACTAAGATGAAGTCTGGGCATTCCAAACACCCTGGAGAACCAGAGATTCTGCATCTGCCCAGGGGTGCCCCTAGCCTTTTTGCTGCCTGAGGAACAAATTGAAACAGAGCCTCAACAACCCCTACCCATGCCAAATTCTCAACCTAGCCCCTTCCCTCTTTGAAAAAGATTACATACAGAGCTATCAAACATACAGGGTTATACAGCACCACATACATCTTATATCCAGTGATGTGTCCTCTGATGTATATATTCTTTTTTCTCATCTTTTCCAGTGAGAGCAGATGATTTCTTTCAACCATCTCTTGTCTCTACAGAGCTTGACAAACAGACATCTTAGTTTCCTACTTTTCCATCATCCTCTTACCTTCTAAACAACTCATCCTACAACCCCCAATATGGTGCCTGACTGTGTGAAAATGCTAGTACCACACAGATAGCCCCCCTTCAATAATTATTGGCACACAGTGCCCTAAAGCCCTAAAAAAATTGTGCCCCCAAAAATAATTGTGCTAAGCTGATACTCTTCCATGGTGCCCCACACAATAATAGTGCTCCCAAAAGTCCCAACAATAGTAATAATTCTCGGCCAGAGTGCACTTAAAGTTAACTGTGCCCCCAAAAGTAATAATGTCCGCCACTGTGCCCCAGAAGTAATAATGCCCCTATAGTGCCCATACTAGTACTCATGTTCTCCATAGTCCCCTGGTAGTAATAAAGCCCACCATAATGACCCCCAGTAGTTATAATTCTTCTTATAAACTGTGCCAGTAGAAAAATGCCCACTAATGTGTGCCAGTACAAAAATATCCCTGTATGATGTACGTAAGTTCAAAAAAATTTCCCCTTATATGTGTCAGCACAAAAATACCCCCTCATTATGTGCACTAGTACAAAAAATGCCCCCTTATAATGTGCGCCATACATTAAATTCTCCCTTATAATGTGTGCCAGTGCTAAAAATACCTCCTTATAATGTGTGCCAGTGCTAAAAATACCCCCTTATATTGTGTGCCAGTGCCAAAAAAAATGCTCCCTTATAATGTGTGTCAGTAAAAAGAAATGCTCACATAAAATGGGTACCTGTAAAAAAAATGCCCCATTCTGTGTGGCAATACAAAAATAGCCCCTCTTAGAATCCCCAGTGCAGCCAATATTTCCATAGTGGCCCCCATAATGTGTGCCAGTACAAAAATATGCCCCTGAGGTGGAGGAGGTGGTCTCTCCATGGGTGATGTCAAGAGGCAAATGGGAAAAACATGTCCAAAATACGTGTCACAGATTGCTGCTCAATTTCATTAAAGTAACTTGTCATGTTTTTCGAATCCTGGACAAGCTCTTTAAAATGTATCTCCATTGTAGCAAGTGCACATACACAGACTGGTAAGTATTACATTACTCTGCAGAACTTATGCTTATTTGCAGACCCTCCCCTTTCCTAGTAATTTCATCAAAGGTACTTCAGGTTGCACAACAACCACTTTACTTCCTAAGTGATAGCCCTCAACACTACAAAGGCTTGTTTAAGGTCTTTCACCCTCGGGCCTAGTTCACACCTGAGCATTTTACAGCGCGTTCCTACGCGCTGTAAAACGCTCAACAGGCGAAAACCCATGTTTCCCTATGGGCATGGTTCTCACCTGAGCGTTTTACAGCGTGTACGAAGGTGCTGTAAAACGCCCTACGCCCAAAGAAGTACAGGAGCTTCATTGAGGCGTTTTGTTGCGTGTACTGTGATTGACGCCAGAGTGGTCAATCACACGAACGCGCGTATGACGCAAGTTTCCTATTTCCAAAAGTACATATCAAGTATGCTCAAGTGTGAACCTAGCCTCAGGCTTATGATAGAAAATATACAATCAACGGCCGGCTTTGATCAGTTATTTATTAAATCTCTATATGTACGTAAACAAATATAAAATCTTAAACATAATACTAAAAAATGTTTTTACCATGCATGGCTTACATAAAAAAAAACTCTTTATACACCTATGTTTGAATGATAGTCACGGTCCCTATTTCATAGCTGCTGCAGAGCTCACGCTGCTTATAATCCTTATAAGGATTGTAGGTGTTTAAAGTGTTTTTTATGTAATCCATGCATGGTGAAAACTTTTTTAAATATTATGTTTAAGATTTTATATTTGTGTACGTACATATAGAGATTTAATAAATAACTGATCAAAGCCGGCCGTTGATTGTATATTGGAACATTACAGCTAGGAGGTAAAGCGGGCTGTGCTTGTAATCCGGTAGAGCTCCTAGTTTCTGTATAAATATATTTCAAATTGAAAATGGAAGGATACCTAAACATTGAAATCGGTATTATTACTTTTGGTTTCATTGAGTCCTCCTGGATGTGATTACCATCCACTTCTTCCAGCTATGCCTCCAGCAGCCATATATGACAGGCTGCCAACAAAAGTATGTGCTGAAATATTTTTAATAGTATTTTTTTTTCTTCCTTGTTTGGGTTGTTTCCAAGGATTTATTATATCTAATTTCAATATAAACTCATATTTCAAACACAGTTAAGGCATGACAGACATTAGTGGTTGTGAAAGGAAGAGCACTGGGGTGATGGTAGACATTCCACAAAGATCGTATCACCAAATAAATTAGATAAACATCATTAAAAAATCATCCAACTGATTTAGTTACCAAGGGAACCTTAAATGTTATAAGGAATACATCAATTTCCTTATACTGTACAGACAGAGTTTTAATGATGTTGTTGCCTGAACTGTGGTTGGCATTACTGATAGTATTCTTTATTTTCTGAACTTTAGCAACCTATCAATACGAAATACCATAATGAATAGCAAATGTGCCATTCGTCACTGCTAGAAGTTCTGCTTGATGTAATGTATTAGCATTTCTGCGCAGGGAATGAATGGATTACCCAATCTACCAATGGAACAGGTTCACAGCATATTGTAACTGTATCTGCACCAGAAGCTAGGAAAACAGGTAGGAAAGGAGAAGAGGAGCAGAAGATGGCTTCAGAGACAATCAGTGACATTTATGCTCTATTTAACCCCTTAAGGACTCAGCCCTATTGCACCCTAAGGACTCGGCCCTTTTTTGCAAATCTGACCAGTGTCATTTTATGTGGTGATAACTTTTAAACGCTTTTACTTATCCAGGCCATTCTGAGACTGTTTTTTCATCACATATTGTACTTCATGACAGTGGTAAAATGGAGTCAAAAAATTTCATTTTTATTTATAAAAAAATACAAAGTTTACCAAACATTTGGGAAAATTTGCAATTTTGCAAGTTTCAATTTCTCTACTTCCATAATACATATTAGTACCGCCCAAAAAAGTTTCTGATTTACATTCCCCATATGTCTACTTCATGTATCGATCATTTTGGGAATGCTATTTTATTTTTTGGGGACGTTACAAGGCTTAGAAGTTTAGAAGCAAATCTTGAAATTTTTCTGAAATTTTCCAAAACCCTCTTTTTAGGGACCAGTTCAGGTCTGAAGTCACTTTATGAGGCTTACCTAATAGAAACCACCCAAAAATGACCCCATTCTAGAAACTACACCCATCAAGGTATTCAAAACTGATTTTACAAACACTGTTAACCCTTTAGATTTCCACAAGAGTTGTTGGCAAATGGAGAAAAAATTTCAGAATTTCGATTTTTTGGAACATTTTCCATTTTAATCCATTTTTTCCAGTAACAAAGCAAGGGTTAACAGCCAAACAAAACTCAGTATTTATTGCCCTGATTCTGTAGTTTGCATAAACACCCCATATGTGGACATAAAATTCTGTATGGCCAAACGGCAGGAACGCCATATGGTTTTTGGAAGGTGGATTTTGCTGGACTGGATTTTTGACACCATGTCCCATTTGAAGCCCCCCAATGCACCCATAGAGTAGAAACTCCATAAAAGTGACCCCATCTAAGAAAGTACACCCCTCAAGGTATTCAAAACTGGTTTTACAAACTTTATTAATCCTTTAGGTGTTCCACAAGATTTATTGGCAAATGGAGATGAAATTTCAGAATTTCTATTTTTTGTTAACTTGCCTCACAAAAAGTGTAATATAGAGCAACCAAAAATCATATTTACCCTAAAATAGTACCAACAAAACTGACACCTTATCCTGTAGTTTCCAAAATAGGGTCACTTTTTTGGAGTTTCTACTGTAGGGGTGCATCGGGGGGGGGCTTCAAATGGGACATAGTGTCAAAAAACTAGTACAGCAAAATCTGCCTTTCAAAAACCATATGGCGTTCCCATCTTTCTACGCCCTGCCGTTTGGCCATACAGCAGTTTACGACCACATATGGGGTGTTTGTGCAAACTAGAGAATCAGGGCAATAAATATTGAGTTTTGTTTGACTGTTAACCCTTGCTTTGTTACTGGAAAAATGGATTAAAATGGAAAATGTGCAAAAAAAATAGCTGTTTTGGGACCTTTATTTTTATTTTATTTTCATTTACATCGTTGAACTGAGAGGTTAGATTGTGTGCTATTTCTATAGAGCAGGTTGTTACAGATGCGAAAATACCAAATATGTATACTTTTTTATATTTATTTAAGTTTTACACAATAATATTATTTTTGAAACAAAAAAAATCATGTTTTAATGTCTCCTTAGTCTGAGAGCCATATTTTTTTAATCTTTCTTGGCGATTGTCTTATGTAGGGTATCATTTTTTGCAGGATGAGATGATGGATTGTTTGGCAATATTTGTGGGTGCATATAACTTTTTGATTGTTGGCTATTACAGTTTTTGAGATGTGAGATGACAAAAATGTTTTTTTTTTACATTGTTTTTATTTTTATTTTTTATGGTATTTAGCTGAGGGGTTATATCATGTGATATTATTATAGAACAGATTCTTACGGACGCGGCAATACCTAATATGTATACTTTTATTTATTTATCTTACTATAACAGCATTTTAGAAAAAAAAAATAATTTAGTGTCTCTATAGTCTGAGAGCCATATTTTTTTATTTTTTGGGGCGATTGTCCTGACTAGGGGCTCATTTTTTGCAGGATGAGATATTGGTTTGATTGCTACTATTTTGAGAGGCATACGCCTTTTTGATCGCTTTTTATTACACTTTTTGTGATGTAAGGTGACAAAAAATGGCTTATTTTACACCATTCTTGTATTTGTTTTTTTATGGTATTTGTGTGAGGGGTTAGGTCATGTGATATTTTTATAGAGCAGGTTTTTTAGGATGCGGCGATACCTAATATGTGTAGTGTATTTTATTTTTTTAATTTTTATTCAGTGATATGTGTTTTTTTTTTTTTTCACTTTTTTACATTTTTTTTTGACCCAGACCCCCTTGGTTCTTGTATATCCAGTGGATCTGGTGTCTATCTAATACAGTAGAGTACACTATACAGTGTACTATGCTGTATTTTTTTTACTTTACATAGTCTAAGCAGACTAGTGCCTTTAGCACAAGCCTTTAAGCAGACTAGTGCCTTTAGCACCTCCCTCTGCGATCCCATCCTATCGAGGGGCTGCAAAGGCACAGCAGCCCCCCATGGGAGAGGGAGGGAGCTCCCTCCCTGTTAACCCTTCCATATAGCGGTCCATACGGACCACGGCATGGAAGGGGTTATAACTGCTGACATCTGCAGCACAGATGTCAGCAGTTTTTTTAGCAAAGTGTCAGCAATGTGCTGACACTTTGCTAAATCCACTAGACACCAGGGAAGAATACTCCTGCACCGCCTCCCGCCGCCCACAACCACCCCCCTGCACCCCCGCAGCCAAAATATGATTGGGGGCTGCAGGGGGGGTTTAAAATTAACCCTTTGTGGGCATTAACGCTCTGATCCCCGCGATCACAGAGATCACACAAAGCGCTGCAAACCGCAGGTCTGAATTGACCTGCGGTTTGCAGCGAACACCGATATAGGGGGGTCACAGGACCCCCTGGGCATTGTAACAAGGTACCTGCTGAATTATTTCAGCAGGTACCTTGTTCCGATCACTGCTGGCTGAGCAGCAGTGATCGGAACTACTCATGACGTACCGGTACGTCATGGGTCCTTAAGGACTCGGGAACCATGACATACCGGTACGTCATAAGTCCTTAAGGGGTTAAAGGCTATGTACACCTTTGGGGGGGATTTTTTTTGCATTGTACTCATTTTGAGCTAAAAATAATTTTTTAAATTGGTATTTTTTATAAATATGGAACCTTTTTTTCTGTACAGGTCTGAGATTCTCTATTAAAGGGATCTGGATTTTCTCTCTGCTCTATCAGCCAGCTAATCTGACTGACGGGCTCCTTATCTCTGCTCTCTGACATGATAAAAAGTGTTGAGCAAATTGAAGTTCACGAAGTAGACTTTAATCCGAATTTCGGAAAAAATTTGATTCAACGCAAAGCCGAATTTCATCATGCTTTGTGGTAACAAATCGATTTTCCCTGAAATGGAGGTAAAAAACCCACATATATAACTAATTCATTTGAGCTCAAAGAGGCCGCTGCGGCCACCTTGCTTGAAGATACAATGGGAAATCTCATGCCCAGTGACGTAGAACATCACCACATTGGCCGAAGTGATGACGCCATCACGCGCCATTCGAGATTTCGCACTGGATGTTCAAGCAAGATGGCCGTTGCAGCTTCTTTGTGATCAAATGGATGAGGTAATTATTACAATTATTATTATTTTTTTAATTATTAACTACTAAAATGCTTTAATATGGATCTCAGATGCCACAATCAGTGATGAACGCAGCATCTGAAAGGTTCAATGATGGGGGGAGCACAATCGCCGTTCACTATCATTGCACCCGCTATTTACAAAGAAATGCGGTTCTTGATGAAGTAATTCATAATTTTGAGAATTTTGCTCATCTCTAATTATAAACACTCATTATAGCTCAGTTTTTATCTTACTGAAAAGAATGTGGCTTAAATAAGTGTTTATGACATCTTAGTAATTTACAGATAAATGATCAGCACAAAGTGAAAGTAAAAAGTACTATTCACATAGCTAGACAGACCCTTTGTGACAGAACAGCTGAATACTATTAATAAAAACCAGTTGAAATAATTATTTTTAGTCCAAAATGAGTAGAATGCAATCATTAAAAAAAATGCTTCAGAAGGTGTGCATAGCCTTTAAATCCTGCTATAATACTTGGTTCCAGTGTGTTTGTTAGTTCTCTCTGCTTATAGTATAGTGAGTGCTTCCAATCCGGCTTCTTTACCTGACTCGTTTTTTTTTTTTTTTGCTTTCTCCTTGCTTGCTACTGTGTTTGACCTTAGACTGTTTATTGACCATACTCCTGCCTTTTTGTCCTTGTACCTTTTGTCTCTCTGGGTTCTTGACATGTTGTTTCTAACATTGCTATTGAACACTGTTTTGGCTTTGATTGTAGAACTACTGTGGCCACAGCATTCATGTAAGTGGATTAGGGCTTGTTGGGGCTGGGTGCTTGTCTTTTGGGGCCCACCGCTGACCCTGATCGAGGTGCTGCCTACCCGCTGGAAAAAGGGCCACACATTAAAGGCCTGAAGCTATGTTTGCACCATATTGAATTAAGTACATATTGTTCAAGCAAAGGGATGTCTACATCGTTATAAGGCTGACGGTTGTGAATAACTCAAACGCTTCTGGTGTGCTGTCATACTGTAAGTAGTCTATGTTTTGGATTTGATGTTTTTCCGCCCTGTTTCTGCACACTATACCTACCAGCAGCTACCCAGAGAATGCAAGATATATTCTATACCACTCGCAGGGACTGCTCAGGAATTAAATTAGATAGTGGGACAACTCATAACACGGTAGCTACTGTAGTACCCGTCTCTAAAACAGCCTAGGGCAGTGCTATACACCACCCATTTGGTCTGGTAATGTCACCAGGCTCACTGCTAGGTGGAAGTCTCTGCCTAGCATAGTTATGTGAAGCCCAGTACATCTCCAGCACACAACAAACAAAGCTCTAATGCTTCTCTCTCACATAGTAAATGAGTAAAGAAGAGGTTATATCTGGGCTCAGCCCTGAATCCGGAGAATCCCATTAAGAGCCTCACTTATGGGGTTGTCTCCTGAAATGAGATGTTGGCAGTTGTTGAGAAAGAGAATATTAAGCCAGGCATATTAAATTTTAACATGTCTGATCCTTTTTGTCTTGGGGATTTGAGCCACCTGCCAGGGTGACATGCAGTGCGCATGCGCTGGTTGCTGGTTAGGCTACTTTCACACCACGTTTTTGCTGGATCCGTCATGGATCAGCAAAAACTTCCATTCTGATAATTCAACCATCTGCATCCGTTATGAACGTATCTGGTTGTATTATGTCTTCTATAGCCATGACGGATCCGTCATGAACACTATTGAAAGTCAATTGGGGGGACGGATCCATTTTCTATTGTGTAAGGATCCGTTTTGCTCCGCACCACATCGCAGACTGAAAAACGCTGCTTGATGAATATAGCAGAAAGGGCAAGAGTGAAAGTAGCCTTACTTAACCGGCGCTTGCGCACTGCATATCAGTATGCCCCTGCCCACAGTGGGCAATGTACTGCGCTGGATTATGAATGAAGATGAGAATGACACCGCAAAGGGTACAGGACTGGCCGCACAATACAGAGGGGAGGAGTCAGGCGCAAATAAGGCGGGGAGCACTGGGCACTTGCAGCACACTCTCCGCCCCAGAGCACTTGCGATAGGTAATTTGCATATCTTTAAAACTTTGTTTTTGCCACTTTGGAGACTCTGAAAAATGAAACCCTGTACTATCAGTGCCTCGCACAGACCTATATAATCAGTTTAGAACATGTTATGTAGGTGACAGACTCCCTTTAAATATATAGGTTGATAAACTTACTGTATATCAGTCACAGCCGTATTCATTCGGTGTTTCCGGGGACTTGATTTTTTGAGAATATTGCATATATACATATATTATATATAATATTGCTGACAAGTCATGCGTCAAAAATATATCCCTGTCCCCCACTGTAGTCATAAGGTTCACATACTGTTAACATATGGATGTAGGATTCTGCAAATGCTGAACAGTAGCATTTTTCTGACATTTAAGCTATTAGTAAGCTGCTGAAATTTTATTAAAAACGTTTAATGTAGCAGGAGAAACAAATTCAATTCCCAGAATACCCTTTAATATTATTAAAGTAGTTTTATCCAAGTATAAAAAAAAGGCTGTATGTGGATGTAGGATAGAGACTTTGAATTCAACATCAAACCCCAGAGACGTGCTTTCCGTTCACAAAAAAGGTTAATATGTACGGCACATTGCCATTAATAGTCAGCAACATAAGGAAAATGAGTAGTGATGAGCCAAGTATTGTAAAATTTGATGTGGCAGCTTTGCCAAATTTTACAAAAAAATTTGCTTCGTGACTAATTACTTTGTCACAAAGCGCATTTCTTTGTAAGTAGCGGGTGCAATGACAGGGAGCAGTGATTGCACCGCTCACCGTCATTGTACCCCTCAAATACCTCGTCCATTTGATCCCGCCATCTTGATTGAAGATCTAGTGCAAAATCTCGAGCGGCCTGTGACAACGTCAACGTCATATGTCACCGCACACAGGATTTCATTGCAGATATTCAATAAAGATGGCAGCGGTCGGCTCGCTGCGATGAAATGGATGAACATTTTAACATTTTTTACCACCATTCAGGGGAAATTGATTCACTACCACAAAGCACGAGGAAATTCGGTTTTGGGATGAATCGCATTTTCTTTAAATTCGGATCGAAGTCCACATCACAGCTGCTGTGATCAGACATAGAAAGAGACATACACAGGCCCAATTACCAGGCCACAGACCAGGCCCCAAGTCCTCTTAAAAGGGAGGCACCGGAAAATGGATAAGTGCCAGAGGGGCCAGTAACGTGGTCTGTGCATCAGCCTCTGGAAACACTTAAACTCCATTTTCACCCAGGCAGCCCCCCTGACTTGAGCATCGGACCAGTTCATGACCCGATGCTCTCCTTTGCCATGCACTAATTCGCTGGGCAAAGGCATTTTACGGATTTCCGGTGATGAGCCGGGCTCTCCATGGGGCTGCCAAGAAGCCCGGTGATGTCACCGGCACTGATAGGCAGGCTTTAGTGCTGCCCTCGTCTGTAAAACGGCTAGGGCAGCGCTAAAGCACGCCCATTAGAGCTGATGACGTCACAGAACACACTGCCAGGCTGAAGCTTCCACCCGGCAGTGTGTTATTGTAAACAAAAGAGCCCTTGCCCTGCGCGATCTAGCACAGGGCAAAGGAGAGAATTGGAGCATAAGATGCTCCGATGCTAACATCAGAGGTGCTGCCTGGGTGAAATTATGGGTATATCCGTGTTCAGCTCTGAACCCGGAAAACCCCTTAAAAGGGGTTGTCTCACCCCATCACGCCTCTGGTTCATACTGGCTGCCATTTTTCTTCTTTTAATATACTGTTCGTTTCTAGGGCTTACAACCAGCACTGTAATACAGTCTTTCTGGTGTCTATCTATCTATCTATCTATCTATCTATCTATCTATCTATCACATATCTATCTATCTATCTACCCCCCCCCCAGTGTGTCCTGTGAGCATATAAGAAGCTGGAGAACCTCTGTACATACCTGCTGTAGTTCTGCGCACACAGGATAACCTCCTGCAATTGAATGAGCAGCCCCAATAGTGTCTGATTTTCTTATGCGAGTGCCATAATTGTGAGGTCATGAAATGCTCTGATATCTTGCTGAGATATCATGTACTCATTTGCATATGCAGATGTACTGTCTCTTAAACTGTTGAAAACCCCTTTAATTGATGTTGTCTTTTAGATTGTCGAAAAAACACCTTTAATTTCCTGCCAGATTGAAATCTTTCAACCCATTGGAACCTGTTGACACAATATGAATAGCTATTAGATGTGTGAATGTAATAAAATGGCCATACAGTGTATATCTATCTATCCATCTATCTATCCATCTATCTATCCATCTACCCATCTATGTATTCCCCAGTGTGGCCTGTGAGCATGGAGGCAATTAGAGAATGAGCAGCCCCAATAGTGTCTGGTGTACTTATGCAATACACCAGATAGGGTATTTGCAAATAGTTTGGTTTATATTACTATTGTAATGTTTTACTTATGTCATCTACTGTACACCAGCAGATGGCATTAGTGGTAGTGGGAATGGAATCCACCCACCCCCCACTCCCCAACACACACACACACCCACACCTCTTGATAGGAGTGGGCTGTTCTGACTTCTTGTACAGGATAGAGGAGAGGAGAGAGCTAGCTTGGCTAGTGAGGAGACAGGGGGAACATTATCCGTTCCTGCTCCTTAGGGCCTTAGGAAAATCCAGCGTATTACTATACTAACAATGAATAGGGACAAAATTCAAAGCACATAGTCCAGCAAAATAAATCCCTTTAAAAAATACCTTTTAATAGTCCTATTAAAAATCATGGACACCCGGTCCAAAAATAGATCAAAAAACACCCATAACAAAAAGATAATGTAAGATGCTGTTTTGACACGGATACTCAGCACCACAAATTATTTCAATGACATACGTTGGTCAATCAGTGCTATTATTCCCTGGTGTCACCCTAGGTTTGTCCTCAGCCCAGGGACATCCCCTGAAGGTGGAAATACCCTGTCCCCGAACCTAACCTGTGTAACCCTAGTTAGCACCCTAGTCTAGGTAGATATCCCGAGTATCCGTGTCAATACACCTTTGAGGTTTTTGTACCCTCTGAGTTGAACTCTATCTTGTCTTAGAGGTTTATTTATGCGCAGGAATTAGAAAGTGCACATCTATATCCTGCTGCTATTTTTCGAGTTGTATCATTTTACTTACCCCGTGGTGGGGGTCTGTATTGATACGGATACTCGGGATATCTACCTAGACTAGGGTGCTAACTAAGGTTACACAGGTTAGGTTCGGGGACAGGGTATTTCCACCTTCAGGGGATGTCCCTGGGCTGAGGACAAACCTAGGGTGACACCAGGGAATAATAGCACTGATTGACCAACGTATGTCATTGAAATAATTTGTGGTGCTGAGTATCCGTGTCAAAACAGCATCTTACATTATCTTTTTGTTATGGGTGTTTTTTGATCTATTTTTGGACCGGGTGTCCATGATTTTTAATAGGACTATTAAAAGGTATTTTTTAAAGGGATTTATTAGGGCCTTAGGACCAGAAATCAATCTCCACTGTGAAGAACACTGCTCCAGAGGAACAGGAAGGTTCAGAGGCCCTAGAATCCATCGGAGCTATGATGTTCCAGACAGCAGAGTGACCACCTCTACATATACTGTACTGATGCAAGTACATAACCAAAGTCCCTGTGAGGTAGAGGATAACAAGTTAAGACACCTATCAGGCCAAACCTGGATAGGCATATCTGTCACCCTGCATTAGATAGTGGACGTCTACATTCACAGGTGTCAACTTTATAGCCATAGTAAGGAGGAATCAGGAGAGAGAGACTTTGTCAGCTAGTATATATCTAAGTGCCATCTAACCAGCCACCATACCTCATCATCAGACTGCACCTTGTATTCATTACTGCTGGATGTATCACAAGTTACTATTTGCATTCAGTAAAAAAAAGCTGTTTGTTGTTCTCTTAAGGCTGCCTGGTTACGTTAAGCACCTTTTCACTGCACTGAGACCCAGAGAGAGACGGCCTGAGGGAGCACACTTCATCAGGACCACTACCACTGCCACCCTCCTCACCAACTTCTCAGGGGCTTACTGCACTTATACAAGGGCTAGCATTGTCATGTCATAAAATGCTGCAATATTATATGCTAGTGTCAGGGAATGCTGTGATATTGTGCTCATTTGTATATGACGTTGACAATCAGCTGTCTTTTAAACTTGTGGAAAACCCCTTTTTTTGCCTCCTAGACTGAAAGCTTCCCACTCATTGGATACTGTGGACACCATATGAAGTGCGGCCAAGACAAGCTATTAGGTGCTAGATGGGTGTCCATAATATCTATCTATCTATCTATCTATCTATCTATCTATCTATCTCATATCCAGTGTTGGTCTGGCCCACCAGAATACCAGAAGATCCTTCAGAGAGCCCAGGGTCTGATACCATGATGGGCCCCCAAAGTCAAGGAGAAAAGAGAACATTTGGATCTGCCTTTGGAGACAATAAATTGCCACTAGGGTGTATTTCTTTGAATCAAAACCTTTTAAACTTTCTGGATAATAAGGGGTTGGGCCCCTAAAATAATTTCCTCTGGTGGGCTCAAGGTATCTCAGTCCGACCCTGGACATAGTTTTATGGCGCCATATATTACAGGCATTTACTAGAGGATATGTTATCTCACTCTCATTGGAAATCTATGAAGATGGAAGGTGTCATCGGTAATCTGAAATCCTACCAGTGAACCGTAAAGTAAAACTTATCACCTAATAAAAAAGAACATATTAATATTTGTATGGCAGGTGCTTCCGCTCATATCAAAATGATTAACCAGGCTGCATGACCATCATGACCTAGAAAAGGATATTATATCACATATATTTTCATCTGACTGCAGGGGACAAACATATGATCACCTTTGTATCACTTTACTGAGGTAACGCTTTCAGTTGGCTGGGAATTAGGGTAAAATAGTGGGTCCTATATCATACAGATAGCCCCTAGGGCAGCCGAGCTGTAAGGTATAATGTCCATTTAAACAAATTAAACATGGTTGCAAATTAAACCCCCCTTCTCCGCTGTCAAGGACTGCCCTTTTTCAGCTCCTGAAGTGACAGTAATTTAAAATTCCTTTGGCTGCCCTGACAAGATTCTTCACGAGAAGACAAATAGCTAATGGCTTGATATGCCACAACTAAAGATATTACACAACTAAAGAGGAACTTCAGCTAATCCGTCACTTTTCTGCCTAAATGAAAGAACTGGAGGTTGGGGATGTAGAGATGTGATAATAAACACAAAAGAATACATGAGCCTTTTATTAGAAGTTTAGATTTTTATGTATTTTGACTTTGAGCTCCATTTAACTCTTTGCTATGCAGGAATATTGCAGTAGGTTCGGTGGGCTGCATTCCTCACAAGTCACTATTGCGTGATGTACTCAGTGTAATCACTTTAAAGCTCCTGGTTACAAAAGGTCTATACAATCACGGCCCCTAGTCAAAATATTTGGTGTTGGTTCTACCCCACCTGTAAAATGTGGACAGTCTCATACTTTATAGCATAAGTTCATATAAACACGGCACTCGATTTCAGATATTTTTGAAATGCACTTATTTTTATTGTTGCATATTAATGCCACCATTCATTTTACATAATTATTTGGCCGACGTTTCGGTCATATAGACCTTTATCAGGGCCTTAGCCCTGATAAAGGTCTATATGACCGAAACGTCGCCAATAATATGTAAAATGAATGGTGGCATTAATATGCAACAATAAAAATAAGTGCATTTCAAAAATATCTGAAATCGAGTGCCGTGTTTATATGAACTTATATTGAAGAGGGGACACCCTATTACACTGAGCACCGAAATTACCTTTTAAGAAGGTGTGCTGATCATAGATTTAATAATTCATACTTTATAGCAGCCATATATAGGAGAGGGGGATGAGTATACTTGGCGTCAGCCACTGAATTCTATGGAGATAGCCAAACCAGTGACTCACTTAGGCCTCATTCACACGTCAGTGATCTGGTCAGTGATTCCCACCAGTGATTTTGAGCCAAAACCAGGTGCGGCTCTAAACACAGAAGAGGTGCAGATCTTTCCCTTATACCCTATGTCTGTGGATGCTCCGATCCTGGTTTTGGCTCACAATCACTGACCAAAACACCGATGTGTGAATAGGGCTTTAGGCTGGTTTTACAGTCTTTTTTTATTGTTTTTGCTGTGAGGGAGGGTATGCAATTTTTGCTTTTTTTCGAGCATTTGGCTTTTACTTTAAAATGTATTTTAAATTGTGAAGTTCATGACAATTTTGTTATAACATTTCAGTTGTGCCTTTTAAGCATTTTTTGACCTAGGTATGGCATTTTCTCCAGGCTTTTTAAGCTGCCTGTGACAATACCTGTTAATGGTTACACACAATTAAAAACACTTGAGAAAACTGCAAAATAATGCATCACAAAGGTGACAAAAATAGTTTAACACTTTTAGCCCCAGGTGATTTGCCATTTTTGGGTTTTCGTGACTTTTTGTCATTTTTTAGCCACTCTCACTACTTTTGAAAAGTGGGCAGGAAAGTGGATGTGGGGTAGGTATAATACTTTAGTTTCATGCCACATTCATATCTGTGATTTTTTTTTTTAATGTCTAGCAAAATATCACAAAATCACTCCAGTTAGAGGGGTTGCCTAGGAAAACTGAAGTAGCATGTCTAGACAAAAGTGTTCGAATGTGTTACAAAGCTGATGTAGATATGCTGTATCACTTGAAAAGATATGGCTTGGGGTTACTCCTAAGGGCGTTATCTAAGTAGCCTCCTGGTATTCACCATTTAAGCCCTGTGCAAGGATCTGGACTCCATCTCAGTAGTCTCTGTTTGAGTGACTGAGGGATCACGCAAAACCATAGTCAAGAACAGACTGAAGTAGTGATAGGCAGACTATGAGCAATTCAATAGTCGGTCCGAAGTAAAGGCAGGCAGCTCAGGGTCCGAACTGAAAACAGTAATTTACAGGACATTAGAATACTAGAACCTATTGACTGGGTAGCCAGCCATTGACTGGGGAAGATACCCTAATCACATGCTGACATTTAAAGGGCTGAAGGAAGCGAGCACCCATTGAGCAGTCCAGAAGGACTAGAGGGACTCCAGTGGGTCTGAGCTGTCAGAGACCAGGAGCAGGTGAGCAAAGTGACAGCTGTGCCCATTGGGAGGAGTGGAGCAGCCGTTGGGCAGGACCACCGCCATAATGCAAACTCTAAGCAAAACTGACATAAAAAATTGCAGTAAATGCACATGCCTCTTTACATCTTTATCTATTTTTGTTGAATAGCATCCCTATCCTTGTGGGTGGTGGAGGCCCTTGGTCAATACATTTTGTGGGGATCATCATCCCACCTCCAAGGAGTCATGGTCATGGACTATCTTGGTGAATTACCTCAACAACTGTCTGACAGTAAACTGGGCTGATATGCAATACCAGGCACAGCCCATGAACAAAAGTGGAACTGTTTGTAACAGAAAGATAAGATGTTTACAGAATCTCATATAACTGCAGCAAGCCCCGGAGGAGCTGGTGCAGAGGTTAGGAGAGGTAGTGGCCCTGATGAACTGTTGTGTTGCGGTGTACTCCCTCAGACCATTGCTCCCGGGGGATCGGTGCAGTAGAAATGTAATATTGAAGAATGAGGCCATAACAGTACTTTTTACTAAGTGAAAAGTAGAAGAGAACTTTAACCCCTTAAGGACACAGGACGTACATGTACGTCCTGTGTCCGGTCTTTAAAGATGGCGCCCGCTCCTGCTCCATGCGGGCGCCTTAGCCGCGGGTGTCCGCATGGTTCCTGTAGCAGACACCCGCGGCTAATGTCCGCGACCGACAGAGATGCCGATCGCGGACATTTAACCCCTCAGGTGCCGTGGTCAATCCTGACCACGGCATCTGAGTGCGCACAAACCGAAAGTTTTACTTTCGGTTTGCGCTCCAGCTCCCCCGTGTGGCGATCGGAGGAGCCGGAGCACGCCTGTAGTAGCCTGGGTCTCTATGAATGAAACCCAGGCTGCTGTATAGTATTTCCTATGGAGCCTTGCCTGTAATAGGCTTCATAGTAAATATGCGATTTTTTTCATATATTCCAATGCTATTGCATTGGAATGTATGAAAATCGCAATCAGATGATTGTAAGTTATAGTTCCCTATGGGAACTATATAAAAGTGTAAAAAAATAAATGAAAAGTTAAAAATAAAAATAAAATAAAAACATAAAAGTTCAAATCACCCCCTTTTGCTAAAATAAAAATTAAAAAACTAAAAATTTTAAAAATACACATCATGGGTGTCGTAATGTGCAAAAACGCCCATAGTATAAAAATATAAAAAAATATTCCCCATCGTCAAACAGCAAAACGGAAAAAGCGTCCAAATGGCGGATTTGCCATTTTGGTCAGCTTCATTTTCCACAAAAATTACATAAAGGTGATCAAAAAGTCATACACACCCCAAAATGGTATCAATAAAAAGATAAGATTATGACGCATAAAATGAGCCCCCATACAGCTCTGTACATATAATTACAAAAAAGTTATAGGGGTCAAAACATGGTGACAAAAAGTAAAACTGATTTTTTCCCACTTTTGAATTTTTTTCACTATCAAAACGCAAGAAAACCTATACATATAGGGTATCGCCGGATTCGTACTGACCTGTAGAGTAAAATTAACCAGTCAGTTTTATTGCACATCGAACGTCGGAATTTAAAAAGCCGCAAAACTGTGGTGGAATTGCTGTTTTTTTGCAATTTCACCCTATTTGGAATTTTTTCCCCGCTTCCCCCTACATTATATGCAATATTAAATTGTGGCATTGAAAAGTACAACTTGTCCCGCAAAAAACAAGCCCTCATATGGCTATGTGAACCGAAAAATAAAAAAGTTATGGCTCTGGGAAGGCAGGGACCGCAAAACGAAAACTCAAAAAGTAAAAAACCTCCGGTCCTTAAGGGGTTAAATACATCCAATAGCAGCAGGTTTCAAGTGCAAACTTCTAAGGAATCAGCAAGGATTATAGAGGCAGGTTGGATCATGGTGGTAATTTAGCGCTTAGGATGTACTGGCCTAGTGATGTTCTAGGTGATGTGTGTCTTAGTTATAGTCCTTCACCTTTCAGTAGTGTCTTTAATGTTGGCTGTCTAGCATCTCAAGAACTTACTTGAGGCTTGGAGTAAGTTGATCTTTCTGGAGAATCCTAATTAGAAGCAGGAGCTCAGGCTTGTACTTCCTCTCTCCTCTCTGGTTTCTCAGGAACTCCCTCTCCTGGCAGGAAGTAGAACCAGCCCACCTCTACCAAGAGGGGATAAACAGAGTGATTAGACCTGTTCCTGTCAAACCTTGCTGGAACAAACAGCCAGAAGCAGACAAAATAATACATAGCATAACAATATAAAGGAATATAAAACTATTTACCAAATTGTAGTATGCCTTGGTGCAGGATACTACAAAACTCTGTTAAGACAATGCATATCTAGCATCGCTCTGCTACCTTAGTAACAACATGACACTGTGAATCACTTGAAAATGGCTGCCTAGTTGGTCAACCACATAACTATTTGGCCATTTTCAGTTCCATGTTTCTCTCTCACCCTCCTCTGTTGAGTTTCTTTTCTCCGTCCTCCTCTAGACAAGTGAATTTACAGTGGGAAATCAATAACAAAGGACAGGAAGCTGAGGGAGCATATTATTTTACTAATCTGTCCTTTAATCCATCGGAGGTGAGTGAATACAGCAGGGCTTTCGTTCCTTCACACATTCCTGTTAGGCCTGTAAATCAATCAATATACAAAGATGGCTAATTAACAAGCGAGCTGCAGGAGCGGTGCATTAGTAATAAATTGTTCCCCATTATGTCACAGCATGCGCAGCGCTATCGATGCACCAGTCCATACAGATATATACAGTAGAGGTGAGAGTTTAGATTACCTCGGGTTCCCGAGGGACAGGGATAAGCAGCATTATCAAGTTGTCACACTGAGAGAGGACACCATTCTTCAACCCGAGCTTAGAAAGTCAATGACAATATCAGTATACTATCAAAACAAGCTGTTCTTTGACATAGAGAGGGATTTGATGTATTGTGCATTCGGAGGAAATGAAGACTTCAGCCAGGCTGACCTGATAGCAGGTTATACCAATGTAGAAAACACATATTATTCACTAAAATTAAGTATAGGTGAAAATTGACACTAAAACCATAGCAGCCGCTAATCCATCTATCTGTCAAGTGGAAGTTAGACAATAAATCAAATGGCTGGTTGCTATGGTTTTTGCCTATTAACTCTTTTAGCAGTTTTAAGGAATGTTTAAATAGTTATAGGGACTGGAACCCCCAACCAGTGGCGGATTAACATAGGGGCGTTCGGGTCGGCAGCCCCGGGCCCGGCATCACTGGGGGGCCCAATGCCAACCCGAGCGCCCACATACTGCGGAGGGGCACAGGAGCGCATAGTTCCCTGCCCCGCCGCCGATCAACACCATAGGCTTCAGGCCTAGCAGGCCTGAGGCCTATGTGGTAGTATATTCCCGGTGCAGGCGTGCGTGATGACATCATCACGTGCCTGCGCCGGGACGCAGGACAATGAGGATTGTACGCCTGCGGCCTGCCTCACCATCCCGAACCCAGGTAAGTATTAGCTTTTAGTTGTTGTTTTTTTTTCTGTGTGTTCCTTTGGGGGCCAGAGGAGGACATGGGGGCAGTGTGGGGCGCAGTATAGGTGCAGATTATTACATGGGGGCAAATAATTTCATTGGGAGCAGATTATTACATGGGGGCAAATTACTTCATAGGGGTGCAGTGTGGGGGCAAATTACTTCATGGGGGGCAGTGTGGGGGCAAATTACTTTATGGGGGCAGTGTGACGACAAATTACTTCATGGTGGCAGTGTGGGGGAAAATTACTTCATGGGGGCAGTGTGGGGGCAAATATTTTCATGGGAGGGCAGTGTGGAGGTGAATTACTTTATGGGATCAGTGTGGAGGAAATTACTATATGGGGCAGTGTGGAGGAAATTACTATATGGGGCAGTGTGGAGGAAATTACTATATGGGGCAGTGTGGAGGAAATTACTATATGGAGCAGTATAGGGGAAATTACTATTTGAGGGCAGTGTGGGGGAAATTATTATATGGGGCAGTGTGGGGGAAATTATTATATGGGGCAGTGTGGGGGAAATTATTATATGGGGCAGTGTAGGGGAAATTATTATATGGGGCAGTGTGGGAAATAACTATATGGGGCAGTGTGGGAAATTATTATATGGGGCAGTGTGGGAAATTATTATATGGGGCAGTGTGGGGAAAATTATTGTATGGGGCAGTGTAGGGAAATTATTATATGGGGGCAGTGTAGGGAAATTATTATGTGGGGGCAGTGTGGGAAATTATTATATGGGGGCAGTGTGTGGGAAATTATTATGTGGGAGCAGTGTGGGGGAAATTAGGGGCATTGCTATTAGGGGACATTATTTTTGGGGACACTATACAGGCATTATTACCTGGAGCACAATATAGGGTGTTGTTGTTATTACTGGGGGCACTCTAGGGGACATTATAACTGCTGTAGACACTATAGGGACCTTTGGGATAATTTATAAAGCTGGTGTAAAGTAGACCTGGCTTAGTAGCCCACAGCAACAGATTCCACCTTTCATTTTTCGCAGCTCCTTTGGAAAATGAAAGGTGGAATCTGATTGGTTGCTATGGGCAACTAAGCCAGTTCTACTTTACACCAGTTTGATAAATGACCCCAATTATGAGAAATCTAATGTGTCTGTGTAACAAACTCTGTAGAGACGAGATGTGGCGGAAAGAATTTGTCATGCCGTACTAAGTCAAACGGAGGAGAAGAGGAAAGAGAAGGTCTACATGACAGGAGATGTCCCTGGATGTAAGAGGTATGTGGTGCTGTATTCTCCTATATGTAGAGGTGGCTCACTACTGTGACCTGCCTCTCATCTTCTCCTCCAAGTTTTTTTATCATAATCATATGTATTTTAAATTTGGCAACTAAAATTTTAATTTGTCACCTGCAGTCCTATGTAACAGCCCAGATAATAGTCATAACTTTCTTTGTGCAGATAATGTAGTAGATGTTCCATGCAGTCCTATGTAACACCCCACATAACACAATAGTTCACTGTGTTATGTGGGGTGTTACATAGAACTGCAGGTAACATCTATGACATCTGTACTCAGAGAGTTATGAGATGGTGGGGGTATGATTCCTGGCACCCCTGCCAATCCGTTGTTTGAGGAGACCGCGATGTTCCAGTGAGCGCCGCAGCCTCTTTGCTACTTAACAAGCACAGCGATGTCCATTTGATAGCAGTGTGCTTGGTATTTCAGATCATCCCCAATCACTTAGATGGGACTGAGCTACACCTAGACCATGTGAACGATGAATGTGATGTCATATGGCCTAGAAAGAGACTGTGACGCTCACGAAGCACCGCAGCCTCTTCATACAGAAAAAAATTAAACTAAAATGGATGGAGGGGCCCGAGTTGGGTAGACAGCCCCGGGCCTATCATGCACTTAATCCGCCCCTGCCCCCAACAATCATCTGACCTGCGGCAAGAGTTGAATCCCACTGTAGCGCCACCACAGATGAAATAAAGCATTGCATAGATCTTATTAAAATCAGTAAAGTGCCAATGCAATGCATGGATTTGCTGGGTCCAATAATTGGCATTGCTATTCAAAAAGCCACAGGTTAAACAAATGTTGAGGGCTCATCCATATAAAAAAAAAAAATAAGAAACATGCCTGGAAGCAGAGAGTAGAGGAATCCCAACCTGAATTCAATTGTATCTACATCATCAGGGCATTGTTACAATTATATAATCAGGTACTGTCAGGGGCTATACCTGCATAGCACTGGGGGACTGGGACATGTAACTGTTCATGCAATTATTACATATTTCAGTAGACATAGTGGCCGTTATTATTTACTTCACATGGCAGAGTAGCCATTCATATTTATTCTGGGGGCACAAAATCCATTAATAATATAATAATAAAATAATGATTTCAGGGGGCATGGTGGCCATTATTATTTATTCCAGGGGGCACAAAGGAGGTTATTCACTTCTTCAGGGGGCACAGTGATCATTATTACTTATTTCAGGGGGCACAGTGGCAGTTATTATTCACCTCAGGCGGTACGGTACCCATTATTATTTATTTTAGGGGACACATCAGGCATTATTTATTTTGTAGGCTCACAGAACTCATGATTATTTATTATAAACTGAACATTATTATTTATTACAGGGATTACAGAATTTGACATTAATATTTAGGGGAACAGTATGAAGCTGTTGTTTTCAGGATGTACAGTGTGTCACAGTTTTATTTAACAATATGTGGCAGTATTCGGATTTAGTATAGAGGGTTATGATATAAAGACATCTGGGCTGAAAACTCTGCATAGTGAAGATATAGCTGGAAGAAGTCATCATTGCAGACTGGGTCTAATAGAGAATAAAATGAAAGAGTAACTTAAACCGAATAATACCAAATTATACTTCAGTAAAAAGCTTCAGAACACTTAGGGTGTCATTTATCAAACGAGTGTAAAGCAGAACTGGTTTAGTTGCCCATAGCAACAAGTTTGATAAATGGCTCCCTTAATCTTTTATCAGCCTGATGAAAATAAAAGCTATGTTTCATTAAGGTAGATAGTTCTGTCAATGACCTAAGGCACTTGTATGTTTTATTCACAGAAGGTGTCACTTGCAAGTTATTAAGGGTTGCCAACCGTCCAGAAAATTCTGGATAGTCGTAAAAATGGTAAGCGGAACGTCATCCTTTTTATAATACATGACATACCCTTACATTACATTAAAGAACAAACCTTTTCTAGACACCCCTGCTGTGGGGTACTGCATAAACTGACCTGTTGTGTATTTAAAATCCACACCAAATGTCAATTTCTGTCTGATAATTTCATTCACTCTGCTGCCTAGTTGTCATGATGGGAGCTATAATGGTAGCTATATTGGTCATCACTTAGGCTACTTTCACATTAGCGTTTTTTGCGGATCCGTCATGGATCTGCAAAAACGCTTCCGTTACCATGATGGAACCGCACGCATCTGTCATAAACAGATCCGGTTATATTATGTCTTCTCTAGCCATGACGGATCCGTCATAAAGACCATTGAAAGTCGATGGGGGATAGATCCGTTTTCTATTGTGTCAGAGAAAACGGATCCGTCCATGCACACAATGTAAGTCAATGGGGACGGATCCGTTTTCTGAACCACAATAGAAAACGAATCCATCCTCCATCGACTTTCAATGGTCTTTATGACGGATCCGCACCATATCGCAGACAGAAAAACGCTGCTTGTAGCGTTATTCTGTCTGTGATGGGAGCGCAACCAAACAGAACGCAATGCATTCTGGTGCATTCCATTTTGTTCAGTTCAGTTTGGCCCCATTGACAATGAATGGGCTCACAACTGAAGCTTTTGTTTCCGCTATTGAGATCCTATGACGGATCTTAATAGCTGAATTGAAAACGCTAATGTGAAAGTAGCCTTAACTTTTCCAGAAACATATATCACTATGCGATAGGCCTAAAAGAACTGCTAACAACTTGACAGAAGGTGGCGATTTAAGGGCATATATTAACCGGTGACTTTTAAGAACCCAATATCAGCACAGACCTGACATCTCTCTTGGGAGCACATATATCGTCCTTCCTCCACATTTATCGTCCTGTCCATTAATTCTTGAAAGTAGAATCTCCTCTTTCCTGCCATCTCCTTTTGGCCAGAAAGTATTCAGGATTCTCATTAGGCCTCTTGCACATGACCGTATGGCTTTTTCAGTATTTTGCGGTCCGTTTTTCACGGATACGTTGTTCAGTTTTTTGTTTCAGTAGTGTTTCCGTTCCGTTTCTGTATGGTTTCCATATGTGATCCACTTTTTGGGGACCGCAAACGTAAACGGAAGCATGGCATATACAGTATACAGTAATTACACTGAAAAATTGGGCTGAAAATTTTCAATGGATGGTTCCGCAAAAAACGGAATGGATACAGAAGACATACGGATGCCTTCTGTATCTGTTTCGTTTTTTTTACAGCCCTATTGAATGAAGCCACGGAATATAATTTGCGGGCAATAATAGCACATGTTCTATCTTTGAACGTAACGGAATAACAGAAGTACGGAAAAGGAATGCATACGGAGTACATTCTAGTTTCTTTGTTGACCCATTGAAATAAATGGTTCTGTATACGGACCATATACGGACTGCAAAAGAACAGAACGTAAACGGGAAAAAAAACCTTCATGTACAAGAGGCATTGTTACTTATTCTAAAAGCTACCTTGGTTGGTTTAGTAAGAGGCCAGGTCTGGAGGTGAGCATACATAGTATATACAGTATGTGGAGACTTGTGGACAATCATTTAGAGATTTAATGTTCATATAATATGGGTTACATTACATGTGAGACTTTCTAACACACCATTGCAGCTCCACAAAAACAGTATAGTTTTACTGCTACATTTTCTGGCAGTATGGTTATTATGCGGCTGTCTGTATTTAAATGAATACAATTTTCAAATAACCTAGTTCATAATAAATCTTTATACCAGGATACACATCACCAAATTCCCTCCATAGACATAGGAGTAAATAATAATTTTAGCAGCAGCTAGGAGCATAGGGGCATACTTTGATACATGGAGCTCCCTCTAGTGGCAACTGCAGGCAGACGTAATTGTATTATTTACATTTATTTCTAAGTAGAGGATTTGGAGCTTCGTATCAGAAAAACAAGGCTGCAGCTCTTATGAAGATATATTAGGACATTTTTTAGCATGGAATTTTGTACTCCAAAACGACACTGAGAGGAGATCTACTAATCAGAAAGTGGCAGAATTTTGGCATAAATTTCCTGCCGTACATGCTTTGCACCTCATTTATTAAAAGCATGTTTTTGACATCTTTATTTACTGATTTTTTGGTTAAGTGCTTTATAAAAGGGTGTGGATTAGCAGAAAGGGGGCATGGTCTACCAGAAAGGGGGGCATGTTCTATCAGACAGGGAGCATGACTTACATTGCAATTATGTTCTGGCATAAACTAAGCTGAGTAATAGGTGGTGTAAACATAGACTAGACAGTTGCACCAGTATCATCATCCAGCACCAGCCGCTGACAAATATGGTGCAGTTTTATACTGTCTAAGTTACTTTCTAAAAACTAGACAGCATTGGTAAATCTGCCCCTTTGTGTTAAAAGTTGGACATTAACTTTCAAGGTAGTCTGGCCCCTCCAAAATCAGTTTCCAAGTAAGTATACCACCATGTACAGTAGGTGCCCTGAAACATAACCTAACCTTTCCGGTCCTTTAATCCTAAGAAATGCTTATTTTTCTGCAGATAAGATTTTTGGTGCGCCATGGAAGGGGCCTCTCAGATCTGCTACACCCATGGTGCGCCAAAAACCTTATTTGCATAAAAATATAACAAAGCATTTCTCGGGATTAGAGGAGCCGATTTTCACAGAAATTTTATGGATAAGCTTGAAGGCACCTACTCTACGTGAAGGTGTCCTTACTTTCAAACTGACTTTGCATGTAACAGACTCTATTTAAGCTGCCCACACACTTTAGAAACACATCAGTGGAATAGATTAACAATCTAATATATATGAGAGCTTCCCAACGACCCCCCAAAGACGTATCTCAGGAAAAAAGGACGAAAAGGTGTATGCTACTTGATCCTTTTTGTGGTCAGGATATAAGCTATTTTCAGAAGGGCCTGTCAAAAGCTTGTCTCCTTCTAGAAATATGCATGAATGGTCAGTCATGTACATTAGGCGGTTTGGGTACGGCCACATGGCCAGGTTTTCTGATGGAGTTTTGGAAGCTGTAACCAAGTGAATAAAAAAAAAAAAATGAAAAATCACATCTGTTCTTTATACTTACTTTCCTTTTATGATTTACTCCTGATTTTGGCCACCAAAACTGCATCAGGAAACCTAACCAGTGGCGGTGCCTTTACAACAAATAACTGGTTGGCCACAGCGATCTCATGTGTGTGGTCATTAAATGCACTGGTGAAGTTTATAAAAAGTTTAGACTTAAAGTTAAATATGTAAGACTATGTTGAAGGACATCTGATTTGCAAGAGAAAAAAACTAAAGAGAATAGAATAACTTATGGAACACTTCCTTTCATCCTTGTCTCTCTACATGGGGCTGAGTAAGTTTAAAATAAAAAAAGAAAAAACTTCTGACTTTCTTTCAATCAGCTGCCGGAAGAATAATCAGACACTGAGGATCGTGCACACAAACTCACATCTGTCTGATTGATTCTCATTAGCCGATGAAATGAAAAGACCTCAGGGTTACAAACCCAAGAGAGTTTCTCCTTTCAGGTAAAGAAAGGATACAGCTCAAGATGTGAGAGAAGGTATTTTGTATGTAATTTACTGGTAAAGTGCACGCTAGGTGCTTGCAGGCCTGGAACGGTGATCTCTTCTAATGAAGACACCAATAGGTTTGTTTTATGTTTGTCTTTACAATTAAAATGTCATATATTTTAAAGCATGCCTTCTCTTTCTAAACTTTTAGATGAATTCTCAGAATAAACTGAATGGAGCACCATGGAGTATTGTGGCATGTAGCATGAAAGTTGTGGATTTTCTGTGCCCTGTGAATGCCACACATAACTTGACTTGCGATGTCAATTTTAAATCCAGCACAGTTTAATTTTGCTGATACCTGCTGTGAATTTCACCCTTTGCTTGAGGAAGGTGAAATCTGCAGCAAATCCACAGAGTTTCTGCACATAAAGCTACAGCAGGATCCACACAAATTGGTGTGAATATTGATACTATGTGTTATTGGCAGATCCACTGATTTTCCACTGCAGAAAATCCACTATGAACTTGCTGCATGTAGCTATACCCTTATATGACTTGTATATGACATTTCTAGCAGTTTCCCCTCTGTGGGATCTGTTTTTAATTCTCAGTTCTCCCAGGCTAGCTGCTATGATGTCTCCTATACACTGCACACAGAAACTAGAGGATATTCTGCTCTCCTATCATAATCATTCGTATAAGGATGAGCAAATTGATTGTATAGAAATAGAATCAAAATTTATTAATATTTTTTTTTTTTTAAAGGATTTGTGAGAATCAAAATGTCCTGAGGAAAGAGAGACAAGAGAGAGATTGTCCAGGCAGTTAAAACACTTTCAATTTTGGTAGAATTCTTACCTGAATAGAGAATTTCTTGACCTATTCAGATGAATCAGAATAAAATGAGTTTTGGAAGATATGCTCATCTCTTCTATTAGATACAGAGAGGTAGAGAATGACAAAGTAGTTATGACCAGTATTTATGTAAAACCTGTAATATCTATGAGGCAGTAAAGCACTTACTGTTAGGCCTCATGCACATGTCCATTGATTGGGTCCGTTTCTGATCCACATTTTGAAGATCGTACATGGCCCAATTCATTTCTATGGGTCCGTAAAAATGCAGACAGCGCACGGATGTCATTTGTATGATCTCCACACCATGCAGCTATTCAGCAAATTACAGAGCCACAGTGGCTCTGGCAAGCCCCTATTAACATTTGTGATTTATTGGATGAGTTACACCATTTGGTGGTTCCCCTATCTAATTGCCAATACCCACTTATGTATTTGTCGTTTTCACTTGGCACTTTTTGCACCTATATGTATATGTTAGTTGTATAATGTAACCATTGGATACTTGTTCCTAAGGGTCCGGATCCATTCAGCATTTTTTACGAATTGTTCATATACTCTATAGCCAATGACACTGAATGGTGTAGCCAGAGCTGACAGCTCACTGCTCAGGGCCCTTCATAGGAACACTCTTTATTGGCTTGTATAATCACCCCAATGATCAGCTGATAGGCAAGCAAACGCTCCTTTGTTAGTTGATTTGAATTGTTCATCAGGATGTAAGATGCATGATTACTGGGCAGAACACCTCCCAGTATAATCAGATAGGTACTGACGAGGAATAAAACTTGATGAGTGAGGAAGGACTGCAGTAGGGCAGTCTAACAGGACTCCTTTAGCCATAGTGTCCTGAGGCTGCAGATGCAGTTTAACGTGGCAATCAATCGGAAATCTGGGGCACTTGGACAGAAAACCAGGGAATGCACTCCAGATGCCAGGTGCTAATGCCACCCATGATTATATGTCATTTAGGGTGGGTGCCATGTTTTACATAGATTCCACTGGGAACCAGGAACTTCAGGACTCTGCATACCCACACCACCGATTTTATATCAGGTAAAAGCCAGGTGATGACACAGGAATGCTGCTGAGTTTTTTTGCCTGCTCTTGGTGCTCTTGGAGCCCCTCATTATTGCAGGCTTTTCTATCTTCTTACTACAACATAAGCTGTCACTGTCCTTCTTATCACATCCTTGTTGAGCTTTATATATTATTTTCCTGTTTAACTGATAACCAGCTTCATGTTATAGATGTCACAGGACAAAGCTGTTTCTTTCTTGTCCTTTTTTTATTAAAATATCTTTTCCTGTAAAGCGTAAAGATAACCATCTTGTTGAAGGTCTGCCAAAGCACGTTGGCACACATCCATTGGACCCCTGGTGAGTACTATAGTAGATCAATGTCATCATTGTGTTTACCTACATACGGGCATAGTCCCTCTACGTGTGGAGCCTCATTTTTCGGCATATTTCTATTTTAAAGCATTCACAATAATTAAAGGGAAATTGCTTACTCCAAAAAAGACTATAGGTTGAAGGAAACCTATTGCATTGCTTATTGGAGTAACTACACTTGTTTGGGTGTGTAGAAAAGCAGACTGGAAGTAGGGACTGGGAATGGGGAAATACATTCTCACATCAGTACAGGTAGGATATAAAATTACATTATTAAAATGTCTTCAACCGGATGCCCCACGAAAAAGTAGCCCGCCTCCAGCGATAGTATGACAAGATGAACGAGTCACAAAATATGGTGTAAGTGGCCCCTGTACATACCTATGCATCTTTGGGCACGTTGGATTATGTTAGCTGATACTGCTTGCATCTCTTCCACAGTGATGCTGCAGAAGAAAATATGTCCTGCTTTTTCCAACAAGATGGGCAACATGCCGCACCTCACGGAACTCACTGGCACGGGTTCATGAAGTGTTTACGGAGGAGAGAACTGTGAGCAAGGGATTATGGCCACCACGTTCCCCAGACTTGTCCACATGTGGTTATTATCTGTTGGAAAATTTAAAACAGAAAGTGTCTGATAACAATCCACATCCCTGGGTGAACTCAAGGAGAACATCACAAACACTGTCCACATCATCTCTGCTGAAGAGCTGCAAGCAGTATCAGCCAACATAATCCGACATGCCCAAAGATGCATCAATGTGAATGGGGACCACTTCCAGGATCTGTTGTGACTTGTGGGTAATAAAAAAAAAAACAATCCACTTGCCTGTTCATCATGTCATATTGTCGCTGGAGTCGGACTACTTTTTCATAGGCCACCCTGTAGAAAAGAGGGGTACTTCTGTCAAGAAGGATTCTTTTTTTAACTTAACATTCATAAAACATTTTTTTTTAGCTTTTTTGGTTGTTTTTCTTTTTTTTCCATTATGACAGTACTATACCATAGAAAATTAAATACAAAATATTGTACTTTTCTAGTAGTCAGTAAAAGACAATCTCCAATATAGATAGGTAATTTATCGTCAGTTTACTGCTGCTGTGAATAGTAATCCTCATGATAATAGTAAGTGTAGAATTGGGATACTAGTATGAAAAGCATTATCATTTCCTTGACAAGATAAAGATGCCCATTTATTACAGTGTGATATTCTAATGAGTGACAACAGAGGATCTCTCTCTGGTCACAATGAATGGTTTGACTAAAAAAGTTAACTTCAACTAAGGTTGAGTATTATTTTGGTGCGCCTGTGTAGCCTGTGTCACATGACTCAGTGACAGGTCGGACTCACAGCCTCCTCCCTCCTCCCATTGTATGTGTGATTTCACACTGGAGGTAAATGGGAGTTGTTTGCTGTGTGTCGGACCTTATGCTCCTGTAATATCCCATATGGCCCCTGTAATTGCCCATTCGGTGCAGGTAGGTTAGCGTTAGGTCCCGTTCCACTATGAGAGACCTTGAAGAGGTGCACAGGCTCCAGTATGTTCTTGATATAAGAATATATTGGTGAAAGCCTCCTTTTTAACATCAGAGTGAGGGTTTAGCCATATATTGTCAATTGCATTTACCATTGTAGTGCACCAATTTTTGCAGTATTTTGTTCAAGATAAAGGTTGTCGATATGTGAAAACAAACAGATGGAAGTGTTCTTGTAATGGAGTATTTCCACCATTAAATATTATGGCATATTGGCTTAGCTAACACTGCACCAACATAATTTCAAGGAATGGAGGGGGTCTTGGTGCAGGCAATATTTCATATTTTGCTATGATGAAGAACCTGTTTAAACAGTGTCCATTGGGGCTGTATTCCAGTGTATTATGTCAGTTACTATAATAATTGACACAACACCTATTTAGTCCTTCTAAATGGCAGGACCTAATAGGCATGTATACATGTAAGGCTTGGGAGCCATTTTTAGGCACTTGGCTGGCATAGCAACTCCTTGGCACCCTATAAGCAATTTGCAGGAGGGGTGGGTGATGAAGTGAGAGAGGGAGTGGTCTCCCTCTATCTAACCACTTAGATGCCACAGTCAGCATTGATCTTGGCATCTCAGGGGCTAAACTGCCAGGATTTGAATTAACTCTGATCCCAGCAATGTCAGCAGCGGGCCAGCTGTATTAAATAGCTGGCACCTGCAAGTGATAGCACAGACACAGCTCCCAAGCCCGTGCCATCACAGCACCATATATAAGTATGATGCTGTATGCTAGCTACCTCCTCACAGAGATATACTATTATAGTAAAGCATGGGAAGGGGTTAAAGTGAACTTGCATTTTATTTTTATTTTTTGCTGCAGCATGTTATAGAGCAGGAGAAGCTGAGCAAATTTGTATAGCATTTTATGATAACTTGCAATTAATTTAGGTAGATCCCAGTTCACAGTGGGCTTATAATACTAGTTGGTGGGTTCACTCAATGATTGACAGTCTTCTCTGTCTGAGCCTACGTATACACACAGACCCTCCTAAGCCCAGAGCAGGGAATTAAATCTATAAATGACAAGTTATACTGAATTTATATACTGGTAAGGTGTAGTGCACCACAATAGGAAATACGTCCAGAGAGTCAGGGTCTGCAGTAAACTAGGGTGCTTCTTTACTGGAGGAATTCAGGTACAAAACAATACAGGCAAGGCATTGGGGTTGCTTCTCCAGTCTCCTCCATGGCAGAAGAAGGGTTTGATGCTGAGGAAAGGCCTGAGCTAGCTTTCCCTCTTTCTCTTCAGAAAGCTGGCACTCTGGTCCAAGGCTGGTGATCCAGGGTCTGTGGCCGCGTATCCCTGTCTCAGCGTCTTCTTCTGGTTACTCAGTAGTCTGGCAGAGTCTCCCCTTCCAAGCACTGTTCCCTAACTGCAACACACTAGGGATCTGACTGCTCTCCTTATATGCAGTTTTTAGACTAGAACTTTCTAGTGGGAGGGGTGGAGAAACTCAGCACAAACAGATACATTGTTTCAGCTCCCGTCTGGTATAGACTTGCATTAAAGCTTCAATGATACTCAATGGTAATAACACAGCAGGTTTTCCAGACAAAAACAAATTTACAGACATAACAACATAGCTAAAACCAGACATTTAACACCTCAAGGACCCGCGCCGTACACGTACGGCGAAACCGTACGTGGCTTAAGGTCCGACGGGCTCTGGGGAACAATTGCGGGGGAATTGGGGCACCATGGCTGCTCTTACCGGCAGACAGCCATGCCGGGTGAGGGCAGCATGCTACCGCAGCACCCCCCTGCAGCTCCAAGCACTGCGATTGGCCGGTCAATGTAGACCGGCACATCGCAGTGCCGAGAGCTGTACACAGCTGCGGAGCAGGTGGGGGTCAGGGGGAGGTGACCGATGCATAACTCATCAGCACAGGTCTCCTCCGAGGTGAGGCAAAGGGGACTCCGGTGTTTGGAACAACGCTCCAGCCAATGGCAGTACTATAGCTGCACAGGAAAGGGCAGAACCTCCCTGCATACAGCCATTCTAGCTGGTGACTGCATATAAAGAGGTTCTGTCTTTTCTGTGTTGCTATTGGCTTGCTGGGACTTGTGGTGCACCACCACTGTGCTTTTAACCCTTAAATAATAAATAAATTTTATGCGGAATGGATGCGGAATGGATGCGGACCCATTCATTGTGAATGGGGCCGGAAGTGATGCGGAAAGCACACTATGTGCTCTCCGCTTCTGCATTTGCAGAGCCGCGGCCCCGAACTTCCGCAAAAGAAAGAGCATGTCCTATTCTTGTCCGCAACCTGCCGACAAGAATATGCATCTCTATGGGGAGTGCCGGGATAGTGTGTTGGGGCCTAAAGGTGCAGGCACAATGCCTACTATCTACTATAATTCACATCTTATCCTAGCCCCTGTCTAACCCAGTAGCATGGGATATGAAGGTGGTAATTCCCCCGGTTTCAACCTGCCTGGAAACCACCAATTTAACAGTGAAGCATAAAACACACACCAAAAAAAATATTACACACAAGATACATTCAAATCAAGAAACTGTTTAAACTTTGTCTTCATTTTTTACTGCAAAGAATAATATTGCAAAACAGAGTAATATATGCATATATCACAGCTACACAAATGCGTAAATCATAGTTCCCTCTGGGCATACTCTACATGACTCTTGCTTGTGATTAATGGGTTTCTCCTTGTTATCTTTTACAAGCATTTGGCAGGGAAAGCAGTGTTAATGTGAATCTTATATTGACAGGTATGCTCAACCTGCGGCCCTCCAGCTGTTGCAAAACTACAACTCCCAGCATGCCCAAACAGCCTACAGCTGTTAGCCTACAGCAGGGCATTGTGGGAGTTGTAGTTTTACAACAGCTGGAGGGCCGCAGGTTGAGCATGCCTGTTATAGGATGCACTGGAGATTCTGCACACAACACGCACTGATAGCATATAAAGGCAGTGTGAGTCAGTCCACCACTGCCCCACTTATTCACAAGGTCATGGGCACCATCTTGCTCACCTTCCTGGCCATACCCTGTAGTCCAGACCTGCTGCCTCTCCATTTCCACACCCATTTCCAACCTTCGCTTTTCAGTCTGGCCTTCTCACCCTGCCCGTATGGCGTGTGCTCCTTAGCTGTTAAAGTGAGCTTAGATTCCACATTTACTAGCTGTTCTATTCTGTTTGTCTGCCTGTGTACCAAACCTCTGCCTGTTAGCTGATTCTTATACGTTGATGCCTGCCCTGACCTTAGCCTGTCTACAGTAATGACCTTCTGCTCCCTGCACTGATCTCAGACTATTTTATGTATATTCATTAGCTTTGCCTGCCCTGACCTCTGCCTGTTCACTGATCATGACTATGACATGATCCCTTGCTGCTTTGCACAGACCTCAGAGGATCAGCTGCGAACTATAATGGAACTATTCCAAGAGTTAGCGGCCTTGTGGCTCCCCTGCAAAGACCAGATCCCTGTATAGGGGATAAAGGGTGAAAATCAGGGGGCCATAGGATACTACCCTAAGTACTAGCCTAAAGCGAAACCTGTTAGTTGGCACAGTGATTCCATGCCCATTGTCCATTACATCAGGGAAGTTTTATAGTTCTGAAGCTTCTGTCACATTTGTGTTAAAATGAAGGACAAAATAGTACAACACGCTGTGCTATTTTCTCCAGTAAAATTATGAGAATGATGAAAATGCTAGAAACCCAATGGACCCCACTATAGTCAATAGGATCTATCAGGTACCAGTCATGTCTATTATGCTTTCATTATTTTAATTGTTCTGCTGCTATGACAGATTAGACCAATGGAAATAACAATGTTGTTGTGAACAAAGCCTTAGGTAAGACAGAAATTATGTATTCAGCAGCACTGTATGCATGGAGAATCATAGAAGAATTAAGCTGGGTGGGGAGGGGAGATATCTGATAACTACGAAGAGGGATTTCATGGTAGTGATGTGATCCTATAGTTCACAAGATGTCCATTGCACAGGAGCAATGGACCTCCTGGCTACACAGAAGAGCAAGTTCTGATGTAGGCTTTAGACTGGAATCACATGAAACTTCTATGTATGATGAAATAGTTCAGAATGTACAGTCGTGGCCAAAAGTTTTGAGAATGACACAAATATTAGTTTTCACAAAGTCTGCTGCTAAACTGCTTTTAGATCTTTGATATTGAAGGTAATGTCGCACTAGAATGAAAAAACACCTGATTAGGTGCACCCAACCAGTAGATTCACCACAGATCTACAGAGGGATTGAAAGGAAATGACTCACCACTGATGAAGGGGTACTTTCAAAAATTTTTATACCCCGAAACGCGTTTGGTTATATCCCATTAGATACTAAATCCAACATCAAGAACTTTTCAACCTTACAAACTTACCGGAAGACTTGTAACAACAATCCATTTGTGACCCCTGAACCCACCGGATGACGTTGGCATAATCGGGAGCCCTTCCACACGTGAGCCCCGCACGTGCAATGCCAAAGCGAGGTACGGGGGATACGACTCCTCAAGCCGGACACTGGCGGGATCGGAACACTATATCGAGTGTCACATTGTACATTACCGGTAAGATCCACCCAGTGGATTATAACATTTAGAATCGCGATTCTCAATATTTTCATTAGAGGGACGCCGCTTAATCAACTTGAAGAACGGGACGCTGCCCGATATTACCAATGTCCCAAATGATCCACGTGGACTATTATTTTGGACAGTAATATACTAGAAATGATGAACAGATATTGACTTTGTAGGTGATCCACCTCCGACTTATACTACCTTTGACACGGATTACAGCCATCCTCCTTTTATGATAGTACATTTTTTAGATAGCCGTCTCTTGTACCTATAAGAAGTTGGTCGGATCCTTCACACTGATAGGCTCTTATTGTTTTTGTTTTGTTTTATCTTGATATCACTGCACTTGCACTTTTATTGTATGTACCTTTCTTATTACCTGCTTTTAGATCTTTGTTTCAGTTGTTTCTGTGATGTAGTGAAATATAATTACTCGCACTTCATACGTTTCAAAGGCTTTTATCGACAATTACATGACATTTATGCAAAGAGTCAGAATTTGCATTGTTGGCCCTTCTTTTTTAGGACCTCTGCAATTCGACTGGGCATGCTCTCAATCAACTTCTGGGCCAATTCCTGAATGATAGCAACCCATTCTTTCATAATCACTTCTTGGAGTTTGTCAGAATTAGTGGGTTTTTATTTGTCCACCCGCCTCTTGAGGATTGACCACAAGTTCTTAATGGGATTAAGATCTGGGGAGTTTCCCGGCCATGGACCCAAAATGTCAACGTTTTGGTCCCCGAGCCACTTAGATATCACTTTTGCCTTATGGCACGGTGCTGCATCATGCTGGAAAATGCACTGTTCTTCACCAAACTGTTGTTGGATTGTTGGAAGAAGTTGCTGTTGGAGGGTGTTCTAGTACTATTCTTTATTCATGGCTGTGTTTTGGGGCAAAATTGTGAGTGAGCCCACTCCCTTGGATGAGAAGCAACCCCACACATGAATGGTCTCAGGATGCTTTACTGTTGGCATGAATCAGGACTGATGGTAGCGCTCACCTTTTCTTCTCTGGACAAGCCTTTTTCCTGATGCCCCAAACAATCGGAAAGAGGCTTCATCGGAGAATATGACTTTGCCCCAGTCCTCAGCAGTCCATTCACCATACTTTCTGCAGAAGATCAATCTGTCCCTGATGTTTTTTTTGGAGAGAAGTGGCTTCTTTGCTGCCCTTCTTGACACCAGGCCATCTTCCAAAAGTTTTCACCTCACTGTGCGTCCAGATGCGCTCACACCTGCCTGCTGCCATTCCTGAGCAAGCTCTGCACTGGTGGCACTCCGATCCCGCAGCTGAATCCTCTTTAGGAGCCGATCCTGGCGCTTGCCGGACTTTCTTGGACGCCCTGAAGCCTTCTTAACAAGAATTGAACCTCTTTCCTTGAAGTTCTTGATGATCCTATAAATTGTTGATTGAGGTGCAATCTTAGTAGCCACAATATCCTTGCCTGTGAAGCCATTTTTATGCAATGCAATGATGGCTGCACACGTTTCTTTGCAGGTCACCATGGTTAACAATGGAAGAACAATGATTTCAAGCATCACCCTCCTTTTAACATGTCAAGTCTGCCATTTTAACCCAATCAGCCTGACATAGTGATCACCAGCCTTGTGCTTGTCAACATTCTCACCTGAGTTAACAAGACGATTACTGAAATGATCTCAGCAGGTCCTTTAATGACAGCAATGAAATGCAGTGGAAAGTTTTCTTGGGGATTTAGTTAATTTTCATGGCAAAGAAGGACTATGCAATTCATCTGATCACTCTTCATAACATTCTGGAGTATATGCAAATTGCAATTATAAAAACTTAATCAGCAACTTTTCCAATTTCCAATATTTATGCAATTCTCAAAACTTTTGGCAACGACTGTATAGATGCAACTGAGCAGGGATGAAACAAATTACACTGGTAGAATATTGCTGGTGAGTTAGCATTATATAACCAAAAATGCTGGACTTTGTCCTTAAATTATACAATTCAGACTGCCTGTATCCACCACTAGAGGGAGCTCAATAATAAAACAATGTAATATGTTGTACAACTTCCCCCAGTGGTGGATGTAGGATGCTAGAATGTTAGCATCTGGTTGTGTACGAGATATGGATGGCTGTATCACATAAAAAAAAATATCATATTGTGAAATGTATCTGCACAGAATCATTTATCTTAGTCTTGGTTCTACTATTGGAGATACAAAGCAGCCTTGATTTCTCTGTAACATAGATTGCAGGTCAAGTCTCTCCATGTCATCAGTTACCTGGTTGTCCTGCTCCATGTATAAGAAGTACTGTATACTGATCTAGTTGAGCAGAGTGCATTAAATATACTGATTACAGGGCTGCAGAGGTGACACATGACTTAAGCTAATTCAACCTTCAGTATTGCTTAGCAAGCACTGGATGAAAGCTTTAGGCACTTGTTGACTGCCCAGATGTCCAGTTCAGCAGTATAGCAGAAGAGGCACGCACTACCTGCTGATTTAACTCTATACATTGTTCAGTCTTCTAATGTAAAAAAAATGTAATAGAATACAAGATACGTAAAAATAGACTGTATACAATACTGTAATAATGATTGATGTGGACTCTCTTTAACATAAGATCATACCAAAAATGTATAATATTATATCATTCATAAATGAGATACAAGGATTTACTGCAGGACCATGTTGCAATTACTTGGTAGGCAGAAAATAAAGTAGCTAAGTGATCAGATGGCGTGAAATCAATTTTCCACACACCTTTGGGTTATCTACCCTGTGCACTTGACAGATTATAAGCCACAGGCTCAACTATTCCATGATACTGAGCACTAATGTAATATGTATGGAGGAAGAGGATTGTGACTAGTGTTGAGCGAATCGAAGCATCCGAAATGGAATTTGATCCAACAGTTTAGGAAAAATTAGAGATTCGCCATGAATCCGAATTCCTTGTGCTAAGTAGTAACAAATCAATTTTTCCTAAAATGGTGACTGAAAATAAAATTATACTCATCCCATCCACTTGATTGCGGAGATGCCTTTTGCAAAGGACCTGCAGAGAGCATGCTGACGTCACCACATAATCGCGCTGGCCGTACGCCGTGATGTCATGACGTCACCACGTGATCATGTTGGCCGCGTAGTGACGTCATCACTGTGCACTGCCAGCATGATCACGTGGTGACGTCTTCACACTCGATGCAGGTCCTTTGGCGGGTTTTCTTCAATCAAGATGGGAGCTGACGGCCTCCCCGCGATCAAGTGGATGAGGTGAGTATAATTTTTTTTTTAAACCCAGATTAACCCCTTGAGCACCTGAATGGGAGTCTCAGATGCTGTGATCAGTGCTGAATGTGGCATCTGAGCAGTTAAATGATGGGAGGGCAGCCAACTCGCCATTCCCTGTCTTGGTGCCCCCTCCATACAATGAAAAGCGAAAGTACTTCATAACGAATGAAATTTCTTGATGAAGTTCGGCAAAGCTGCCAAATCGAATTTTTCAAAACTTCGACTCGTCTCTAATTGTGACTAATCCCATGATTATACATGTAGCACAGCACATGGAACTGTCATTGGATACTAGCATAAATATTAGTTCATACACTGTGAGCTTAAAGGGAGATTCCCACCGGCTACCTCCTTATCAGACTCCATACACACATAGCGGTTCACCTGATTAAAATGCTGTTGTTTTTTTTTTGTTGATGTGTGGCTCCGTTCCCGAGTTATGATATTTTTCTTAATATGCAAATACGGCTTATGGTGCAATTAGGGTGTCACCATTGCAAACCCAAACTCCACTCCTTTCTGTGGCCAGCCCATCCCTGGCAGGCAGTGGCAAAGCAGTGAGGCCACAGAAAGGAGTAGACTTTGTGTGCAACAAAAGCAATGGTAACACCCCCATTGCACCTAAGGCCTAATTTGTATATTAGCAAAAGGTATCATAACTCGGGAACGGCGCCTCAGATCAACAAAAGAACAACAGTGTTTTAATCAGGAGAACTACAGCTATATGTATATGCAAATTCTTGGATATGCAGGTCGCTGATGACAGATTCCTTTTAAAAATTTTCCCAGGCAGCAGTGCCTATAAGTCTCCATACAACACTGATACATCTCAATGACAAGCAGACCCGTCAGAGTTGAATGCAGATGTGCACCAAGCGCAAAGGGAACAAGGAGAGTAGAAAATATAAAAGCAGCTGTTATGGAACATCTGAAGATGCGGGCCTAATTCGGGTTCCCTCCAGTGACCACACCATAAATCTGAGGAGGCTAGAATAAGGTAAAGAAAGTCTAGTAAAAATATAAAATAACACAAGAGAAACACAAAATTCTACTATATTAGATGTATCCAGTTTACTTGTGATATCCCCCATCAGTGGCATAATTTCAGGTGCTGAACAGGTTGCAGCAGCACTTCGCTGATGCATGAAGCTCCCCCCTGGGTCTACTATGGGGGCTTTAGCATTGAGTCCCAAGAGCTAGAGGGTCTATGCAGACACTGCAATCTGAAGCAAGTTGCCATGTGTCGACAGAACTTGAGTGAGTGTCTAATTCAGATGACAAATGATAAAGACAAAAGATTTAATGGGCAAGGAATGTAAGCTTGGCAGCCAACTCTGAATCTGCCAGCATGATCACAGCTTGGGGCTTCACACATAAAATTATCCTGGGTGTAGTGACGATGGGCTACCACCCAAAAACATCTAGCTAACAACAGTCCTGTGGTGCGGAACAGACTGTTGATGAAAGAGGCCAACAGCGCCTGGCATGTCCCTTCCAAAGTAACAAACGAGGTACGTCTACAGTAGTGGTGGCCAGAGACATGCAAACACCGAAAGACTCGTTGTGTTTTATCAATACTGGGGACAACAGGGTCCAGATCACAATGTCATCATTTAATGCCTATATGGATCTCTTCACAAAAGTGTCAAATATTTACAGTAAAAGGCTCTCACATCATATTTATTAATTCTAGATGATGGAAATGTCGGATCCGGCACATAACTGAAACCAATGGCATCTGACAGACCCCTCTGACTATAAGGGCAGGTTGCCGTCAATGACCCTGGCATTTTGCCTGGCAAAATAACACAACATGGTGCTCTATTCTGTCAGGCTTTTTTATAAAATCAGATGCGAACAAAGCCTAAGAAATAATGTGCTCCATTGTATAGACAGTGCATAGCATTTCAGCTCTAGAATTAAAGACTATGTACACCTTCTGAGGCAATTTTTATTTGTAATTGCATTTTACTCATTTTTGGCTAAAAATCATATTTTAGATTGGCCTTTTTTTTAAATATTGTAGCCGTTCTGTCACAAAGGGTTAAGTGTTTTTCTAACTGTGTGACTGGTACTTTCACTTTCAATATGTGCCCATTTAATAACCCTTATCTCTAAATTACTAAGAGATCATAAACACTTTAAGCCACATTCTTATCAGTAAGATAAGGATTCAGCTTTAACCGCTTCAACCCCCCTAGCTTAAACACCCTTAATGACCAGGCCACTTTTTACAATTCTGCACTGCACTACTTTCACCGTTTATTGCTCCGTCATACAACTTACCACCCAAATGAATTTTACCTCCTTTTCTTCTCACTAATAGAGCTTTCATTTGGTGGTATTTCATTGTTGCTGACATTTTTACTTTTTTTGCCATTAATACAAATTTAACAACATTTTTGCAAAGAAATGACATTTTTCACTTTCTGTTGTAAAATTTTTCAAAACAAACTACATTTCTATATACATTTTTCTCTAAATTTATTGTTCTACATGTCTTTGATAAAAAAAAAAAGTCCAATAAGTGTATATTTATTGGTTTGGGTAAAAGTTATATTATTTATAAACTATGGTGCAAAAAAGTGAATTTCGGCATTTTGAAGCAGCTCTGACTTTCTGAGCACCTGTCATGTTTCTTCAGGTGCTAGAATGCCAGGAAAGTATAAATACCCCCCAAATGACACCATTTTAGAAAGAAGACATCCCAAAGTATTCGCGGAGGGGCATGGTGAGTTCATGTATCATTTCATTTTTTTCACAAGTTAGCGGAAAATGACACTTTGAGAAAAAAAAAAAAAGTTTCAATTTCTACTAACTTCTGGCAAAAAAAAAAAAATCTCAGACGGACTCACTATGCCCCTCAGTGAATACCTCGGGTGTCTACTTTCAAAATAGGGTCATTTGTGGGTGTGTTTACTGTTCTGGCATTTTGGGTGAGGCTAATTGTGAGCCACCATGTAAACCTAAAGGTACTCGTTGGAATTTGGGCCTCTTTGCGCACTTCAGGCTGCAAAAAGTGTCACTTATGTAGTATCGCCGCACTCAGGAGAAGGAGGGCAATGTGTTTGGGGTGTATTTTTACATATACCCATGTTGGAGTGAGAGAAATATCTCTGTAAATTGACAACTTTGAATAAAAAAATTTAAAAAGTTGTCGTTTACAGCGATATTTCTCACACACAGTATGGGTATATGTAAAAATACACCCCAAAACACATTGCCCTACTTCTCCTGGAGTACGGCGATACCACATGAGTGACACTTTTGCAGCCAAGATGCCAAGGGGCCCTAAACCAATGAGTACCTTTAGGATTTCACAGGCTATTTTTACGCATTTGGATTCTCACGCTTTAGGGCCCCTAAAATGCCAGGACAGTATAAAAACCCCACAAGTGACCCCATTGTGGAAAGAAGACACCCCAAGGTATTCTGTGAGGGGCATGGCGAGTTCACAGAAAAATAAAAAATTTGGCACAAGTTAGCGGAAATTGATTTTTTTTTTTTTACAGTCTCATATTCCACTAACTTATGACAAAAAATAAAATTTTGCATGAACTCACCATACCCCTCACGGAATACCTTGGGGTGTCTTCTTTCTAAAATGGGGTCACATGTGGGGTGTTTGTACTGCCCTGGCATTTGAGGGTCTCCGCCAGCATTAGGAGTATCTGCGATTCTCCTTATATTGAGCATTCGGGTAATGAAATTTTTTTTTTCCGTTCAGCCTCTGCGCTTAAAAAAAAAAAAAAATGAACGGCACAGATTTTTTCATTCGCATCAATCAATGTGGATGAAAAAATCTCTGCCAAAATCAGTGACTGCGGTGCGGTGCGGTGGGCTGGGCGCTAGCTACCTAACAAGTAGCTAACTAACTGGCGGTGATAAGAGACCCTTATGCCCCATTCACACGTCCGAAATTCTGTTTGCGGAACGGAATTGTGGACCCATTCATTTCTATGGGGACAGACTTTGTCCCGCTCGGATCCGGAATTACGGATCCGCGCTTCCGGGTCTGCACTTCCGTTCCGCAAAAATATAGAACATGTCCTATTCTTGTCGCGCGCGTTCACAGGAAGTCTCGGCTCTCGCGAGATGATGCGCCGATGCGTCGTCTCAGAGCTACAGGACCGCCCGCAGGACGCATCCCTGTGTTAGGCGGTCTTGTAGCGGTTAATTAGTGTTTATAATGTCAGAGAGCAGAGGTAAGGAACCCATCAGCTCCCCAACTGACAGAAAAGAGAGAAAATCCACATCTCAGCTCTGTACACAAAAGAGGATTTCATATTTTTAATAAAGACCAATTTGAAAAAAAAAATTATCTCAAAATAATTACAATGCAATAAAAATTTTAAAAAACGCCCCCAAAGGTGTGCATAGCCTTAAAAAAAATCTATTCAGCCTCATCTCTGTTATATCAACTTCTGGGAATGATGAGGACAACCCACATAATCCTGAGAGAGATGAAATGGTGGTTGTGACCCAACTCTTCCAGAGTACTCAATGGTAGATACTCCTCTTTATGCAGTGATAGATCCCCTGCCGTTTCCTTATGTGTATATGCCCATTGTTATCACAGGGAAGTTAGGTGACAATTTATATGTCTGCTGGCTTAGGGGCTTATCATCCAGTTTTTCTTGACTACAGAATCCCATATTTCCCCAGATATGCAGTGATAAATCTCCTGCTGCATATTTAGGTGGACTTGCTGCTCAAGAAAAATCACAAAATAGAGTGGCCTTAATGGGGGGAAATGCTCAAACCCCAAATACTGTAGCGTATTTATAACTGGGGGAGCAGATCCTCCACATGTGATCTGTTATTAACGGCAATCCACAGCCAAAATGCATACAATGGAGGATGCTGGCAGCCAGGCGCATAGCTAACGGCTCATGGGCCCTGCTGGAAGAGTTCAGCTTGGGCTCCCTTTCCTCAGTGCTTTGTGTGTCTTCTTATGCGGCACAAGGGTCTTTGGGCCCCCTCAGGCTCCTGGGTCTGGTAGCGACTGCTACCTCTGCACCCCCTATAGCTACACCCATGCTGGCAGCATACCACAAAAACATACTACACAAGATGAAATAATGTGTGGATGAATATATTTGAGTAGATATTTCATCCACACATTATTTCATCTTGTGTATCCTCCATTGTATGCATTTTTGCTGGGGATTGCCACTAGCAATGGATCACATGTGGAGGATCTGCTCCCCCGGTTATAAATATGCTACAGTATTTGGGGTTTGAGCATTTCCTCCCAGTAAGGACACTCTATTCAGTGATTTTTCTTGATATGTATTGAATGTGTGGACGCTTATCGTTGGTAACATTCTGGTGCACCTGGTAGCCTGTGTCACATGGCCTGCTATAGGTGGGGCTCGCAGCGTCCTCCTATTGTATTAGTGATCTTACTTTGGAGGTATGTGGGAGTTTGGCTGTGATTCGGACCTTGGCACCTATCGGGCACTGTTCACACACTAAAGGTAGGTTAGCGGTAGGTCCCGCTACACTGAGATACCTTGGCGTGGTGCGTGGGCTCCGATATGTTCCTGACAGGAATATATTGGCTAAGATGTCATTTTTTACATCAGTGTGAGGGTTTAGCCTTGTATTGACAGTTGCATATTATTGTATGGACTTGCAGCTCAGTGATCATGTTATGTATATGGCTGCTATCAGATCTCCTGTGGGGTTGTCATCCCAGCTCTCCTTCAGTACTGAAAGGCCTCAGGATACTGCATATCTAGGCAGAGTTGGCTTGATATAGGAATAGATTTCACCCAGCTTTTTCAGAGTACTGAATGTTAGCTTTGTTATCTATCTATCTATCTATCTATCTATCTATCTATCTATCTAATATCTATTTATCTAAAATCTATCTATCTATCTATCTAAAATCTATCTATCTATTTTTATATCTCATATCTATCTATCTATCTATCTATCTATCTATCTATAATATCTATCTATCTATCTATCATATCTATCTATCTAAAATCTATCTATCGGTCTATCTATCTCATATCTATCTATCTATCTATCTATCTATCTATCTATCTATCTCATATCTATCTATCTATCTATCTATCTATCTATCTATCTATCTATCTATCTATGTATTTATTTATCTATCTATCTATCTATCTATCTATCTATCTAGGAGGCAAATTTAGGAGGCAAAGCTCCTCCAAACCGGTTGCTCACTTCCCTCCAACGTACTGATACATAAGTGAGAACGATGCTATAGAATTTGGGATCCTGCCAGCTGCACTGTCCACAGCTAGAGATACAGGATTCATTTGCTTGCAGAACTGAATGTGTGGAAAATGCTGATTCCCAGGTGGTGATGTATGTGCAAATATGTTAAATATAGTCTGAAGAAAAAAAAAAATGCCAACGCAGAAACATTAGAGGACTTGCAATAACAAAAGGGGAAAAGTGCAATTGTTTTTTTCTGTGCTTAGTGCCTGTTACTACATTGATTTCAACAGGAAAATGATCCAGCAGACTGATAAACTTTTTCTTATCGATTACCTACACTCTGCGAGTCTGCAGACATAATCATCTCTGAGAGATCTCTGAGGGGGTTTTTACAGTTTAGTAACTACGTGTTACATAACGCTGCACTAGATATGCGGTATTTTTATGTTTAGTTACAATTACCAACCATAAAAGAATAAAAAAGACACTGAATAAAACCTCCATTACTTTACTCTGTCTATACAAACTACATAACATGGACTCGAAGAGCAGGAAATGCTCAACCCCAAATGCAGTTGTGCATCTATACCCGGGGGAGCAAATCCTGAACATGTGGTCCGTTAGTAATGGCGATCCCCAGCAAAAAATGCACACAATGGAGGATACCCGCAGCTGACCACAAGTGCCACAAAGACATCCTAAATATGAAGGACATACCGGAGCCTGCAAACCCCGTCAAGGTATCTCAGGTGACCTACCTGTGCCGTATGAGCAGTACCAGGGGCCAGTGGGGCAATTACAGAAGTGTAAGGTCCGACTCACAGCAAACAGCTCCCAGTTACTGCCAGTGTGACTAACCACACACACAATGGGAGGAGGGAGGAGGTTGTGAGTCCCACCCAGGTGCACCAAATGTTACATAGATGAGGTAAGACCACAGCGCTGTGTTTAGCTCTCCATTGAGAGTAATGCAGCCAGCTGTGCCCTGTTATGTATAGAGCGTATACAGCCTGTGTATGCTGTGGCTGCTGTGCATATAATACCAGGTGGAGAGGAAACCACCATTGTACATTGCTGTACATTGTACACACTGGGCGTTAATCTGCACAAACGTACCAAGCCAGGTAGGTTTTGCATATAGGACACTTGGCTGGCATGCTGGCTATTGTAGAAGACTTAATTTACTATTTGATGCTACTGATGTCATTGGACTACCAATTTATTTGACCTTTTAGGATATATAGAGGTTAATGGGTGATGGGGGGTGTTTACTAAGTAGATGGATGCTGTTGATTTTAATTAACACAATGTGGTGCTCCCATTATGTGATCTGCCCACTGATCACTGAGGAACCTGTCATGTCACCATGGGTTGTCCTGATGGTCACTTATGTCTAGTGTCGATCACAAATATTCGAATTGCGAATTTTAATCGCGGATATCGGCACTTCGAGAATTCGCGAATATTTAGAATATCTCAAAATATATTCATAATCGCGAATATTCTTTTTTTTTTTAAAGTACCAGTCAAGGCGAATTTTAATGCAAATTTTTTCATGCAAATTTTTTGAATCAAGAAAATAATGCCTGAAGATCATGAATTCGCGAATTTGCGAAAATATGGCAAATATTTGCCCAAATATTCGCGAAATACCGCAAATTCGAATATTGCCCCTGCCGCTCATCACTACTGATGTCACGTGCCTGCTCCTCCCACTAGGCAGCGCAGGAGCGGGACACCAGTGAGTGAGCGCCGGCCGCACTCCCTGTTACCAGAGCTGAGAGTAAGATACCCTAGTAAAGAGATAAGCGCTCAGGGAGTGGGATCTGTGGATGGCACTGTTTAGGGGAGATCTGTGGATGGCACTGTTTACGGGGGATCTGTGGATGGCACTGTTATGGGGAGGGGGAAGATGTGGATGACACTGTTATACGGAGGGGGATCTGTGGATGACACTGTCATGGGGTGGATCTGTGGATGACACATATATCATAATATGCTATATAGTGTCATCCATAGATCCCCCATGTAGTGTCATCCACTGATCCACCTCCCCATAGCAGTGTCATCCACTGATCTCCCCTCCCCATAACAATGCCATCCACAGATCCCCCTCCCCATAACAGTGCCATTCACAGATCCCCCTTCTCCTAACAGTGCCATCCACAGATCCCAGTCAGTTCTCTGGACTGGAGAAGATCGTCTTGAAGACAGGGAGGGTTGGGCATTCAGGGGTAGTCTTATATGGCGAGTATAGCAAAACCGTATATTTTAAATGGAAAAGTTGGGGGTCGTCTTATACGAGTGTCTGTGATCAATATAGTATAGTTGACCTGGATGATTGATCTTTGTAAAGTGGTTGAATTTACACTTTATATTATTCTTTATAATAGATGCAACATTTGGTACAGTAAACACAAAATATTGGCCTTCATTATTCACTTTTAAATACAGAAAGGAAGATGCAAAGCTCTAACAGGAAAGGGTGGGGCCTAAATAGGAAGGGGTGGGGTTTACAGAGGAAGGGGTTTGGCCTTGACATGAAGGGGTGGGTCAAATTTATATAAGAGGGGTGCCTGAGTTTAGTCTCGCCTAGGGCAGCACAAAACCAAGATATACCACTGCTGTGCAATTTACAATAGAAATATCCTATTCAAATATCCTATTCAGAGATGAGCAAATTTCTTAAAATTCATTTTGTGTCTGATTTGCCAAATCTGTCCAAAAATTTGGTTCAGATCTGAATCAAAAGCCTGAAAATTGGTATGACACTCTGAGGTCTCATAGGACTCATATTTTCCCTCTTGTCTTTCTCTTTGTATTTTTTTCTTTCAATTTTTGCTCTTCATATTTGATGTGTGTTGTGCCGTTTGGTCATTTTTTGTAGTAATAATAGAGCCCTGGCACCTATATTTATGTTTGAATAGCCGCTGCAGACCTGCACATGGCAGTGTTTTTTTGTGCTAGCCTTGAGGAGAAAAACTGCCATACAGGAGTTACTCATACAAAGCAAGCAGCTGCAGAGCTTGACCTAGGTCTGGCATATCAGCAGAATCACCAGTTCCTGAGCTGATAATAATAATTGCAGATCTGGTCCTAGCATTTTTTTGGAGGTTTTAGTCATGCATTGCCTCTGCTCTTTATTGCTGCCATGACCACGGCCCTCCTCCTCAGATGTCACCTTATCTTTGGCATCCCAGCCCTGCTCCTAGGCCCTCAATATACAGACCCATTTGGGATTAGTAGCAATGCAGCAACTGACTACAAAATCGGTACCCCGTTTTTGGTCAGTTGATACTTATTCCATATGGGTCTGTATGTAGGATAACTTCTTTGTTGAAGTGTTTTAAGAAATTTACCTTTTAAGTCCTTAGACTTTCCTTACTAGCCACCAAATTTTCTGGGAGGGGGGGGGGGTAGTTTGTACAAGCACTTATGCACTTTAAAGGGCACATGTCAGCAAATTTGGACCTATGAAACTGGCTGACCTTTTATATATGCGCTTGGCAGATAAAGGCATCTGTGTTCGTCCCATATCCATACGTGCCCACATTGCCCTGACAAATAATGTTTTAATCTATGCAAATGAGGCTCTAGGAGCATTACACCTAGAGGCTCAGCTTGCTTCTAACGCCTAGAGGCTCAGCTCCCTCTGCACTTTGATTGACAAGGCCAGGAGAGGGGACATTTTCACTCTCTGGTCCTGTCAATCAAAGTGCAGAGGGCACTGTAGTTGCAGAGAGAGCTGAGCCTCTAGGTGTAACGGCAACGCCCCTGTTGCTCCTAGAGAATCATTTGCTCATATTAAAACATCACTTTTCTCAGCAATGCAGACACATATTGTCACGCTCGTGTGTGGGAGGAAAACACCACACCTAATGACAAACAAACAGGAAAAGGCAACACACACATATATAACGCTCACACTTGTGTGTGGGAGGAAGACACCACACCGAGCATAGGAGGGAAAAGGGGATAACGGAATAAGGCCTGGAAACTAGGGAAGGAAAATTGACACCTCCTAGAGAAAACTCTAACGCCAGTCCTGACAGACAACTAGTATGAACAGGCCCCAAAGGTAGGCAAGTGTGTACACCAGATACCTAAAATCCTATCTCGCCCTATAGGACCCTAGAACTAATGTCAGGACTGAGTCTATCTGTTCCTCAAAAGGGAAGGACGAACAGGAGTCTCCCTCAGGCCTAATGACAAACAACAGGGAAAGGCAACACACACATATATAAACAAAATACAAAAGGGAAAGGAAACACTTATCTTCAATAAAGCTTTGGTGTGTTACTCAGGAACTCAGCCGAGAACCAAACACAGGCTAACCACAAAGCCAACAGAAGCTATAAACCACAAAGCATAGTGGGAGAAACAACAATAAATACAGAAGGTAAAATAAACACAATAGCTACACCTGGGGAAAGAAGGTGTGGCAAGCACCAGAAACAACACAGAAGGTCTGCTGATTCGCTGCATGCATGGCATTGTGGGTGATTCCTCGTTCCCAGAGTTCCTTGCTCCATGTCCTAACATGTGCAGCAGCCATTTTAGGAAAAAATTTGATTTGTTACCACAAAGCGTGAGAAAATTCAGATTCGGTGCGAATCGAATAATTCCTGATTCAGATCAAATTCAACTTCGTCAGCTTCGATTAGCTCATCTCTAATCTATGGAAGTGTAAGCTTGGGTAATATCCTCCACAAGTGGTGCTCTGTCTGTGCGATCGCGGTTTGGATCCAAATCCACTGAAGTCCAACCTCCAGCCTGAGATCTTCATCCTCTCCACGGATACCATTCCCCCCGTTGAAGTCGCATGAGAGGATTTCATCCACGCACTGTGCAAGTGTATTCTGTGAGTATATCGCACTCTTGGAATGCGATAGGTGTTTAGAACATACTACACCAAAGTGCGTTTTATTACTATATTTCAGGTTTCCATGCCTTATTCTGAAAGCCATTGAACGTATGTGGTTTGTTTTAACTGAAGAATTTTATGAACACTAGAGAAAGAAAATAATCTTCTCTTGTAGTGCAATCCTATTTTTATTATTTGTATTTGAGGACTTTTTACCCACATCGTTCAAGGATTTGCAGCACTTGAGGGAACTAATATCCTTTACAGAGACCATTGCTATTTATTCACATGTATTAGTGGAAGAAAAAAAATTATATTTGCCGTTCATCGTTGAACTCATCCGTTGAAAAGCCTATTGTGTTATGAAATGTAGAAAAAAAATTAGGGCCTAATTATCGTTCTGCAGTGCAGTGATATATTCTGAAGCCCTGTTTGCCATGTATTAGTGGCAAAATAAAAATATATTCGCCATTCATCATTGCATTTTTTGGGGGCCTAATTGCCATTCTTCAGTGCAGTGATATATTCTTAAACACAGTTTGTCGTGTATTAGTGGCGAAATAAAAAATATTTGATCTAACATTTGATTATTTGACATCAGACAGAGAAGTGCCAGGCTCTGCACACGGGAGTGGCAGAGGCCTAAATGTTTCTGGCGCAGGCAGAGGTCGCAGCAGAGTAAGGGGCTGTGGCAGCAGGGGTCACTTAAAGAGGCCTGAGCTCCCAGTGTCAGCTAGCAGTCGTGTTGTGACAAGCAGCCCAGCGGTTCTTGAGTGGTTGACTCGATCTTCGACTTCGTCACAAGTGACATCAGAAACCCCCAGCCAAGAGTCAGTGGGTTCGTCAGACACAACCCTTAGTTGGCATGGCCCAGGAGCAGTCCCTGTGCCCTGTGCCCTCACCTATCCAAAACCTGCAACTGTCCTTACCTCCACTAGGCGGGCAAGTAGTGATGAGGAGAGTGGCGTGGGAGCTGGTGTTGCGAGACGGTTGAGGAAGAAATAAGTGACATGCAGACAGTGCTCGATGATGATGATGTAGCTCATCGCACTTGGGAGCTGGGTGACGAAGGGGCTTCATTTTTTTTCTTTATATATTAATAATGTAATATTATAAAATCTGGTGTCTTCATGATAAATCTGCAGCATGTGGGCCCTGTGAGGCTTCTACACACTTTCAAAATAATCCTTCAGTGGAGCAAATAGATGCTGGATGACCGGCAAGCTCCATGATCTTCCCAGGACCTACTGTCGGGAGCAGCGGTTCATTTCTGAGACGTCTGTATAGTGTGGGGGAATCCGAAAACCCTCTCCATCTCCGTGCACCACAGGATGTCCTCCTTCACATCCATGATGACTGTGAACTTGTGATGTTTTCCGTGATGAAGAGACCAGGGGCTGGTAGTTATGGTTTGAATCTTGATGACTCTTCCGGACTCCAAGCAATCTTGAAGCTTTGTCGTCTCATTGTCTGTAGCTACTAGAGGCCTGTTCATGCCAAGCAGGTTCCCCCAGAAGTATCTGGTTCGATGAGCAGCCGATAGTGTTGCTCAAGCACCAAAGTGCTTGGGTGCTCGAGTAGAACACCTCGGGATGCTTGGGTGCTCTACAGAGCGCCCGAGCACAATTGAAATCAATGGGAGAACCCGAGCATTAAACCAGGCACCCCCTGATCTGAAGAGGGGATGGTGCCTGCTTCACAGGAAAAGCTCAGAAATTGATGGAAACACCACTAAAACTGTTCGGGAACAGCATGGTTGTCCAAGTAGTTTGCCACTTTTACAGACTGACAATACAAACTGACAATAATATGCACAAAACCAAAGATAAAATCGATTTTAGAGAAAAAATTGTTAGGAAACATTCTTTCCTGTATATTTACTAGTATATAAAGTGCAAGTTCTGCCAAAAATTACAAGGAAGAGACACTCCAATACAACCTGTATATCACATAAAGGAGGGCCTCATTCACATTGTGGTACAATTTTTCAGGTAGTATGACTACTACACTCATAAAGCCTATGCAGTAAGTGAAAGGGCTGGTAAAAATTACAAGGAATCTGCACAATACACCCTTTATTACACATAAAGGAGGTCATCTTACACACCCTTGAAATTATGATTTATGGTCTGCTGGTGACCCTCTAAAACATTAGGGGCGAGGGCCTGCTGCTGATCTGACCATCTAAAACATTATGGGTGAGGCCTGCTGCTGATCTGACCATCTAAAAAATTAGGGGTGCGGTTCTGCTGCTAAACTGACCCTCTAAAACATTCGGGGTGAGGGTCTGCTGCTGAGCTGACCCTCTAAAACATTAGGAGCAAGGGCCTGCTGCCAAGCTGACTGTCTAAAACATCAGGTATGAGGGCCTGCTGCGGAGCTGACCATCTAAAAAATTAGGGGTAAGGTTCTGCTGCTGAACTGACCCTCTAAAACATTAGGGGTGAGGGTCTGCTGCTGAGCTGACTCTCTAAAACATTAGGGGTGGGGGCCTGCTGTAGAGCTGACCATCTAAAAAATTAGGGGTGAGGTTCTGCTGCTGAACGGACCCTCTAAAACATTAGGGGTGAGGGTCTGCTGCTGAGCTGACCCTCTAAAACATTTGGGGCGAGGGCTTGCTGTCGAGCTGACCATCTAAAACATTAGGGTTGAAGGCCTGTTGCTGAGCTGACCATCTAAAACATTATGGGCGAGGGCCTGCTGCAGAGCTGAGCTGACCATCTAAAAAATTAGGGGTGAGGTTCTGCTGCTGAACGGACCCTTTAAAACATTAGTGGTGAGAGTCTGCTGCTGAGCAGACCCTCTAAAACATTCAGGGCGAGTGCTTGCTGTCAAGCTGACCATCTAAAACATTAGGATTGAAGGCCTGTTGCTGAGCTGACCATCTAAAACATTATGGGCGAGGGCCTGCTGCAGAGCTGGCCATCTAAAAAATTAGGGGTGATGGTCTGCTGCTGCTCTGACCATCTAAAACATTTGGGCGAGGGCGAGGGTACATTTTTCAAGCTGCTAGAAGTTTACTGAGACTGGAGATAATGGGTGGCATGGCAGAACATTACAATAGCTTTATATGCAGATAGAGTTCTCCAATATATTCACGATTGCGAAAATCAGCAATTAATGATGCGCCTATTTTGGCGCAATACGGGCTACTGGTGACATGACAGCACTATGTCTGTAGCATGTATGTATATGGACAGAAGAACCTATCACACTACCTAATACCCTACACTAATCTAACCTGCACTGACTATCTCCCCCTAACTATCTGAATTATATATCTAAGTTAAATGTCTAATGTATATACAACAAAGCACAGAGCACAGCAAAGACACTGCCGTCTCTCTCAGAACTCCATTACACTACACAATGGCAGAAAAAGACATAGCAGCCTTTTCATTGGCCCACAAGCAAGAGGGGGGTCACAGATGAAAAAAAAATCTAGAATAATCGAAATTACAAGTATATAGTACAAAATTCTAAATATTTGCGAATTCTCAAAGTGCCGATATTCGCAATTCGAATATTCGCGCCCAACACTACTCGTGACCCTCTAAAACATTATGGGTGAGGGCCTGCTGCTGAGCTGACCCTCATTAGGAGCAAGGGCAGCCTAATAAGCATGTTGATATGATAGAGGAGGAGGAGGACCAGAAAAGGGAAAATTGAACCATATACCCTTTTTAGTAGTGGAAGGGATGCATGGGAACACAGTGTATTCAATACACCATAAAAGCCACATTTAGAGTGCCTTTATGTTCAGCCGCTTTCCTCTGGTGGAGTAGAGAAGTTAGGGGCAATCCAGGCCTTGTTCATTTTTATAGGAGGCAACCTGTTAGCATTTTCAGTTGACAGGTGGATGCGCAGTTATTATGCCCCCAGCAGCACCATATACAGGCTCTGACAAAACGCTGGCTACGGGGCAGGCCAGCACCTCCAAGGCATAGAGCGCCAGTTCGTGCCACGTGTCCAGCTTGGACACCCAATAGCTGTAAGGCACTGAGTACGCTGACACAGTCTGCTACTTACTCCTTCACCATCTTCCAAAATTTTTCCCTCCTTGTGACACTAGGCCGCGCATCAGGTTGAGGGAGCTGGAGGGGTGTCATAAAACTGTCCCAGGCCTTGGAGAGTGTTGCCCTGCCTCTGTTGGAACTGCTGTGTGTTCCCCTCGTCTCGTCTCCTCGATTGGCCAAGGAACTATGTACTCTGCAGCCAGCATTGTAAGCTGGAAATTTTTGGAGCAATTTTTCCACAAGGACCTTCTGGTATTGCAGAAACCACCGGCTAATAAAAATTTACACTGAATGAATGTCACTGATATTTAGGATACAAACGTTATACAGGAGATGTCGCACTGGTAATGTCGCTGTCACCAGCGGCCAAACTATTGTGCTGAATGTCACAGATATTTAGGCTGCACAAATGTAAAATAAAAGATGTAGCAGAGGTTATGTCACTATCAGAAGGTGCACTAACAATTACACGCAATTTAACACAGGTAGCGCTAAGGCCCCTTTCACATCAGCGTTTTTGCTTTCCGTCCTAGAGTTCCGTCCTCGGGGCTCTAGGGCGGAAAGATACTGATCAGGATTATCCTAATGCATCCTGAATGGAGAGCAATCCATTCAGGATGCATCAGGATGTCTTCCGTTCAGTATGTGAACGTTTTTTGGACGTTGACAAAAGCGCAGCATGCTGCGTGATTTGTCTCCGTCCAAAAATCCGGAAGACATGCCGTAATGCCGGATCCGCAATTAATGCCCATTGAAGTGCATTAATCCGACGTTTAGCTTTTTCTCAATGGTTACCATGGCAGCCAGGACGATAAAGTCCTGGTTGCCATGGTAAAATGTAGTGGGGAGCGGGGAAGCAATATACTTACCATCCTTGCGGCTCCCGGGGCGCTCCAGAGTGACGTCAGGGCGCCCCACACGCATGGATCGCGTGATCGCATGGATCACGTGATCCATGCGCATGGTGCGCTCTGACATCATTCTGGAGCGCCCCGGGAGCCACACGGACTGTAAGTATACCGCTCCCCCGCTCCCCACTACTACTATGGCAACCAGGACTTTAATAGCGTCCTGGCTGCCATAGTAACCTGAAAGCAAACCTGAAAGCAAATTTTAAAAAAATCAGGATCCTGATCAGTCTTCTAATGCTTTCAGGCGACTTGCGTTCTGACGGATCTGGCGGGACGGAAGTGCCCGCCGGATCCTCAGAACGCAAGTGTGAAAGAGGCCTAATAATATATATTGCAACCAGATACAACTATAGTCCTTAAAAGGACTTTTGGGTCTCTAACAATTCCACGCAATTTAGCGTAGGTTGCGCTAATAATTATATTGCTGCCAGATACAACAACAGTCCTTAAAAGGACTTTTGGGTCTCTCTAACAATTCCACGCAATTTAGCACAGGTTGCGCTAATAATTATATTGCTGCCTGATGCAACAATAGTCCCTAAAGGACTTTTGGATCTCTAACAAGTTTTTTTCCTAAAATCGTTGTCGTTCCACTCTCTGGCCTCCTCATGCTGCTGCCACTTCCACAATCTCTCGTCATGGTGGCACTCTGTGGCCTCCTCATGCTGCTGTCACCTCCACAATCTCTCATCATCATGCCACTCAGTGACCTCCTCATGCTGCTGCCACCTCCACAATGTGTCACCTTTAAGGCCTGTATGGTCCCTGTATGGTCCCTGTAAGGCTGTAAGGCCTGTATGGTCCCATCAGAATTGGTTTATGATTTTGTAGCCAAAAGCAGGAGTGGGTACAAAACGCAGAAGACATGCAAATATTCCGTTCACGTGTCATCTCTGTTTTGGATCCACTGCTGTTTTTTTAGCATTAGCAATACTAATGATCAAATGCTGACCAAGTGAAGGCGGATGCTCCACAGACAGGATCCGTTTTTTGTGAGTTATTATTCTGACGGATCAGAGGAAGGGCAAAATAATCAGTGACATCAACACAAACTTACTGCTGACACCCTCTCCAGGGGGATCTTTACTTGTATAAGCGTTTAATAGAACAGGTTCTGTAGACATCTACATGGAATCAGCTGATGATGGTGTAAAAGGAGTGCGCTTCTTCTTGACACTAACATCGACCTGTAAGGCTTAGTTCATACTTGAGTTATTTGGTCAGTTTTGGCCCCGTGACTGCCCAAAAAAGTGAAGTGTGCAGTGATTCTAAGAGCGACACCTGTCATCTGCATGTCATACGGACTCACAGTATTATTTCACTACCAAAGCAGACTCATTATGCGTGTAATTGCAAGGCACAGTGTTCTACACCACTATAAAGGCTCTCTGCAGCCAGGAAATAGCCTTTTTTTAACTACATTTTTCCAAAAAATTTGGCGAACCGGCAAACCAAATTATTTAAAAATTCACTCATCTCTAAGTATAACATCCCACAGTATTCAGTATATAGTACCCCACAGTATACAGTATATAGTGTAATATCCAACAGTATACAGTATTTAGTATAACACTTCATAGTATGCAGTATACAGTATGACAGCCAACAGTATGTGGCACCCCACAATATACAGTATAACACACCCCAGTATGCGGTACTTCACATAATGCAGTATACAGAATAACACTCCTCCTAAATGCTTGTAGGGTAAAGGACCTGTAATGGCATAATTGTCATGTGACTAGTAACCTCCACATGGTGATGATGTACTCACAGGTCCTTTATCCTACTAGCATTCAGAAACGCAAGTCAAATGAGGCAGCAAGGAATGTGAGCAGGCAGTACCTCCTCAGGAAGTGAGGGAAGCTCTCCTTCCTTGTAATGGGCATTTTGGGCAACAATAGTCCCCCCAGGGACATCGGGCTCGGGGCTACTACCCCAAATATCCCTCATATAATTCTTCATTATTGGGGTGTTGCATCCAGAAAACAGTACTCTTTTTTACAAATAACCTCAAACTGTCTCTATTAGGCTACTTTCACACTAGTGTTTTAGTTTTCCGGTATTGAGATCTGTCATAGGGGCTCAATACCGGAAAAAAACGCTTACATTTTGTCCCCATTCATTATCAATGGGACCAAAACTGAACTGAACAGAACAGAATGCTCCAAAATGCATTCCGTTCTGTTTAGTTTTGATCCCATAAAGGAGAGCAACCCGCAACATGTTGTAGTTTGCTTTCCGTCCAGGGATGCGGAGCAAAATGAATCCGGCATGACCCACAATGCAAGTCAATGGGGACGGATCCGTTTTCTCTGACACAATAGAAAACAGATACGTCCTCCACTGACTTTCAATGGAGTTCATGACGGATCCGTCTTGGCAATGTTAAAGATAATACAACCGTATCTGTTCATAACGGATGCAGATGGTTGTATTATCAGTAACGGAAGCGTTTTTGCTAAACCCTGCCGGATCCAGCAAATACGCGAGTGTGAAAGTAGCCTTATATATCCAACATGATGATAACTTACAATATTGTGGGAGAAAATCATTGTACATTGTAATAATCAGCACAATACTGGAATAAAAATCTATGTAGGTGAGATGATTATATACGTACATACGTTTTTCCATGAGATAATGGGGTTTCTAAGGAGGAAAGAGTAACGAAGCTCGTGCAATAAATGGCTGTCTGAGCAGATGTTTAGATTTCTCATCGCAGCTTTGTGAATGAAAATTGGCTGCCAGTCAGATTTTTTTCTCATACAATTTTCAGCCCCATTTTGCTTCCGAAGATGGGTGAGTGATTCTCCTGCAGCTGGATCTTAAGGCAGCCACTTTAGATAATGTAAGAGTTTTATATGCTTGTGAATGGAAAAATGGTCATGAATTTGTCACAATGCTAATTATCTCAAGTCATTTGATGTTGTCATAGGCTTAGTTAAAGCCTTTTCCAAACACAAAGGAGAATGAAAATTCTTCTGTAATAACTTTATGTGAGAATCAGCTATTCTTGCATTTCATAATGAAAAAAAATATATATAAGCGGGCAATTTCCTCCTCTGACTGCCAGCATAAAAATATGATGGATTCTACAACACGGCGTACATGGAGGAGACAACAGTGCGAGACTGTGATAAAATCTTCTTAGAAATCAGGATTCTTCATCATCAGAAATCTATGATATATTTGAGATGAACATCTCAAACATGGGGCAAAATCTCCAAACACCAAACCATTCTTTGGCATCAAAATAATCTCCAGTGAGCCACTGTGGAGCCGGAGCAGAGGATGGGAGTGGTAGTGGCTTTGGCTATCACAATGATTTCCCTCAGACCATTGCTCACTAGGCACAGTGCAGCGAAAAAAGGGGTTACCTTTTCTTCCCTTGGGGTACACCCAGATTGTAGATGGGCCACCTCTGATGTTAGGCGCTCGTATGGGTGAAAACCAGGGGCTATGGAGTGCAATGGCCAGCCTGTGGTGCTGGAGTTAGTAACCAGGACAGATCTAACAGAATAAACGTCTCTCTTCACTTAAAGGGCATCTGTCAGCAGATTTGGACATATGATAATGTTACATGTGCTCTTGACAGCTGTAGGCATCTGTATTATCCCATGTTCATATGTGCCTGCATTGCTGAAAAAATGATGTTTGAACATATGCAAATGAGCCTCTAGGAGCAATAGGGGCGTTGGTGTTACTCTTAGTGGCTCAGGTCTCTCTGCACCTGCTGCGCCCTCTTCACTCTGATTGTCAGTGCCACACGTGATGACATTTTCACTGCCTGTTCCTGTCAATCAAAGTGGAGAGGGTGCTGCAGTTGCAGAGAGAGCTGAGCCTCTATGTAAAGACCATTGCTCGTAGAGGTCCAATTTCATATATTACATTTTCTTTTTTCTCAGTAATACGGGCAGATATGAACATGGGAAAACACAGATGCCTTCAGCTGCCAAGCATACATGTAACAGGTCAGCCAGTTTGATAGGTCAAATCTGCTGACAGATGCCCTTTAAGTGCAAAATGTTGTAGTGCATCCAGTTATAGCTCACTGCCCAAATGTCAGCAGTGCCATTTCTCTTCCAGATAACAATGTATGGATTTAGACAAGGATTTGCTAAAGTTTATTGATTTGCTAAAGTTAAAGGGATTGTGCAGTATTCCAGTACTGATGATTTATCCTAAGGATAAGTCATCAATATAAAATTGGTGGGGGTCTGACCCCTTGCACCCCCAGCACTCGTACTGCATGTAGTCTAGCTTGTAGAAGCAGTGCAGTGTAGTTACAACTGCTAGTTGCATTTAAGCGAATGTATTGGGATTACACTGCGCCGCAGGTCGGTGCGCCAGAATGGAAATCTATAGCATCTATGAGCTGGCATAGATTTTGGGTTAGTTTCTGCCATAAATTATAATAAATGTGCAGGGTTGGCAAAGCCCAGTCCTGCTCCCCCACATTTTGGAAAAAATGCCAAGTGGAGCACAAAAACCCCCAAAAGCCGCACATTTCTCCATAAACAGGGTCTTGTACACAAAAGTGAGCATTTTTGTTGGCAGAAAACTAGCGTACTAGTATCATAAATGTGAGTATATGCATATACATGTTTACCTACCTTTCCTGCATATGTTGTAGCTGACAGGGATTTCAGGCACGCAGGCGGCCTGAAGAAGTGGGGGTCAATCTGCCCCAGTCCCAGCCCAGAAAAGCAGTGGAGAAAGCCACAGCAACTCAGCAGCAGGATAGGAGATAGCAGCTGGGGGTTCCAGAGGAAATGATATAGCAGTTGGGGGTCCCAGATGACCAGAGATGGCAGCTGGGGAGAGGAAAGGGAAGCCCAGATGAATGAAAATGGCTGCTGAAGACATGAGTTTGGCCCAGAAGACTGGATCTGGCTGCTGATAACAGGAAGGGGGGCCCAGAGGACTGCAGGTGGGTGATAGGAAGAGGAGGGGCGACAAGAGGACTGGAGCTGGCTGGTGAGGAGAGGAGGGGGGCACAGAGGACTGGAGGTGGCTGCTGAGGAGATGTGGGGGGTAAAGAGAACTGGATCTGGCTGCTGGGAACAGAAAGGGGGTCCAGGGAACTGGAGTTGGCTGCTGGGAAGAGGAGGGGGCCCAGAGTACTGGGGCTAACTGCTGGAAACATGAGGGGGGCCCAAAGGATTGGAGCAGGCTACTGGGAACTGGAGGGAGGACTGGTGCTTGCTGATGGGGAGAGGAGGGGACCCAGAGGAATGGAAGCTGGCTGCTAGGGAAAGGGACGGGTGCCCAGGGGAATGGAACTGTCTGCTAGGGAAAGGGACGGGTGCCCAGGGGAATGGAACTGTCTGCTAGGGAAAGGGGGGTGCCCAGGGGAATGGAACTGGCTGCTAGGGAAAGGAGGGGTGCCCAGGTGAATGGAACTGCCTGCTGGGGAGAGAAGGGGAGCCCAGAGGACTGGAGCTGGCTGCTAGGGAAAGGAGGGGTGCCCAGGGGAATGGAACTGGCTTCTAGGGAAAGGAGGGGTGCCCAGGGGAATGGAACTGGCTGCTAGGGAAAGGAGGGATGCCCAGGGGAATGGAACTGTCTGCTGGGGAGAGAAGGGGAGCTCAGAGGACTGGAGCTGGCTGCTAGGGAAAGGAGGGGTGCCCAGGGGAATGGAACAGCTGCTAGGAAAGGAGGGGTGCCCAGGGGAATGGAACTGGCTGCTAGGAAAGGAGGGGTGCCCAGGGAATGGGAACTGGCTGCTAGGGAAAGGAGGGGTGCCCAGGGGAATGGAGACTGGCTGCTGGGGAGAGGAGGGGGCCCAGAGGACTGGAGCTGGCTGCTAGGAAAGGAGGGGTGCCCAGAATGGAACTGGCTGCTAGGGAAAGGAGGAGCCCAGGGAATGGAACTGGCTGCTAGGGAAAGGAGGGATGCCCAGGGGAATGGAACTGTCTGCTGGGGAGAGAAGGGGAGCTCAGAGGACTGGAGCTGGCTGCTAGGGAAAGGAGTGGTGCCCAGGGGAATGGAACTGGCTGCTAGGGAAAGGAGGGGTGCCCAGGGGAATGGAACTGGCTGCTAGGGAAAGGAGGGGTGCCCAGGGGAATGGAACTGGCTGCTAGGGAAAGGAGGGGTGCCCAGGGGAATGGAACTGTCTGCTTGGGAGAGAAGGGGAGCCCAGAGGACTGGAGCTGGCTGCTAGGGAAAGGAGGGGTGCCCAGGGGAATGGAACTGGCTGCTAGGGAAAGAAGGGGAGTCTAGGGGAATGGAGCTGGCTGCTGGAGACAGAAGGGGGCCCAGGGCACTAATCAGCAGCTAGGAAGAGGATGGGGGCCCAGGGAACTGGAGATTTGTGGGCAGACACAGGATCTTATTCCCTCAACTCTTGTGTCACTTTGCAGACTCCTCTTCCTCTCCTGTCTCTTCTGCAGGAAGCTGGCCTGTTCCATCAGTGTAGGAGAGGAGGGAGAGACAGGATCTTGTTGCAGGACAGCATAGAACAGAGCTCTGGCAGAACTAAGAAGTCTCCCATATTGGGTTGCCACCTGGCTGATATCCACCAGCCAAGTCGGTATTTTAGTGCCACCTGCCAGTGCCGGTATTTTCCCATACGAACTGTTACTAATTCCATTGTGGAGCACGCATTAACAGGGCTTTTAACTCCGCCCCCTACATCTCCCCTTTTGAATTAAGTAGAAAAAAACTCACCTCCTTCATTTGCTCGCGCTGCGGTGAACATTGAGGGGGTACTCATTGGGGCATTACTATTACTGGTGGGCACTACTGTGGGCACTAATGGGGGCATTACTATTACTGGGGGCACTATTCGGGGCATTACTATTACTGAGGGACACTATTGGGGGCACTAATAGGGATATTACTATTACTGGGGGCACTAATGGGGCATTATTAATTTTAGGGGGCACTAATTGGGACATTAATATTATTGAGGGGCACTAATGGGGGCATTAATATTATTGTGGTGCTCTAACAGGGCATTATTAATTCTGGGGGCAATAATGGGGGCACTATTAATTCTGGAGGTCACTAATTGGGGCATTAATATTATTGGGGGCACTACTATTACTGGGGGAACAAATGGGGGCACTAATGGGGGCATAATGAATTATGGGGGGAACTAATTGAGGCATTAATTCTGGGAGTCACTAATGGAGACATTACTGGGGGAGCTAATAGAGGCATTATAAATTCTGGGGAGCAATAATGGGCGCATTATTAATTCTGGGGGGTACTAATTAAGTCATTATATTACTGGGGCACTAATGGGGGTATTATTATTTTGGGGGGCACTAATATGGGCATTATTAATTCTGGGGTCACTAATGGAGGCATTACTATTACTGGGGGCACTAATAGAGGTATTATTCTAGGGAGCACTAATGGAGGCATTACTATTCTGGAGGGCACTAATGGGGGCATCAATATTACTGGGGGGCACTACTGGGGGCACTATTAATACTGGGAGCCACTTTGGGGTGTGTCTTAACTTGGCCAGTATTTTTTGTTGGGAAAGGTGGCAACCCTACTCACACATGAGCCAAGCTGGTGGGCAGGGCATACATCATAGCTTGCTCCTCTATTATTCAGGAGTAGTGATGAGCGGCAGGGGCAATATTCCAATTTTTTATATTTCGCAAATATTTGGGCGAATATTCGCCATATATTTGCGAATTCAAAAATTTGTTATCTTCAGTCATTATTTCTTGATTGCGGAAATCGGCAATTTAAAAATTTGCATTACGAAAATTCGCATTCATCACTACTCCTAAAATCAAAGATATTGCAGCCTTCTCATTGGCCCACAAGCTAGAAGAAGGGAGGGATCATGTGTACTGTTCGTTATCTCCAGTCATTATTTTCTTGATTGCGGAAATCAGCAATTAAAACATTCGCATTACGAAAATTCGCATTCAACACTATTACTAAAATCAAAGCTATTGCAGCCTTCTCATTGGCACACAAGCTAAAAGCAGGGAGGGATCATGTGTACTGTTTAAAGAAAATCTTGAATATTCGGAATTACGAATATATATCACTATATTCTAAATAGTTGCAAATTCTCGAAGTGCCAAAATTCACGATAAAAATTTGCAATTAGAATATTCGTGATCAACACTATTCAGGAGCAGTGCAGCAAGCGTATAGTGGGAGGCTCCCACCAGAGAATCCTCCGGTCCTCCAGAGAGCCAGTCTGACACTACCACAGATGCACCCTAAGAGTTTGAGGGTCACTCCTATAACAATATCCAAGGCCCTGATAGCGTGGTTTAACCGGGAATTACTCTGGGGTGGTCCTTGTGTTTGGATGCACCTCTGGACAGCCATCATTGCGTGTGCGTGTGTGTGTGTGTGTGTGTGTGTCTCCATGTGTGTGTGTTTATGTTTGCATGTATATTTGTATGTTTGTGTGTATGTGTGTGCTCTCCTTGAATAAACCAATCATAATGCTTGAATGTTCAGATGAAATGGCTACTATGAGGACACCAGGAATGGGTGTCTAACATCCCATGATCTATGCAGCTTATCTGTACACTTTCTGAAGTAGGGGCTGTCTAAGGGGCCAGTTCTGGGTAGGTAGGTCAGATAGTTAGGCCCCTTGCAGACGAGCGTTCCTCCAGCAGCGAGTCTGCATCGCAGCTCCCGGCCTGACCTCTCAGCACTGACGGGAGTCACATAGCATTATATTGATTTATGATGCTATGTAACCCTTACAGTTCTGGAATGTATTGGATAACAGTGACAGCATTATGCCAGTGTTATCCAATACATTCCAGAACTGTAAGGGTTACATAGCATCATAAATCAATATAATGCTATGTGACCCCCGGCAGCAATGGGAATTCAGGCCAGGTGCTGCGATGAGGACTCACTACGGGAGGAACGGCAAAGGGGCCTTAGTGTAACAAATAAATGGGAAATACACGTATGTCTAAAAATTAAATGAATGAGAAAAATTAAATAAATCAATGATTTCCACCACTTTGCCTATCCTTAATATCCTTCTGATTCATTCTTAAACATATATTATAAAATAGATTCTACTGTACTTAAAGGAGTTGTGTCATCCCATACACTGGAGGTGTATTGCTAGCACTTGTCTATTTTCGTCACTCCCATAGACATGAATGGAGGACTGACTTACATCCTTGGTGCATCTTCTTCACTTTGTGGGCTCAGTTCTAAATATAGGTGCAGGTCTCAAAGGTGGGACCTGCACCTATTAGACATTTGGGGCATGTCTTGGTGATATGCCCTATAATCAATCTGTGTACTCCCATATGTTTTCAACACTAGGCTGACTAAGGGTCTCACTTTGACTCATCATTCACAGTCTTCATCTATACCTATTAGACATTTGGGGCATGTCTTAGTGATATGCCCCCAATGTATGAAATAATACAACCCCTTTAAGAGAACATTATGATTATGCAGCGCACGGGACGTCGCCAGGGGTCCCTTTAAGAGGGAAAAAGTCAATCGTTTTGCCGTGACACCAGTTGCAATGAAGCAACAAGGGTGTAGGGCCCCTTTTAGTAGTACTGTAGGTGGTGGTACCCAGTGTAGGAATGCCAAAGTGGTGTAGGATGGCCTATAATGTCCCTTAATGGTGTTGCACGTGTCACGGTGCTCCTACTTGGATACGCTGGAACCCCAGGTGTTGTCGTGCGAAGCAGAGCAAGGGATAGTTAATGAAGTAGATGATGAAATAAATTGAGTCCAGACCTTGTAGCTAGTTGAACAGCAAATTTACTCAAATAAACTTTCTTTCAAACAGTTTACAGACTTTATATTGCCTTCCAGCAGGCTTTGGCATAGATTCTGGCAGGCAAACACACTCAGCTCTCATGCATCGGTTGCTCTCTGGTTCTGCTGTGCTGACAGGATTAAATAGGAATCTTTTCTTTTCTGCTGTACTTAGCTTGGTAATCTGGTCTGTCTTTAACTTTATCCAGGAAACTTTCTTCCTGGCTTTTGAGGCTCTTTGCTTTGGCCTCCTGGTCTAGCAGAGCTGAAGGTGCTCTGCTGGCTTTGACACAGCCTTCCCCATGCAGGGGGTACTCTATTCTAAACTTCTTACTAACTAAACTCCTCCCTTGAGAGAGCAAGCTAAAATGGAAAGAAGGTTCCATTCTAGGCAAGGTAGCTCTGCCATTTATGCTGCCGAACTCAACCCGAACTTCATCCTGAACCCCATTGAAGTCAATAGGGACCTGAACTTTTGGGCACTAAAAAGGCTGTAAAATAGTCCAGGAAAGGGCTAGAGAGCTGCAAAAGACAGAAAAATGTAGGAATGAATTAAAATAAAATAAAATAAATAAAAATTAACCAATATCAATTGAAGAGAGGTCCCACAGCAGAGAATCATGCGTCATATCACCCACCACTGGAGAAGGCCACTTTCAGTTATTTAGGCCCCAGCACCCAGACAGAGGAGAGAGGTTCCACAGCAAGGAATAAGGCATCATATCACCCACCACTGGAGAAGGCCACTTTCAGTTATTTTGGCCCCAGATCCCAGACAGAGGAGAGAGGTCCCACAGCAAGGAATAAGGCGTCATATCACCCATACTGGAGAAGGCCACTTTCAGTTATTTAGGCCCCAGAACCAAACAGAGGAGAGAGGTCCCACAGCAGAGAATCATGCGTCATATTACCCACCACTGGAGAAGGCCACTTTCAGTTATTTAGGCCCCAGCTACTAGACAGACGAGAGAGGTCGCACAGCAAGGAATAAGGCGTCATATTACCTACCACTGGAGAAGGCCACTTTCAGTTTTTTAGGCCCCAGCACCCAGACAGAGGAGAGAGGTCCCACAGCAGAGAATCATGTGTCATATCACCCACCACTGGAGAAGGCCACTTTCAGTTATTTAGGCCCCAGCACCCAGACAGAGGAGAGAGGTCCCACAGCAGAGAATCATGCGTCATATCACCCACCACTGGAGAAGGCCACTTTCAGTTATTTAGGCCCCAGCACCCAGACAGAGGAGAGAGGTCCCACAGCAGAGAATCATGCGTCATATCACCCACCACTGGAGAAGGCCACTTTCAGTTATTTAGGCCCCAGCACCCAGACAGAGGAGAGAGGTCCCACAGCAGAGAATCATGCGTCATATCACCCACCACTGGAGAAGGCCTTTTTCATTTATTTAGGCCCCAGCACCCAGACAGAGGAGAGAGGTCCCACAGCAGAGAATCATGCGTCATATCACCCACCACTGGAAAAGGCCTCTTTCAGTTATTTAGGCCCCAGCACCCAGACAGAGGAGAGAGGTCACACAGCAGAGAATCATGCGTCATATCACCACAACTGGAGAAGGCCACTTTCAGTTATTTAGGCCCCAGCACCCAGACAGAGGAGAGAGGTCCCACAGCAGAGAATCATGCGTCATATCACCCACCACTGGAGAAGGCCACTTTCAGTTATTTGGGCCCCAGCACCCAGACAGAGGAGAGAGGTCCCACAGCATAGAATCATGCGTCATATCAACCACCACTGGAGAAGGCCACTTTCAGGTATTTAGGCCCCAGCACCCAGACAGAAGAGAGAGGTCCCACAGCAGAGAATCATGCATCATATTACCCACCACTGGAGAAGGCCACTTTCAGTTATTTAGGCCCCAGCACCCAGACAGAGGAGAAAGGTACCACAGCAGAGAATCATGCGTCATATCACCCACTACTGAAGAAGGCCACTTTCAGTTATTTAGGCCCCAGCACCCAGACAGAGGAGAGAGGTCCCACACCAAGGAATCATGTGTCATATCACCCACCACTGGAGAAGGCCACTTTCAGTTATTTAGGCCCCAACAACCAGACAGAGGAGAGAGGTCCCACAGCAGAGAATCATGCGTCATATCACCCACCACTGGAGAAGGCCACTTTCAGTTATTTAGGCCCCAGCACCTAGACAGAGGAGCGAGGTCCCATAGCTCAGAATTAAGCTTCATATCACCCATCACTGGAGAAGGCCACTTCCAGATATTTAGCCCACGGCACCCAGACAGAGGAGAGAGGTCGCATGGCAGAGGTTCAGACTTCATGTCACCCACCATTGTAGCAGACCACTTTCAGTTATTTAGGCCCCGGCGCCCAGATTGAGGAGAGGTTCATTCAACTTTGGGTTGTACCTCAAGATCATGGTAAAGTAAAAAAAATGAGGATTCAATAAAGAAGTGCTCCGGAGTACAAGAATACATGATTGAGGGGGATGCAGTTATAAATGTCTATTCTGCACAAGGGAGGGACAGGTCCTGTGGAATCCATGCCTGGTTGATTTTTATGAACGTCAGCTTGTCCACGTTGGCTGTGGACAGGCGGCTGCGTTTGTCAGTAATGACGCCCCCTGCCGTGCTGAATACAGAAGAGGGAGCAGGGGGAGCCTGAGTGAGTTCCTTGCTTTTAAGGTGTTTACTCTACTGCAGTTCATGCTTTGCATGTAGATGCCTGGTCATGCAGGTTGTGCTAAGGTTCAGAACGTTAATGCCTCGCTTCAGGCTCTGATGGCACAGTGTGCAAACCACTCGGGTCTTGTCGTCAGCACATTGTTTAAAGAAGTGCCATGCCAGGGAACTCCTTGAAGCTGCCTTTGGGGTGCTATGGTCCCTGGTGGCAGTGGCCAGTAGCAGGCGAACTCTCTTGGCGGCTGCTGATCTGCTTTTGCCCCCTGCTCCCTGTTTTGCTACGCTGTTGGCTCGGTCTCACCACTGCCTCTTCCTCTGAACTATGAAAGTCAATGGCACGACCTTCATTCCATGTGGGGTCTAGGACCTCATCGTCCCCTGCATCGTCTTCCACACAGTCTTCCTCCCTGACCTCCTGTTCGGTCTGCACACTGCAGAAAGATGCAGCAGTTGGCACCTGTGTTTCGTCATCATCAGAGACGTGCGGACTTCGATGAGGTGGTATTCCCATGTCCTCATCATCAGGAAACATAAGTGGTTGTGCATCAGTGCATTCTATGTCTTCCACCACTGGGGAAGGGCTAGGTGGATTCCCTTGGGAAACCCTGCCAGCAGAGTCTTCAAACAGCATAAGAGACTGCTGCATAACTTGAGGCTCAGACAGTTTCCCTGATATGCATGGGGGTGATGTGACAGACTGATGGGCTTGGTTTTCAGACGCCACCTTTGAGCTTTCTGCAGAAGACTGGGTGTGAGATAATGTTGTGAACATGCTGGATCCACTGTCGGCCACCCAATTGACTAGCGCCTGTACCTGCTCAGGCCTTACCATTCTTAGAACGGCATTGGGCCCCACCAAATATCGCTGTAAATTCTGGCGGGTACTGGAATCTGAGGCAGTTGGTTCACTAGTTCCTGTGGCTGTGGCAGAAAACCACTAATACCACCACGACCGCGTCCGCGTCCCTTACTAGATGTTTTCCTCATTGTTACCGTTTACCAAGTACCACAATAAGAAAAAAAATATTTGTCCCAATGTATTGATTTCAAATTCAGGCCTTTTTTTACAGGCACCTAACACTATCTGCCTATTTATTTATGTAGCGTATTACACTAATCCAGGCACAGCAGTAACCACTGATTTAGGGAAATATCAATTGTAGGGCTAGTATTTAGGCCCTGGATGAAAGGTATCCTTGAATGGACAGATTTACACTTGGAGATGCACAGTAGCGTGTGAAAAAATATGTAGGATTATGCCTTCAGCAATTGTATTTTAACACTTTGTGTAATATACCCTTTAACGGACAGAAATACAATGGGAGATGCACGGTAGCGTGTGAAGTTATTGAGGATGACCCTCTCAGCACTTGTATATACACCTTGAGTGTAATATACACTTTTACATACTGATTAACACTTGGTCTACAACAGCTGGAACACCAGATTCAGGGTATTGCTATATTGGCAAGTGAATTTCACCCCAGAACAAAATATATCCTTTGCAGGACACTATTAAACTTGGCCAGCCACAGCTGAAACCTCTGATTTATGGTATTGCTATTTTGGCAATTGAATTTCACCCCAGAACAAAATATATCCTTTGATGGACACTATTAAACTCGGCCAGCCACAGCTGAAATCAGTGATTTATGGTATTGCTATTTTGGCAATTGAATTTCACCACAGAAAAAAATATATCCTTTGCCGGACACTATTAAACTTGGCCAGCCACAGCTGAAACCACTGTTTTACGGTATTGCTATTTTGGCAATTGAATTTCACCACAGAAAAAAATATACCCTGTTACGGACAGATTTAAACTAGGCCTGCAACAGCTGGAACACCAGATTCAGGGTATTGCTATTTTGGCAATTAAATTTCACTCCAGAACAAAATCTATCCTGTGACGGACACTATTAAACTTGGCCAGCCACAGCTGAAACCACTGATTTATGGTATTGCTATTTTGGCAATTGAATTACACACCAGAAAAAATATACCCTTTTACGGACAGATTTAAACTAGGCCTGCAACAGCTGGAACACCAGATTCAGGGTATTGCTATTTTGGCAATTAAATTTCACCCCAGAAAAAATATACCCTTTTACGGACAGATTTAAACGAAGCCTGCAACAGCTGGAACAACAGTTTTACTGTATTTCTATTTTTGCAACTGAATTTCACCTCAGAAAATAATATATCCTATGACCGACACTATGAAACTTGTCCAGCCACTGCTGGGACACCAGATTTACGGTATTGCTATTTTGGCAATTGAATGTCTCCCCATAAAAAAATATATTCTTTTCCGTACACTATTAAACTTGGCCAGCCACTGCTGGGACACCAGATTTACGGTATTGCTATTTTGTCAATTGAATTTCACCCCAGAAAAAATATACCCTGTTACAGACAGATTTAAACTAGGCCAGCCACAGCTGAAGCCACTGATTTATGGTATTGCTATTTTGGCAATGGAATTTCACCCCACAACAAAATATATCCTTTGCCGGACACTAATAAACTTGGCCAGCCACAGTTGAAACCACTGATTTATGGTATTGCTATTTTGGCAATTGAATTTCACCCCAGAACAAAATATATCCTTTGCAGGACACTATTAAACTTGGCCAGCCACAGCCGAAACCACTGATTTATGGAATTGCTATTTTGGCTATTAATTTTCACCCCCAAACAAAATATATACTTTGCCGGACACTATTATACTTTGCCAGCCACTGCTGGGACACCAGATTTAGGGGATTGCTCTTGTGGCAATTGAATTTCACCACATAAAATTATCTATCCTTTGCCAGACAGCAGACAGTATTACACTTGGCTAGCCCCAGCTGGGACACCAGATTTAGGGGATTGCTATTTTGGCAATTGATTTTAACCCCTTAATAAAATTTAGAAATTTCTATCCTGAGTTTCTAGGGGTGACAATAAGCACAGCCAAGCCCCCGATGTAGGATATAGCAAAAAAAAACTAGTATTGATGGACTGATGGACTTGGTGGCAGCTTGTGCTGGCGCACCACAAGTCACAAAATAGCTGCCGATCACCCCAGAAAAAAGTGACAGAAAAACGCTCTGTGCAGCCTAAAAACCAGTGAGCAATTAACTAGCAGAAGTTGAATGATTTACAGCTGTAGATCGATCACTTCATTAGGTGCTTCTGCTGACTTTTTCCTGCCTAATCTCACGCTCACAGAAGCTGCGTCCTCTCCCTACACTAACCAGAGCAGTGTGAAGTGCGGCACTACATGACTCCAGCTTAAATAGAGGCTGGATCACATGCTGCACTTGGCCAATCACAGCCATGCCATTAGTAGGCATGGCTGTGATGGCTTCTTAGGGCAAGAAGTAAAATTCTAGCTGATTAGCTGCCGTGCAGCCCTTCAGAAAGCGGGAAGAAATCGCTGAACAATGGACCCGAACCCGAACTTTTTTGAAATCGTTCGGGTCCGGGTCCCAAACACCCCAAAATTCAGTACGACCCTGAACTATGCTCTAACTGTTCGCTCAACACTACTCACCAGCAGCAGCAGCTAGACATGGAGCAGAACCTGAACCAGCAGGTGGTGGTATACATGGACTGCACCCTGCCATCATACATCAAAGATCAACTGGAGTACTGGGCATCCAAACTTGATTTATGTCCGCAACTACCTCAAGGAGAACTCGCCTTTCCACCCAAAATGTGGAGAGACTGAACTTTGTGAAGATAAATCAAGAGTGGATCAGTCAGGATCTCCACACACCAGTGCCTGATGCATCAGACTAGATCATCCATGTGCAACAAACAAACTTTGTCAAAAGAGACCTGTTTCTTCTGGCTACCTGCTTCAACTTCTATTCTGATGTTGCCACCAGCCTGATGCCACACACCTGCTGCTAGGTGCTCCTACTGCCACCCACCATCTTGTGCTGGTAGTGGCTAGGCTTTTGCCCCCCACCTCCCCACTCTGTCACTGGGCCACTCTATGGTCTCATCATGCTGCTGCCACCTCACCACTTTGTGGTCTCCTCATGCTGCTGCCACCTTTCTACTCCGTGGTCTCCTCATGCTGCTGCCACCTTTCTACTCCGTGGTCTCCTCATGCTGCTACCACTTCACCACTCTGTTACTGGGCCACTCTGCAGTCTCTTCATGCTGCTGCCACCTCAACACTCTTTGGTCTCCTCATGCTGCTGCCACCTCACTACTCTGTGGTCTCCTCATGCTGCTGCCACCTCACCACTCTGTGGTCTCCTCACACTGCTACCACTTCACCACTCTGTTACTGGGCCACTATGCGGTCTCCTCATGCTGCTGCCACCTCAACACCCTGTGGTCTCCTCATGCTGCTGCCACCTCACCAATCCATGTTCTCCTCATGCTGCTGTCACCTTAACGCTCTGTCACTGGGCCACTCTGTGGTCCCTTCATGCTGCCGCCAATTCACCACTCTGTGATCTCCTCCTTGCTGATGTCAACTTACCACTCTGTCACTGGACCAATCTGTGGTCTCCTCATGCTGCTGCCACCTCACCACTCTGTCACTGGGCCAATCTGTGGACTCATGCTGTTCCCACCCTCCCCACTCTATAACAGGGCCATAATTTAGCCTTTTTGGCCTTGTTGACATCACCATTTATTTTAACCTTCTTTTGATCTGTCAGAAGGATTAAAAAATGAGACACACAACTGATCCTGTCTTTGGAGCAGCGTAAAGCCTGTATCACATGGTCCTATCAGGATTGGTCCATGATTTGGTAGCCAAAAGAAGGAGTGGGTAAAAAACACAGAAGACATGCAAATATTCTATTTCACGTGTCATGTCTGTTTTGGATTTACTCCTGTTTATTTGGGGGCCTTAGCAATACTGATGAATTACTGACCAAATGCTGACCGAGTGAAGGCGGATGCTCAACAGACAGGATCCATTTTTTGGGGGTTGTTCTTCTGACAGATCAGAAGAAGGGCAAAATAGGGGGCTCAACTTGTATCAGTGTTTTACAGAACAGGTTCTGTAGAAATCTATGTGGAATCAGCTGACGGTGTAAAAGGAGTGTGCTCTTTCACGCTATAGTATGATCTTGGGCCGCTGCACGGTTCTTCATACCTGACGTTAACATTGACCTGTAAGGCTGAGTTCACATTTGAATTATGTAGTCAGTTTTGGCCCCGTAATTAAACAAATAAGTGAAGTGTGAAGTGATTCTAAGAGTGACGCCTGTCATCTGCATGTCATACTGACTCACAGTACTGTTTCACTACCACATCGGACTCCCTATGCATGTTTATGCAAGGCACAGTGTTATACATCAGTATACAGGCTCTCTGCAGCCAGAAAATAGCTTTTTTTAACACAATTCATCACGAATACATTCGGATTTATTCAAATCTTTTTGGAAAATTCCATGAACCGACTAAATCGATTTTTTTTTAAATTCGCTCCTCTCTACATACTAGGCATAAATCTGTGTTGGTGCATCTCCGCACAGTTCAAGTTTAATATTTTTTGGGTTAAAGTTTGAGAAAACAGAATATACTCCGACGAGCAAGATTGTAACAATATTTTGAACTTTGGACTTTCAGGCTCACTTGGGTACGAATAGAGTTTTTTCTTCAATTCTACTCACAAGTGTTTGATTGAATTGAGGTCTGGGGACTGTGGGGCCAATAAAGCACCTTTAATTCTTTGTCATTGAACTATTTATTCGTCAATTTCTTTGTATGCTTCGGGTTGTTGTCCTGCTGGAACACTTTGTCATCCTTTTCATACCCATAATCAGTGGCGTAGCTATAGGGGTCGCAGCGGTCGCAATTGCAACCGGGCCCCTAAGTCAGGGGGGCCCACGGGGCACCCTCCAGGAGAGAGAGTTCAAACACAAGGCCCGCGGGCCGGATCCGGAACCCCAGACCTCGTCATGTGGCCTGCTATGTTAAATAAAGTAAACTTGTGCCCGCCCCTCATACATAATAGAATCACTAACTCACTAACTGCGGTCCGCTCCATTACAGGCCGGGCGCGCGGCCGGCAGCGTGACTGACTGACGTCACGTGCTGGCGCCGCCTACTTTATGAATAAATCAGGCGGCGCCGGCACGTGACGTCAGTCAGTCACGCTGCCGGCCGCGCGCCCGGCCTGTAATGGAGTGGACCGCGGTTAGTGAGTTAGTGATTCTATTATGTATGAGGGGCGGGCACAAGTTTACTTTATTTAACATAGATTTATGGCGATTTTTGGGGAATGAGTGAGCGGCGGGGCCAGAGGATAGTGAATACACCTGGCCCCGCTGCAATTTTGAGGCAATGTGAGGGGGATCTGTGGATGGCACTTTTGGGTGAGGGGTTATATAACAGTGTCATCCACAGATCCCCTATCCCATAATACTGCCATCCACAGATCCCCCTCACCCCATAACAGTGCCATCCACAGATCCCCCTCACCCCATAACAGCGGCATCAACAGATGTCCCCCCCATAACAGTGCCATGGGGGGGCCCAAATCGAACTCTTGCACCAGGGCCCATGAGCCTATAGCTACGCCCCTGCCCATAATACTCAGGTATATGAAGTAACTCATCTTGTAGGATACTCACATAAAGCTCAGCATTGAGACCACCATCAATCCTGGTCAAGTATCCAACGCTTTTGGCTGTGAAACAACCCTATATCATCAGACTTCCTCCACTGAACTTGACAGTTCCTTAAATTTCTCAATCCTTAGGCCCCCTTTCCCTTGTTTCTTCCAGACTCATTTGCACTGATCAGAGCCCGGTCTATTGACTTTTGTCTCAGCGCTCCAAATCACCTGTTTCCAAACTTCTACTGTCCGCTGTGTGTAGTTTATTTTGGGAAACTGAAACCGACGCTTCTTATGACGATATTGAAGTCGAGGCTTCTTCACCTTTTTTCAGGCCACCTTTCCAGACTTGTGTAATGCGCGTCGCACTGTGCTTGCATGGATGTCTGTGATCTCACTATTATGAAGCATACAAGCCACCTCCACTGCTGTGTTTTTTGCACCAAAACTGATAGACCTTGTGATGAGCCGACTTGTTGACTCCGATATTTTGCCTGGACATCCACCTCTTGGCTTTAGAATGGATGGACAAACTTTATTTCGTATTCTTCTAACTGTCATGAAACTCACATGATGCAGTTTGGCAATTTTCTTGGCTGAGATACCGCTATCGATGAGCTAGATGATGCTGTTTCTCTTTTCTTGGAAAATCTTCTTCCAGTCCGCAAATTGCAGATCTGCAAAACACAGATACCAGCCGTGTGATTTCCATGTTTTGCAGATCAGCATGTCCCGCCCTTTGTTAGAACTGCCTTCTCTTGTCCACAAAACATTTTTTTTGTGGGAGCTGCGGAACAGTCATGCAGATACGAACATCTTTTGCTGCCCAATTGAAATTAGTGGTTCCCCATCCAATCCACAAAAATGTGGGTCAAATGCAGATGGAAAATAAGGTTGTGTGAACGCCCCCTAATCCTGCAAAACAGTAGAATTGTGCAGCCTGAGACTGTTACTATTATGGAATATGATACAGAACGGTCATTTCGGGTAACTAGAAGCAGAACATGTTGCTGCCATTCTGAGGTATCACAGGTCTTCAGATTTAGAGAATTTATAATGTAATTGAAACATCATTTTCTCATTATGACATATCCACCAGATTTTCTTTCAGATCATCAACCTGGAAAGCTGCTTTCATGTAGAACGTATAAGGCACAGACATGTTAGCTCATTTACGGTAAATTTTGGACAGAGATGACATTTGTTTGCATAAACTTAAGATGTGTCAAGATGCTGATATTTACATCCTACCCATTTTGTCACCTATTCTTTGTAAAAAAAAAAAAAAAAACATTGCAAAGTAAAAATGTACAGAGAGCAAATTCTTCCTTAGAAAATGTTCTTGACATGGGGTGCCTAGGGCTCACCAGTAGAACTGACTCTGGGAGTCCACCCTATACTTGCATGCACATGTTGCAAATTCATTTTTTCAGCCTTCAGAATACTGGGGGGTTTAGACTTTTCATTGTAGTATTTCAAGATCCATCATTTTTTATTTCCTACTGACATAGCTGTACTAGAGCTTACATTTTTCAGTGCCATAATGTGGGAGTATATATTTTTTATTGATTAAGCTTGATTTTTTTAATTTTTTTTTTGGGGGGGGGAGGGAGGAATGGAAAAAATTTGTAAATCTGAAATAAGTTTTTAACTTTTTAACACCCTGTACTGTGCATTATAAAAACTATACAACTCGTGGCAATACCAAATGAGTCTAGTTTATTTCATATTTTACTAATTTTGCACTGTAAAATCATGTTTCATGGAAAATTTGTGTCATCACATTCTATGACCCATAACTTTTTTATTTGTCCACCAATGTTGCCAAATGAGGGCTTGTTGATTTTGTTGGTTTGTGAGTTATAGTTCTTATTAGCATTATTTGGGGATAAATATATATATATATATATATATATATATATATATATTTAAAAATCTAGAGTTTTTAATTTGAAGATTAAAGTTTTTTTGCAGTAAGTCCCTAGTTTTCTTTGGGGGTCTGGCCTTTGGGGGTCTGGTCACACTTTTTCAGCTTGCCTCTAGCCTGATGGGCTTCAATCTCCTCTCCTCACTGTATCACTGACTCAGGGGCAGATTAAGTTTACCATGGGCCCTGGCCTGGGCTCTTCACCTAGTGTGCACCATATTGATAGTTAGACTAGTCAGACACACACATATCCCTAACAATCTGTCTATACATACATGTATAAACTTACATACATGTAATATATATCCATATATTCCACTCGGTCTGCTGTTTTTTACTGGACAAAATAGTCCAATGGATTTCCCCCCCTTTTTTTTCACTAGGATGCTTCTGGGGAAGCAGGAGCCAGACCTCCTGGATTCTTCTAACTAGGGTTTATTATGTCTCTGTAGACTCCCTGCCCCTTTCCTTTATATTCTGCGAGCTAACACTGGTGGTTGTATTTAGTTAGAGCCAACAACAGATGTTTTCTACTCCGGGAATAGTCTGCTAAAATGACTCTGATGTCAGGATGTGACTTGATTTAAAGACACCACCTGACCCTTCCTCATTCACCCCGTCAGTCTGGCTTCTGAGGGTGTGGGCGTTTTGGGTTGGAGATGTCAGGCCTGTGGTTACTACCCCAAAAGTCAACCATTGATCACTGTGAGTGATAGAGAAGTGCACACTGATTGCAAGTGCAACTGTCTGTCTGCTTTTCAGACTGTGGCAGACAGACTTAACAGTGCCTCTTTAACTTGTTTTCAGACTTTAGTTATATCTGTAGTACCCCAGTGGGGGCACTATCATTCTTACACCCAGCTACTGTCTCTAATGGCTAGCAGAGAATGTAATATGTGTATTTATTTTCAGGTCCTCTGATATTTTGCCTTAATTTTATGCACTGTTCCTGGTTGACCAGCAGGTGGCAGTGTATTTGGACATAGAGTATCTTTAGATAGAATGGAACTTACCATTCCATTCTGCCCTTTTTGGACAGAAGTGGGCTAGTCCCGCTTCCTGCCAAGAGAAAGGTTGCAGGAAGATATAGTGAGTTGAGAGTTGAAAGGAGACGAGACATAGAGCAGTGAGAGGAGCATTCCTCCCTCCTGCAGCAGGAGTCTTTCTGGGGAAGCAGCTCGAAGAAAACCCTCACTCCTTGCAGTTCATAGACTGAGTATTACGAGGGGGTCACCAGCCAAAGACACCGCCACTCAAAGGTACCAGAACTGCTAGAAAGTACATTAACCAGACTGAAGCCAGAGATTAGCACAGCAGCAGAGAGATAAATGAAAGTATTCAAGTTTACCTGCCAGTTTACCCTTGGCCTGCTGGGGCCAAGAGAAAGATCAAGTATTGTTTGGATGACACAAGTTTATTGCAAGTTTATTCAAGTAAAACCATTAAACTTTACCAAGTCTGGACTCTACTTACTCCACCAACTAGCACTCCTTTGTTGCAGGCAGCAGGGAATATGCACCAAAGCCATCAGTAGCAAGAAGCTGCAAGCTAACTGGATGGGGACGTGGACAAGTCAGTTCAGCCAGGTCAGAAGGTGGAGCATATGGCTGGTAAGAATGTGCCTTACTGCTGCACCAGTACAGGATTCAAGTGGCAAGTTGTTAAGTCATCTTGCTTTCCCCTACACAGTGAATGACCACTGGATTGTGTATCATACTGCCGATACTTATGGGAACTCAAGTGTGAGGGGGCAGAAATGCCGTGGTCAGAAAGGCTCCTTACTGATTAGCTCAGCGGCCCACCTGGGGATGCAACAGCTCCCCGGTGAAACAGTGGATGCTTGAGCCAACCAGTAGCTGGTATAAAGTTAGGGAAAAGTGTCAAGCAATGAAGCAAATTTATCATTCAGCATAAGCCACTATGATACATTTGGCGCATCTCTTGACAGCTTTTTTATGCCATCTACATGCTTATTACATCTGCTACTTTGTGCTTTCCAAACCTGTTGCTTCTAACCAAACTCATGCCCTCAAAGACAGACTGTTGCTACCATCAATCCAGTTACCCCATCTGAGCCTGTAACTAGAGATGACTTTTGAAATATTTGAATCAGCTGCTTCGCTGAATTTTATAAAAAAATTTAACTTAGTGAATAAGTACTTTGTCGCAAAGCGCATTTTTTTGTAAGTAACGGGATGCAATGACAGGGAGCTACGATAGCGCCGCTCCCCATGATGGTACCCCTCAGATGCCGTGTTCATAGATGATCGCGGAATCAGAGAGTAATAATACAGTTGAAAATTAAAGGAAAAAATTTTAATCATATTTACTACCTCTATTTGTTCGCGACAGGTCGGCCGCCTCCATCTTGCTTGAAGATCTTGCATGAAATCTTGTGCAGCCCGAGATGTCGTCACACTGGCCGGCGTGGTGATGTCATACGTCACCACGCATGGGATTTCGGCCGAAATCTTCAATCAAGATGGCTGCGGCTGGCCTGTTTGTAAGACAAGTTGCACTTTCTAATGGCGTTATGTAATATTACATAAGATGTAGTGGTAAGTTGGGAAAAAGTTCTAGATCAGGGTTCTCTAACACGCAGCCCAAAGGCTACATACGGCTCCTTAGGATCCTATTTGATCACTAGGCCACTAGACCTAGACTAGATGAGGCATTACAACGTTGTAGGAGGTAGAGATGATATTGCCTCAACTTCCTGCTCCACGTCACAGGCAGCAGGATGACATGGTCACAAACATTTGCATCCTGATGCAGGCATTCATGATCATGTCATCATGCCACAGGAGACCCAGCAAAATAAGTCTCAGTGATGTCATCACAACCACTTGCACAGGCACGAGACAACCCAGAAGAAACCTGTGACCTGCACTGCATACAGTAGCAGAGGACAGCTATTTTTTTTACTATGTTGGCACAACTAGTGGGACTGAGGAGGGGACTTTAATACAAGCCAGTGCACTAAAGGGAGGGAAGGCATTATAATACAGTTGGCAGTACAAGGGGGGCATTAAAGGCAATAACGTAACAGGGGGCATTATAATACAAAGGGCACTGCAAGGGGACATTAATATAGACTAGAGCACTACAAGGGTCATTAAAATACAGGGAACACTACAAGGGGGGCATTAGTACTGGCTAGAGCACTACAGGGGGCATTATAATACAGAGGGCACTGCAAGGGGACATTAATATAGACTAGAGCACTACAGGGGGCATTAAAATACAGGGAGCACTATAAGGGGCATTAATATAAACTAGAGCACTACAGGGGGCATTAAAATGCAAGGGTCACAATAAGGGGACATTAATACAGGCCAGAGTGCTATAAGGAAGCATTATAATACAGGGGGCACTACAAGGAGACCATAAATACAGGCCAGAGTGCTAAAGCGGGCATTATAATAGAGGAAGCACTACAAGTTAAGGGATTAATATAGACCAGAGCACTACAGTGGGACATTATAATACAGGGGACACTATAAGAGGGGGCATTAATACAGGTCGAAGCACTACAGGGGGGGCTACAAAGAGGCGTTAATACAGGATGGAGCAGGGGGCATTAGAAACCATCAATCCAGACAAATTGGCACCAAAGGAGGCATAATAATAAAGGGAGCACTACAGGGAATTAGAACTATAGGGGATACTGCAAAGAGGGCATTAGAACTAGCGGGGGACACTGCACATGCCATTAGAACACTACAGGTGTACTTTATAAATACTGGTGTCATCATAACTACTGGAGATACTACTGGTGGCATAATATAGGTGCATTGTTACTAGTGGGGTCTAGCGACTTTACTACTACTGTGGGTTTTATAGATGTCTTGTTTTAATGGGGCACTATGGTTGCATTATTACTACTGGAAGTACTGTGGGGGCATTATTGATGGGCACAACATGGAGGGGATTACTACTAATGGCGGCACTCTTCAGGAGCATTATCACTTATGGTGAGTATTGTAGGGAGTAGTATTACTATCTGTATGTGTATACCACTATTTTTGTAATATAGCATTTGTAGGCAGTGGGTAGCACACCGTTCACAGTATTGGGAGTAGCAGAAGGATAACAATGTTGGAGGGGAAGGATGATGTAAAAGTGAGGATGCTAAGATGTCTGTGTGCCAAACTCTGCAGAGACGAGATGCAGCAGAAAGAAGTCATCAAGGTGATCTTTTCTGAATGGAGAAGATGAGGAAAGAGAACATCTACATCAGTGCAGACCTCACTGGATGTAAGAGGTAAAAGGTGTGATATTATATTAAGGCCTTATGCACACGACCCTGTATTTTGCGGTCCGCCAAAAATGGATCCGCAAAAAATACGGATGATGTTTATGTGCATTCCGTTTTTTGGTGGAACGGAACAGCTGGCCCCTAATAGAACAGTATTATATTTTCCCCTAATGCAGACAATAATAGGGCATGTTCTATTTTTTAGCGGAACAGAAATACGGCCATACGGAAACGAATGCACACAGAGTAACTTCTGTTTTTTTTGCGAACCCATTAAGATCAATGGTTCCGCATACGGTCCGCAAAAAAAACCCGGAACGGACACGGAAAGAAAATAGGTTTGTGTGCATGAGCCCTAACAATCTTTTTTTATTGTATCGTATTTGAAATGAACACAGCTCATCAACTCGAAATTTGATAAAATTGACATGTTAACTTTATCAAAGCAATGACACATTTTATAGGTTTTCTTCTGTTAAAAAGATACTACATTTTTATACTTTTTCTTGTGTTAATACTGGAAAAGAATGAATAATAAATGCTTTCTTTGCATTGCCATAGTCTCAACCTCATTTTTTTTATATTTTTATATTTTATCTATATCTACGGAACTTTTTTTTTGCTGGGTGATCTCTTCTTTTCAGCAATACCATTTTGGAGTGTGTATGGATTTTTGATCACTTTTTATTCAATTTTTTGGAAGGTAAAGCAACTAAAAAATGGCAAATCTGCCATTTTTTTCAGGGTACCATATGGGATAAATACTTTTATATTTTAATATTTCAGGCATTTTGAGATGAAACAATACTAATGATGCCTTTATTTTTTATTGTTTATTTTTTAAATGGGGAGAGGGGGTGAATTGAATTTGTATATCTTATTTTTAGAAAATCTTTAAATTTTTTTTACACTTAGGCTAGATGCACACATCCGTTAAACCCGGTCGGGATCAGTCCGTGGTAACCAGGACTAGATTTCTTCTTTACAGCAGGAGCGCACGGCGTCATTGGTTGCTATGATGCCGTGCGCTCCCTGCTGCCGTTGCAGTACGGTAATACATTGGTATGATCTATACCAATGTATCACTGTACTGCACCGGCGGCAGGGAGTGCACAGCGTCACAGCAACCAATGACGCTGTGCGCTCCAGCTGTAAAGAAGAAATCCAGTCCTGATTACCACGGACTGGTCACGTCCGGGTTTAACGGACGTGTGCATTATCTAGCCTTATTCTTTGTCCCCCTAGGACATTTTAACATGATTGCCTGATCCCTTCTCGCATAAACTGCAATAATTTACCACTACGGTCTATTGCAGTATCAGAGTGTTCACTACTGAACTTCGCTATGACAGACTTTGGAGCCTCCAGAAGGCCTGGGGGTGCCATCGCGACCAAGCGTCTCCTGCAGTCTCGCTGCAGGGATGCCGTTCTGGCATCATGAGTGCAGAGCTCCCAGTAATTGACAGCTCAGATGCCACAATCAATTGACCATAGCATCTGAAGGGTTAAAAGTCTGTAATCACAGACTCTGCCACCAGGTATCTGCTGTGTAAAACAGCAGGCTCTCTGCGGCTATGGTGCTTGCTCAGCTCCTGAGGAGGGCGCCATACATGTAGGGTGGTTGTGAGGTGAGAGTTAAGCTGGTTGTGTCTTGTAAGAAAAATCTGAGTGGGGAGCCATGTACACCACACTTGGGCCAAAATCATCTTTCAGAAATTCTGATTCCCTTGACCTGAACATATGCTCCTTATTATATTCAAACAGCTTGATTAGTATTGAGCAAGTACTAAAAACCATTGCTTGTTTTTGCATCATAATCATCACTGAAACAACCTGGGAGGTCATCTTGTTTTCCCTCTTGTCCCTTGAGTTCTTTAGCCCTAGAGGTGACCAGATCTTCTCACCATAAAACCCCTGAGTCATGGTCCTAAACAAAACAGGCTATTAATTGTTGTCCTAACACCTGAGCTGCTTTATTCTACCGGGGATATGATATCTGTCCTTTCAGACTATCCTTTATCAACACAATGGAAAGAACTACATACGAGGAAATGAGCTTTGTGCTGCTATTGTTCAACATCTGAGGGTTTTCTGCTTCTAAGCCACACAATACACCTTTTAACTGTTCATAAAACCAGTGCATTCATCACAGAATGGAGCAACCCTCCATTTTCTAGCTACCCAACAGTTTTATTTCATTTTAGATCACGCTTTTCCAGTATGAACACTCTATTGTCTTTTTTTTGGGGGAGAAATGATCAACATGTTTTCATAAATGTTATTGCTCTGTGATCTACAGTATTTAGAGTGTAGACAGGACTGGGGTGATTAACAGAGTCCTGGGAATCACAACATGTGATAAGTGTATGTTATATAGAACCTCTCATACTGCTATGGTTAAAACCTCTCTTAGGCCTCATGCACACGACCATATGTATTTTGCGGTCCGCAAAAAACGGATCCATAAAAAAAACTGATGATGTCCGTGTGCATTCCGTATTTTGCCGAACAGAACAGCTGGCCCCTAATAGAACAGTACTATCCGTGTCTGTAATGTGGACAATAATAGGACATGTTCTTATTTTTTGCGGAACGGAAATACGGACATATGGAAACGGAATGCACACAGAGTAACTTCCGTTTTTTTTTTTTATGGAACAGACACGGAAAGAAAATACATTTGTGTGCATGAGGCCTTAGTGTTTATAGTTTATACTGGATGTTCCAAGGAAAGATTTGCTCATAGCATAGCAGGACCACACTTAGTGAAGGAAGGGGGCCTCCTAATAATCAAAACTCTCTCTGACCACTTTAGAAGAAGTCATGTGCGTTCAGAACAGTGTAAAAAAAAAAAAAAAAAATTAGTTATGTTGACCTTACTGATCCCAATTCCCTTCCGATGATTCAGTAATTCATGGGAGTCTACTTCCTGGGCCCTCTGGGCATATAGGTAATGACCACTCAGCTAAGCACTGGCTGCAGCAGTGACCAATCTCAACCAGTGATCGGTCATAAATTGTGCTTGATAACTAATGTTGAGCGAATCGAAGTTCACAAATTTGATTTGCCACTAAGCCGAATTTTCTCGTGCTTCGTGGTAATGAATCGATTTTAGCTGAAATGGCAGTAAAAATTTAAAAATAAATCATACTTACCTCATCCATTTGAGTGTGAAGAGGCCGGCATGGCCATCTTGCTTTAGGATCCCGTGTTAAATCTTATGCGCGGTGACGTATGACATCACCATGCCGGCCTTTGGCAGAAAACGTTCAGTTACCAACTGGATACTCACCTAATTAATTAATACAGCACGTTTCAGCAATCTAGAGTACAGGAGTCTTTTTTATTTATTATGCCCGACTTAGGAACCATCTCCTGCAATCCATGACACTAGAAAAGAGTGCCACCGAACCTTTTATAGAATCACCATGTCGGCCGATGCAATGATCTCATCATGCGCCACGTGAGATTTTGCGCTAGATCTTCAAGCAAGATGGCCACGGTGGCCCCTTCACGATCAAATGGATGAGGTAAGTACAATTTATTTTATTTTTTAATTAGCAAACACTAAAATGCTTTAATATGGATTTCAGATGCTTTGATCAGCAATGAATGTGGCATCCTTTAGGTTCAATTATGTCATTTAAAAAGAAATGCCTAATAGGATGCTGATAGGGTTGAAAGTGGTACTTCCCCCTTAGGCTTGATGCCCCAGATTCTTCAGAGACCCTTTGAGCACGGGAGCTCTAAGCAATTGCCCATTTTGAATAACACTGGCCTTCTGACCACTAAACCAATAGTAGTACCATAAGGCCCCTTTCACACGGGTGTTGCGAATTGGGGCCGGATAGGATGCGGGTGCGTGGGGGAGAAATCGTGCGAGTGCGCACGCAATTTAAGTCAGTTTTGACTGTGATTGCATTACGTGGTTCAGTTTTTTCTGCACAAGTGCAATGCGTTTTGCACGCGTGTGGGAAAAAACTGAATCGGGTACCCAGACCCGAACTTCTTCAATGAAGTTCGGGTTTGAGTTAGTTGTAGTGTAGATTTTATTATTTTTCCGTATAACATGGTTATAAGGGAAAATAATAGCATTCTTTAATACAGAGTGCTTAGTAGAAGGTCAATTGAGGGTTGAAAAAAAAAATTTAACTCACCTCCTCCAATTTATCGAGTAGATGCCGGTCTACTGTTCTTTCTTCAGGACCTGTCAAAGGACCTGTGGTGACATCACTGAGCTCCTCACATGGTCCAATCACATGGTCCATCTGATGGACCATGTGATGTGACGTCACCACAGGTCCTCTACCCGGCAGCTCATGATTAAAGAAGAAAGAAGAGATCGGCAACTACGCGATTAAGTGGATAAGGTGAGTTCATTTTTTTTATTTTTAACCCCTCAATCTACCTTTTACTAAGCATTCTGTATTGAGAATTCTATTATTTTCCCTCATAACTATGTTATAAGGGAAAATAATAAAGATCGGGTCCCCATCCCGATCGTCTCCTAGCAACCATGCGTGCTGATGCTTGCGATTTTCACGCAGCCCCATTCATTTATATGGGGCCTGCGTTGCATGAAAAACGCTGAATATAGAGCATGCTGCCAATTTCACGCAACACACAAGTGATGCGGTAAATCACCACTCATCTGCACAGCCCCATTGAAATGAATGGGTCCGGATTCAGTGTGGGTGCAATGCGTTCACCTCACGCATTGCACCCGCGCGGAAATCATGCCCGTGTGAAAGGGGCCTAAGAATATTCAAGGATGCCTGGGAGAGCCCTTCACTGGCAGTGGGTCATAGCATAAAAATCTATTGACTTCCAGGAAATGCGGGTGAATTGCCATGCCTGGAATCATTAACCCCTAACGACAGTTATCAAATTTGTGATGTAGAAAGTTGACGAGTCTGTATAGTTTGGGGTTAGGGCATGGATGCATTTGGAAGCTCCCTTTATAAATACTTTGTTTGCCCCTGCATGGCGTCCTGTGATGTGATCTATTCTGGATTCTCTCAACTCTGCTTATTTCAGACCTAGCACAAGGGAGAATCTGTTCAATTGTCCTGTGTTACAAGATGCCAATTAAGCCATCGCTGTCAAATATTCCACTGGTTATCATCTTTAATTACAAATTACATTGATTATCTTCCACAAGCTCTTTTTAAGGGAAGTCACCCGGGTCATTCTCCATAGAGTCATTGTTCAGTTGGCAATAAATAAATGACCTGAACACATGCATCTAGAGTTCAAGCCAGGATAATATCCCAGAAAGTCTCTTGTGTGACAGCAAAACTCACACTGTAAGAGACTTGTCCCCTCAGTTTGGACAATATAAAAATGACAAAAGCTTGGACTGGACATTGTGCCTCATAAGCTGCCTTTCCTTCCAGCATTTTTCCTCACTCATGGTCCTACTGAGCAGGAGTATTAGGCTAGGGCTACACGGCAACATTTGTCACGCGACATTTTGTCGTCACACCAATGTCGCGCGATAATTCTTATAATGATATTCTATGGTGTCGCAGTGCGACATGCGACATGCTGCGACAGCGACACGACAGTCGCAAAAAAAAACATCCAAAATGGATTTTTTTGCAACTGTCGCATTGCAGTTGCAGCAAGTCGCAGTACGACACCATAGATTATCATTATAAAAATTGTTGCGCGACATTGGTGCGACAAAATGTCGCGCGACAAATTTTACATCAACTTCTCCTGCAGTTTTCCACAGTGGATTTGCAATGTAATACATAGGGTGAAATTCATGACAGTCCTTCAGGGGCAAATCTACATGTAACTCCGATTTGTCAGTGACCTAGACGTACCCTAATGTGGTAGTAACTTTCCATGCAGCACTCCTTGGTTTCTCATAGTCGGGGACGGACTGGCCATTGACCTCACAGGGAAACTTCCCAGTGGGCCAATGCCAAGGGACCACCTGAGCCCTCCTGCTGGCCAAGTATATAACGATCTGAGGCTCTCTGTGTTAGGCCTCATGCACACAACCGTATGTTAGGTCTGCGTCTGAGCCACATATTTTCGGCTCGGGCGCGGACCAATTCACTTCAATGGGGCCGCAAAAGATGCGGACAGCACTCCATGTGCAGTACGCATCAGTTGCTCCATTCCGTGGCCCCGCAGAAAAAAATAGAGCATGTCCTATTCTTGTCCGTTTTGCGGACAAGAATAGGCATTTCTACAATGGCAAATTGCGGAACGCACATGCAGCGGCTTCTGTGTTGTGCCGATCCGCAAAACACACACGGTCGTGTGCATGAGGCCTTAATTAACACTAGCAGCATCAGGTACTTACGTACCTGGCCAGCAGCTGTAAATGCCCTTCTAAATTTAAATGTTCAATTGAAAATTAAAGCAGGGCATGGGAGCCTACGGCTCTCTGCGCCACCCCTCATCCTCATTGGCCGCAGGCCCCTAGATAATGTTCTGTACTGATAGCACATGGACATAGGCTTAAAGAGGCCTGTGGCTTGCACCGCAGATGAGAGCTTTGGATAGAAATCAGGATTTTTTTTTCTCTCCTTGGCCATTTAGGGAGCATAATACTGAGGGCACTAGAGGGGTCATTACTAGCGGCAGTCCAGGCAGGATGCTGGAGGTAGGGCTGGCTTGTTGCTGTGGTCCGCATCTCACCTCCTAATCCCCTGCTTCATATCTTAATTCTAGGCAACTAGACAAGGAGGTGGAAAGAACGTGGCCACCACAGAAGGGTTGAGGGCTACGGTGGTATGTGGTTCTGCAGGGGTGGTATTTTGTGCTGGCATTAATGACCCCACATACCCCATCTACTTGTGAAGCCCCACCTTTTTCCATTTGGATCTGCCTACAACACGGAGACCACCATTAGGTTTTTTCCAGGGCCACTTTAAGTGCCCAGTCCACCTCTGCTCATAGTTATGACAACCATGGCAAGTGCTAATTGCTAAGTTGCTCCTCTGGAGGAATGCTTGATACAAGAGGAGCACTGACCCTCCTGGACATTAATTCTGATAACGGCTACCTCCGGTGTGTGTATAGGGAAATAGTTCATGCTGTAATTATCATCTTTAATCATTGACTGAGTGGGCATTGCAGCTAGGCACACGCCAACCCTCACGTGGGTGTCTTCCCATCATTATCTCCATACACAGTGAAACGGAAAACCCTCTATAATCTGGATTCTTACTATCTCTGGAGAGCTTCCCTGTGATTTGGCACAAAATGCCAATTATGATATTAATAGACTGGGCATTTCATCCTCTGGGCAGGACTGGACAAAAAGATAGCAGTCTCGCTGTTATGCCTCCTTTATTTCAAATGTCAGCATTCCCGATAGATTCCACGCCGGCCACTGGCATAGAACGATATGAAGAAACCAGCAAAAGAATAAAAAAACTTTCATTATTTTCTTTAAAATTACAGCTCTAATAGTTCTCTCTGTAAAGTTGACCTTCTCACTAGCGACAAATAGCATATCTGTATTTCATTTCAAAGCATGTTATAGAAAGTCCATAACATAAAAGGAGAATGCAAAGCTGCTTATTATTAAAATGTCAGGGTTTAAATCTAGGCGGTTTTGTCACCTTTAATGCTCTGTTGTAACATGGTAATCTCCCCACGGGCGCCAGGCGGCCATACACAATCACATAAATAAAATCCTGTTTATTTTCATTACTGCCCGGGCCTTTGAAGTGACTACGAAAAATCTGCCAAAAAGGAGCTTTTTTTTTTGTTATTTCGATAAGATATTACAGCGACGTTGAACATTATATCTGGTTACTATGGCAGCCGTGACTGGGTTTAGTTATTGTGGGAAATATACACAAAAATTATTCACTGAAGAAAATTGCGACATGAAGAGAAAAAAAGAAGGGGGTGGGCAGGAAAAGCAATACTAAAGACGAGACTTGACTGATGGCAGGGAGTGAAAAAAAAGTTTCAACGGTAATAAAAGCAACCTTTCGGGAACCAGGGAGCAGGCACCCCACAGCTAAAAATGCTTGTAATTTTGTATGAAGAAAAGATTTTACTTCAGTCAGGAAAACCAATACTGTATTTTAGCATTTGACCTCGAAGAACAGTGGCTCGTTCCCTCAATAGCCTGAGAATTCCTACAAAGAACAGGCTTCTATCAGAGAGGCCATGACATGAGACTGGACTGTCCTCTAATTCTGCTCCTGCCTTTACTAGGGCTATCTAGGGAACAAGAAGGGGGATATTTTAGGCTGGTGGTGGACGGTTTCCTGCTCTGAATGGTTACGACTTTAGGAAAGTGAGCTAAGGATTTGGCCTGAGGTCCCCTCTGTTTTCATGCCGAGCTGTGAGAGGAAGTCTCAGCGGGTTACAGGCCTGCTCTGTGTTCGTTACATTCCCTCAGGGATTTTAGGACAAAGTCAATGAATGTTATTCATCACAGAAATAGTGCAGAGTGTAATTTATCACTTCCTCGTAGGTCCACGGTGCATTTCTACACCATTTGAACAGGGAGCAGGGATTGTGAAGGAATGAAGCAGTATCTGATGGACCTTGATGTATCTACCTTTTCATCACAAATGAAGAAAGCCGGGAAAGCCCATTGTAGCAATATACAATACATGACAATTTAGGGTCTTAGACTTCTAGCTATTGATATATTTTGACATTATGCTTAATATATATATATATATATATATATATATATACATACACACACACATACAGGCTCGGACTGGCCCACCGGGGAGCCGGGGAAATCCTCGGTGGGCCCCTGTCTAGTTACAGTCTACATCAGAGGTCGCAATAACGCCTGTAAAAGCGTCATAGACGCCTGTTCAGGCCATTTACTCCCTGGAAAATGACTCATGCATATTTTTACGAATGGTCTTTTTCTTGTTAGGTTCGCACTATTAGAAGCTGACAGGTACGGCACACATGAAGCCCCGTCCCTCTCCAGAAAAGCCCCGCCCCTCACAGACATCTCTCTCACCAGGAGTAGCTCCAGACTACATTGTGGCAAGGACCTGTTGTGATGTCACAGGCTCCCTGTAGGACTGTGCTGGTGGAGAATGCATAGGTACTTTATGTATGGAAGGTGTGTATAAACATGGCTATGTCAGTTTTCTGTGTGTAATATGCACACAGTAGTTCTATCTGTGTAATAGACATGTAGCAGAGCTGTGCAATGCGTATATAGTTAACTATCTGTGTAATGGGCATGTGGTAGAGCTGTGTATGTAATATGTATACAGTAGTGTCATGCGGGCCCTGTGTATGGCAGAGTCAGATGGGCACCGTGTATGCCAGCGTCAGGTGAGCCCTGTGTATGGCAGCGTCAGGTGGGCCCTGTGTATGACAGAGTCAGGTAGGCACTGTGTATGGCGGCATAAAAATATAATTTCACATTTTACTACATTCCCCTCTGAAAATTAGAACTCCTAGCATGCCCTGTGAGATGCAAACCTTCAGGACATGCTAAGAGTTGTAGTTTTCCTGCAGCATGCTGTAATTGTATATCACAATTATGATTGCATGCTACAAAAATTTGAGTAAACATTGCTAAAAAAAAGTAATACACACAGTCAAAAAAATGAGTCCTCACACAGCTCCGTAGATGTTAATGTAAAAAAAGCTGTATTTTTTGTTTCATTTTTTTTTTTTTGTATTAACCAGTCGGATACCTAGGTTTCAAGTAAAAAAAAAAAAAATTCTACTTTCCCATAATAAAGTCTTATAAATAACTGAAAAACAGCCATATATTAGGTATCGCTGTGTCTGTAACGACCTGCTCTATAAAAATATGACATGATCTATCCCCTCAGGTGATTGCCATAAAAAAAGTAAATTAAAACAGTGCCAAAACAAAGTCTAATGCCAAGCAATCTAAAAATCGTATGTACTCCGAAATGGTACCAATCAAACTGTCACCTCATCCTGCAAAAAACAAGCTCCTAAATTAGACAATCACCGAAAAAATTAAAAAAATATGGCTTTCAGAAAATGGTAACACAAAAAGATATTTTTCACTGTGTAAAACTTAAAGGGATTGTCTTATCTCAGACAAAGGAGACATATGGCTTGACTTATAGATGTCAGTAACGGAGCCCCGCACGGTGGTGGCTCGAGGACTCCGGTCTGGCCCCCACCAAGCGGTCTCTCCATAGAAGTGAATGGGAGCGCACCGCGCATGACCAGCCACTGCTCCCATTCACTTCTATGGGCCAGACGGAAATAGCCGAGCCAACGCACGGCTATTTGTGGCGGCCCCATAGAAAATAAATAGAGGACGGCTGCGTATGCGCAGCGCTCCCTCCACCACTTTCAGGGCTCCGTTCTCAATATAGGTGCGGGTCCCAGCGGTGTGACCCATAAGACAATGGGGGCATATGGCTTGTCTTATAGATGTGGGTCCCACCTATATCAGTAACGGAGCCCCGTAAGGTGGTGGCTGGTGGACTCCGGTCTGGCCACCCCCAAGCGGTCTCCCCATAGAAGTAAATGGGAGCGCACCGCGCATGACCAGCCGCCGCTCCCATTCACTTCTGTGGGTCCGACGGAAATAGCCGAGCCGAGCAGTGCACAGTACTGTATTGTGTGCTAAACTGCAAATATTCATGTGCATGAGCCTGAAAAATTAACAAGTAATATTTATTTTTGGTCTGTAGGGTGGACCACTAGAATAATTTCCACTGGTGGGCCCTAGGCACCCCAGTTCGACACTATATATATATATATATATATATATATATATACACCCAAAAAGTGTGCTGCTATTTATTTGGTTTGACATGTATATATATATATATATATTTATATATATATATATATATATATATATATATATATTAATTACAGAAAAGCTTTGAAGTTGGATTTCTTGAATTTCCTGTAATTCATCCTGTTAAAGACCACCACATACCAAGCGTGGTACCTTTCACTTCAGTGCAAAGCAAGATAGACAGCAGGTTTAGTATTTATTGAGTCATTTTCTCCTTGTCAGCTGCACCATCAGCTTACATTGTAAAATGCGCACATTTAGATTTAAAAGGCTACTCAAAAGGAAGTTATATATCCAAGCATACAGCATGTATAACCAGGTGTGCACCATCCGTGAGGCGAGTTGCGCGTCTTGCCTCAGGCGACACACATCTCCCATATACAGGGGGCAGCAAATTTATATGAAGATGCCATCCCTGCATATTTTGACATTTGCAGAAAAAGTTGTTTTGCTGAAATTTGCAATCTATAAATAACAGCAAAACTGCAGTCTTCATGCCACAGTTTTTCACAAATTGCATCAAAACCGTAAACACAAGGGCTGCAGAAGCTTCCGTGACATCATGATCACATGTCAAAGGTCCCACATCTTGGAAGGGCAGGGGAAGAGGACTGGTAAATATTGTGAGAATGCATGTTTTAAATAAAATGCAGTGTACAGTATCTTACACATATGAGATTATAGGAGACTCATTGATTTTACTGTCTTTGAATGAAGTCTACACCGTAAGTATCCAACTGCAGTCAATGGGGAAAAATCCACTGCATCCCATTTATTTCAGGCAGATTCTGTACAGAAAAGCTGATGAATAGTCCCATTTCATGACAATGGAGCTAATAGTTATGCGAATCTTTGGCAGTTCAGACTGCACATCTGTAGTAAATTCACAGCCGAAATCCAAGAGTCAGGATTTCTGACGTAAAAATGCATGTTAGATTTTATGTTTGAACATACCCGGCTAGCACACTTTAGTGTTTCATTTGCAGCAAAAAAAAGAAAAAGAAAAATGCAAGTTTTTGAAACCACATTTTGCATTTTTAAATGATCATGAAACAAATCTGAAAATATTTAATTGATAATGAAGAAAAAATGTCAAACACATCTGTTTTTAAAACGAATGCATTTTTCCAAGGGTTTTTTAATGATCTTTTTAAAACAAATTATAAAATGATACTTTTATTTAAACCCTGATAATTCTTTAAATGCAAGTCAGATGACATAACAAAATTGAAATCTTTTTATGCTTATATTTTTTAGAGATGAGCGAATTGTTCAAAAATTCTATTCTATTTTCAGAAAAAAATTTGGTTCGATCTGAATTTATTCGCGGCGAATCGCGTTAAAAACGGCTATTTCCTGGCCGCAGAAAGCCTTGCAGTAACACGCAAAGGGAGTCTGCTGTGGTAGTGAAATAATACTGTGAGGCTAAATGCACACGTCCGTTAAACCCGGACGTGACAAGTCTGTGGTAACCAGGACTGGATTTCTTCTTTACAGTAGGAGCGTATGGCGTCATTGGTTGCTATGACGCCGTGCACTCCCTGCCCCCGTTGCAGTACAGTAATACACTGGTATAGACACTGAGCAGCTGAAAAATTATTTTCAAAGCATTTCTTCTTAATGATCCGTAAAACACAGATGCAACACGGATGGCATCCTTGTTGCATTTATGGTTTTCACGGACTCATTGACTATAATGGGTGTGAGGGATCCGGGAACACGGACCAAGATAGGATATGCATCCGTGCTGAAAACACAGACCCTCGGACTGATGTATGAATACACACATTCAAATAAATGGGGACGTGTGCTGTCCGCGGAAAACACGTACAGCACATGTACATAAAACACTGATGTGTGAATAAGGCATGACCTGGTGACAGAGTGGGGAGGTGGGTAGTAATAACAGTACCCAACGACGATGGTGGGTGTAAGAAGGAGCACTTGGCATCAGATGTGTGGCATCAGGCGGTGGCAGCATCAGTATAGTAGCTGAGGCAGGTAGCCAGAAGAAACCGGTCTCTTTTGTCAAAGTGTTGGTGTGGCACCATGAACAGGGCCGGTGCAAGGATTTTTGCCGCCCTAGGCAAAAGAAAAGTTTGCCGCCCCCCCCCCATGTGACATCACAATGCCCCACCCATATGCAGTGTTTCTGCAGTTCCACCCGGGACCCCCGCAAATAAGCTGTTTGAGAAGGCAGCTGCGCTGGCAGTAGTGCCTCATCCTTCTCGCAGTGACGTCACAATTAGTATCATTGGCCTGGGTGGGGCTAAGCTTCATTCAAGTGAACAGAGCTTAGCCCAGGCCAGTGATACTAGTCGCAACATCACTGCGCCTGCGGTAAATAACAAGAAGGTCGAGGTGCTACTGCCAGCGCCGCTGCCTTCTCAAACAGCTAATCGGCGAGGGTCCTGGGTGTCGGACCCCTGCCCATCAGATGCTGATGATCTATCCAGAGGATAGATCATCAGTTTAAACAAACTGCAGAACCCCTTTAACTAACACCAGTTCTCTCTCCCACCTCTTGTCATTCTGTTCCTTCCCATGTCACTCTCTTTCCCCCCTTGTCATTCTCTTTCCCCCCCTTGTCATTCTCTTTCCCCCCCCTTGTCATTCTCTTTCCCCCCCTTGTCATTCTCTTTCCCTCCCTTGTCATTCTCTCCCCCCCCTTGTCATTCTCTTTCCCCCCTTGTCATTCTCTCCCCCCTCTTGTCATTCTTCACCCCCCTCTTGTCATTCTTCACCCCCCTCTTGTCATTCTCCCCCCCCTTGTCATTCTTTCCCCCCTCTTGTCATTCTTTCCCCCCTCTTGTCATTCTCTCCCCCTCTTGTCATTCTCTCCCCCTCTTGTCATTCTCTTTGACCCTCTTGTCATTCTCTCACCCCTCTTATCATTCTTCACCCCCCCATGTCATTCTCTTTCCCATTCCCCCCTACCTCTGGTGTAGCATGTGCACACTTCCTGTGAGTCCGGCCGGGTACAGGAGACAGATGCTCCCTGTACCCGCGGACCATACAGGGCTCGGCCACGCTACAATGAGGGACTGACAGGAGGGAGCGCTGAGCGCTTCCCTCCTGTCAGCCCCTCTCCTCTTGCTGCGCCCAGGCAGTGCTGCAACCGCCAGAGGCTCAATATAGAGCGTTCGGGCGGCTGCAGCATGAGGCGGGGCTGGCGCTCCTAGCAGTGCCCCTTCCCAAGGGGCGCTCTACGCGGCTGCCTAGTCCGCTTATAGGACGCGCCGGTCCTGACCATGAATGATCTAGTCTGATGCATCAGGCATTGGTGGGTGGAAATCCTGGCTGATCCACGCCTGATTCATCTTGACAAAGGTCAGTCTCTCCACAGGCGTGTTCTTCTTGGGGTAACTATGGCCCCCGCTGTACTAAACACTCGCTCTAATGCCACGCTACTGGCCGAGTAGGACAGCTTTTCCAGGGCAAACTCTGCCAGTTGTGGCCACAAATCCAGTTTGGCTGCCCAGCAGTCCAGCGGATCTTCAATGTGGGGTGGCAGGGTGCATATAACATATAACTGCACCGCTGAATGGCAATTTTTCTTTACTTTTGCCACTAATACACATCACAAAAGGCTTTATAACATATAACTGCACCGCTAAATGGCAATTTTTCTTTACTTTTGCCACTAATACACATAACAAAAGGCTTTAGAACATATAACTGCACCGTTGAACGGTAAATATATTTTTATTTTGCCACTATTACACGACAAAAAGGCTTTAGAACATATAACTGCACAGCTGAACAGCAAATATATTTTTCTTTTGCCACTAATACACGCCACAAAAGGCTTTAGAACATATAACTGCACCGCTGAACGGCAAATATATATTTTTTTGCCACTAATGCATGACAAAAGGGGCTGTAATTTTCGCACTTCATCACACAACGGCTAATAAGTCTTTTTTTCCCCACTAATACAGGGCAAATAGGACATAGAAATATTTCCTCCCTATTATTCTTAGTACCAAACAGCACTTGCACCCCAATAACAAGAACAGTTTGCTGGAATTACAGAGCTGTATAATGTATAATGGATCCCAGTCAGTGCAGCAAGGTGTAAATTAGGAGTGTTCCTATTACCCAGGCTGTAACCTCCCCACCGAACCCTTTTCAACATAAATGCTGCAGAATGATTCCTCCCTACACCTTAAATAATCTTTCCCTGCACTTGTAAATAGTTTTTTTAGCACAATGAAGTTGTTTCTAGCAATGTCCCTAGCGCCTGCTGACGTCTCTCCCTGCACTAAGCACACTGGTAAATGGCAGAATCCAAGATGGCTAAGGGTATTTATAGGGCTGTGACATCACAGGGCTGGCTGGCTGCTGATTGGCTGCATGCATGGCATTATGGGTGATCCCGCCTTCCCAGAGTTCTATGCTCCACGTCCTCACATGTGCAGCAGCCATTTTAGGAAAAAAGAAGCATGAGGGAATTCAGATTTGGTGCAAATCGAATACTTCCTGAAATTCGTATCTAATTCCACTTTGTCAGCTTCAATTCGCTCATCTCTAATATTTTTCATAATAATATATATTATTAAAAATGTCTGTGAAATTAAAACTTTAGAGTTCTTACATCAGAAGTACCATATCCCTAAACGTTGCTTCTATCAATTCTTACAGATTCATCACCTTTTTGATAAAGTGGGACTTCCTCCTACCTTCACCTGCGACCTCACCGCTTGAACGTCTTCTCAGGGGAAAACCCTCACACACTAAGGGGCTCTCTACCACATACCTCTCATTATGCCCTGCTTTGGCTCGCAAGCAGGGTCATATTGTGAAGTGGGAAGAAGAATTTAATCTTACATGGACGTTAAAGGAGTGGTCTGACACGTTTCACTGGCTGGTCTCAGGATCCAATTGTATTAGGCTCCATTCACACGTCCGCAAAATGGATCCGCAGACCCATTCATTTCCAATGGGGATGGAAAAGATGCAGACAGCACACTATGTGCTGTCCGCATCCGCATTTCCGGATCCGTACGTCCGCATCCACACTTCCGTTTCCACAAAAAAATAGAACATGTCCTATTCTTGTCCGCAATTGCAGACAAGATTAGGCATTTTCTATTATAGTGCCGGCGATGTGAGGTCCGCAAATTGCTGAACGTACATTGCCGTTGTCCGTGTTTTGTGGATCCGTGTTTTGCGGATCCGCAAAACACTTACGGACGTGTGAATGGAGCCTTAATCATGCTGAGCAAAATCGCAAACTACGACTCTGATGGTATCTTACCTCAGTTAGGATAGCCCACATTAACCATAGCTATAGTCCTTCATGTTGGAGACCTTGCGGTGATAAGGGTACCCTTTTGTGGTGGCATTGCCCCATGATGCTCCATTTTTGGGAGTAGGTTTTCAAACTTAACTCCAGTGTTGCATCTGTCTCTATCAACCACACACCAGCATTAGCGGTTCTTTGTATAAGTTTGCATAATATTCGTCCACAACATAGATGGTTAGTATCTAATATGCTCACGGCTGACAGAAAACTCATTGCTAGGTCGAGGAAGCTTCCCATCACCCCCTGTATTTGTGATTTGACTTTGATTATTCAATACATGCAATATGAACTCATATATGCCGCCTCTTCCCAAAGTAGAACTACGGTCAGCAATAGGTGATGGGATCTTGAGCTACTCCACTTACGAAATCTGTCTTATGATAGTCTCTCTTCTATGCCCTTCTGGGCACAGTGTGGATTTCCGGGTGGTGGGCGTTGTCGAGCAGACAGATGCCATTACACTCATTCTATGCTTACTTTGATACCAGGTCACACTTGGCCAAAACTAAATGTAACCATTAGGTTCAGTTAAAGGTTTTCTAGGCAAATAATTTTCTTTAAAATATGGTCAGAATTAGTTACAAAAACACGTAATAATCATTACTTACCTCACTGGTCCCACAACCTTGTCATTTAGGTATAGCTTTGGTCACCCAGTCCTTTTAACTTCCTGGTCTCTGGATCAACACACAGAAAATGCCTTGGACTGCCTGCTCAGCCAATCACTGGCTAAGGCCAGTCAATACTGCAGTTAGCAATTGACTAAGCAGATGGTCCAAGCCATTTCATGTGGGTTGTGCCCCAACACCTGGAAGTTGAGAGGAGCAGGAACAGAGAGGAACAGTGCGAGAACATCAGTGGCAGGGGATCAAGCATTTGAAACAGTACAACAATATCCTGCACAATTTCCACCACGTATTTCCACTTTTGCAATGCAGCCAAATCTAAGGCAAAATCTGTATGTCACTCATGAAGTTATTTTGTTTTTTCATTGATTTATAGGACAGGTAAGCAGAGGAGACTCTATCGTGTATCTTCCCAAAGCCAATGCATACAACCTGCTAGGTATAGAAACTTGTACCATTTATACAGTCCTAACCGCACTAGTTCTGTAACAAGAGGGTCCAAACCTTCATTCCATCACCATGCTCCATAAAAAATGTGAACCTAAGAAAAAAAGTAGGGAGAATAATACAAGGGTCAAGCCACCAATCCATCTTTTGAAAAGGGTTGGTGAACAATCCCTAGAACCTCCTGACATGAGATTAGGTGGGTGCTATTGACATTAGCTAGCACCAGGAGCAGGCACCATTTTGATCATTGTTTTGGGGTCCCCTCTTCTGCCTACAGTATTGCTGTTAATTACATTAAGGAATAGGTTAAGTCTAAAGCAGAACACAGTATACAACCATAAGATATCTGTAATATTTCATTTATATTTTGCAAAGAAAAAAGTATTTTGATCACAGTTGTCCTATGAATCATTCGGAAAACTGGGCCCAGTGTGATAATGACATCTGTTTCACAGGCAGAACAGTCTGTCACATTTCCGCTACTTGAAGATTGATCATAGCATTCATGAAGCAGAACAGTGAATGAACTCCTGGTCTTTACATTTACCGGCAAGGTTGTAGCATACAATGCAGGGTCTCATGGAGTTCAGGTATTGATGGAGACCATAGTTGGGTTGGCTCACTGGCTAATAGGTATTGATATAACAATGTCATACAAAAACAGCCATGGATTATACGAGTTCTAAAGATTAGGATTTAAATGGTGGAATTTCCCAATTTTGGAAGGATACAATGAAAATTGGAGGCTTTCTTGGCTGTCAGACAGTCTTCGAATATCTTCAGTTGGGGGGAACATGGCTTGCATAAGTAAACCTCCTTTTCAACAGTTAGAAACATGCCTGGTAACAAGCACCGATCAACTATACAGCGCTAATTTAAATGGCTTATCCCACAGAAAGTATTAATATGCAATAAATAGCGTCTTTTAAATTAATATTATTGCAATAGACATGCAATGAAAATATGGTTAGGTTTTTGCATATATTACATTTGCCTCTTTGGTAGCGCCCCCTGCTGTTTATCCCTCTGCTCCTCCTTTGCATTACATGATGGACTAGCATGCTCCATAGCTTCCCTTCTACCTTCAGCAGTCATATGGTGATCTCATAGTAAGGGTCCATTCAGAAGACCGTATTTTTCTTTCCGCAACCAGATGCTGACCCATTCATTTTAATGGGGTCGCAAAGGATGCGGACAGCGCACGTTGTGCTGTCCGATTTGAACGCCCGTTCTGTTGCCTCACAAATAAGATAGAACATGTCATATTCTTGTTCGTTTTGCAGATAAGAATAGGCATTTCTATCATAGGGCAGGACGTTCCAATCTGCAAAATGTGAACGCACATGGCTGGTATCCAGGTTTCGCGGATCCACAATTTGCAGTCTGCAAAAATAGATATGGTCGTGTTAAAGCACCCTAAATGAGGTGAAGTGGCATAGACACCTTTCATTCAATTGTCTCCTCTTCTAAATTCATGGAAGTATATAGCTATGGCGTTTTCAGGAGAATGGGCTTTGCATAAGGTAGTCTGTTTGTGATTCAATGAGACCATGTGTGACAGACTTTTATATGCAGGGGGAGATGGCAGGAAAACCTGGGAAATGCAGCTGCTTTGATGGTCACATAGGAGGAGGTGCTGCCACCCACAGAAAGTGAAGAGGGCAGAGCTGTGGATGGGTAAGTAACAAAAGCTAAAACTGGTGAAATACACACTGCATTGATATGGTTAACATAATGGTACACATTACTCCAGATGTTATTCATATAATTGTAATTTGTCAGATAACTACTTTAAAGGGGTTGTCTCACATCAGCAAATGGCATTTATCATGTAGAGAATGTTAATAAAAGGCACTTACTAATGTATTGTGATTGTCCATATTGCCTCCTTTGTTGGTTTGACTCTTTTTTCCATCACATTATACACTGCTTATATCCAGGGGTTATGAAAATCCTGTGATCCAGCAGCGGTGACTGTGCTTGCATACCACCGAAAGAAAAAATCACTAACCTATGTGCCTTTCCACGGTTCTAGCCACCAAGGAGGCCAATGCCTTTTCCTATAGTAGTCAAGCACGGCCACCACTGCTGGATTGAAGGGTGGTTGTATCCCCTGGAAACAAGCAGTGTATAATGTAATGGAAAAATTAATCCAGCAAGCAAAGGAGACAAAGCTGGTAATAACAATACATTAGTAAGTGGCTTGTAGTTACTTTGCCTACATGATCAATGACATTTGCAAAAGTAAAACAACCCCGTTACATACAGCACAAGAACCAAGCTTGTAACATAAATACAGCACCAGAACCAAGCTCATAGAATGAATCCAGCCTCAGAACTAAACTCAGTACATAAATACAGCACCAGAACCAAGCTCATAGAATGAATACAGCCTCAGAACTAAACTCAGTACATAAATACAGCACCAGAACCAAGCTTATAGAATGAATACGCCTCAGAACTAAACTCAGTACATAAATACAGCACCAGAACCAAGCTTATAGAATGAATCCAGCCTCAGAACTAAACTCAGTACATAAATAGAGCACCAGAACCAGGCTTATAGAATGAATCCAGCCTCAGAGACTAAACTCAGTACATAAATACAGCACCAGAACCCAGCACACTGCAGTAATCCAGCCTCAGAACTAAACTCAGTACATAAATACAGCATCAGAACCAGGCTTATAGAATGAATACAGCCTCAGAACTAAACTCAGTACATAAATACAGCACCAGAACCAGGCTTATAGAATGAATCCAGCCTCAGAACTAAACTCTGTACATAAATACAGCACCAGAACCAAGCTCATAGAATGAATCCAGCCTCTGAACTAAACTCAGTACATAAATAGAGCACCAGAACCAGGCTTATAGAATGAATCCAGCCTCAGAACTAAACTCAGTACATAAATACAGCACCAGAACCAAGCTTATAGAATGAATCCAGCCTCAGAACTAAACTCAGTACATAAATACAGCACCAGAACCAGGCTTATAGAATGAATCCAGCCTCAGAACTAAACTCAGTACATAAATACAGCACCAGAACCAAGCTTATAGAATGAATCCAGCCTCAGAACTAAACTCAGTACATAAATAGAGCACCAGAACCAAGCTTATAGAATGAATACGCCTCAGAACTAAACTCAGTACATAAATACAGCACCAGAACCAAGCTTATATAATTAATATGCCTCAGAACTAAACTCAGTACATAAATACAGCACCAGAACCAGGCTTATAGAATGAATCCAGCCTCAGAACTAAACTCAGTACATAAATACAGCACCAGAACCAAGCACACTACAGTAATACAGCCTCAGAACTAAACTCAGTACATAAATACAGCATCAGAACCAGGCACACTACAGTAATACAGCCTCAGAACTAAACTCAGTACATAAATACAGCATTCGAACCAAGCTTATAGAATGAAGTCACCTCAGAACTAAACTCAGTACATAAACACTGCATCAGAACCAGGCACACTACAGTAATACAGCCTCAGAACTAAACTCAGTACATAAATACAGCACCAGAACCAAGCTTATAGAATGAATCCAGCCTCAGAACTAAACTCAGTACATAAATACAGCACCAGAACCAAGCTTATAGAATGAATCCACACCTCAGAACTAAACTCAGTACATAAATACAGCACCAGAACCAAGCTTATAGAATGAATACACCTCAGAACTAAACTCAGTACATAAATACAGCACCAGAACCAGGCTTATAGAATGAATCCAGCCTCCGAACTAAACTCAGTACATAAATATAGCATCAGAACCAGCACACTACAGTAATACAGCCTCAGAACTAAACTTAGTACATAAATACAGCATCAGAACCAGGCACACTACAGTAATACAGCCTCAGAACTAAACTCAGTACCTAAATACAGCACCAGAACCAAGCTTATAGAATGAATCCAGCCTCAGAACTAAACTCAGTACATAAATACAGCACCAGAACCAGGCACACTACAGTGAATACAGCCTCAGAACTAAACTCAGTACATAAATACAGCACCAGAACCAGGCTTATAGAGTGAATCCAGCCTCAGAACTAAACTCAGTACATAAATACAGCACCAGAACCAGGCTTATAGAATGAATCCAGCCTCCGAACTAAACTCAGTACATAAATATAGCATCAGAACCAGCACACTACAGAAATACAGCCTCAGAACTAAATTTAGTACATAAATACAGCATCAGAACCAGGCACACTACAGTAATACAGCCTCAGAACTAAACTCAGTACCTAAATACAGCACCAGAACCAAGCTTATAGAATGAATCCAGCCTCAGAACTAAACTCAGTACATAAGTACAGCATCAGAACCAGGCACACTACAGTAATACAGCCTCAGAACTAAACTCAGTACATAAATACAGCACCAGAACCAGGCTTATAGAGTGAATCCAGCCTCAGAACTAAACTCAGTACATAAATACAGCACCAGAACCAAGCACACTACAGCAGGGCTGGGACAAGGTCCACCACCAACAGAGGCTGAGCTGCCCAAGTGGGCACCCCCCCCCTCCAACTTGTGGATGACACTGCTATGGGGGATCTGTGATGGATGACACTGTTATTGGGGAATCTGTACACCAATATAGGGGTGAGGCTATGGGGTTGTATCTGCTTTTTTGATGACAGCACCAGCGGGGCCCGTGCAGTGACTGTATTCTACTACACCCCCCCCCCCACACACACACACACACTGTATATAATCTTAACTATATAACTGTAGTGATTTACTACAGTTATATAGTTAATAAGATTATATCCAGTGAGCGAGAGGATGGGGGTGTAGTAGAATACAGTCACTGCACGAGCCCTGCTGACCCACCTCTTTTATTGGTGGTCATTCAGTAAATTAACCCTGTTTTGGGGGGGTGTCTGTGGATGACAAATATGTGTCATCCACAGATTCTCCCCATAACAGGGTTCATTTAGTGAATGACCACCCAAATACTGGTGACCCAATACATGAGAGTTGCATCTGCAGAGCTTTTGTATAATGCCACCCCACACTGTAGTGTCCCTCACACAGTAATGTTCGCCACACTGCCCCCACACAGTAATGTCCGCCACACTGCCCCCACACAGTAATGTCCGCCACACTGCCCCCACACAGTAATGTCCACCACACTGCCCCACACACAGTAATGTCCGCACACTGCCCCCACACAGTAATGTCCGCCACACTGCCCCCAAACAGTAATGTCCGCCACACTGCCCCCACACAGTAAAGTCCACCACACTGCCCCCACACAGTAATGTCCGCCATACTGCCCCCACACTGTAATGTCCGCCACACTGCCCCCACACAGTAATGTCTGCCACACTGCCCCCCACACAGTAATGTCCCCCACACTGCCCCCACACAGTAATGTCCTCCACACTGCCCCCACACAGTAATGTCCTCCACACTGCCCCCACACAGTAATGTCCGCCACACTGCCCCCACACAGTAATGTCCGCCACACTGCCCCCACACAGTAATGTCTGCCACACTGCCCCCACACAGTAATGTCTGCCACACTGCCCCCACACAGTAATGTCCGCCACACTGCCCCCACACAGTAATGTCCGCCATACCCCCTCAACCACACAGCAGTGCCCCCACATAGTAATTTGTCATGCTCTCCCCTCTTGTCATTCTCCCCCTCTTGTCATAATCCCCTCTTCTTGTCATGCTTTTCTGCCCCTGTCATTCTCCCCATGTTGTCATGCTCTTTCTGCCCCCATGTTGTCACAGACTTCATGTAAGGGGCCCGGCATTTTCACTGTACTTAATGCCGGGCCCCGTCAGAGCGCTCCTCTCACCTCCATTATGTTCACTGCTCCAGGCTTCCCGGATCAGGCCCCAGCGCTGCCACATATTAAGCAGGTGGGCGGAGCCTAACGGAGGTCCGTTAGGCTCTGCCCACCTGCTTACTGTGTTTCTAGTTAGAGGCAGTGGGGCCTGATGCTGGAGGCCTGAAGCAGTGACCATAATGGAGGTGAGAGGAGCGCTCTGACGGGGCCCGGCTCAGGGAATGACAGGAGGGAGCGCTGAGCGGTTCCCCCCTGTCAGTCCCTCTCCCTCTGGCCGGCCCCCTGCCTGCGCCCTGAGGCTGGAGCGCCCTGAGGCTGGAGCCTCCCCAGCCTCTGTGTTGGCCCGGCCCTGCACTACAGTAATACAGCCTCAGAACTAAACTCAGTACATAAATACAGCATCAGAACCAGGCACACTACGGTAATACAGCCTCAGAACTAAACTCAGTACATAAATACAGTACCAGAACCAATCTTATAGAATGAATACGCCTCAGAACTAAACTCAGTACATAAATACAGCACCAGAACCAAACACACTACGGTAATACAGCCTCAGAACTAAACTCAGTACATAAATACAGCATCAGAACCAGGCACACTACGGTAATACAGCCTCAGAACTAAACTCAGTACCTAAATACAGCACCAGAACCAGGCACACTACAGTAATACAGCCTCAGAACTAAACTCAGTACCTAAATACAGCACCAGAACCAAGCTTATAGAATGAATCCAGCCTCAGAACTAAACTCAGTACATAAGTACAGCATCAGAACCAGGCACACTACAGTAATACAGCCTCAGAACTAAACTCAGTACATAAATACAGCACCAGAACCAGGCTTATAGAGTGAATCCAGCCTCAGAACTAAACTCAGTACATAAATACAGCACCAGAACCAAGCACACTACAGCAGGGCTGGGACAAGGTCCACCACCAACAGAGGCTGAGCTGCCCAAGTGGGCCCCCCCCCCTCCAACTTGTGGATGACACTGCTATGGGGGATCTGTGATGGATGACACTGTTATTGGGGAATCTGTACACCAATATAAGGGGTGAGGCTATGGGGTTGTATCTGCTTTTTTGATGACAGCACCAGCGGGGCCCGTGCAGTGACTGTATTCTACTACACCCCCCCCCACACACACACACACTGTATATAATCTTAACTATATAACTGTAGTGATTTACTACAGTTATATAGTTAATAAGATTATATCCAGTGAGCGAGGGATGGGGTGTAGTAGAATACAGTCACTGCACGGGCCTCTGCTGACCCCACCTCTTTTATTGGTGGTCATTCAGTAAATTAACCCTGTTTTGGGGGGGTGTCTGTGGATGACAAATATGTGTCATCCACAGATTCTCCCCATAACAGGGTTCATTTAGTGAATGACCACCCAAATACTGGTGACCCAATACATGAGAGTTGCATCTGCAGAGCTTTTGTATAATGCCACCCCACACTGTAGTGCCCCTCACACAGTAATGTTCGCCACACTGCCCCCCACACAGTAATGTCCGCCACACTGCCCCCCACACAGTAATGTCCGCCACACTGCCCCCACACAGTAATGTCCACCACACTGCCCCACACACAGTAATGTCCGCCACACTGCCCCCACACAGTAATGTCCGCCACACTGCCCCCCAAACAGTAATGTCCGCCACACTGCCCCCCACACAGTAAAGTCCACCACACTGCCCCCCACACAGTAATGTCCGCCATACTGCCCCCACACTGTAATGTCCGCCACACTGCCCCCACACAGTAATGTCCGCCACACTGCCCCCACACAGTAATGTCCCCACACTGCCCCCACACAGTAATGTCCTCCACACTGCCCCCACACAGTAATGTCCTCCACACTGCCCCCACACAGTAATGTCCACCACACTGCCCCCACACAGTAATGTCCGCCACACTGCCCCCACACAGTAATGTCTGCCACACTGCCCCCACACAGTAATGTCTGCAACACTGCCCCCACACAGTAATGTCCGCCACACTGCCCCCACACAGTAATGTCCGCCATACCCCCTCAACCACACAGCAGTGCCCCCACATAGTAATTTGTCATGCTCTCCCCTCTTGTCATTCTCCCCCTCTTGTCATAATCCCTCTTCTTGTCATGCTTTTTCTGCCCCTGTCATTCTCCCCCATGTTGTCATGCTCTTTCTGCCCCCCATGTTGTCACAGACTTCATGTAAGGGGCCCGGCATTTTCACTGTACTTAATGCCGGGCCCGTCAGAGCGCTCCTCTCACCTCCATTATGTTCACTGCTCCAGGCTTCCCGGATCAGGCCCCAGCGCTGCCACATATTAAGCAGGTGGGCGGAGCCTAACGGAGGTCCGTTAGGCTCCGCCCACCTGCTTACTGTGTTTCTAGTTAGAGGCAGTGGGGCCTGATGCTGGAGGCCTGAAGCAGTGACCATAATGGAGGTGAGAGGAGTGCTCTGACGGGGCCCGGCTCAGGGAATGACAGGAGGGAGCGCTGAGCGGTTCCCCCCTGTCAGTCCCTCTCCCTCTGGCCGGCCCCCTGCCTGCGCCCTGAGGCTGGAGCGCCCTGAGGCTGGAGCCTCCCCAGCCTCTGTGTCGGCCCGGCCCTGCACTACAGTAATACAGCCTCAGAACTAAACTCAGTACATAAATACAGTACCAGAACCAATCTTATAGAATGAATACGCCTCAGAACTAAACTCAGTACATAAATACAGCACCAGAACCAAACACACTACGGTAATACAGCCTCAGAACTAAACTCAGTACATAAATACAGCATCAGAACCAGGCACACTACAGTAATACAGCCTCAGAACTAAACTCAGTACATAAATACAGCACCAGAACCAGGCACACTATGGTAATACAGCCTCAGAACTAAACTCAGTACATAAATACAGCATCAGAACCAGGCACACTATAGTAATACAGCCTCAGAACTAAACTCAGTACATAAATACAGCACCAGAACCAAGCTTATAGAATGAATACGCCTCAGAACTAAACTCAGTACATAAATACAGCACCAGAACCAGGCTTATAGAATGAATACAGCCTCAGAACTAAACTCAGTACATAAATACAGCACCAGAACCAGGCTTATAGAATGAATACAGCCTCAGAACTAAACTCAGTACATAAATACAGCACCAGAACCAAACACACTACGGTAATACAGCCTCAGAACTAAACTCAGTACATAAATAGAGCATCAGAAACAGGCACACTACGGTAATACAGCCTCAGAACTAAACTCAGTACATAAATACAGCATCAGAACCAGGCACACTACAGTAATACAGCCTCAGAACTAAACTCAGTACATAAATACAGCACCAGAACCAAACACACTACGGTAATACAGCCTCAGAACTAAACTCAGTACATAAATACAGCACCAGAACCAATCTTATAGAATGAATACGCCTCAGAACTAAACTCAGTACATAAATACAGCACCAGAACCAAACACACTACGGTAATACAGTACCAGAGCCAAGTTCAGAAAGCATAGTTCCAGAACCTTATCAGTACATAAATACAGCCCCCAATCCACTGGCGGGGTTCATTTTTCCATCACATTATACACTTCTGGTTTCCATGGTTACGGCCACCTTGCAATCCCGCAGTGGTGGCCGTGCTTAAATACTATAAGTAAAAAGCCTATGTACACTCTCTGCCAGAGAGGCTGGCACTTTTTCCTATATTGTGCAACCCCACTGCTGCTGGATTACAGGGTGGTCGTAACCTTGGAAACGAGCAGTGTATATTGTGAGGGGACAATGAATCAGGCCAGTAAAGGAGGCAATATGGACAATCACAATACATTAGTAGGACTACATGATAAAAGCCATTTGCTGAAGTGAGACAACGCCTTTAAGGTCCTTCACATAGGCAGATAATTGTTCAAACAAATGGCCACATTAACAACAGATGAGATCAGCCATTTGGTTCCATCGTTGTTAGCAGCAAATTCACTGTTTGTGCAGCAACAGATCATTTTTATGCCAGCTTAAAGGGTCCAATCAGCCAGCAATTAAACATTTGGTCATTTATTGGCTGGGTTGATTGGAAGTCCTTTTACACAATGCAGTGATCATTCGAGCACTCCATTTGGCTGATAATTGACTTGTTTAAAATGCCCTTTATCTTTCCCAAAGGCAAAGAAACTGGCTGACCTGTTACACGTGCACTGGGCAGCTGTAGGCATCTGTGTTGATCCAATATTCTCATGTGTCCGCATTTCTGAGAATTTTAAAAAATATATATATATATATGCAAATGAGCCTCTAGGAGCTATGGGGGCTTTGTCATTATGCCTAGATACTCAGCTCTCTCCGCAATTGTTGCGTCCTCTGCACTTTGATCGGGAGGGGCAGGTGTGATCACATTTCACTGCCTGGCCCTGTGAATAAGGCCTCATGCACACGACCGTTGCGGCTCGAGCACGGACCCATTCACTTCAATGGGGCCACAAAAGATGCGGACAGCACTCCGTGTGCTGTCCGCATCCGTTGCTCTGTTCCGTGGCCCCGCTAAAAAAATAGAGCATGTCCTATTATTGTCCGTTTTGCGGACAAGAATAGGCATTTCTACAATGGTCCATGTTCTGCAAATTGCAGAACGGAACGCGGAGCAGCTTCCGTGTTCTGCGAATCCGCTGTTTGCGGACCGCAAAACACATACGGTCGTGTGCATGAGGCCTAAGGCTAGGGCTACAGAAAGACGTGTATCACGCGACATTTTGTCACACCAATGTGGTGTGACAATTTTTATAATAGTCTATGGTGTTGCACTGCGACATGCTGCGACTGCGACACGACAGTAGCAAAAAATCCATCCAAGATGGATTCTTCTGCAACTGCCGCAGTCGCAGCATGTCGCATGTCACAGTGGGACACTATAGACTATCATTATAAAAATTTTGCGTCAATATCACGCAACACATGTTGCAGTGTAGTTGTGCCCTATGTGTCGCGCGACTTATTGTCGCATGACACATGTCACCGTGTAGCCCTAGCCTAAAAGTGCAGAGGGTGAGGCAGTTGCAGAGAGAGCAAAGCGTCTAGGTGTAATGGTAACGCCCCCTTTGCTCCCAGGCTCATTTACATATATTAAAACATAATTTTTCTCAGCAATGTGGACACATATTCGGCTGCCAAGTGCACATAGTAACAGGTCAGCCAGTTTCATAGGTACAAATCTGCTTTTTTTCTCCCTATTTAACCACTTCAGCCCCCCTAGCTTAAACACCCTTAATGACCAGACCACTTTTTACAATTCTGCACTACGCTACTTTCACCGTTTATTGCTCCGTCATACAACTTACCACCCAAATGAATTTTACCTCCTTTTCTTCTCACTAATACAGCTTTCATTTGGTGGTATTTCATTCTTGCTGACATTTTAACTTTTTTTGATATTTTACTTTTTTTGATGAAATTTTTGCAAAAAAATAACATTTTTCGCTTTCTGTTGTAAAATTTTTCAAATAACACTATATTTCAATTTAAATTTTTCTCTAAATTTATTGTTCTACATGTCTTCGATAAAAAAAATGCAATAAGTGTATATTTATTGGTTTGGGTAAAAGTTATAGCGTTTACAAACTATGGTGCAAAAAAGTGAGTTTCCGCACTTTGATTTTCTGAGCACCTGTCCTGTTTCCTGACGCACTTCAATGCCCAGACAGTAGAAAAACCCCATAAGTGACCCCATTTCGAAAAGTAGACACCCTAAGGTATTCGCTAAGGGGCATAGTGAGTTCATGGAATTTTTTATTTTTTGTCACAAGTTAGCAGAAATTGAATTTTATTTTTTTTTCAAAAAATTTCATTTTCCGCTACCTTGTGTCAAAAAATAAAAACTTCCATGAACTCACTATGCCCCTCAGCGAATACCTTGGGGTGTCTACTTTCTAAAATGGGGTCACTTGTGAGGTCTTTCCACTGCCCTGGAGTTTGGGGGTCTCCGCAATCATTACACGTATGGCCAAAATTAGGAGTTTTTGCTATTTTCCTTATATTGACCATACGGGTAATGAGAATTTTTTTTTTTCCGTTCAGCCGCTGGGCTATAAGAAAAAAATGAACGTCACAGATTTCTTCATTCACATTGATCAATGTGGATGAAAAAATCTCTAAAAAATGTGCAAAAAAAAAAAAGAGGGGAAAGCTGTAAAGCTGCGATCACTAAGGGACCCTTAGGCCTCATTCACACGTCCGCAATTCTGTTCCGCAAAATTTTATAGAACGGAATTGTAGATACATTCAATTCTATGAGAACAGACTTGTCCTGCTCGGATCCGGAATTGCGGATCCGCTCTCCCGGATCCGCAAAAATATAGAACATGTCCTATTCTTGTCCGCAACTGATTGGTGCACTTTTTTTTTTTTCCCTCTGGTGGTCCCAAGCAAAGGGACCACCAGAAGAGAAGGCAGCAGGCATATCAGACGCTGTTCATAAAACAGCGTCTGATATGCATTTTTTTCTAACTTATACAGCCTGCCAGCGCGCGATCAGCGCTGACAGGCTGTACTAAAGTTACATGCGAGTGCGCCAATGGCGCGCACTGCGCATGTGCGAGCGCATCAGTGCATCCTCTCGCGTCTCGCGAGAGGACGCGCCGTTGAGTCCAGAAGGAATAAACCGACCGCCCGCAGGACGCAATCCTGCGTACGGCGGTCGGCAAGCAGTTAAAGAACATTTACATTCAGCCATGTTAATGGTAAATAGCTATCAAAGTGGTTGTAGAGTATTATTGGATCAAATCATATGGAGGGATTGCTATTCACACAACTGCCTTATGTATTAGGTAAAAGATAATTTTTCTCTTCCATTGTTACCAATATTGAAGAACTTATGGTAGGACACGGTGCAGGTTCTCTCCATGCATTAAAGTAGAGCAAGACCACTCTGGAATGGACGCCTTCTCTCTGTCTCTTGGGGGGGATTGGCCATAGACCATACAGGGAAATTTCCTGGTGGGCTGACGTCCCAGGGGGCCACCCAAGTCCTCCTCTCTGCTGCTGACCGGGTACATATCGAGCTCTCAACAGTAATTGACACTGTGAGAATCAGGTACTCATGTACCCAGCAGCACATGCCCTCCTGAGTTAAACTGCTGTGGCCCACATCTCACCTCCTAAGCCCCCTGCTCCATAGACAACTGGAGGAGGAGGACAGAAGATGGTAGCTATTAATGGCCACCACAGAGGGCCAGCTTTTGGGGCAGTATATTATGCTACACTGTGTTATTTGATTCTGCTGGGATGGTATTTAGCACTATGGTATTTTTGACTCTGCCTACTTGTGTTGCCCCGCCTTCTGTTAATTTAGACCTGCCTACAAAATGGGGCCACTTTTAGTTATTTTTTTTTCCAGGGCCACTTTAAGTTCCCAGTCCGCCCCTGCCTGTCTCTATGATATATGCCTTTACATTGGCTGCTTCTACTCCTAGAGCAGAAGATACCTTGTCTGGCTGTATGGGAAATTGTCCATTAGGGTGCACCCGCCTTCTCATCACTGTAATCCCTTATGGCAGAATAGACATACCTGTATTGAATGAACTCTAACACAGTGAATGAACATCGATGTGGAAGACACCAAAGCTAGGGAGCCCTGAGGGTTGATGAGATATGGGGCCCCGAATGTTTTCCCTCTTGCGGGCCCAAAGTGAATTATCATTAAAGCTACAAAATGGATTTCTTCTATATTAACTCAATTGGGAGGTTACTGCATGTCAACTCCGAGTTAGTCATTACAATAGAATGCAGCTTTCTTGCTTCATGCAACCAAATGAGAGCTCCTTTAGAACTGTGTGCCGACCCCTTGCAAATTGTCATCTGCTTGCGCCCCCGGCCCATCTGTTCCACTCTGGTGACGCAATTGTATCCAGAATCTAAAAACCTTCTCTTTTTTTTCTACTTTGTTCCCAAGCTCCTCTGATACAGCACATTTTGCAGACAACAAAAATAATAATTGCTGATTGTTTCATATGCTGCTCCTTTGCAGTTTTTTTTCTTTATTCCTTGTTAATTGTACGAGAATAAAAAGAAGTCGCAACATCTGCTTCATTTGCATTTCCTGCGCAAGGCAGAGTTAGCTCTGACTCCTATAGAGCGCAGCTTGGATGATGAGAGGCAGACAGAACAGAGGAGTCTTTGAACTGCTGACTTCAGAGAGATGGCAGGTTTGTCTTACGTGGAGCGAAGGAAGGCAGGGAGAGCTGGAGCGGAGTGTTGGGGGGCTCCGAGGTGTTTATTGTATTCTTGTAAGGTTCATTTGCTTCTCACATTTCCTCTTCGTCTTAGTTTAGCTGCTCACCATCCTTTCTTCTTCTAAGGGAGCTGTGCTAGCACAAAACAGCTGCCTATGATAAAAAAAAATGCCAGCACAAAGCTATATCTGATCTGTGCTACCACACCCTGCCTTCTGGCGTTCTGTTAAACACGGCTGTCTGTGTGAGTTATACTGGTACCATTCACGGTACAAAGATGCCGCACGCATTTCATTGTCGCAAGGCCTGCTACTGGAGATGGCAACCTTTCAGGCCTTTGTCGGTCTAACAAGTAATGGTAGAAAGGTCAGTTTACTTTTGTATTCGATTCAGAAGGCGTTTGAGTCGTTTAGAGGGTGACCTTTAACACATCTCACTGATCAAGTAGACAAACATGAACATCACTGGGGGATACAGGCAAGGTATATGAGAAAGTCACAGTGCAGGTCTAGTGGTAAGTAGATCTAACCTTGCAAGATTTTCAGGAACACCAAAAACAGAAAATGAACATAAATATGAACCTAAAATATCCGAAAACTTCTATTCATCTCCTCCATTTCATTGATCCTAATTTCTTTCATATTACAGTTAAAAAAACTAAGAAATATATCAAGAAATCTTCTATTTAAGTCTGAGGAGAATACCCGGGGATAGCGCGATTGTCACTTGTGTGTTATATATATACTAGACATTATGCCCGTTACAATAACGGGCGCTAGAACATTAGTGCTGGCACTGTTATGGGGGGGATCTGTGGAGGACACATTGTTTTGAGGGGATCTGTGGATGGCACTGTTATGGGGGGATCTGTGAATCGCACTGTTATGGGTCGGATCTGTGGAGGACATATTGTTATGGCGGTCTGTTGCTGACACTGTTATGGGGGATCTGTTCTTGACACTGTGATGGGGGATCTGTGGCTGACACTGTTATGGGGGATCTGTGGCTGACACTGTTATGGGAGATCTGTGGCTGACACTGTTATGGGGGATCTGTGGCTGACACTGTTATGGGGGCACTGTGGCTGACACTGTTATGGGGGCACTGTGGCTGACACTGTTATGGGGGCACTGTGGCTGACACTGTTATGGGGGATCTGTGGCTGACACTGTTATGGGGGATCTGTGGCTGACACTGTTATGGGAGATCTGTGGATGACACACTGTTATGGGGGATCTGTGGCTGACACTGTTATGGGGGATCTGTGGCTGACACTGTTATGGGGGATCTGTGGCTGACACTGTTATGGGGGATCTGTGGCTGACACTGTTATGGGGGATCTGTGGATGACACACTGTTATGGGGGATCTGTGGCTGACACTGTTATGGAGGATCTGTGGCTGACACTGTTATGGGAGCACTGTGGCTGACACTGTTATGGGGGCACTGTGGCTGACACTGTTATGGGGGCACTGTGGCTGACACTGTTATGGGGGCACTGTGGCTGACACTGTTACGGGGGCACTGTGGATGTCACTGTTATGGGGGGGGTCTGTGGCTGACACTTATGGGGGTCTGTGGCTGACACTGTTATGGGGGTATCTGCTATGTCTCATCCACAGATACCCCCATAACACTCTTAAGGGGGCAGGGGCCATTATTGAAAGGGCAGATGCTGTGGAAGTCACTGTTAAAAGGGCCGGGCACTATGGAGGTCACTATTAAAGGGGCAGGCACTTTGGAGGTCACTGTTAAAGGAATGTTCACTGTGGAGGTCATTGTTGAGGGGGCAGGCACTGTGTAGGTCATTGTTAAAATGGTGGGCACTGTGGAGGTCACTGTTAAAGGGGCGTTCACTGTGGAGGTCATTGTTGAGGGGGAGGGCACTGTGGAGGTCACTGTTAAAGGGGTGGGCACTGTGGAGGTCACTGTTAAAGGGGCAGGCACTGTGGAGGTCACTGTTAAAGGGGCAAACACTGTGGAGGTCAATGTTAGAGAGGCGGGCACTGTGGAGGTCAATGTTAAAGGGGTGGGCACTGTGGAGGTCACTGTTAAAGGGGTGGGCACTGTGGAGGTCACTGTTAAAGGGGCGGGCACTGTGGAGGTCACTGTTAAAGGGGCAGGCACTGTGGAGGTCACTGTTAAAGGGGCAAGCACTGTGGAGGTCAATGTTAAAAGGGCGGGCACTGTGGAGGTCACTGTTAAAGGGGTGGACACTGTGGAGGTCACTGTTAAAGGGGCAAACACTGTGGAGGTCAATGTTAAAGGGGCAGGCACTGTGGAGGTCAACTTTAAAGGGTCGGGCACTGTGGAGGTCACTGTTAAAGGGACGGGCACTGTGGAGGTCACTGTTAAAGGGACAGGCACTGTGGAGGTCACTGTTAAAGGGGCGTTCACTGTGGAGGTCACTGTTAAAGGGGCAAGCACTGTGGAGGTCAATGTAAAAGGGAGGGCACTCTGGAGGTCACTGTTAAAAGGGTGGACACTGTGGAGGTCACTGTTAAAGGGGTGGACACTGTGGAGGTCACTGTTAAAGGGGCCGGCCTCTTGGAAGTCACTTTTAAAGGTGAGGACACTGTGGAGGTCCATGTTAAAGGGGTGTGCACTGTGGATGTCACTGTTAAGGGGTTGGGCACTGTGGAGGTCACTGTTAAGGGGGCAGGGGCCACTATTGAAGGGGCAGCTGCTGTGGTTGTCACTGTTAAAGGGGCGGCACTGTGAAGGTCACTGTTAAGGGGGCATGCCCCTGAGGAGGTCACTGTCAAGGGAGTGGGGTGCTGTGAAACTCACTGTTAAAGGAGCGGACTGTAAAGTTAAAGTTAAGGGGATGGGCTGCTGTGGAGGTCCCATTTTAAGAAGGATGGGCACTGTGTGGGGGTCAGTGTTAAGGGGTGTGGGGGCTGTGTATATAAAGAAAGACGTATATATGTATTTATGTATGTTCCGCGATCACTCAAAAACGCAACCATCGATTTCAACGAAACTTGGTATACACATCCCTTGCTACCTGGAAAGAAATCTTGTGGGGGTCTCAGCTCTCTAGGACCTACCGTTCCTGAGATATTGCCAAAAAATGACCTCCATTAGCCAATACAAGCCTGCAAGTTTTTCTCTTCATATCCCAACTGCCATACACACGGTCACATGACCCTTATCAGCCACATACACACAGTTTTACTCCAGTTTTCCATGACCCCAGACATTTTTCTTCTGTAGATCAGCTTTAGGGAACAACTATACTGCTACATGTGTCGCGCAACAATGATGTCGCACCAGTGTAGCGCGATATATTTTTTTATGATAGTCTATGGTGTTGCACTGCGACGTATGTTTTTTGGGATATGTTTTGTTTTTCAAGTGTGTCTTTAACAGTAGTGCTGGAGGGAAGGGGCTAGAGTGTTTTGCTTTTTCATCTTGTGAATGCACATTCATAGGAACATTCATTCCCGATAGCAGGCCTGACAAAGGGCTTGTTTGAATCCCCACCCCCGAACCATAAGTGCCAGGAACTTATGTAAAATTAAGAAAAGAAAACCCCCAACTTTTTATAACACCTCTAGTCCAGCGCTGAGGCATCCATACCTACTGCTTCCAGTCCCCAGCAGACCACCAAGTGATGATACACCAGCCGACATGACGGCATAGGAGCTGAAACGGAGGGGCTTGAAAAGCTTACCGTTTGCCACCACGCACATTTTTTTTAACAGTTATGCAGTGTAGAGGGGCAATATGTTTTTAATATTTTCAAGGAGAATATTTTATTTTGTTATTACAACAGATGTGCAGGCTTAAAAAGTGAAACCTAGGCAGAAATGGGCAGCCGAGAAGTTGCATACCTTCCCCCATTCATTTTTTTATTATTTACAGTACTATAAACTGGCAGTGGCTTAACCTGAAACTCCTGGTGTTTTAGGATCTGTATCAGGACTTCCCAACTATTTCCCATCTTACAAGCCTTTTATCCCCCGGCTGAAGGCTCCAAATCTCATGTATGACTGGATCTCCTTCTATAGTTACACCCCTATAAATAGATAACAGCAATTATACAGTATCTGACAAACACTATTTGAAAATTGAGGGTTTTGTTTAGGACCACCAATCCTCAATGGGCATCATGTTATTCTGCATTTTCCCTGCATTTTTTTCTTTGCCTCCCCGTTTTCTGACACCCATAACTTTTTCTCATTTCTGTCTACAGATCTATGTTTTTTGTAGTTAAAGCATTTTTGGGTACATATGACCTTTTGGTCACTTTGTATTAAATTGTTTTGGTAAGAAAGGTGAAAAAAAAAAAAGGAAATCGGCCATTTTTATTTTCTTTGCCATTACAGTCGTCACCACACACAAAAAATATTTTTATATTTTAATAGCTTGGACATTATCAGACACGTCAATACCAATTATGTAAAAAAAATTTATTGTTTGTTTTCATGTGTAAAATTTAAAAACAGGGCGATTTGAATTTTTTATTCTTTTGTGTGTTTTTTAGTTCTTCTAAGCTCTTTTTTAATGTTTTTGTCTGTCCGTGGTTAACAGTAGTGCATATATACAATACCCGCCGCTGACTCCATATCAGTAATGTGTATGTCTATACTCACTCCTCCTCCTCCCCTGCTATGTGCCAGCCTTGGAATGCATTGAGAGGATTCTTGTGCATGGTCACATAATGGGGATCTCCAAGAGAAGTCTTCTGTATACATTTCACGGGTGGTTTGTAGGCACACAAAAGAGTAATAGGGATGACTATCCACGTATAAATTACTGGTCTGGAGTCAGCGGCAGGTGTTCTATACATGAATTATTGCACTTAATGAGTCTTGCCTGAGGTGACAGATTCTCTTTAAGACTTCAGTAAAACTACATTAACAATCTAATAAATAAAGCTGAGTGTATATGTGTATGTCCGCTAAAAGAATCCGCACCATCGCATTTACAAAAATTTGGCACACAGGTACATCATGTGTCCGGAAGGTTTTAGACCGGGTTTCAGCTCTCTAGCCTGTACCATTCCTGAGATATTTCCCCCAAAAAGCAAATATTGCACATCACATGACCTACATTAGCCAATAGAAGCCTGCAGTTCTTTCTCTTCATATCCCAACTTTTTAACCCAACTGCCATACACACGGTCACATGTCCCTGATCAGCCAATAGAAACTCACAGGTCCTTAGTCTCCACATACACACAGTTTTATACCAGGTTTCTATAACAACCCAGCCATTTTTCTTCACTGCTGCAGGTCTGCTTTAAAGGGGAATGGCGCTATGGATGACACTATTTAGGGAGCGGAGTGCTGTGGAGGTCAGAGTTCAGGGGGCAGGTAGGGTGGCCATTCAGGCCACCCTCAAAAAACAGACTTAAAAACTCCACTCCCAGGTCCACTAAGCCACGCCCCCCTCCACTCTGCAGCCGACAGGGATTGAAAAAATGAAGGCAAAAAATCTACTTCTGTCAGCTCCAGGGGTGCGAGGGAGGGTGACTTTCTCCCTGCAGCTCACGCTATAGAGCACAGTGCTGCTGTCTGAGAGTGAGCTGTTCAAAAGAACATCCCTGTGTCCGTCCAGGCCCTGCGCCGGATGGAGGACATGGAGTCCGAAAGCTGGACTGTTCTGCCTAAAACCGGACCGCTGGACACCCTAGGGGCAGGCTGCTGTGGAGGTCACAGTTAAGGGGACACTCCACTACGAAGTTCAGTGTTAAGGGGCAGATTGCTGTAGAGGCCACTGTTAAAGGGATGGGGTGTTGTGGAAATCACTGTTAAGGAAATGGGGTACTGTGGAGGTCACTAATAAAGGGTTGGCCGCTCTGGAGGTTACTGTTAAGGGGGCGGGATGCTGTGGAGGTCACTGTTAAAGGGGCAGGCTGCTGTGGAGGTCACTAATAAGGGGGCAAGATGCTCTGAAGGTCACTGTTAAAGGGGCGGGTGTGGTGGAGGTCTCTGTTAAGTGGTTAGGGAACTGTGGAGTTGTTAGTTAAGGGGACATTCCACTATGGAGTTCAGTGTCCAGGGGCGGAGTGCTGTAGAAGTCACTGTTAAGGGGATGGGTTGTTGTGGAGGTCCCATTTTAAGGGAACATAGCTGTGTAGAGATCACTGTTAAGGGGCGAGTTATTTTGGAAATCACTGTTAACAAGAGGGGGTACTGTGGAGGTCACTAATAAATGGGAGGCCGCTGTGGAGGTCACAGTTAAAGGGGTGGGCACTGTGGATGTTACTGTTAAGGGGGCAGGCCACTGTGGAAGTCACTGTTGAAGGGGTGGGGTACTGTAGATGTCATTGTTCTTGTGGATACTGTCGATATATTTTAACGACACACACAAACATTATATGAAATATACCCATGCGAGGCCGGGTCCTTCTGCTAGTTTTAAAATAAAAATCTAATATAGCAAAAATTACAATACATGCAAAATCATATTCATAGAAAACAGCTACAAATACAAACTAGATTCTAAATATATTTACAAGCAAATGTAAATTCTACACAATTTTTATATTATTTTAGAAGTCACACTTTCTCTTTAGTGTCTGATATGCCTGCACTTCGTTGAAGTTTGTTAATTTTTTCAGCTTTTGCAAGCAGTAAAATTTTACAAAAAACTATGTAAGTTATGGAGAACAAGCATACACACTGCCTGTAGACACTAGGAATCAATATCTTGTCAGTCGTGCTTTCTGTGCATCAAGAAAGAAATATTTTTGGAATATTCATTAACATTCCTCAACTTGTCAAGACGCTTCACAAAAATATGGGGCTTCGTTTTACAAATTAAGATGTGATTCACATTACTATATTGGTCTTCTAGTGCAATGATGGCTGAGTTGAGAAAATGACAAACTTATACGATCCATGAATTCACAGGAGAAAGTAGCCACTGGCTATTGCCATAATATATTATACTAGACATTATGCCCATTACAATAAGGGGCGCTAGAGCATTAGTGCTGGCACTGTTATGGGGGGGGATCTGTGGATGGCACTGTTATATATGGGTCATTAACAGATCCCCCCTCAGTGTCATCCACAGATCCCCCCCTCAGTGTCATCCACAGATCCCCCCCTCAGTGTCATCCACAGATCCCCCCCGCAGTGTCATCCACAGATCCCCCCCTCAGTGTCATCCACAGATCCCCTCCTCAGTGTCATCCACAGATCCCCTCCTCAGTGTCATCCACAGATCCCCTCCTCAGTGTCATCCACAGATTCCCCCCTCAGTGTCATCCACAGATTCCCCCCTCAGTCTCATCCACAGATCACCCCCCTGTGTCATCCACAGATCACCCCCCCCAGTGTCATCCACAGATCCCCCCTCAGTGTCATCCACAGATCCCCTCCCTCAGTGTCATCCACAGATCTCCTCCCTGCCCAGCACTGCCTCCTACCTAATATATTCACTGCACTTGCCTCTGAAATTGAAGAGAAGCACCGTATTCTCGCACAGGCACACTGGCAGAGGCCAGGAAGACGGCGCATGCGCACTTCAATGCCTCTACTAGTGCGTCTGTGCGAGATTACGGCGCTTCAATTTCAGAGGCAAGTGCAGTGAATATATTAGCTAGGAGGCGGCGCTGGGCGGGGAGGACCCCCAGTGGCGTAGGGCCCCATAGCCATTGCTATGGCGATCCCTACGCCACTAAATAGGATTTCACCCATGTGGTGTCCTTGGAGTGTGTGCCGATTGGTCTGTGCGCTGCGGTGTGCCTAATTTATAGCGAAACCTGAGCCTCGTCATAAATTAGCCGCTTTCGCCGCCAGTGCAGAGAGGATAAAAACGATCGGTGTAAAAAAAAAAAAAAAACGGTCTTTTATAAATGACCCCCATTTTGTGACTCCTGCTCCATTCATACAGAGAAACACATGGCCCTTGTTATTGGCATTGCTGGGGCCCCCAGTGATTGGACCCCACAGATCAGACACTTAACCTCTATCCTGGGATAACCCCTTTAAAGAGTCAGCTCTCCTGACACGTCTATTTTTATAAAATACTAAGGGTACTTTCACACTTGCATTAAAGTTTTCCGGTATAAAGTTCCGTCCTAGGGGCTCAATACCGGAAAAAAACTGATCAGTTTTGTCCTAATGCATTCTGAATGGAAAGCATTCTGTTCAGTATGCATCAGGATGTCTTCAGTTCAGTCACTCTTACGGTATTCGGCCAGAGAAAATACCGCAGCATGCTGCGGCATTTTCTCCAGCCAAAATTCCAGAACACTTGCCGGAATGCCGGATCTGGCATTATTTTCCATAGAAATGCATTAATGCCGGCAGTGTTTTCCGGTCTGCGCATGCGCAGAACTTTAAAATTGCAAAAAAATAAATAAATACCGGATCCGTTTTTCCGGATGACACCGGATTTCTGAATCCAGTGTTTCAATGCGGATCCGTCTACAAATGCTTTCCGTTTGCACACGGATATCCGGATCTGGCAGGCAGTTGCGGCGACGTAACTGCCTGCCGGATCCTCACAACACAAGTGTGAAAGTACCCTAACTCTGCATTGTGCAATTGCTCCTGGAAATGTATAACTGATTGACAACTTGCACAACATGCTGCAGGAAACAAGTACCGGAGTATCAGACTCTCTGGGTTGTCGGATTGGTGTCAACTTACAAAAAATACTGGCAAATAAAATAGCGTACATATTTCACATGATCAGATCAGATGACAAATACCCCCAAAAATATAGTATTTCGTGTTTTTTTGGTTTTGTTTATTACAACAAATGAAGGGTATTCATGGTTGGTGCATTAAAACCTGGTAGATGTTGCGCCAGCTCTCTCTATCCCCCACACAGATTCTGTTAGTATGCCAAGAACACACACAACTTCACTTTCCTCCTGATATAATTTCCCAGTCAATGTTCTCTGATAATATGTCTCCATCGCTGATAACCTTATTGATTTTCTTATCTCCTATCTGTGTTTATAGCTGTAGAAGTTCTAGTGTGCTATTTTTCCTTTCTAGTCAAGTGAATACGTTGCTACACTGCAAATAAATCATAGTGAGTGGGATATTTGAGGCCACCTGTCACCATACGCACACTGGGGGCTGCCATCTTGGTGATAACACACTCTATCGATTCGCCAGGCAGTAGCTTCATGTCACTAGCTTCTATTGAGCTAATAGGTTGTTAAAATGGCTGACATCGTGGGAAGGCAACAGGTGCACAAAGATTAAAAAACTGGGGTCAGTAAGCTACCTTGCACTCTTCTATTTAAGTGCAGATACCAAGGATAACTAAGCGAGGACACGTTTTAATGACAATAATATGAAACGGGATGCCTAGAAATATAGTAATATAATCTTATTGTCACTCCCTTAACCCCTTCCAGACCTCCGTTGGTCTTTAAAGATGGCGTTCTTTGCTCGCGAGCTGCTGGGATTCTGCTGTGGTCAAATGTGACCATGGAATCTGAAAGCTCTAAAGCCAGAAGCCACTCAGGCCCCTTGCAGACGAACGTCAGCGGATTAGGTCCGGATGAGTTCAGTGAAAGTTGCACAATTTCGCAAGCAAGTCCATTCAGTTTTGTTTGCGATTGCGTTCAGTTGTTCAGTTTTTATCGAGTGGGTGCCATGCGATTTAATGTGTTAAAAAACTGAATGTTTACAAACAACATCTCTTAGCAACCATCTGTGAAAAACGCATCGCGAAAGCGATGCCATTTTGATGCAGCCCCATTCACTTCTATGGGGCCAGCGTTGCGTGAAAATCGCAGAATATAGAACATGCCGCGATTTTCAAGCAACGCAAATGCGATGCGTGAAAAACATCGCTCATGTACACCGTCCCATTGAAATGAATTGGTCCGGATTCTGCAATGCGTTAGCATCATGCATTGCACCCGCGCGGAATACTCACTCATGTGAAAGGGCCCTCACTTCAGTGGCTGAGATCGGCGAAGGCGTCCTGTAGTAGTAAACGGCTTCCAGGCCGATTACTAGTATATTCCAATGAGGGCCTGCAGGTGGCAGCACTGTCTTGGAATATACTGAATCCTGTATTCTGTGAAGGATAACTACCCATTACAGAATACAAGTGGCAATCCAGTGATGGCTTGTTACAGTCACCTTAAAAAATATTAAAAAAGGAAGAAAAAAAAACATTTCTATCTGCAACTGTCACAACTTCTAACAATAAATACAGCTGATGGCAGGAGCTGAGCATGAGAGTCCACCTCAACAAGGTGGCTGGAAGAAGAAGGAAACCACGAACAGCAGGTGGCTACATTTACATTTTATTGAATAACACTGACTATGTATTTTAGTTGCCAGAAAATACAAAAGTATTCACAATGGAATCCAGGTGCTGGTTTGAAAAAATGTAAAATATTTTCCATTAGACAACCCCTTTAAAGATCACATAGGATGTACAGTACATGTATGTGACCACAAAGTCATTTTATGACATGGAGAAACCATTACTATTTTTGTCCTGCAGTTACTAATACTCAAGGCCTTACCCATGAATTAGAAAAAGAAATTAGTGATGAGCGGCAAGTGCCATATTCGATTTCGACGAAATTCGCAAATATTCGATAGAATATTCGTTTCATACTAGTCAAAATCGAATATTGGTCATTATTCTAGTTATCGCGATCAATATGCGCTTTAAATAATCGCGTATTGCGATTGTAACTTAAGGCTACCTTCCTATTGGTTTGATATCTAGAATTAGTGAAGATGACGAATATGACGAATGTATTCGTCATAATCCTCAAAACGAAGATAACGGAGTATTCTCCATCTCCATCTTCGTTTTAGCTACCTAATCGTCAACTTCGCTAATTCTAGCAATCAAATAGGAAAGTTGACTATAGAGACAGCTGTGTTTAATTCGCTATGCGATTATATTATTATTATTATTATTTTTTATAAATAGAATAATTATAATAATTATCAAGTATTATAATTATTCTATTTATTTATAAAAAAGCAAAGTAATATAATCGCAATTAAACACAGCTGTCTCTATAGTCAACCTTCCTATTTGATTGCTAGAATTAGCGAAGTTGACCATTAGGTAGCTAAAACGAAGATGGAGAATATTCGTTATCTTCATTTTGAGGAATATGACGAATACATTTGTCATATTCGCTAATTCTACCAAGCCAACCATAGTAAACCAGGTCTAAGTTGAAATTGCAATGCGATTAATTCAAGTTATATTAATCGCATTGCAATTTCAACGTAATTCTCAAATCCGACAGTTTATTTTAGTATGGAGACGTTCCCATGGTGATGGGGACGCTCCATGAGCACGGAAGTCGGCTGAAGTGGCAACGGGCACTGACTGGAGCAGCCAGGAAGCCAGGAATCCTAAGGACAGGTAAGAACTACTTTTGGGAAATGGGAAAGAAAATAATATAACAATAAAAATATAAATATATATATATATTTGAAATAGCGAATTTATAGCGCTATATTCGAAATATTCGCGAATTAGCGAAGTGCCGATATTGGCTAAAAAAATCGATATTCGAATATTCGCACTCAACGCTACAAGAAATATGGAATTTAATTTGTATGCCGCTGATGTAGGAAGAGATTCATAGCATGCCTATGTTTAAATCAGACCATAACAGGAAATTTGTGTGTGTGTGGGGGGGGGGGGCTGTACAATAACATATTCCACCAATTTTACATGACTGGTAAAGTAGGGAATGGATGTGTTTGCTCCTTGGAGGATCTGAGGAACATTATTAGGAAAGTGAGAAGTGTCTTAGGACTTGGGGAATAGAAGCTTGCATACTGAGAAGGACCCTCAAAATTGGAAACATATCAAGGGTTTTCTATTAGGCTCCCAGCTGTAACTCTGCATTTGTAAGAAAATAACCATATCTTCTCTATGTATTACTAAACATTAGAAATCTAAAAAAAAAAAAATAGGAAAAACCTCTATGTAGCAATAAAGAGGCTGTTCCACAAAAAATATTCTACAGTTTTCAAACCAGCCCCTGGATCTGAATACTTTTGTAGTTGCATGTAATTAAATATTTATTATAGCTACAACTGAGTTATTCAATGAAATCTATCTGTACAGTGCCACCTGCTGTTTGCTCTTTTTCTAATTTCTTTGACCTGCTCACTGAAATGGCCGTACATGCTCAGTTTCATCCTAAAACTTCCTCCTGAGCTGTGATAGGGAGAGAGCTACAGAAGAAAGCCATGCCCCCTGAGAAGGGACACTCCCATTGAGCTGCCAGCTTGATATAAATCTAGCAGAGCAATGGGAGCAATAAAAGAGGAAATTTCTGGATCCATGTCGCAGTCATGAAGTGGGGAGTGTGTGAACAGCATGAAAAGTCCACAGTGTGACACAATGAAATAGTGGTGAGGTGAAAGCAGCATGAGGAGACCACAGAGTGGCGCAAAGACAGAGTGAAGGTGGCAGCAACAGCATCAGGAGACAACAGAATGGCAAGGTGACATACCTCCAAGGTGTGGAGGTGGCAGCAACATGAGGAGACCACAGAGTGACCCACAGAGTGTTAGATTAAATAAATAAATAAATAAATAAAGGAAATTAAAACACCACAGAAAAGTCTGTAATTTTCTCACTTCACCACACAATGGCTAATAAGTTAATAAGCAAAAAGGGCTTTACAACATATAACTGCACCGCTGAACAGCAAATAGGCCCTTTTTTTCCACTTATACACTCCACAAAAGGCTTTTCAACATATAACTGCACTGCTGAAAGGCAAAAATATTTTTCTTTTGCCACTAATACACGGCAAAAAGGGCTTTACAACATATAACTGCACTGCACAAGGGCAAATAAGACATACTGTAGAAATATTTCCTTGTAATAAACCCTGTTAATGGCTGTATCAAACGGCACTTGCATCCCAATAACAAGACCGGTTTGCTGGAATTACAGAGCTGTATAATTGCAATTTGGATCCCCAGTCAGTGCAGCAAGGTGTAATAGGATTGTTCCTATTACCCAGGTTCTAACCTCCCCTACTGAACCCTGTTCTACATAAATGCTGTGAAAGCTGTGACCCTGGGCAAAATTGAAAGTGGGGCACCAAATCCTGAAATATTGGACTAGCAGTTTGACAGAACTTTGTAGGCACGGACAGAGGTTGCAACCACCGCAGCTGAGTGTAGAATGCCACATTATATCTCTTTAGCCTTTTAACTGTAAGCTGCTGATCCTGCAGCCTCTTTGGGTATGTTCACACAGAGTATCTTCTGTGCTTAAAAAAACCTAATGCAGAATCGCATCAGGTTTTTTTATTGAGTTTTTTTCTGACTAATTTTATAAAACACTTTTTGATGCAGTTTTTGCGTGGATTTTCATTCATTCCCATTTTTAATTGGAATTGTGGACATGGACCACGCGTTATGAATCGCCTGGGCACTTCTGTTTTTCCATGGTGTAGTTTATAAAACCACAAGCTGAAAAAAGGAGCTGTCCCATCCGGGCCCCTGAAGTGTTCTGATAATAGCTGATCACTGGCTATTTTTTGAAATTCTATAGCAGTGAATGGAGATAATGCTGCACATGTACACTGTTATGGGGAACGTGTGGGTGACACACTGTTATGGGGGATCTGTGGAGGACACTGTTATGGGGGATCTGTGGAGGACACTGTTATGGGGGACCTGTGGATGACACTGTTATAGGGGACCTGTGGATGACAATGTTATGGAGGATCTGTGGAGGACACTGTTATGGAGGATTTGTGTATGACACACTGTTATGGGGGGTCTGTAGAGGACACTGTTATAGGGAATGTGTGGATGACACACTGTTATAGGGGATCTGTGGAGGACACTGTTAAGGGGTATCTGGCTGTTAGATGGCCACAATGTGTGACATAGCTTTACAGATTCCATTACTAGCAGTCCTGGTCAGCTCCCCCCAAGTACTGAAAAAAAAAAAATACAGACACTGCTAATTTGGACTCAGGTTCTCAATCTATGCTCCAACCCCCCCCCCCCCTCTTCATTCGCTTAACTAGAGCCCTCTATGGGCCAGACAGCCATTTTTCAATTGAACACAGCACAGCCACGTCACAAGCACCACACAAGCATGTCGTTTGGTTGTGCCCTGCAGTCACAGGGAGCCCCTAGGACACAAGGAGCTCACACAGAGGCACAGAGGGCACAGGGAAAACACGGAGCTGACAGTGGGAACTCACAGGTCAGTGACCATCCGTACTTGAGGACAGTGCAGGGCTTCTACAATGAGAGTGTGACCCCAGCAGCCCTGCACCTCCTCCTCCACAGACACTGCTGCATGCTTCTTACTAGATGGACTTACCAGGTGCTTTAATAGGAAGGTCCTGGGAGCTCCAGCAGTCTTGAAGCTGAGGTCAGAGCCTGTGGGTCAGATGCAGCAGAAGGCCCAGTCACCCAGTCTGATGTTTGGACATTGCAGCCTAGAGCAAGTGCAGGCAAAGCCTGGGGGGGGGCGGGGCTATGTTTCCTCCGCCCACACAGAACGTCCTGATTCTGGCCTGTCACTGAGCTCTCGTGAGACTGGGGGGGGGGGGGGGGATACTTAGATATCTAACAGCAGGTGGACCCTACATGGCATTATAGGTGATCCCGCCTTCCCAGAGTTCCTTTCTCCATGTCCTCACACGGATTTGGTGTGAATCGAATAATTCCTGAAATTCAGATCAAATTCCACTTCGTAAGCTTTGATTCGCTCATCTCTAACCTTCATGTCCGCCCGCTCCTCTATGCCATCACAATGTTCATACAACTCCACCTGACTGGTCAGCATGTCCTTCATTAAAATGAAGATGTTACAGGCCTTGGTGCCATCCAATGTTACTTCAGTGAGTATGATGCACTCTGTAGGGCAGTCACTGTGCAAGCACAGACCACATTCTGTTCTGTGCTTGCATGAGATTTCACCAAGGGATGCGCTGACCAGGCAGGCGGAGTTGTATGAAGATTGTGATGTCACAGAGGAGGGGGAGGACTTGAAGGTACAACGGGCGGCACTGGGGACATGTGAAGAGGTGGGCCTGGGCTCTTGCAGGAAGCGAGCTTGAGCACTTAGAGGAGGCAGGCTTGGACTCCTGGAACTGTTAATCACGCCCCACTGGGCACTTTGAGACTAATTAGCATACCAATCAAAGTTCATTTTCTGTTCATTTTTGGAAAGATGGATATTCCTACCAAAGATATAATTGTAATGATAGTACACAGAGCTAGTATGTAGTGCTATTTGTTAAATACACTTACAGTAGGTGGCAGATTCCTTTAACCACTTGAAGACCACAGGTTTATACCCCCCTAGTGACCAGGCCCTTTTTTACAATTCCGCACTACACTACTTTCACCGTTTATTGCTCCGTCATGCAACTTACCACCCAAATGAATTTTACCTCCTTTTCTTCTCACTAATAGAGCTTTCATTTGGTGGTATTTCATTGTTGCTGACATTTTTACTTTTTTTGCTATTAATAAAAATTTAACGACATTTTTGCAAAAAAATGACATTTTTCACTTTCTGTTGTAAAATTTTTTAAAAAAAACTACATTTCTATATAAATTTTTCTCTAAATGTATTGTTCTACATGTCTTTGATAAAAAAAAAGTCCAATAAGTGTATATTTATTGGTTTGGGTAAAAGTTATAGCGTTTACAAACTATGGTGCAAAAAAGTGAATTTCGGCATTTTGAAGCAGCTCTGACTTTCTGAGCGCCTGTCGTGTTTCTTCAGGTGCTAGAATGCCAGGAAAGTATAAATACCCCCAAATCACACCATTTTAGAAAGAAGACACCCCAAAGTATTCGCGGAGGGGCTTGGTGAGTTCATGTATCATTTCATTTTTTTCACAAGTTAGCGGAAAATGACACTTTCTGAGGAAAAAAATAATAATAAAGTTTCCATTTCTGCTAACTTCTGGCAAAAAAAAAAATCTCATACGGGCTCATTATGCCCCTCAGTGAATACCTTGGGGTGTCTACTTTCCGAAATGGGGTCATTTGTGGGGTGTTTGTACTGTTCTGGCATTTTGGGCGGGGCTAAATTGTGAGCCGCCATGTAAAAGCTAAAGGTACTCATTAGTTTAGGGCTCTTTGCATCCAGGCTGCAAAAGTGTACCATGTGTACGCAGTACTCAGGAGAAGTAGGGCAATGTGTTTTGGGGTGTATTTTTACATATACCTATGTTGAGTGAGAGAAATATCTCTGTAAACTGACAACTTTGTATAAAAAAATTTAAAAATTGTCATTTACAGAGATATTTCTCACACCCAGCAGGGGTATATATAAAAATACACCCAAAACACATTGCCCCACTTCTCCTGAGTACGGCGATACCACATGTGTGACACTTTTTGCAGCCTGGGTGCGCAAAGGCCCTAATTCCAATGAGTACCTTTAGGATTTCACAGGGCATTTTTACGCATTTGGATTCCAGACTTCTTCTCACGCTTTAGGGGCCCCTAAAATGCCAGGACAGTATAAATACCTCACATGTGACCCATTTTAGAAAGAAGACACCCCAGGTATTCCGTGAGGGGTATGGTGAGTTCATGTAAAATTTTATTTTTGTCACAAGTTAGTGGAATATGAGACTTTGTAAAAACAAAATAAAAAAAAATAAAAATATATCAATTTCCGCTAACTTGTGCCAAAAAAAAATTCTGTGAACTCGCCATGCCCCTCACGGAATACCTTGGGGTGTCTTCTTTCCAAAATGGGGTCACATGTGGGGTATTTATACTCACCTGGCATTTTAGGGAACCTAAAGCGTGAGAATCAAATGCGTAAAAATGCCCTGTGAAATCCTAAAGGTACTCATTGGTTTTAGGGCCCTTTGCGCATCTTGGCTGCAAAAGTGTCACCATGGGTATCGCAGTACTCAGGAGAAGTAGGGCAATGTGTTTTAGGGTGTATTTTACATATACCCATGTCTGGGTGTGAGAAATATCGCTGTAAACGACAACTTTTAAATTTTTTATACAAAGTTGTCAGTTTACAGAGATATTTCTCTCACCCAGCATGGGTATATGTAAAAATACACCCCAAAACACATTGCCCTACTTCTCCTGAGTACGGCGATACCACATGAGTGACACTTTTTGCAGCCAAGATGCGCAAAGGGCCCAAATTCCCATGAGTACCTTTTAGGAGGGCATTTTTACGCATTTTCTTCTCATGCTTTAGGGCCTCTAAATGCCAGGGCAGTATAAATACCCCACATGTGACCCCATTTTGAAAGAAGACACCCCAAGATATTCCATGAGGGGCATGGCGAGTTCATAGAAAAAAATTTTTGGCACAAGTTAGTGGAAATTGATTTTTATTGTTTTTCTCACAAAGTCTCCCTTTCCGCTAACTTTTGACAAAAAGTTTAATTTTTCATGGACTCACTATGCCCCTCAGCGAATACCTTGGGGTGTCTTCTTTCCAAAATGGGGTCACATGTGGGGTATTTATACTGCCCTGGCATTTTAGGGGCCCTAAAGCGTGAGAAGAAAATGCGTAAAATGCTCTCCTAAAAGGTACTCATGGGACTTGCCTTTGCGCATTTGGCTGCAAAGTATCACTCATGGTATCGCCGTATCAGGAGAAGTAGGCAATGTGCTTGGGGTGTATTTTACATATACTCATGCTGGGTAGAGAAATATCTCTGTAAACTGACAACTTTGTATAAAAAAATTTAAAAAGTTGTCGTTTACAGCGATATTTCTCACACCCAGCATGGGTATATGTAAAAATACACCCCAAAACACATTGCCCTACTTCTCCTGAGTACGGCGATACCACATGAGTGACACTTTTTTGCAGCCAAGATGCGCAAAGGGGCCCTAAAACCAATGAGTACCTTTAGGATTTCACAGGCCATTTTTACGCATTTGGATTCTCACGCTTTAGCACTTCTAAAATGCCAGGGCAGTAGAATACTCACATGTGACCCCATTGTGGAAAGAAGACACCCCAAGGTATTCTGTGAGGGGTATGGCGAGTTCACAGAAAAAAATTTTGACACAAGTTAGCGGAAATTGATATATATATATATTTTTTTACAAAGTCTCATATTCCACTAACTTGTGACAAAAAATAAAATTTTACATGAACTCACCATACCCTCACGGAATACCTTGGGGTGTCTTCTTTCTAAAATGGGGTCACATGTGGGGTTTTTGTACTGCCCTGGCATTTGAGGGTCTCCGCAATCATTACACGTATGGCCAGCATTAGGAGTTTCTGCGATTCTCCTTATATTGAGCATACGGGTAATGAGATTTTTTTTCCGTCTCAGCCGCTGCGCTGAAAAAAAAAAAATGAACGGCACAGATTTTTTCATTCGCATCGGTCAATGTGGATGAAAAATCTCTGCCAAAATCAGTGATTGCGGTGCGGTGGGCGCTAGCTAACTAACAAGTAGCTAACTAACTGGCGGTGATAACGGGACCCTTATGCCCCATTCACACGTCCGAAATTCTGTTTGCGGAACGGAATTGCGGACCCATTCATTTCTATGGGGACAGACTTTGTCCCGCTCGGATCCGGAATTACGGATCCGCGCTCCGGGTCTGCACTTCCGTTCGCAAAAATATAGAACATGTCCTATTCTTGTCCGCACTGCGGACAAGAAAAAGCATTTTCTATATAGTTCTGTGCGGATCTGCAAATGCGGAAAGCGCATTGCCGGTGTCCGTATTTTGCGGATTCGAGATCCATGGATCCGCAGATCCATGGATCCGCAGATCCATGGATCCGCAAAACACATACGGACGCCTGAATGAGCCTGTAGGGGGTGATTAGTGACAGGGGGTGACAGGGGTGACTCAGGGGGTGACATGGGTGATCAGGGGTTAATCAGTGATGGGGGTGGGGGTGTGTGTAGTGATTGGTGCACTTTTCCTATAGCCTCTGGTGGTCCCAAACAAAGGGACCACCAGACGAGCAGATAGCAGGCATATCAGACGCTGTTTAAAAAACAGCGTCTGATATGCGATTTAAATGCGGTTTTTTCCGCATCTACAGCCTGCCAGCGCATGATCAGCGCTGGCAGGCTGTAGTTTCAGTTGTCCCGGCTCCGATCACATGAACGCGCACGCACGACGCGCGCGCGTTCATGTGAAATCTCGGGTCTCACGAGATGACGCCGATAGGCGGCAGTGAGACCTGAGAGAGCCGCCGCGCTGACGCCCATCGGCGTTAGCGTGGCGGCAAGTGGTTAAAAGTGGCAAATGGTGATTAAAACCCCCAAAACATCACAAACATTTGTCTACAGCAGTGTGGTCCATAGTTTGCCACTTTTCTGGCACAGAGTGGATGATAAATGTCACCCACGTTACCAGTCATATGTATTAACGTAAAATAAAGTGGCCAAACCCTGTAATGTTCAAGACCCTTAGTACTACGTAACACAATAGTTTCCACTAATATATAGGAACACAGAACTGTATTACTGGAGCATTCATCTAGAACCATGCCTTAATTTAAATTGCTTCTGAAAATCTAAGCTTGTGGAAGAAACACACATAGAATACTTGTGTCCTTTGTCCACAGGTTCTCCCACTGGGTGGCTCTAAGACTGACACAGATTGACAGACGGAATCAATTTGCTAACAAAGCACTGACTTAAAATTTATAAGGAAGGTATCCAGTCAGTTCTTAGCTTAAATCACATATCCCTGTATGTTTCCAACAAGCCTGAAATACAGAGCAAATAATGCAGGACGTGCTGACTTCTCCTACTTCAGTGCGGTTAGCGATGGCCATCTGATTCTAATTGGCACTGACAGTTCTTTGCAGCACTTACTTGCTTCACTTATTCTACACAAGTCAACTGATGTTTATAGTACAATAGAGAATCCATCCAAAAGGGATTAGCAAAATTAAAGCCATCTACACATTGCTATTCTCTTTAACTGTTATTAGACATTAGAGGGAAATTCAGAGGACATTTTAGGTCAGATTAAAGTGGAAATACAGATAAGAACCAAGGATTTGCAAATGTGCTCTGTCGGCTAGACAAGAAAAGTACAATCGAAGTTAACTGAGAAGTTAGGCAGTGCCTAAGGGCTCAGTTTTATGGTGGACCTAGAGAACCCTCTTCATCCCGACATCCATGACTGAACCCAGTGGTGGACCCTCCTGAAGCTTTCAGTGGAGAACATCTTCAAAGTGGCTTCTATTGTTCAAACGGAAACCAAACCCAGAATCCAAGCACAAAACAACTAATAAAATGTAACAAAATCTCCTTATATGTCTTTGTTATTTGCTCTTGTTTCATCAGATATCACAACTGCAGACATAAAAAATACAATATAAGAGCAGTGCATTGGTCTCTCAGGCCGCAGACATGTCTACTAACTCCTCTTTTTCCCCTCTTATGCTGATGCACGTAAGCCAAGAAGTATAGGAGGAGGGGTCTTGTGAATAACCTTTCTCTCCACAGTGAGTTGGCCATTCTGTTACAGGGTTCAGTCCTAGTTGGTAATAGTACAAAATACATTTGGTTACAACCATGTGGAACTTTAATAGACTACATGATACTAAATCTATCAAGGAAAATCCTCCTTCTCTCTCCTCTTCCATAGTTAGGCTGTATAACCATGTGGGGCTGTAATAGACTACAGAATGTTAAATCTGCCAAGATAAATCCTCATCCCCATTCCTAAATAGTGCCATAGCCAGGCAGATTTGCCTTTTGGGATCGTGGGAAAGCTGGGTTACAACCATGTGGAGCTATAATAGACAACAGAATACTAATGCTACCAAGATAAATCCCCCTCCCCATTCCTAAATAGTGCCATAGCCAGGCAGATTTGCCTTTGAGGATCCTTGGAAAGCTGGGTTACAACTATGTAGAGCTGTAATAGACAACAGAATACTAAATCTACCAAGATAAATACCTCTCCTCTATACATACAAATGTAACCAGGACAAAAGTTTGTAGCAACAGTCAATGAGATAGGGATAGTCGTTATTACTTAAGCACGTAAGGCTGTGTTCGTATAACGATTTTGACCAACAATTTAGGGTGCATTCAGATGACCGCGCCATGTTTTGCTGTCTGCAAATTGCGGATCCGCAAGACACGGATACCGTCCGTGTGCGTTCCGCAATTTTCAGAATGCAAAAGGCGTCCCATTATAGAGGTATTTTTTGCTGGGCCCTGGAACGGAACAACAAATGCGGACAGCACATGTTTTTTTATTTTTTATTTTATTATTTTTTAATTTGAATTATTAGGCTTAGTGGCCAGTGAGAAAACTGCAGGATTTTATGTTTTTTGCTTAAATATAGATATTCACATGGAAAATTAGGTAATTTTCTGTGACACATTGCCTTTAAGTTTGAAAAAGAAAAGATATAACTACATAAATTACAAGTTTTACTGAATATTTTCCCACACAAAGCGATATCAATCTGCTCATCTTTTCTTGCTCTGTAATATGCTGCCTGCAGCTTGCATTGTATTTTGTGGTGACAGGTCCTATTTATGTCAGTTTTCCTACCCTTCAAAATTTTTAGCAGAAGTGTCATTATCTTAGGCCTCCTCTCTGTCTATCATATCCTAATTGTCACACATTCAGTTTGGATAGAGTAAGATACAGTGGATTATTATGATGGACATCACTGTGTATAGGAGCTGAAGGTATAATGATCAGATGGAATCAGAGAAAGAGAACCTTAAGGCCCCTTTCACACGAGCGAGAATTCCACGTGGGTGCAATGCGTGAGGTGAACCCATTGCACCCGCACTGAATCCGGACCCATTCACTTCAATAGGGCTGTGCAGATGAGTGGTGATTTTCACGCATCACTTGTGCATTGCATGAAAATCGCAGCTTGTTCTATAATCTGCGTTTTTGACGCAACGCAGGCCCCATAGAAATGAATGGGGCTGCGTGAAAATCGCAAGCATCCACAAGCAAGTGCTGAGGGATGAGCAACCCCTATTCACTGTATTATTTTCCCTTATGAGATGGTTATAAGGAAAATAATAGCATTCTTAATACAGAATGTTGATTGAGGGGTTATAAAATAAAAAAAATTAACTCACCTCATCCACTTGATCGTGCAGCCGGCCTTGTCTACTTTCTTCTTCTTTCAGGACCTGCCAAAGGACCTTTGATGATGTCATAGCGCTCACCATGTGGTTCAGCGCAAGTCCTGCCCTCATGCGGAAAAAACTGAACAATGCAACGCAATCACAGTCAAAATTTACTGAAATTGTGTGCGCACTCACGCGGGTTTCCCGCAATGCACCCGGCATGCATCCGGAGCAAATCAGGGATGCCTGTGTGAAAGAAGCCTAAGAGATCAGTAAGAGTTTTCAAACATGGAAAATTGTTTTGTATGAATCTACAGATCCAAATGTTATTAATGTGAATGAGCGAAGCGAGCTTCGGATCCTAGATCCAAAGTCGCTTTGCTGAAAATGTCGTTTTGATGCTATATGGAGATCTGTCTAGGCTGTTAAGGGGAAATATTAATTATCAGTATTTATGCAAATATCAACAATTAATATTCATAAATAGGCGGGATCGTCTACTGATGACTCCGCCTATTTATACCTTAAATAAAGATATATACCTCCTTTTGCCTTACTCTATCCACTGAACTCAACTATGACTTACGGTGCTATTGAATAACAGACTAGATACTATGTAAAATAGTAGATAAATATTTATTAATACAATACACTTCTATAGTCTAAATATTGCTATAATTATATATTCATATAAAAGGGAATATGATATAATACATAATATAATACAGTCAGTTTACAACACTACTACACATACAATATACCTAACTACACTACATACAATCCCAATTCCGCCCCACAAACTAGCTATACATTACACTAACATACATTGCAGCAGTATCCCACCCACCTGGCTACTCACACTGTCCCTGTTGCAATAACAGGGTAGAAAGGGTTAATAAAAATCACAATGCAATCCAGGGGTAATGGCACTTCTAGGGTTAACACAACATGGGCTGCAGGGGTCAATCTGCACACAGAAGCCTTGAAGGGGTTCAGGGTAACAGGGCTGCTGGGCACTGCATGGGTTCTGGGCTGGGGTACTGCTGGGCTGGATAAGGGCTGCAGCAGTTAAGGGGTTAATAAGGGGTTAAGGGGTACACAGCAGCAGGAGTTGATGCTGCTGGGCAAGGAAGGGGTACATGGGAATGCAAGGATATGGGAAATCAGGGTAGGGGTATTAGGGGTACTCAGCCACCTCCAGGTCCCATCTGTGTGTCCTTCCTCTCTGTGTGGTGCTGAGCTCAGAAAAAAGCCACTTTGTACTGGCTTGGACTAATATAAGTCCATTTCCCGCCCTCCCTTTCTACTCCACCTAAGGTTCAGGCATGTGACATCATCCTGTGTGTGTGACGAAATGAATGCATCCTGAATGAGAGCGGGTCTAAATGAGATATTGCCGAAACCTCGCGAGTCTTTTTTGAAAAAAAAAATTAAAGATTCCTGGTCAATCCTTTTAAGACCACACTCCATCAGCCATACTCATGTTAAAGGTTACACAGCTATTTAAAGGTTATGTACACTTTCAAAGGCAATTTATTTTATGATAGCAATTTACTCTTTTTGGACTTACAATAATTTTTTCAATTGGTCTTTATTAAAAAAATTGAGCCGTTCTGTCACAAAGGGTTAACCTTTTGTCTAGCTCTGTGAATCATACTTTCACTTTGTGCAGGTCATTTAATAACCCTTGTCTTAAATTAATAAGAGGTCATAAACACTTATTTAAGCCAAATTCTTATCAGTAAGATAAGGATTGAGCTTTAATAATTGTTTATAAAATGTCTAAGAGCAGAGATAAGGAGCCCGTCAGCTCTCTAACTGACAGAAAAGAGAGAAAATTCAGATCTGGCTAATAGAGCATCTCAGCTCTGTACAAAAAAAAGGGCTCCATATTTTTTTTTTTAATGATCAATTTAAAAAATGATTTTTAGCTCATAATGTGTAAAATGCAATAATAAAAAAATGCCAAAAGGTGTACATAGTCTTTAAGCCCTTGCTTTTTTTAGGACATGTCATAATATTTTGAAAGTATTATTTTCAGGCACACATGTATCATGTATACAATTTTTTTTAGGCCTTAACTCACACATCAGTGTTTTGCTCAGTGCTTTCCATCAGTGATTTTGAGCCAAAAAACAGGAGTAGAGCCTACATAGAGATAATGTATAATCTGTACCTGGTTTTTGCTCACAATTACTGATGAAAATCACCACTGATGTGTGAACTGGGCCTTATAGTGGCAGATTGCATGAACAGAGCAAATAAACAAAGGCATTAGAGTCAAAGTACACATTAGTGAAGACACCATTCCAGTGATCACTCCAGGGGTCAGTTACCCTGGGTTCACACCTGAGCGTTTTACAGCGCGTTCAAACGCGCTGTAAAACGCTCATAAGATTAAAACCAATGCATCCCTATGGGAGTGGTTCACACTTGAGCGTTTTACAGCGCGTTTGAACGCGCTGTAAAACGCCCAACGCATAAACAAGTACTTGAGCTTCTTTTGGGGCGTTTGACGCGCGTTTTGTGATTGACACCACAGTAGTCAATCACAAGAACGCGCGTTTTACGCGCGTTTCCTATTTGCAAAAACGCGCTGAAATACGCGCGACAAAAACGCGCGTAAAACGCGCGTTTTTAGAACGCTCAGGTCTGAACCCAGGGTTACTGTTTTTTCTTTCATGCATTGACTATGTGGTAATTGTTTTTATACACTTTGCATCTAGCACTTTAGCTATGCACATTTCATAATTTTGGAAGCCAGGGGTGAATTCAAACAAGTTGAGAAGCAGGATCTGTCTGGAATATGGATATGGAATGAGTAAAGATCTGTTCAGGGAAAAACTGATGGTTTTGCACATACGTTTAATCAGTTTTAATCAGGAACTGAAGAATAACACCCAACATGCCTTAGCAACCATCAGTGAAAAATCGCATTACATCCAAATGCCTTCCATTTTTCATGCCAGCCCCATTCATTTCTACGGGGTCTGGGCTACGTGAAAAATGCAAAATATAGAATGTGCTGCAATTTTTCCTGAATGCAGAGATGATTACTTAGTGAGAAACAATACTCATGTGCACATACCCACTGAAATGAATGGGTCAAGAATCAGTCCAGAGGGACACATCGCATCTGGATGGAAAAAAAGCTTGTGTGAAAGAGGCCTTATACATTCTCTCCTTTTGGCTTCCAAAACTGTACCATGAAACTTGAACATGTGGTCATACCCTAAGGCTTCTTTTGCATAAGCGACATGGAATGTGTTAGGCCACGAGCGTATTCAGTGCGAGAAATATTCTCCGTCTATCAGAGGTATTTCCTGTCTGAATGCTGCTCCTATGACATGTACCCAGGGCATTATAATGATTTATAATGCTGTGTGTTCCTGCCCGTTCTTACCTGTAAAAAATCATACTGACATAATGCTGGCAGTACAATTCAGATCTAGGGTCTGGCAGGAACACATAGCATTATAAATCATTATAATGCAGTGGGTCCTTGTCATAGGAGCAGCATTCAGGACACACACGGAGTGTACTTATCGCACTGAATATGCTCCTGTGAAATTGGCCTTCGTGGTTTTTACACGCTAGTTGAATCAATTTTGTCTGCGATTGTGGTCAGTGTTTCAGTCTTTTCAATTAGGATTACATCCGCTTCACATCCGATTTTCACATTTCATATACCCATTGAGATGAAATAGGGTTCAGTCCAGATTCTGTCCCTTCACAAAACAGAAGCATCCAGACGAATAACTCCCTCATGTGAAATTAGCCTTAGACAATCTGTTTTGCGAATGGACAGCATCCAGTGATGAAAAATCACAACATGTTCTATATTGTCCGTTTTTCATGCAGCCCTTACCTGGTAGAAACGAATGGGGCTTCATGAAAAATGGAAGGTATCCGGATGCCATGCCTTTTTCACTGATGGTCGCTGAGAGAAGCTGAACAGACCCTGACTCATTCTGTATTGGCTGTGCTGCCTTAAGGTTTCTTGCAACCTGTGGCATCATTTCCATGAACACAGGATTCATTTTAAGGCAATTATATTTTAGATTCATAAATTAATAACATATTTATATTTTATCATGTAATATTGGTTCCTTTTCACTCAATTTTGTGTAAAATAGGTTCTAGGATTTGAGTAGAGCGTAATTACCATGTTGATGGTCAGGTATCCGTTGTGATGCTATGTGTATACACCGCTGTGGTAGGTTTAAAAATGAACAGATACTGCTTTGGAAGTTTTGGAAGCCAAAATCAGGAGTGGATCATAAAAGGAGATAAAGTATAACAGACAGATTGGACTTCTCTTTTTTTTTTTTATTTAATCCAGGTGTAGGCTTCCAAAAGAAACCTGACCATGTGGCCGTACCCTCATAATTTTTTCTTACTTTTATTAAATAAAATGGATTTATTAAAATAGAAATTTGTTTTCGTCATTTATTGTAGCTTCTATTCCTCCTTCGATTTTTTTTTTTTTCAAATTTACCTCATTTGCAGTTTTCTTTTATCCCCCATGCTTGAATCCTACTTCCTGGTTTGTCATGTGTCTGCTGTCCCATCATGTCAGGGCAGTGAGATGTGTCCTGACATCAGTAGGACATGTGACACTAGCCACTCCCCTTTTTCTTACCAATGACAAATGTTACAAGGCGCCAATGCAGGATGTAACCTACAGCAACTGAATATCAGAACAGATTTACCACAGGGTGCAATGCTAGGCTAATAACTTTAGAATAAGGCAGTTTTGAAAAAATGATGGTATTTGAGGAAAGTGATATAACAGCAATATCTCTTGGGCGGGATACATTTACATTAGTGGCACAACCCCCTTTAAAATGCACATACTGTATATATGTTATATATATTTTGTTGGCGTCTGGCTGCCCGCTCCCCATGGTGCATAGTCTGGGAGGACATTTGCATATCATGTAATATAATTGTCAGGATCAGCCCCAATATGTGGTAGAAACTCTACTATTTTTTTATTTCAGATGCATGCCCCCACTTAATATTTCATGAGTGTCCTCCAGAACAGGTGAAGACTAATGGCCTCACTCAGGTATTATCGTCTTTCCTTCTGTATCCACACTGAGCAGAGATATTCATTTTCTAGCCAAACCTGACATACAGATCTTATCAGTCATGAAATTTTGATTAGGTATGACAAGCAGCCGAGAAAGGATAACGATGAAGCATCAGACACCTGCCTTATGGTGTCACTGGGCCTCAAGGGACACGTATAAATTTTCCCTTAACAGTTACTAGGCTAATTCTCATTTCCAATGCATGATTTAATGCTATTTCTTCACCCTGAAATGTATATGTTTGCTGCAGTGCAAGCAGAGCAGTCTTCAGCCAGAGAAAACACCTGCTCTGTCACTTACGCTTTAGAGTTTGCTTTCCCCGTGAATGCACTTTTACAGCCCTGTGTTTAGTGCTGCAGAATAGTGACATTTTACATTTTTCAGTAGGGTGACATACTAAAGAGGTGGTAATTCTCTCAGATGTACAGAGACCAGATGTATGGACAGCCATTGAGGGACCACCACATGAATGCTACATTAAAAATACAACAGCCCAGTACAGTGATAGGAGGTGAAAATTGTTTCTGGTAGAAAAACATAAGCCCCTACATGAGCAAACTCTGCAGTAGGTAAAGGGACTCATTGCTTTCTACTGTCTTCAAGGGATTGACCAAGATTTTTTTTTAAGGGAAACTGCCAGAGCCTGATAAAACAATAAAAGGACTTAAACACATCTTCCTAGCTCCTTAGATTAATGGTTGGTGCTCTTGGAGCCAGAGCCATATTGTTATGTCTGCAGCGGTGAATTCCCATATACCACTGCAGCCAATCACTAGCCATAGAGACGTATGGCACAAGACCAATGGGACATCATTGCTGCAGCCAAAACAATTTGTCCTGCCAGCAATCTATTTTACAGTGAGAGCAGGACTGGTTGTCTCTACTTGCAGAGCTGCCTATGGGGTAAGAGGGTATCAGCTAACTATACACTACACTCTGGCACTTCCATATACTACATATTGGTGAATTTTGCTGTCAGGCTGCTCAGCCATGATGGCATATCATAGGCAGGATCACATCATAACCATCTATTATAAAAGAGTGTAGTGTGTAGTGAGGCCCTAACCCCTCATCCCGCAATCAGCTCTGCAAGTGAGGTAACCAGTCCCTCTCATATTCTAGGACAGGTAGCTGGTGGACATTTTGTTTTTCAGATTTTATTTTTTTCAGACTCCGGGAAACTTCCCCTAACAGCAAAAATCTTACCTTTGAGATGGTTTTACATGGACCGAGGATTGAAACAATTATTGGGGATGAGCATTCATACACCTTTATAAATGTGCCGCCAATAATAGGATGAATGAACAAATGTACGTTCATCGAGTGATCACGTCTTTTATTAGTACATCATTCAGCAGCATATTGCCCTGTGTAAACATGGATGTAATGCCGACAAACAAGGAAATTGTGTGATCGCTCAGCCCCGTAAAGCAATGATCGGGAATATTGGTTCCAGATCATTGGCCACTTTTTTGGCCCATAAAGAAGAGCCTTTGAAAGTAAGTTAGTGAGCTAAATAATCTAAGGGCATCTGTATATACTGCTTAAGAGCTTATACACACGAACGTGTATCGGTTGGGCCCATATTGCGGCCCGCAAACAGCGGGTTCGCAATAAATGGGCATTTGCTGTATGAGCACTGTTTCATTGAAGTGGACCCATTCACTTGAATGGGTCCGCAATCTGGAAGATACAGTAAACATGCTCTATTTTTTTGAGGTGCGGACGGATCGTGGACCCATTTATGCTGGGAACACACCTAGGCGTTTCTGAATCGTGCGTATGACGCGCGTTTTATGCGCGTTTTTTGATGCGCGTTTTGTTAACTTATAAACGCGCGTCATACGCGCGATAGAGTGTCTCTCCCCTATAGCATCATTGTCCATAGGCGCGTTAAAACGCCCCAAAGAAGCTCATGTACTTGTTTGGGCATTGGCCGTTTTACAGCGCGTTCAAACGCGCTGTAAAACGCCCAAATGTGAACCATGCCCATAGGGAAGCATGGCTTTTCACATGTTGTGCGTTTTACAGCGCGTTTGAACGCGCTGTAAAACGCTTAGGTGTGTACCTAGGGTCAAGGTCAAATGTGTCTGCATCTGTCAGCGCCAGCAAAAAGGGAGGGGCATGTGCATCTGTGTTCCCCAATGCATGGCACGGGTGGCACACATTTGTGTGCATGAGCCCTCATACTTACGTTTTTTTTTCATGTGAATTCCTGGGTGGAAAAACCTCAGTGTAGTACACTACCAACAAATTGTATGAGATTTCAGAAATCTCATGTACACTTTGCGGATGTTTTCCATGCTGAAATTGACCTGCTGTGCCATCCATGGTTGGTCTGTATTTCATAGACCATTACTAGTAGTGTTGAGTAAATCAAAGTTCACGATTTTCCCTGAAATGGCAGTAAAAAAAAAAAAAAACATACTTTCCTCATCCATTTAAACACGAAAGGGACACTGCGGCCATCTTGCTGGAAGATCCCACGAGAAATGTAGTGCGTAGTGACGTATGACGCCACAGTGCCGGAAAACTTGATGATGTCAGCACGCGCCACACCAGATTTCACACTGGATCTTCAAGCAAGATGGCCGGGGGCAGCCTCTTCGTGATCAAATGGATGAGAAAAGTAAAATAAATAGTTTTTTTTTAATTAGCGACCACTAAAATGCTTTAATATGGATCTCAGATGTCGCAATCAGCAATGAACATGGCATCTGAGGGGTTTAATGACGGGGGAGGGAGCAATCGCCATTCCCTGTTATTGCACCAGCTATTTTAAGAGAAATGTGCTTCGTGATTAAGCAAACTTTTTGCAAAATTTAGTGAAATGGCCAAATAGAATTTGACTCATCTATAATTACTAGGAGACATTTGGAAAATCTTCTTATCGGCCTAGTAGTGCTCATGAGAAGCAGATGACACACAGAGGGCAAAACAAACAAACACATGGACCAAAATGGACCCTTCACAGACGCTGTAACAGACACAGGTAGATGAACAAGGTCTAATTGATATGTTGTTTTATCCAGGATACAGCAGAAAGAGAGAACATGGTGGCTCATGATGTAGATTCCCAGAACGCTTGTAAAGGAAATAGTTCAGAGAAGATAATATGATCACTTTTAATATTGAGCAGGCGTCATGCTGGTAACTGAATTACTCAGTAGTTCCAGGCACAGTTCAATTCACGTCAGCTCATTCACATCAGGTGTCCTCCATGGATAGCACACGTCAGTGAATTGGTATCCATTGATTTTGATGTGTTTATTCACACATCCTTGTTCTTCCACTAACCATGGGTCAATGGAAAAACTACAGGGACATGCACAACTTTGGTTCACTGATGCCCACTGAAGTCTATTGAAACCAAGGACAAAACAGACATTGGCATCTTTGTTCTGCCAATGGTTTTGACTGGCGATTGGTAGGAGATGGTCTGGAAATCAAATTTCAGCCTGGCAGTGCTCGTCAAATACGGATAGCAAACACAGAGTGCAAAAAGGACACCCAGAACAAACATGCACCTTCACGGACATTTTCACAGATGATCTTCCATCCAAGTCGGTCAGCACTGTGTTTGACGGGTGCTCGGTCAGTGGGTCGGTCTGCCCAAGGAACAATAGAAAGCAAGGGACCGGCACTCCAAAGTTGCTGCTGAGGTGAGATTTATTTGTCACATATTATTAGTCACTGTTTTATTTGTCACTGTTTTACAGCAGTGACGCGTTTCGGCACTAATTGTGCCTTTCTCAAACTGGTGAATAAGTGGCAATAACAAACAACATAACAAATAAGTTTAAATTGACTGCCCCGTGTCACATGATCTGATCTCAGATCATGTGACACTGGGCAGTCTATTTAAACTTGTTTGTTTGTTACTAGCGTCATGGCTTCCTAATAAAGAGGCCAAGACATCTATGCCAGATCTGGTTTAAAAAGCATGGAATCCCATTGAATCCTACTGACCTCGAAGGGATCCATCAGGGTTCTGTATGGCTTAGTAGCCTTGCCATAAAAAATGTTATAAAGGCTAAAAACACTAGGTAGAACAGAATCTAACATTGATCTGGGGTTGTTAGGCTCCATTTGCATCACAGTGTACTGTACTGTACTGTAATGTAGTGTACTGTAATGTAAGATTCATCTTAAAGGAGGTTTCCAAGATCAGAAGAAAAGTCCGCCCAGAAAAAATCCCACTGTTGTCTGGTATGGCAGCTCAACCTCTTGCACTTCAACATTACCTAATACAGCCCATGGACGAGAGTGGTGCCATTTCGGGAAGAAAAAAAAACCCTTGTTTTCTACAGCAGGTTTTATGAATTAAAATAAATTGCTTTAGGCCTTAACTACTAGATAACATCAGAATGAGAGCTTATGTCCATTTTGAGGTCCATAAACTAAGGATCCTCAAAACACGGATTCTGAATTTTGCAGAATTGAATGCCTAGCCCCTAATAGAACAGTCCTATCCTTGTCCGTAAAACAGACAAGAATAGGGCATGTTCTATATTTTTGTGGAGCCGTGGAACGGATATATGGATGCAGACAGCACAAGCTGTCCGAATATTTTGTGGACCCATTGAAGTGAATGCAGAAAATGCCAAAAAGGTGTATTGGATGAGGACCAAAAATACGCTCTTATACATGAGCCCTGAGTCAGATTGCATGCAAAATCAGACAGTGTAAGCTATGGAGCATATAGGTCATTACTCATTATCTACCTTTTCTAACACAGTCCTATAAGGAAATAAAGAAGGTCCATGATGTTGTAGGTCTTAATTCGAGTTCAGACAAATAATAACCCAACCTTGACATCGGAAGTCACGGTAAAGCCTGATACATTACAATCTCACTACTGAAGAGCAAAGGCCATGTTATCTAGCAGACTACATCAATGTGGCAAGGGACAAGGGCATAAGGCAGACTGGAGCACACTGGCTGCAAGGGATATCATTTTTACTATACTGAGTCCAACTACTTTGGAAAGAGATGTTTTGTACTTATTATCTTATTATCGCCAGTAACTTTTCATCTTAATATATTTGCTCTTTGTGCTTTTCTATACATTTTCTTGAAAAATATATTTTTGTGTAAAATGATAATTTTTTCAATGACAAGCATTTCAATTTTTAGATCTCTACTACATACTGCACAGCACAGTCTCACACTCAGGCCTCATGTACCCAAACGTATGTTTATCTTCATGCGATCCGCATTTTTTGCGGATCGGACACTGACCCATTCATTTCAACAGGGCCGCAAAAGATGCGGGACAGCACACTGTATGCTGTCCTCGTCTGTATGTCCACAAAAGGATAGAACATGTCCTATTCTTGTGCATTTTGCAGACAAAGATAGGAAATTTGTAGAGGCATGTCATGCACACAGCTGGGATCTGCCGTTTGCAGAACGTGAAAACGGATACGGTCTTGTGCCTGGGACCTAAAATTGTTTGCCTACTTTAGAGAACACATGTACTGCAGCATTTTCATTCTTGCCAATAAAGGGGTTTTCTGAGATTCTGATATTGATGACCTATCTTCACAATAGGTCATCAATATCAGATTGGCGGGGGTCCAACAGCTGGAACACCGCCAATCAGCTGTTTGAAGAGCAGCTTACAAAGAATAGCTCCGATCGTGGCTGTCCTTGGTATTGCAACACAGCACAGAAATCCGGAGCGATGCGGGTGCCAGGGAGCAGGTAAGAATAATGTATATGTGGGGCCGGGCATTGTGGGGATCATTATAGGGGTTGGATAATAACTTTAAAGGAGTTTTTACATTAAAAGAAAAGCTTTAATGTAATTTATTTGTCCTAGTAGAATATCCTTGTGTGTAAATGTCCAGTGCAAGCTAAAGCCTCTATTAGACAGGTCGATTGAGCAAGAGTTCACTTCCGGCAATCGCCTGCTAGCTAGCGGAGGAGACTGCTGCTATTACATGCAGCAATCTCCTCCACAGTATAAGGAGGAGTGATTATTATGCCACCATTCGTCCATATGCTCACTAGTGGTTTGCCGGTGGCACATCATAATTAGACAGCACGATTTGCCACCGGCAAACAATGAGTTTAAAGCGTAATTAAACATCATAAATGCCCAATGCACGAGTGTTTGCTTGTTCATTGGCGAATCGTCATCAGTATTACACTGCAAGATGATTGCTAACGAGTGTTCAAATGAATCATCTTCCGAAAAATTGGCAGGAGTATTACAGCCTTAACACCCCGATGACAGATTATTGTGATATTGATCTGATTTAGGCTAGGATCACATGTGCTGCAGAGGTTCCTTTAGGGGCGTCCAGTGCATTGGCGGATCCTAGGGGGGGGCAACGGGGCAATTACCCCCCCCCCCCCCCCCCCCCCAGAGAATGTGTGGGAGATGAACGCTTCCATTGTGAAGCGTTCATCTCCATAGTCATCTGTATCGCCATCCTCAGGACAGCGATACAGATGGCTGTGCTGTTGGGCAGGGAGGGAGAGGCCTCTCCCTTCCCTGCTCCTCTGATAGGCTGCTGGCACTAGGCCCGCAGACTATCAGATGTTCGTGCAGGCGGCGCGATGACGCCTGTGAGCTGTACAGAGCGGGACACAGGCCGGAAGAGGCTGTGAAGGATGGAGGTAAGTATAAGTGTCTTGTTTTGTTATTTTATTGTTTTTTTAAAGACCGACCCACAGGCACATAAGGGGCATATGGGGGGGTCGGCAGTTTGGCACATGGGGGGATTGTTTGGCACATGATACTGGCACATGGGGATAGTTTGGCACATGATACTGGCACATGGGGGATTGTTTGGCACATGATACAGGCACAGCACATGGGGGGGATAGTTTGGCACATGATACAGGCACATGGGGGGATAGTTTGGCACATGATACTGGCACATGGGGGGATTGTTTGGCATATGATACAGGCACATGGGGGAGATTGTTTGGCACATGGGGGATTGTTTGGCGCATGGGGGCGATTGTTTGGCACATGATACTGGCACATGGGGGGATTGTTTGGCACATAATACAGGCACATGATACTACTGGCACATGGGGGGTGTTTGCTGATAAAGGCACATGATACTGGCACATGGGGGTTGGCACATGATACAGGCACATGGGGGTGGGGGTTGGCACTTGATACAGGCACATGGGGGTTGGCACTTAATACTGGCAAATGAGGGGCAGCAGTTTGGCGCTTGATGGCAAATGAGGTGGGGTTGGCACTTGATACTGGCAAATGAGGGGGTTTGGCACTTGATACTGGCACCTGGGGCATACACTTGATACTGGCACATGGGGGTTGGCACTTGAACTTGATACTAGCACATGGGGGTTTGGCACTTCATACTGGCACTTGGGGGTTTGGCACTTGGTACTGGCACATGGGGGTTTGGCAGTTGTTACTGGCACATGATGGGGGAGAGGCACTTCATACTGGCACATGGGGGTTTGGCACTTGGTACTGGCACATGGGGGTTGGCAGTTGTCACTGGCACATGATGATGGGGAGAGGCACTTATTATTGGGGGCACTATTGGGGACCACAGCGGCACAGTATTGGAGGTAGTGGGATGTTTTGTCCAGAAAGATTGGAGGATGATGGAAAAGTAGTAAACTAAGATATGTTTTTTGTTACACTGCAGAGACGGAAAATGACAGAAAAATGGTGGCCTGGTCTGAAAGGAGAAGACGAGGAAAGAGAACATCTACATCAAAGGAGACGTCACTGGATGTAAGCGGTATGGGCGCAATATATGGGTAGGGCTGTGTGTGGGTGTGGCTTGAGGGTGGGCGGGGACACAGGGGCCCCATAAGTTCCAATTGCCCAGGGAAGGTCCCCTCCCGAGACCAGGCTCTGGATCCGCCACTGGTCCAGTGTAGGTTCTGGCAAAAATGCTGGACAAAACACCACAGCATGCTGAGATTTTCTATGGCAGAATGACGGACACCATAACAGAAGCCCAAAAACCCCCTTATAATCTGTTGGTCGCTGTGCATGTCCATCATATCACATATCCGGTGATCACATATTTTTTCAGATTTTCTGTTCCAAGTCTGGGACAGAAAACCTGAGAACATGCCACAGATGCAAACCTACCCTTAGTTTGGGATCTTTTGTGCAAACATAGCCTTACGAGCTTCATATTGAAATATGTACAGTACAATTTTGATTGCCTTCCTGATGTCTGACTCATTCCTGACACTTCTGCTGGTGCTAATATATGTAGCGTCATCAGATGCCTTTGGCCATGAAGACGTTAATAGGCCTGATTTTCTTCTGTATCTGTGAGTTTCACACATTTGCCAATGATCACAAACACCTTCTTGATATATGAGCTAAATGCATATAATAAGTAAGGTTTAATGACAAGAAAACATATAAAACACAAGTTTCAATAACCAAAACACATTGATACATGACAGGTGTATAAGACTAGGAACATATCTATTGCACTCTCCATGTGTTGATAGCAGATAGAAAAACAGAACGTATCTATGTATTTATATATTGTTTTTATGTCCTGTTCAACCAGGGGCAGACTGGTGATAGACCCTACAGGGAAATTTCCCGGTAGACCAATGCCCGGGGGCTCATGGGCACTGGCTGGAACATAATCATCTGATGCATTATTTAATGTTGGGAGCATCAGGAACTTATGCACCTGCCAATTGCCACAGATGCCCTCCTGAACTCAACTATATCACTGTCCCTAGGACCATGGTGAGGGTGGCAGTATTTTGTCCCAAATAGGTGATATCTGCTTCTGCTGGGGCAGTAATTTATGCTGTTCTGTGGTATTGCAAACCCTTCCATCTCCCTCTGCCTACCTGTGTTTTCATCTCTTCTGTCTGGACCAGCCTACAACATGGGGCCACTTTTATTTTTATTTTTTCCATGACCACTTTAAGTTCCCAGTCCGGCCCTGTGTTCAACCAGGGATTTTCTCCTATTGACTTCAAAGCAATCATCACAATAAATACATAAGGCATACTTAAAATACTTGGTGCCCTCCTTTTTAATCTTGATGGTGTCATTTCTCCAATTCCTAGTCACCCCATAATTTCTATAAATGTGTATAGATAATCTTAGACAACTTCCTCAACTCAACTGGTCCATTCAAGAGCAGGGGGTTGTATCTCACACCACCATAGTACAGTGTGCAGAAAGTAGTCTCAGATGCTGGTGGCCATTTCACAGAACTTTAGAGGGTACTGGGAATTAGAGAAACTTCAGAAGAAAAATTGAAAAGGAAGGCATCAAGTATTTAACTACGGATTATGCATGTATTGTGAAATTTGTACTGTGAATTGGGGGTTAAATAGGCATAACTGCACTGCAAAACAATGCATATGATGATTGTTAATGTTTTTTACCTGTACAAGCTTTAGGCCAGAGGCGGGCTGATAATTCAATTATTAGGGCAATATCTCAGTGCACACGGCTAGAAGGAACCGAAGACCTTGCGTCTGTCATTTGCTTTGGAGAACTCAGATACAGTAGAGAGACGTAATCTGTTCAGGGCTTTCATCTGTTAGTGAGAGCAGAGGCAACAAGGCTTCTGCTGACCCCTTAAGATAAAACTTGTGAATCTGCCTAAAGACCCACATACACATTAGTGTGTTGGAAGCCTAATGTATATAGGGATCTGCTGTATGTCCCCCAACGGATGATGTTGAGCAAGAGACAGATAGCTTAACTGAATATTTTCATTCTATTCTTTTTTTCTCCTAGGAGATAAGCTGCTACTAGGAGTGTCTGGCAACAGCTTTCTCCTCTCTTCCTATTGAGAACACATATACACTTGGCCAAAGCTAACATGTATGTGTATAGAGGAGCTATTGAATGTATACGGCCAGCATCTACCTTTTTTTATTTTTGTTTATTGTATTGAAAACCTGGTCAACAGTGTATTTCAAGACATCTGAGGCAATGGTATTTCGGTACACTAGCCACAATAAAATAGTTTTTAACATATGCCTTGGTAGTGAATATTTTTGGCTATGTTGGATATAGACCAAAGTCATTCATACAGTGCCTTGAAAAAGTATTCATTCGCCTTAAACTTTTCACTGTAATTGCAGTGAAAGATGGTCCCACAAAGTAATGACTCCCGCACGCCACACTTTCCAGATTTTTATTTATTACAAATTTTGAAAATCATGTATCATTTTCTTTTCTCGTCATGCATACTTGCTACTTTGTGTTGGTCTATCACATAAAATCCCAATAAAATACATTTAAGTTTGTGGATGTAACGTTAAAAAATGTGAAAAGTTCAAGGGGTATGAATACTTTTTCAAGGCACTGTATTATGTACACATAAGGTTCACCCCAAACAGGGTGTGATCCTAGCCTACACTATCTGTAATCTATAATTTTTTCCAATAATAAGTATTAAATTAAGTTCCAAGTACACTGTAAATGCAGTTATATTTCTGCTTGGGCCCATGTTTAGCCAATTAAAATTTATACATAGGAACACCTACATTGACACACATAAATTTCGCTCTCCGTCTATTTGCAGACAAGCCTAAATTAATTACTTAATTGTATAAGAAACAAACCTGCCATTTTCACCCACACAATAACCCTCAGCCACGATTCTCTAGACATTCTAAAATACCTAATAACGCGCCATCGTCGCCTGTGTAATCATGTCTCATTTCCAAAAGTATCTTTAACCTTGATTAAATGGTAAACACCTACCTTATTTCCTTTCTGTTGGCTGTAAACTTACGATCAACAACTGATTTAATTGAAGTCTTCGTGTTTATCTTATGTTTCAATGAAAACACTTGGGCGGGGAGATTGCTTCGGCAAGGTGCAAGCTTGTGCAACCCTCATGAAAATAAAGAGCTTCAAATATCTTTGTGTTGCAAATTATTAAGGCACTGAAAGCATCTAAAAAACAGGCCGGCCATGTGGCCAAGAATATCATGGCCCATAACAAGTGTCCATGCATCAATGGTAACACAGACATTGAAGAAGATTTACTAATCCGGTCTGACATTTAGACAGTGTAAACCTAAACTTGACAGTCGAAAAATGCACCAAATTTATCACAGCAGGTGATTCCAGAGGATAAATCTGGCGCACCATTACACTGTCTAGTCTAGTTTATACCAAATATTAGTTGGCTTACTTTACGCCAGAATTTTGCACCAACATTTTAGTCAGGGGTCAAGTCCTGGGAAAAAAAGTGTGGGAGGTCAGGAGGAGGAGCAAGTAAGAACCGTATTTTTCGCCCTATAAGATGCACCTAGGTTTTAGAGGGGGACAATAATAAAAAAATATTTTTTTATTACACCTCAGGTCAGACCACCAATCAGATCCCCAATATTAATCAGACCTCAGCTAACAGCCCCAATAAGATGCCCAATGATAATAAGACCCCAATAAGACCTCAGATCACACCTCAGCTCAGACCCCAATATGAATGAACCCCAATCAGACCTCAGATAAGAGTCCCATGCCTTACAGCAGCCCCCAGTAGCCATATATCAGCCCCCAGTACCCTCATAGCAGCCCCCAGTAGCCTCATAGCAGCCCCCAATGCCTCTCCATCAGCCCCCAGTGCCTCTCCACCAGCCCCTAGGGCCTCTCCATCAGCCCCCAGTTCCTCTCCATCAGCCCCCAGTGCCTCTCCATCAGCCCCCAGTGCCTCTCCACCAGCCCCCAGTGCCTCTCCACCAGCCCCAGTGCCTCTCCACCAGCCCTCAGTGCCTCTCCACCAGCCCCCAGTGCCTCTCCACCAGCCCCCAGTGCCTATCCATCAGCCCCCAGTGCCTCTCCACCAGCCCCCAGTGCCTCTCCACCAGCCCCCAGTGCCTCTCACCAGCCCCCAGTGCCTCTCCACCAGCCCCCAGTGCCTCTCCATCAGCCCCCAGTGCCTCTCCATCAGCCCCCAGTGCCTTTCCATCAGCCCCCAGTGCCTCTCCATCAGCCCCCAGTGCCTCTCCACCAGCCCCCAGTGCCTCTCACCAGCCCCCAGTGCCTCTTCACCAGCCCCCAGTGCCTCTCAATCACCCCTCACTGCCTCTCCATCACCCCTCAGTGCCTCTCCATCAGCCCCAGTGCCTCTCCACCAGCCCCCAGTGCCTCTCCACCATCCCCCAGTGCCTCTCCATCAGCCACCATTGCCTCTCCACCAGCCCCCAGTGACCCCTCAATCAGCCCCAGTGACCCCTCAATCAGCCCCAGTGCCCCCTCAATCAGCCCCCAGTGACCCCTCCATCAGACCCCAGTGCCCCCTCCATCAGACCCCAGTGCCCCCTCCATCAGCCCCCAGTGCCCCCTCCATCAGCCCCCAGTGCCCCCTCCATCAGCCCCCAGTGCCTCTCAACAGCCCCCAGTGCCCCCTCCATTAGCCCCCAGTGCCTCTCCATCAGCCCCCAGTTAGTGCCTCTCACCAGCCCATAAAATATAAAAAAAAAAAAACACTTACCCTCTCCTGCTCCTGGACGCCACCGCTCCTCTCTTCCTGCTGTCAGGTGTGCTGTAAAGGCTGCGCACAGCGTGAGGTCACAGAGCGCCTCATGCCTGTGCGCAGCCCTGACAGCCGACAGCCGAGAACCAGGAAGCGGTGAGTACAAAGTCTTCACCGGTTCCTGGTCCTTGCCCTGAAAGGGAACGGCATTCCTGCTGTAAAAAAAGTGCAGGAACGCCGTTCCCACCCGTTCCCCCTGGACTCGAGACCTGATTTTAGTACATTTTAAATCTACCCTATTGTTTCCAGGTGATCAAAATATGTTACATCATGTGGAAGAGTTTTCTTTGCAGTTAATCATATTTAGAGATGAGCGAATAGAAGTTGACGAATTTAATTCAATCAAAACTTCAGAAAAAATTAGATTCGCACCGAAGCCGAATTTCCTCACGCTTCGTGGTAAAGAATCAAATTTTTTCCTAAAATGGCTGCTGCACATGTTAGGACATGGAGCAAAGAACTCTGGGAATGAGGGATCATCCACAATGCCATGCATGCAGCCAATCAGCAGCCAGCCAGCCCCTGTGATGTCACAGCCCTATAAATAGCCTCAGCCATCTTGGATTCAGCCTTTTTCCAGTTGACTTACTGCAGGGAGAGACGTCAGCAGGCGCTAGGGACCGTGCTAGGAAAGACTTAATTGTGGTGAAAAAACAATTTACAAGTTCAGGGAAAGATTATTTAAGGTGTGGGAAAAGGGTAGGGAGGCATTATCTACTCAATAAAAGGAGAACAGGGTCCAACAGGGGAGTATACAGCTTGGGTAATAAGAGCCATTCTATTAACCCCTTAAAGACACGGCCCTATTTCACCTTACGGACCAGGCCATTTTTTCAAAATCTCACCAGTGTCACTTTATGTGGTGATAACTTTAAAATGCTTTTCCTTATCCAGGCCATTCTGAGATTATTTTTTCGTCACACATTGTACTTCATGACAGTGGTAAAATGAAGTCGAAAAATTTCATTTTAATTTATAAAAAAATACAAAATTTACAAAAAAAATTGAAAAATTTGCAATTTTCCAAGTTTCAATTTCTCTACTTCTATAATACATAGTAATACCGCCAAAAAAAGTTATTGATTTACATTCCCAATATGTCTACTTCATGTATCGATCATTTTGGGAATGCCATTTCATTTTTTGGGGACGTTACAAGGCTTAGAAGTTTAGAAACAAATCTTCAAATTTTTCAGAAATTTTCCAAAACCCACTTTTTAGGGACCAGTTCAGGTCTGAAGTCACTTTGTGAGGCTTACATAATAGAAACCACCCAAAAATGACCCCATTCTAGAAACTACACCCCTCAAGGTATTCAAAACTGATTTTACAAACGTCATTAACCCCATATGTGGTCGTAAACTGCTGTATGGCCAAACTGCAGGGCGCAGAAGGAAAGGAACGCCATATTGTTTTTGGAAGGTAGATTTTGCTGGACTGTTTTTTTGACACCATGTCCCATTTGAAGCCCCCTGATGCACCCCTACAGTAGAAACTCCATAAAAGTGACTCCATCTAAAAAACTACACCCCTTAAGGTATTTAAAACCAGTTTTACAAACATTGTTAACCCTTTAGGTGTTCCACAAGAGTTATTGGCAAATGGAGATGAAATTTCAGAATTTCTATTTTTTGTTACCTTGTCTCAAAAAAAGTGTAATATAGAGCAACCAAAAATCATATTTACCCTAAAATAGTACCAACAAAACTGACACCTTATCCTCTAGTTTCCAAAAAAACTTTTTTGGAGTTTCTACTGTAGGGGTGCATCAGGTCGGCTTCAAATGGGACATAGTGTCAAAAAACCAGTCCAGCAAAATCTACCTCCCAAAAACCATATGGCGTTCCCTTCCTTCTGTGCCCTGCCATTTGGCCATACAGCAGTTTACGACCACATATGGGGTGTTTGTGCCAACAAGAGAATCAGGGCAATAAATATTGAGTTTTGTTTGGCTGTTAAAATGGCTGGAAAAATGGATTAAAATGGAAAATTTGCAAAACAAATAGCTGTTTTGGGACCGTTTTTATTTTTTGTTATTTACATCGTTGAACTGACAGGTTAGATTGTGTGCTATTTCTATAGAGCAGGTTGTTACGGACGCGACAATACAAAATATGACTACTTTTTGGGGGGTTTTGTTTCAGTTTTACATAATAAAGCATTTTTGAAAAAAAAAATTTTTGTGTCTCCACATTCTGAAAGCCATAGTTTTGGGTTTTTTTTGGGCGACTGTCTTATGTAGGGGCTCATTTTTTGCAGGATGAGATGGCGGTTTGATTTGCACTATCTTGGGGTGCATATGACATTTTGGTCGCTTGCTATTGCACTTTTTGTGATGTAAGGTGACAAAAATTACTTTTGACACCGTATTTTATTTATTTATTTTTTTGCTGTGTTCAGCTGAGGGATTAGGTCATGTGTTATTTTTATAGAGAAGATTGTGACGGACGTGGCGATACATAATATGTATACTTTTTATTTATTTATATAAGTTTTACACAATAATATCATTTTTTAAAACAAAATAAAATCATGTTTTAGTGTCCCCATAGTTTGAGAGCCATATTTATTTATTTTTTTTGGGCGATTGTCCTATGTAGGGGCTCATTTTTTGCGGGATGAGATGGCGGTTCGAATGGTACTATCTTGGGGTGAATATGACTTTTTGATCGCTTGCTATTACACTTTTTGTGATTTAAGGTGACAAAAAAATGGCTTTTTTGACAACTTTTTTATTTTTTATGTTTACGGCGTTCACCTGAGGGGTTAGGTCATGTTATATTTTTATAGAGCAGGTCCTTACGGACGCAGCGATACATAATATGTATACCTTTTTTATTTATTTTGGGTTTACACAATATTATCCTTTTTGAATTAAAAAAAAACATGTTTTAGTGTCTCCATAGTCTGAGAGCCATATATTTTTCAGTTTTTAGGAAATTGTCTCAGGTTGGGTATAATTTTTGCGGGATGAGGTGACGGTTAGATTGGCACTATTTGGGGGGTCATATGACTTTTTGATCGCTTGCTATTACACTTTTTGTGATGTAAGGTGACAAAAAAATGGCTTTTTGACAAAGTTTTTATTTTTTTATTTTTACAGTGTTTACTTTAGGGGTTAGGTCATGTGATATTTTTATAGAGAAGATTCTTACGGACGTGGAGATACCCAAAATGTCTACTTTTTAGTTTTTTTTATAAATTTAACACTAAAAAGCATTTTTGAAACAAAAAAAATCATGTTTTAGTCTGAGAGGCATAGTTTTTTTATTTCTTGGCCAATTGTTTTAGGTAGGGGCTCATTTTTTGCGGGATGAGATGGCAGTTTGATTGGTACTATTTTGGGAGGCATACGCCTTTTTGATCGCTTTGTATTACACTTTTAGTGATGTAAGGTGCCAAAAAATGGCTTATTTACACAATTTTTTTTTTTTTATGGCGTTCACCTGAGGAGTACAGTCATGTGATATTTTTTATAGAGCAGGATTTTACGGACGCGGCGATACATAATATGTGTAGTGTATATATATATTTTTTTTTTTTATTCAGTGATATGTGTTTTTTTCATTTTTTACATTTACATTTTTTTTGACCCAGACCCACTTGGTTCTTGTAGATCCAGTGGATCTGGTGTCTGTATAATACAGTACAGTACACTATATAGTGCACTGTGCTGTATTTTTTACTTTACAAAGTTTGAATAGACCTTTAGCAGGTCTATTCAGACTTTCAGTATCATGGAGAGCAGGACGCTTCTGAAAGCGTCCTGCTTCCATGGCAACCATCACCGGCTCCCATAAGAGAGCAGCGGGTGATGGGTGGGGAGGGAGGGGGGCTCCGTCCCTCTGCGATCCCATCCTGTCGGGGGGCTGCAAAGGCACAGCAGCCCCCCGATGGGAGAGGGAGGGAGCTCCCTCCCTGTTAACCCTTCCATACTGTGGTCCATACGGACCGCGGTATGGAAGGGGTTAAATGGCTGGCATCTGATCAAGCACAGATGCCAGCCGTTTCTATCCGAGTGTCAGCAATGTGCTGACACTCTGATAGATCCACTAGACACCAGAGAATATTACAGAGGAGGCCTCCCGCACCGCCTCCTGCAACCCAACCCCCCTGCACCCCCGCAGCCACAATATGATTGGGGGCTGCAGGAGAGTTAAAGTTTGCAACTTTGGGGGCATTAACTCTCTGATCCCCGCGGTCACAGACCGCGGAGATCAGAGATCACAAAAAGAGCTGCAAACCGCAGGTCTGAATTGACCTGCGGTTTGCAGCGATCGCCAATACGGGGGGGGTCACAGGACCCCCTGGGAATTGTAACAAGGTACCTGCTGAATGATTTTAGCAGGTACCTTGTCCCGATCACTGCTGAGCAGCAGTGAGCGGAACTACTCATGACGTACCGGTATGTCATGTGCCCTTAAGGACTCGGGAAACATGCCGTACCAATACGTCATGTGTCCTGAAGGGGTTAAACCTTGCTGCACTGAGTGGGGATCCAAATTGCACTAAATGATAGCTCAGTAATTCCAGCAAACCTTGCTTGTTATTACGGGTTGTATTAATAGGGAAAAAAAAATACATCTTAATTGATGTTCTGCAGTGAAGTTACATTGTACTAGAGCCATTTACAGGGTGTATTAATGAGAAATATATGTACGTCTTATTAGCCATTCTGCAGTGAATTTTGATTGTTATATTTTCTTTGGGAGGGTGCATTAATAGGAAAATGAATACGTCTTAATTGCCATTCTACAGTGAAGTTACATTGTACTACAGCCTTTTTTGGGGTATATTATTTTAATTTTAATTAAATTCTTTTATTATACAGTATGTCAGACAGACATGTTACAGGCCATTTAAAGAGAACGGGCAGTGGCCAAAATGTTTCTGTTTCAGAAGTAGCAGCAGAAGAAAGGGGGGGTGGGGAGGCAGCAGGAGTCGCAGTAAGCGGTCGTGCCTTGACCAGCAACCCAGCGGTACTTGAATGGTTGACTCGGTCTTCGACTTCGTCGCAAGTGACACCAGACACCCCCAGCCGAGAGTCGGTGGGTTCCTCTGACACGACGCTTAGTTGGCATAGCCTGAGAGTTGTGCCCCCAACTGTCCTCAACCTGCCTCTCTCATTTTCTGTTCCCTCATAGTGAGAAGTATTATATGCAGTAGGCTCGGCTCCACTTTTCAGTGAGGACGAGCAACTAGCGGACAGTTAGCAGCTTCTGCCCAGCCAAGATCTGGAGGAGACATCCGCTGCTTCCTCCGGTAGGCGGGCAAGTAGTGATGATGAGAGTCGCGTGGGAGCAGGTGTTGAGAGAGGTCGGGCTCCTAGCCCTGAAACTGTTGAGGGGGACATCAGTGACGTGCTGACAGTAGCAGATGATATGATGTAGCCGATCGCACTTGTTGCTGGGCCACTCTGTGGTCCCCTCATACTGCTGCCACCTCACCACTCTGTCATCTCCTCATGCCGTTGCCACCTCTACACTCTGTCATTGGGCCACTCTGTGGTCTCCTCATGCTGCTGCTACATCACAATTCTGTCACTGGATCACTCTGTGGACTTCTCATGCTGTTCAAACCCTCCCCCCTCCATCACTGGGCCACTATTTTGCCTTTTTGGCCTGGATGATATCACCATTTATTTAACCCTTTTTCTAATCTGTCAGAAGGAAGGAAAAATGAGACACACAACAGATTCTGTCTATGTAGCAGCTGTAAGGCCTAAAGCAGGAGTGGGTACAAAACACAGAAGAAGTGCAAATATTCCATTCACGTGTCATCTCTGTTTTGGACCCACTCCTGTTTTGTTTTGTTTTTTGGAGCTTTTGGATTACTGACCAAATGCTGACCGAGTGAAGTCGGATGCTCAACAGACAGGATCTGTTTTTTGGGGGTTATTGTTTTGAGGCATCATAGGAAAGGCAAAATAATCAGTGACGTCAACACAAACTTACTGCTGACACACTCTTCACTCTGTCAGAGGGGCTCTACCTGTTTAAGCATTTAATATAACAGGTTCTATGTAGAAATGCTTACGTTTTGTCCACATTTATTGTCAATGGGGACAAAACGTAACTGAACAGAACGGAATACTCCAAAAAGCATTCCATTGCGTTCTCATACCGAAGAGCAAACCGCAGCATGCTGCAGTTTGCTTTCCATCCTGGGATGCGGAGCCAGACGGATCCATCATGACCCACAATGCAAGTCAATGGGGACGGATCAGTTTTCTCTGACACAATCTGACACAATAGAAAACGGATCCATCCCCCATTGACTTTCAATGGAGTTCATGACGGATCTGTCTTGGCTATGTTAAAAATAATACAACCGGATCCCTTCATAATGGATGCAGATGGTTCTATTATCAGTAACTGAAGCATTTTTGCTGAACCGCTTTTGGCAGGGCTAGATGTCCATCTGATATGTACAAGGTCTTAACAACTCTCCCTGGTCGGCAGATATTTAGGAAAAGAGAAACCAAAACATGACAATCCTGTTCTCAGCCACCACCAGAGCAGTCGATCAACATCTTAGGCCTCATGCATACGACAGTGAAAAATGCCACACGGCCATTTTTAGTACCAGTGAAAGTCTATGGGGCTATTCACATGGCCGTTCTTTTAAGGGCCGATTGACAGGAGTGCAACCGTCTAACGGCCGTTAAAAACGGGTGCACAGGTTAAAGAAAATGTCCCCCATGGTTTTAAATATTGCTCCCATAGTGCCCCGCAGCCAAAAACAAAATAAATCACCTGATCCACTTGCTCGCGGTGCGGCAGTCTCTTCTCGGTAATGGCTAAATACTATACTCCATAAGGACCTCCTGACGTCACAGTATGACGTGACATCCCTAGGTCACGTGGGTTGGCAGCCATTGCGCTCTTCTATCACGAGCACTGGCCGAGTGGAAAGGTCACGGATGGCTGCTCAGCAGCGTGCGTCTGTAGCAGTGAGTAAGAGGGGGATGTGACTGCTGGAGAGGGGCTGAGAATTGTATGCAGCGGGGGCTGCTGTGTGTGATTATATACTGGGGGGGGGCTGCTGTGTGTGATTATATATGGGGGGTGCTGCTGTGTGTGATTATATACATGGGGGGGTGCTGCTGTGAGATTGTATGGGGGGGTGCGCTGCTGTGAGATTGTATGAGTGGGGTGCGCTGCTGTGAGATTGTATGGGTAAAATCAACAAAACAAAAACAGCGGTGGGGCATTATTTAAACCATGGGGGAAATTATTTTAGATGGAGGCATTATTTAAGGTGGGGACCTACATTGGGGGCATTATTAAAGATGGGGACAGTAAAAAAAATTCCTACACTATGGGGGGCATTATTAAAGCTGGGATCCTACCTGGGGCATTATTAAAGCTGGGGGCACTATAAAAATATTATTTACACTGTGGGAGACATAAAAAAAAAATCCTACCCTATGGGGGAAATTATTTTTGATGGGGGCCTACATGGGGGCATTATTAAAGCTGGGGGCAGCAAAAAAATAAAATAAAAAATTCCTTCACTATGGGGGACATATTTTAGCTGGGGGCCTACCATCCTGTGGGTGTTCTCAGAAAGGTGGATCTAAAAATAACTGCCAATCAAATTCATCCATTTTTCATGTCCGTTTTTAACGCACATGAAAAACTGATGCAAAACGGACATAAAAACGGACGCACGGACAGAAAACGGATGCACACACTGATGCAAAATAGCCATGAAAAACTGACAGTGTGTCCGTTTTTAACGGATGTTTTTCACTGTCGTGTGTATGTAGCCTAACTCACTCTCCCCATTCAGAGTGCATTTTAGATAGCTGTGGGTGAAATGCTCATTCAACTGACAGCTATCTCTCCCGACCTCCAACAGACATGCATGCTCAGCTGAGGTGTATAGCCAGTTTTACTTTCATATTCCACACCTCTTGTTGTCTCCAACTCAATGTTTTTCATGCACAGGTATGTTTCTTGCACTCAGGACTGTAATACACAAGGGAACAAGATCACAAATCCTACAGGCCGCTCCACCTTGGACAAAAGTGGGCTTCAACTTGTTGGTGAAGTCACAACTGGATCAAGAAAACCATTTGTCACCTTGTAGGCTGTAGGCCAAGTGTTACTTGTAGTCTACCAGGTATTCCCTTTGCAGACAGGCCTGTGAGAAGCTATGACATTATCACACCTGTCTACATGGACGTGCAGATAGCCTGAGCCGCACATCCCCTGAAGGTTGTTTGGTAATTTTATTCAGCTGAATTGAAATAGGAAGTTCACTACTCATGCCTAGAGTGCTCCCTCATTGTAAACATGTTGCTGATCTGCTGGTCTCCATTACTGTCATAGATCTCACTAGAAAGGGGCGAAGTTAATGCACAGCCATGTTTTCAAATACTTGGTTGTAATAATGGTTTATATGAGATCCAGGTCCAGAGGTGGAAATGAGGTTCCCCATACTCACTAACCTTAATGCGGCACTGCTTACATATGACTTGACCAAATGCTAGTCCATACATTTATGTCCCAGCCAGGTTATAATCTCTTTGTGACATATCAGGGAATGTACTAGCACTATGCTTCTGTAACAATACAACTATTCCCACAGTACTCACGTGCCACCTCTCTCCCCATCTCTCCTCTGGTATCCCACATTATAGAGAATACAGTCCGAAAACTCACCCTTCCCCCTAGAAATCTCATCTTACTGTCCCTCATCTCTAACATTCCTCTGAATCCTGACAAATTTACAAATGCCAACCTGTACATCAGCATTCAGCTCTTTTTTACTCTACCACTCCAATCTCTTTCTCAATCTGTCATATACATGACTTTTATTGGTCTTCCTTTTGCTTATATGGTCTATATCCTGAGGTCCCTCACTCAAAGTTGTCTATCCTTATTGAAGATATTGAAACAATGCTTATACCATCATCTCTTGGAGCTGCTCTTTATTTGTTGTAGATTGTAGGGTTAGTGGGGTAAGACTTTTTTACCAATGTCTTAAGGTCCCTTTACACGGAACAGGAAGCGTTCCTTCCAATCAGTGGAGGAGACTGCTGCATTTACATGCAGTGATCTCCTCCACAGTATGGGGAGCAGTGATTGCTAATGCCATCGCTCCTCCCTATTCTGACTTGTTGCGTGCCAGCAGCAGAGCATTGTTAGACAGCACAATCTGCTGCTGCCAAATGATAATTTTTGTGTCCGCATGAATGATCTATTACTCGTTTTGCTCATTCATCGAGTAATCGGCGGCATTTTTACACTGCCAGATAATCAGGAACACTTGTTAGTGATTATCTTGTGGATTCTTAGCCCTTAAGTTTATATTGTAGGCATGCTCAACCTGCGGCCCTCCAGCTGTTCTAAAACTACAACTCCCACAATGCCCTGCTATAGGCTGATAGCTGTAGGCTGTTCGGGCATGCTGGGAGTTGTAGTTTTGCAACAGCTGGAGGGCCGCAGGTTGAGCATGCCTGTTATATTGTATCATTTTTAGATGTTTTCTTTAAAACTTCAGTGTCTTCTTTTACAATGTTCTACACTAAAGAAAACAATGGTGCTTAATAAATCAATAGTAATTATAACAATTAAAAAAACGCCAAATCGCATCCCTCACCTCTACTCAGTGCCTTCATTTCTGTCAGCCTTAAACTGGACACTACAGACCACTACAGGTGATGTCACTGTCAGAGCAGACACTGTGGAGGATTTTTTTGCCCAGTTTTTCAGTCTCTGGCAATTATGTCAGCTTAGAATTTATGATTTTCTTTTCAGTGATAGCGTTAATTTACAAATGTCTAAAATGCAATTAAAAATTGACTGGGCACTTGATGAATTTCTTTGCATGTCTTTGGTAAACTATCCACCTATGGGATTCTGTCCACATTGAGTAAAATACATTTTTTCACAAAGCATCAGTGACTTGATGAGGTAGATGCCAACATTGCTTAAATTATTAAAGGTTTTAACAAAACATAGGAGATAAATAGGTTCTCCAGTCCCATAAAGACATTTTTATTTGCCCATAATACCCCAAACACTTCATATGTTCTCCATATATTATGTCAGCACTTTCCCTCGCCTGTTCCCTCACCGGTAGTAGGTTTACATGGCTTACTTTATGTTTGAATTTCCTAACCAAAAACAGCATGCTTTTCTCCATAATGTTTTACAGAACTTGCTCTAAGTAGCATGGAAACGGGAGGTGTAGGGGCGTGACTACTACAGAAGGCACAGAAAGCCCTGAAAAAATAAGAGCATCCTATAGTACATGGCAATCTCTTCCTAACAAAGCTAGAACCAGCCCTGTACCTCACATGGAGCCAGATATCTTCCCATTCATTGGTCCAAGTGACCTACTAGATTTATTTCAAGTTGGCAGCTCAGCAGGGGTGTGTCCTTTCTCAGGGGACAGGATTTTCTGCTGCCGCTGGGGCCGGTAGAAGGATCGAACTGAGCATGTGCCACCACCTCATGTGGACAGAGAAATTAGAAAAAGGATGAGCCCATAAATTGTACTCCTCTCCCCATCAGTAACTTACGCAGCTGCCTACCCCTCCTACCCCTCATGCCGAAGCTACCCTGCTGTATCTTCTGCTGTAAGGGTTGTTAAAGGGGTTTTTTCATGATAAGAAAAATATGTCTGCTTTCTTCCCCAAAAAATAAATAAATAAAGCATTACATCTGTCCACAGGTTGTGTGTGGTGTTGCGACACAATTCCCTTCAATTCTATGGAGCTCACCTGTAATACCACAAGCAACCTACGGACAGGTGTGGTGCTCTTTTAGTAGGAACGCGGTCATGTTTTTCTTCTCCTGGACAACCCCTTGAATGACAATGCAGTAGAGAATTGTTAGTTATGCAATTCACTGATATTTTATGCATTGTCAACAAAACCAGAGATGTGTTTTTATCACTTAACCCCTTAAGGACCGGGCTCATTTTCACCTTAGGACCAGGCCATTTTTTGCAAATCTGACTAGTGTCACTTTATGTGGTGATAACTTTAAAACGCTTTTTCTTACCCAGGCCATTCTGAGATTGTTTTTTCGTCACATATTGTACTTCATGACACTGGTAAAATTAAGTCTAAAAATTTCATTTTTATTTATAAAAAAAATATCAAATTTACCCAAAATTTGGAAAAATTAGCAATTTTCCAAGTTTCAATTTCTCTACTTCTATAATACATAGTAATACCGCCCAAAAAAGTTATTGATTTACATTCCCCATATGTCTACTTCATGTATCGATCATTTTGGGAATGCCATTTTATTTTTTGGGGACGTTACAAGGCTTAGAAGTTTAAAAACAAATCTTGAAATTTTTCAGAAATTTTCAAAAACCCACTTTTTAGGGACCAGTTCAGGTCTGAAGTCACTTTGTGAGGCTTACATAATAGAAACCATCCAAAAATGACCCCATTCTAGAAACTACACCCCTCAAGGTATTCAAAACAGATTTTACAAACATCATTAACCCTTTAGGTTTTCCACAAGAGTTATTGGCAAATGGAGATGAAATTTCAGAATTTCGATTTTTTGGAAAATTTTCCATTTGAATCCATTTTTTCCAGTAACAAAGCAAGGGTTAACAGCCAAACAAAACTCAATTTTTATTGCCCCGATTCTGTAGTTTTCATAAACACCCCATATGTGGGCGTAAACTGCTGTATGGCCAAACGGCAGGGCACAAAAGTAAAGGAACGCCATATGGTTTTTGGAAGGCGGATTTTGCTGAACTGGATTTTTGACACCATGTCCCATTTGAAGCCCCCCGATGCACCCCTAGAGTAGAATCTCCAAAAAAGTGACTTCACCTAAGAAACTACACCTCTCAAGGTATTCAAAACAGATTTTACAAACATCATTAACCCTTTAGGTTTTCCACAAGAGTTATTGGCAAATGGAGATGAAATTTCAGAATTTCTATTTTTTGTTACCTTGCCTCAAAAAAAGTGTAATATAGAGCAACCAAAAATCATATTTACCCTAAAATAATACAAACAAAACTGCCACCTTATCCCGTACTTTCCAAAATGGGGTCACTTTTTTGGAGTTTCCACTGTAGGGGTGCATCAGGGGGGCTTCAAATGGGACATAGTGTCAAAAAACCAGTCTAGCAAAATCTGCCTTCCAAAAACCATATGGCGTTCCCTTCCTTCTACGCCCTGCAGTTTGGCCATACAGCAGTTTACGACCACATATGGGGTGTTTCTGCAAACTAGAGAATCGGGGCAATATATATTGAGTTTTGTTTGGCTATTAACCCTTGCTTTATTACTGGAAAAATTGATTAAAATGGAAAATTTGCAAAAAAATAGCTATTTTCGGACCGTTTTTATTTTTTGTTATTTACATCGTTGAACTGACAGGTTAGATTGTGTGCTATTTCTATAGAGCAGGTTGCTACGGACGCGGCAATACCAAATATGGCTACTTTTTGGAGGGTTTTGTTTCAGTTTTACATAATACAGTATTTTTGAAAAAAAAGATTTTTTAGTGTCTTCACATTCTGAAAGCCATATATTTTTTTTATTTTTTGGGCGACTGTCTTATGTAGGGGCTCATTTTTTGTGGGATGAGATGGAGGTTTGATTGGCACTATCTTGGGGTGCATATGACATTTTGGTCACCTGCTATTACACTTTTTGTGATGTAAGATGACAAAAATGGCTCTTGACACCGTATTTTTTTTTTTGTGTTCACCTGAGGGGTTCGGTGATGTGTTATTTTTATAGAGCAGGTTGCGACAGACGTGCCGATACCAAATATGTATACTTTTTATTTATTTATTAAAGTTTTACACAATATTATCATTTTTTAAAACAAAACAAATCATGTTTTAGTGTCTCCATAGTCTGAGAGCCCTATTTTTTTTTTTTTTTTGGGTGATTGTCCTATGTGGGGTATCACTTTTTGCGGGATGAGATGACGGTTTGATTGGCACTATTTTTGGGTGCATATAACTTTTTGATCGCTTGCTATTACAGTTTTTGAGATGTGAGGTGACAAAAATGTTTTTTTTTTACATTGTTTTTATTTTATTTTTTAACAGTATTTACCTGAGGGTTAGATAATGTGATATTTTTATAGAGCAGGTTTTTACGGACGCGGCGATACATAATATGTATACTTTTTATTTATTTATTTTATTTTAACACAATAATAGCATTTTAGAAAAAAAAAATTATGTTTTAGTGTCTCCATAGTCTGAGAGCCATATTTTTTTATTTTTTTGAGCTATTGTCATATATAAGGACTCATTTTTTGCGGGATGAGATGGCGGTTTTATTGGTACTATTTTGGGAGGCATACGCCTTTTTGATCACTTGGTATTACACTTTTTGTGATGCAAGGTGACAAAAAATGGCTTTTTTACACCATTGTTTTGTGTTTTTTTTACGGTATTTGCGTGAGGGGTTAGGTCACGTGATATTTTTATAGATTATTTATTAGTTTTTTTTAATTTTTATTCAGTGATATGTATTTTTCTTATTTTTACTTTCTTAATTTTTCTTAATTTTTTTGACCCAGACCCACTTGGTTCTTGTAGATCCAGTGGATCTGGTGTCTATATAATACAGAACAGTACACTATATAGTGTACTGCACTGTATTTTTTTTACTTTTCACAGTCTGGTCAGACTTCTGCCTTTAGCAGAAGTCTGACCAGAGTTACTATACCATGGCAAGCAGGACGCTTCTGAAAGCGTCCTGCTGCCATGGTAACCATCACCCGCTGCCATTACAGAGCAGCGGGTGATGGGAAGAGAGGTGAGCTCCCTCCCTCTACTTTCCTCTCCTGTCGGGGGCTGCAAAGGTACGGCAGCCCCCGATGGGAGAGGGAGGGAGCTCCCTCCATGTTAACACCTTCTATACCGCGGTCCGTACGGACCGCGGTATAGAAGGTTAAACTGCTGACATCTGCAGCACAGATGTCAGCAGTTTATAGCAGGGGTCAGCAATGTGCTGACCCCCTGCTAAACCCACTAGACACCAGGGAAATGGATTGAAAGGAGGCGGGCGGGGATCGCAGTGCGATCCCGCCTGCCGCACCGCCCACCCGCATCACCGCCCGCAATCCCCCCCCCTGCACCGCCCGGGGGGACAATAAGATGGCGGGGTGCAGGGGGGGGTTAAAATTTAACATTGGGGGCATATTTTATTCTCTGTGACCGCGGGGATCAGAGATCGCATAGAGCGCAGCAAACCGCAGGTCTGAATTGACCTGCGGTTTGCTGCGATCACTGACATGGGGGTCACAGGACCCCCCTGGGCATTGTGCCAAGATGCCTGCTGATTGATTTCAGCAGGCATCTTGTTCCGATCACCGCCACGTGCGCAGCGGTGATCGGAACTTCTCAGGGCGTACATGTACGCCCTTGGTCCTTAAGTACCAGGACGCAAGGGCGTACATGTACGCCCTTCGTCCTTACGGGGTTAAAGGGGTTATGCCGTGATTGATGTAAAAAAATTAAATCAGACATCATATAGTACATGACAATCTCTTTCTAACAAAGCTAAAACCAGCCCTGTACCTCACATCGATCCAGAGATCTCCCCAATTAATTGCTCCAATTGCTCTGCTAGATTATCTTCAGCCTGGCAGCTTAGGGAGTGTGTCCTTTCTGCAGCAAGACTGTCACAGCCCCTAAGAGAACATATTAGTGCTGGCAGTTGAAGATTTAAACTGAGCATGTTCGACCAGCTCAGTAGATGGGCAAAAAATAAGGAAAAGATCAAACAGCAGGTGGCGCTATACATTTTATTGAATAACTCATTGGCTTTACTAAATTTCTAATTACATGCAATCCAGGTGCTGGTTTGAAAAATGTACAATATGTTTCGTGATAAGACCATTTTAATGCATTCATTGGGCTTGGCTACTATCTATTACTAGCTGCACCCATGTTGGGAGCAGCACATGCATGCAGCTATTAATAGGTAGTATTAATACTATTAAACCATTGGCTCTGACGTCTGATGGTTTAATATGCCTAGTTTATGTTTACTAGCAGGTCTGCTCACATGCTTCCGGGCACTGGGCTCTAAAAATGGCCACTGATGGAACTACACATTTGCAGTTTATCCCCAGTGTAAGTAAATGGAGTCTTCCGCTGGACTGAACCCGCTATCAGAGCACAGCACCAGGAAGTGGGAGAGCAGACCTGTAAGAGAACATAAATCGGGCATCTTAAACCATCGGACATTGGCACCAATGGTCTAATAATGCTTATTATTAGCTGCATGCATGCGCTGTTCCCAGCTAGTAAAAGACAGTGGCCATCCCCTTTAGGCTCCATGCACACATCAGCAATTCTGTTCCGCATTTTGCAGAACCGAATTGCGGACCCATTAATTTCAATGGGGACAGACGATGTCCCGCCCGGGTCCGCACTTCCGGGTCCGCAATCCCGTTCCCGAAAAAAATAGAACATGTCCTATTCTTGTCCGCAATTGCGGACAAGAAAAGGCATTTTCTATATAGTGCCGGCGATGTCCGTGGACGTGTGAATGGAACCTAAATCTTCAATTTGGCATTTATAATAAATATATATATATATAGGTAAGATTACTGCGGCAACTTTACATTTCACAAGAAAGCGTAAAAATGAAATAGATGTTACATATGACATAAAGTGTCGATCCTTCAGACCCATCACTTTCTGTTCTGCATATGAAAATAGCACAAAATACAAGTGATAATATAAAATCCTAACACAATCAACTATTCTAAATACTTATACAAAAGGAACAGCAGGAAATGTGGGGGAAATAAAGGCATTGGATTGCCAGCGAAAGCGCATTATCCAACTCTATTAGAGGGTGTTTTTTCTTTCATTTAAAGTTTCAAAAGACCTTTAAAGGCATCTAATATTTATAATATACCCAAGCATTTCTAATGTAACAATCAGCATTCAGAAGAAAACGAGATATGAATCTGCCCTTGTCCTAAAATTTGTGCTCATGTAATGAGTTAAAATTATAAGATTTTGTTAATCAAAGCATTTGCTCCTGTAATTTAAAAAAACACGATAATAAGAGTCCTTGAGTTGTCCTCTTCCATCATCATGTTAAAAATCTTCTTCAGATATTTTGAATACGTATCTACGAGAATAGTGTGGCAGCCAGTGTGGCCACAACCATAAAAGAGGCTGTCCAGCCTTTTTTAGGTGTTGGCCTATACTCCAGACTAGTGTTGAGCGCCAATATTCGGATCGCGAATTTTAATCGTGAATATTACCACTTCGAGAATTCACAAAAATTTAGAATTAGTGCTATATTAGCGAATAGTGTTGATCACGAATATTCTAATCGTGAATTTATCACAAATTTATCAACAAAATTTGCAACATCCCTAGCAACCAATAGGAAAGTTGCCTACAACTGAGGCCTCTTTCACACGGGCGTCACATTTGACGGCCGGATCAGAGGCGGGTGCGTTGCGGGAAAATGCGTGATTTTTCCGCGCGTGTGCAAACTTTTGTAATGCGTTTTGCGCGCGCATGGAAAAAATCGTCATGTTTGGTATCCAACCCGAAGCCGGACTTCATCACTGAAGTTCGGTTTGGGTTGAGTATTCTGGAGATTTTATTATTTTCCCTTATAACATGGTTATAAGGGAAAATAATAGCATTCTCAATAAAGAATGCTTTGTGGCATGTGGATTAAGTGGTTAAAAATAAAAAACTTAACTCACCTTAGCCACTTGGTCGTGTAGTTGGCGATCTGTCTTCTCTCTTCAAGCATTAGCTGCAGTCTAAAGGACCTGTGATGACATCGCATCACATGGTCCAATCACATGGTCCATCACGAACCATGTGATTGGACCATGTGATGTGACGTGATCACAGGACCTTTAGACTGCAGCTAATGCTTGAAGAGAGAAGAGAGATCGCCAACTATGCGATCAAGTGGCTAAGGTGAGTTAAGTTTTTTATTTTTAACCCCTTATTTCTTATTCTACAAAGCATTCTTTATTAAGAATGCTATTATTTTCCCTTATAACCATGTTATAAGGGAAAATAATGAAGATCGGGTCCCGTCGCTTAGCAACCATGCGGGAAAATCGCACTGCATCCGCACTTGCTTGAGGATGCTTGCGATTTTCCCGCAGCCCCATTCACTTCTATGGGGCCTGCGTTGCGTGAAAAACGCAGAAACTTGAGCATGCTGCGATTTTAACGCAACGCAGAAGTGATGCGTGAAAATCACCGCTCATGTGCACAGCTCCATAGAAATGAATGGGTCCGGATTCAGTGCGGGTGCAATGCGTCCACCTCACGCATTGCAAAATTTTATTGCGAATATATTGATTTTCGCAATCAAGAAAATAATGACTGGAGATCACGAATTCTTGAATTTGCAAATTTAGGGCGAATATTCGGCCAAAAATTTAAAAACATCGCAAATTCGAATATTGCCTATGCCGCTCATCACTACTCCAGATAGACTGTCACTAGCTGATAAGCAGAGGTCCAACACCACACACACCCGTCAACCAACTATTCTGCGTAGCTCCATTACCAGAATTCAGTACCAGGACTTTACAGCACTGTCAACATTATAGTTAGAGATGAGCGAATCAAATGGAATTGGATCTGAATTTCAGGATAAATTTGATTCGCCTCGAAGCCGAAATTGCTTTGTGTCAGCGAATCGATTTAACCTGAAATACCTTCCCCATTTGCTCGCGACAGGACACCAGCCTCCATCTGTATTGAAGATCTCATCTGAACTCCTGTACTTGGTGACATATGACTTCACCGCGCTTGCCGATGTGATGACGTAATCTCGCGCTGCGTGAGATTTTGCTCCAGATCTTCAAGCAAGATGGCGTCGGCAGGCCCATCGTGAGCAAATGGAGGCGGTAAGTTTGATTTAATTGTTTTTTTATTGTTCATTTCACACTGTCATTGCACCCCTCAGATGCCGCAATCTTGTATGAACGCAGCATCTGAGGGGTGCAATGACAGGGGCGGCGAATCATCCGAATCGAACTTTTCAATTATTCGCTCATCTCTAATTATAGTGAAGAGTGCTCGTAACTGTAGCACTACTCCCATTCACTTCATGGGAGCAGCTCTGCAGTTGCAAGCACTGGCCACTAAAATGTTGACAGCGCTGTGTAGTTCTGGCGATGGAGCTACTCAGAACAGCTCATTGGCAGGGGTGCGAGGTGTCAGAACCCAGCCGATGAGCTAGTGGTGGCCTTTCCTCAGGCCACTACTTAAAAAAGGCTGGACAACCCCTTTAATCTTCCACAGGGCCTCTGTTACTCATCTATCCAGGTTCTAGGCTGGATGTTCTACAATTCCCACCTCCACTGCCTCTACCAGACTCTGGTCCTGTCCTCCTGCTCTACGGCAAAGGCAGCAGTTTTGAGAACACTTCCGGCTGCCAATCTATGCTAGTGATCTACAGTTGCCACTTCTACACCACCAAGCCAAAACTTACATAATCATTGTTTCTGGGAAGCAGATCGCTGTTTAGTCATTGGGTGATCGAGGGCATATTTAGATGGGCAGATTGTCAGGAATTAGCTTTCGCAGCAATAGTCATTTCCTATAATCTGCCTGAAAATCGGGCATTGTAAATGCACCTTTAGACTCAGGATGTGAGCTTGAAGCAGGAGTTCACAACCTTTTTTGGTCTGAGGGCCGCATTGTCACATCGCTCTGTTTTAAGGGCCCGCAAATAAAATAAAATGCTGATGTGGTAGCCTACGACCTCTTATCCAATAGAGTACTGAGCCACGCCCCCTGCACTGATCACATGACGGTGACGTCACTCCAGGTCCTCCGTGTTGTCAAAGGTTCGGGTTCATTGAAGAATCCCCTTATGGATTCCAAATGCCGTTTTGGTCCGTGGTAGCGGAATCCATAACGGGATGCTTGGATAACCCGAACCCGAACTTTGGAAAACGAACTTAAAACAGAAGTTCGCTCAACTCTAGTCATAAGGGCTGAAAGCAGGGGCGGACTGGGAACTTGAAGTGGCCCTGGAAAAATACTAAAAGTGGCCCTGTTTTGTAGTTGGGTACAAATTGATGGAAGACAGGACCAGCAATACCATATTGTGGCACATTATTCCAGCCCAACAGAGCCAAATACTACAGTCCATCACAAAATACTGCCCCCATGAGCACAAAATACATCCCCAAAAAACTTTTACTGGTCGGCCGTGAGGAGGGCCCAGGCGACCCCCCAGGGCATCGGCCAACCGGGAAATTTCCCTGTGAGGTCTATGGCCAATCCGCCCCTGGCTTAAAGGGATTTCCCAGTAAAAAATGAATTTTTAACAAGTTCTTTCAGCATGGCCCCTGAAACTGGACAGTTATACTTACCTTCTCCCCGTGCTGTTTTTACTTGGCAGTGCATGGCCATGATCACATGTACCTCTCCAGCCAATCACTGGCTTCAGCGGTGATGGGGCCACACGCAGCATGTCACTGCTGAAGCCAGTCATTGACTTGAGCAGTGTATGTGACCATGGCCATGCACTGACAGGAGTAAAAGTGCAGTAACCGGAAGATGAAGACAAAGGGGACCAGGGCAGCATGAAGCAGGTAAGTATGAATCTTCTGTTTCAGGGGTCATGCTGCAGGAACTTGTTCATGAATCAGTGATTTTCTTCACTGCAGAGGATGGCGCTCTCTGGTTATTACCACCTTCTGCCAGTTACAGGCGGCATGCAATAACCAGTAAGCATTTTCCCTTACTAGTGGTGAAAGTGCTTACCGGTTAGCACTTTAATAACCAGGTCTGAACAGACCTTTTTTTGTGTGATTTCGCAAACGTGATGGTTCGAACAGTTGTAACTTTTTTATGTGTTGGGATTACCAAAACTATTTTTGCAACAATTTTTCACTTGACACATAGGGCCTTATAATTTTTTTTTGTTTTATTTTGGGGAAACTGTACAAAACATTTTAATTTTTATTTTATTTTTAAACTGTAGCTTCTTATTCTTTAAATATGCAAACTGACACCAAAATAAATCATTATTAGTTACCGATTTTGTGTAAGTCATTTTGTTATATAATATGTATAGTTTCACGTGAATGAGGCGATAATGGCAACGGTTTTGGTTGGTGTAAGTGTTTTTTTCTTTTATGTATTTTATTATCTTTTTTCTTGTTTTTTAACTTAATTTTTAATATATTTCTGCTACAAATAATATCCCCCAAGAGGTCATAAAAAGACCTTTGGGAGAAACTGACACTTTTTGTACATTTTTCATTGTTTCCTTTTTATTTATTACTTTTATTTGTATTTTAATTATATTTTATTAAATTCTTTTTTTATAATTGGTTTATTACTTAAATATTATTTAAATATATTTTTGCCACATAATATCTCCCCCAAGAGGTCACAAAAAAACTGTTGGGGGACACTGACACTTTTTGTTTTTCACTCTTTCCTTTTTATTTATTACTTTTATTTGTATTTTAATAATGATTTAATCAAATATTGTTTTATAATTGGTTTATTAATTATTAGTTAAATGTATTTTTGCCACATATCTCCCCCAAGAGGTCATAAAAATACTGTTGGGGGGTAGTAAAAACTCTTTTATTTAGCTTTTTTTATTTTATTTGTATTTAGTTTTTTTTATTTTTTTTTATTTTTTTAGAACTTTGCCACATCATATTTTATTTAAAAAAAATTTATTTGTGATTTATCATATTTTTTGCAAAATAATTTTTTAATACATTTTTTTCACATAATTTGTTCCCAAGAGGTCACTAAAAAGATCTTTGGGGACACAGACTTTTTTTTTGCACTATTTCCACAGTAACTGGGGCATCCAAAGGAGCCCCAGTTACAGGGGAAACCAGCCTGCTATGGGGGCTTTGTACACTGGCAGAGCTGATCAGGTTGAGGTTGGGAAATTGTTTATAACACAAGAAAGCTCTTAGTAAAGTGAAGTTTTAATATCTAAAGGACAGTGCGTACAAAACAATACACAAGGTAAATATACAAGGACATACCAATACAATGCAAAAATAACAGTTTGAAAATAAAAGGGTTGAAAGAGACTGAACTTAATACGTTAAGAATTGGCACAAATCCAGTTGCCTGTGGGGAGCAGGAAAGGCGGGCCAATTCATCAAACTAGTTGTCCACCAAAGAAATGACTACTTGCTACAGTGACAGAAGATCTACACATTCCCTCACTGGCCACCCTGCCTGTAATGTCAGGACTGAGGCTAATGTGTATGGACTTCTACGGCCAAGTTATATGAGGTAAGTTCTTGGCTCAGAATCTGTCCTCTAAGAAAAAAATTTCTGTGGGCATCATATCAACGTCATACCACTTTCATCCAACCAGTCATAATATTCTGTACATGTGCATATCAAACTTGGAGGGGGTAGAGACAGTACGGGGTGCATTCATTAATTACCCCCGCTTGCAGAGATGACGTTCACACAGGTGATGCCAATGGATAGCCTAATTCCAATCCTGAGCAGCACATGACCAAGTTCTAAATTAAGTCCAGTAGTTAGTTGATGAACCTTCATCTCTATAAGTTTTCATACATGACCCCCTACTGCAGGTCGTGGTATCCTCTAAAAAAAAGGTCTACCTGACCTTTCAAATGGCTCCACAAGGACTAGGGGCTCTAAGGACATCTCAAAGGCCACCATAACATTTATTATGTGCAATTTCATGTGTGTGTGAAGTTTTTTGCTCCCCTGGTTTTGTATATACAGACCTGGTGTTCTGGTTTTGGGAATAAGGTATCAATGATTTTATGGCCAGCCACAAGAATGTCAGGGGGAAGTTCTCCTGCTCTGATATATACAAATTATTTTGCCATCTATATTACCACAATACGCTTATGACTGAAATTATTTTAGCAAAGGGAACATACAGGAGGATCTAGTACTGCAGCCAGTCAATTCCTAACAGTGTTAAAGTGGGTTCACATAGGGAGAGGAGCAGCTGATTTTCTGGAAGGAAGCGTTCCTTCTCGAACAACTGGTTTCTCATTTTGGGGGTGAAGCCCTGCATATACAATCAGCGATTACCCCCACAATATGAGAACAAGTTATGCAGCTACATTTTTTTTGCCTGCACGAACGATAGTTTCTCCCGCTTCGCTCATTCATAGGGTGATTGGCTGCACCTTTAGACAGGCAATTTGTCTGGAATGAGCATTTGCAGGAAAGTTTGTTCCCATTAATCTGCCCAACTATACCCATATAAACCCGCCATTCCTCACTACTCAGGTAGACACTGCAACAAGTCTTTATGGAAAGGTCCTAAGTGAACAAAATGGAAAGGATCTAATGCTCTAAGACAAGATCACTTATGCAAATAGAGCTCTTAGTTACCTACATCTAAGCAATAAATTACCACTGAAATTCAATAAACCTGCATTTTCCGAATGCACTATGGTGCACTGTGGTACAGGATCTTACATAAGTACCATGAAATACCAGATTTTTACTGCAGTGGATTCATAAAAAACTTTTAGAATCCAGGTTTAATTTTTGAAGACTGGCTATCAATAAAAAAAAGAGATTATCTTATTTGCTATGGGTCCCAGCAGGGGCGGACATATCGCCGGTGCAGCTGCACAGGGGCCCGGCGTATGAGGGGGCCCATTCATACTAGTGACCGCATCCCAAGCGCTCACTAGTATGATGGCCACGGGCCCCCTGCGCTAATATGAGGATTTCTGCCCCCCCCCCCCCATCCATTACCCCAGTAAGCGCGCGCCGCGGTGCTCCGGCTCAGCTTACTCTCCAGAAGGCAGCGCAGCTGCTCCTCTCTCCTCCAGGCAGACTGCGCAGAGCTGTGACCTGACGCGCTGTACGCAGTCAGGTCACGTGACTGTGCAGCGCGGGCTGTTGGATAGCAGAGAGCAGGGCGGCAGCAGTGGTGCAGACACCCTGGCGGATAGATTAGAGAGTGGAGTAGGAGGAAAGAAAAGAGGTAATTTTTTTGTTTGTTTGTTTTTTTTTTTTTTTTCAGTCTGATCTGAGGTCTGGACTATATTTTGGCACCTGAGGGCCAGGGGGCAAGACATATGGGGGATGATGCATAAGAGCTATATGGGCATGGGGGTGCAGCAGAGCAGAGCATAAGACCTATATGGGCATGGGGGTGCGTGCAGCAGAGCATAAGACCTATATGGGCATGGGGGTGCAGCAGAGCATAAGACCTATATGGGCATGGGGGGTGCAGCAGAGCATAAGACCTATATGGGGGATGCAGCAGAGCATAAGAGCTATATGGGCATGGGGGGCAGCAGAGCATAAGAGCTATATGGGCATGGGGGTGTGCAGCAGAGCATAAGAGCTATATGGGCATGGAGGGTGCAGCAGAGCATAAGAGCTATATGGGCATGGGGGTGCAGCAGAGCATAAGAGCTATATAGGCATGGGGGATGCATAAGAGCTATATGGGCATGGGGGCATGCATAAGAGCTATATGGGCATGGGGGTGCAGCAGAGCATAAGAGCTATATGGGCATGGGTGGTGCAGAGCATAAGAGCTATAGGCATGGAGCATAAGAGCTATATGGGCATGGGGCGGATGCATAAGAGCTATATGGGCATGAGGGGATGTATAAGAGCTATATGGGCATGGGGGGATGTATAAGAGCTATATGGGCATGGGGGGGATGCATAAGAGCTATATGTTTATATCTGTATGTGTGCTTTGATATGGGGGGGGGGGGCCCATACACATTCTTTGCACAGGGGCCCTCTGCTGTCTGTGTCCGCCACTGGGTCCCAGATTCCTTATGCTGCTGAGGAAGAATTTTGCTATGGGAAGACATTTAAGAGTTTTGGTACCTTGTGTAGCTGATATTGTATGTTTGATGGGGAAGGCTATGGGGCAATTGCTGGGTCAATTATCAGGAATAAAGTATGAAGAACGCAGATCATCCGATGAATGAGCAAAACGATTGTTCATTGGGTGAAATGACGTTCATGCAGACACCTAAATCATCATTTCTGGGCAGCAGATCATGCTGTGCGAACAGCAATCTGATTCCCAGGAAGAAATGGTCCCTTCCCAATAACTGCCAGCTCGGTCAGCATGTGTAACTGCATCTTTAGGGTTCCTCAGTGAGTTCTTATCTGTTTTATGGTTTAAACAACTTTATAACAATTGGTCTAGTTCACACCAAAGATAGAAACAATTGTTTTCTGGGATTCTGAGGTAAGTGGGAAGCATAGACATCAGAAAATGAAGGATGTTTTGTGGATGGTCTATCATGAATGATCAGTCATACTGATCTACATGTCCCCTCTGGCTATCTTAGCTATTCATGTCTCCAGAACAATAAAGAACCATTTGTCACTTAGTAAGGAACAGATGACATATTGAGCCATGGATATCTACAGTGGAGAAGCTCTAGATATGGCTTCATGTTAAAACCTGGCAATTGGTTTGTAGTTTGGTATAAATATTTTAGGAATATATTTTTTTTACTTAGCTAAATTTTTCACCAATTGTAGACTTAAGTTGTTATCAAAACATGGTATATCTAGACCCCTGTGGATGCATATGATACTGTCCTGTCCTGAAGGTGCAACAAATTGCCTTTTGATTTGTGCATTCTCCATTTGACCTCATTTCTCACATAATAACAAGCTCTCAATACAACAAAGGCCAAAAGGTCCAGCAGGAGGTGACTTTGAAGTCAATTATTTGCCATCAGGACTTATTTCTTTTGCGCAAGTTCACAAATAACTTAGACCTTATTGATATGTCCTGTTTGTTCATAGAAAAGATTATGAAAAAAGTTGATGTAAAAACTGAGGGTGGAAATAATTTCTTGAGGTGGTTTGCTGAAGGAAAGAAGATCTTTAGTTTCACGAGACTAGAGAACGACACAATGCAACAACAGGTGGCATATGTAAAGGCTTATATTCTAGCCCCAGCCAAACACTGCATAACTGAGTAGGTGTAAGTTGAACATTGGTACCCCAAATAACTAATGGGCTGTAACACTAGCTCATTCCCCACCCAGAGTTTTGCAAGTACCCCCCATGTTTTTGCACCCAATATTTTGTCAAAAGTAACACCATGCTACAAAAATACAGAACATGTGTCTATCTGCTTTTCATTACATTTGTTGTTATAATTGTAGACGAAGGGCCAATACATTATTTGAGAATCAACCCATAAAAAAAACACACAATAGCAAATGAGATGCTTCTGATGGACATTTAGGGCGCATTATTTTGTCAGAGTCTGGCCCACTACAGTATCCTCTGGTAGACCAGTCCAATCCTGAGTCCATAACACGTGAACAACTATGGGCATTATGGAATCATCAGAAACACACATTACTCTTTATTTGCTTTAGTAATCAAAGATTACACAACTATTTACATGGGACTAAATGATAATGAGCCACAATAACGATATACAGTATATGAAAGTGGCAAAGAGTTTATTAATGATCTCAATTTGGTTGTCATACGATTAACACCCATTCACACAAGTGCCACTTTAAGACAATGCTTCTAGAGTAGAACACCTGCTCAATTTAGTTTCTCACTGATTCTGCATAAATCCATAAGAAAAAACTTCACACATTGGTATAGCATGGGCGTATAGCAGTCTTTAGATGTGGATTGCTCATAAGCCCTAAAAGTGGCCATACAAAGTAGTCCAATGTTGATCAGACCATTACAACCAAACCAGGCATTCACTGGATGGAGATTAGCAATTAACTATAATTTTCGCCAATTGATGACAGACTGTTTAAATTTGTATCCAATTGTTGCCAGTCCACAAAAGATCTTTGCCTGAAAAAATGCTTCAAGAACGATCCTAGAAATTTCCCAGAAAAATACAGATTTATCAAAACTGGGGCAAAGGAAGTCTTAAGTCCCCATATGAACACTCATTTTTTAATGCTTTTGGCTTGTACTAATAAGTGTCAAGTGCCACCAAGGCAGGTCTCCATTGGTTCATGAGTGGTCTCTCACAGCCAATGGACATCACTAATTTAGAAATAAATTTAAGAAAAGGAATGTGTTGTGACTGTCTGCTTTTTTTGATCACAAAGAATTATGAAACCCATTATAGATTCTATCCACTTACATTCATTACAGCAAAAAAAAATATATAATTTGCCCAAGGGAAACATGAAAGTTTTCAAGTTGTCTTGATTAAGTGTGAAACGTAACCACATGGAAAAAAAATGCAAGTCTTCAATTATACCTCCTTGAATAGCAAACGTTCCAGCGATTTATAGAGATGACTTAGTAAACAAGATGCATGCATTGGGGGTTGCTGGGATTCCATCTGCTGGCACAGACTCTTTGGCACCCAGACTATTGTGGGCACTGCTCTTCTGCTGTCATAGCTCCAGTGTGAATCAATATATATATGGCAAAAAAGTATTCAGAAAATAGGAATTTGGAAAAGGAGTGAGTTAGATGATGAAACACTGGAAAAGAGGAACAGATGGGAGATGAAGACTGAAAGGAGGAGAGGGTGGAATGGAGGTAATGAATCTTAGTGGTCCCGTAGTGGTGCTTTTCATTAGGCTGGTGGGAATGCATGTAGAAATGAGAAATCTAATTAGAAGGGATAATGTCTATACACGTCTAAAGAACAAAACAAGAATAAAAGTAGTGTTGTTAAGTCACGATCTTCAAATGGAGGCCCCTGTGCTAACATTCTTCCAAGAAAAATATGCTCAGTTTTAATATCCAGGAAATATTTTATATTTTCACGTATCGGTGGAAGCAGAAATTGGGAAAATCATAAAATTATTTTATAAAACATCAGCACTAATGCCGGAAAAGAGCTGGACCCCCCCCTCCCAAGTCCCATTATAGTCAATGGGCTCTGGTGGGGAAAGGTAGTTTGTTAAAAGCATGTAAAGGACTCTCAGACTGTGGGAAATAAGATTCTTTGGTCTGATGAAACCAAGATTCTCAAGGAAACCAGGGACTACTCATCATCTGCCCAATACCATCCCTATAGTGGAGCACGGTAGAGGAAGCATCATTCTGTCCCCGCTGTTGAAAAACAGCCCTACAGCGAGACTGGTCAGGGATGAGGGAAAACTGAGTGGAGCAAAGTGCAGACATTTTCTCGTAAATCATAACTGTTTCACAAAAGTGCTAGTGATTTCAAATATTAGGGGGGTAATTTACTAACAGAATTACATCTATATTAGGCGTATTTCTGGGGCAGATTGTGCCACAATCTGCAACATTTCCCAGCTCACTCCAGGTTTATAGTCTACAAAAGTTGGCATGGAGTGCTGGAGAGAGGGGACAGGCCAGTAGGCCCATCCCATTCATTTTCTATGCCTGTTTTAAGGAATAGAAAATGGTCTAAATCTACGCTAGCAAAGGAGCTGGCGCAGATTTAGAAGCGGCGCTGGCGTCTCTACATAACTTCGGCAGCGCTAGTCTTAATAAATGACCCCCAGGTTTGTAAAATCTAAATGATATAGATCATTGATGTTCATGCATTTTACCATGGGGAAACCTAAAAGTGCTAACTAACTCAGGAACCTTTGAAAAGTTCTGTTGATGGTCATAGTCTAATGACTTCTTCACATCTGCGTTGGAAAATCCGTTCTTGTCAAAAAGACAGGACAAAAATACCCTGCATGTCCGGTAAAAAAGCAGTGTCCCAAACGGAAACCAAACAGATCCCACTATAGTCTGTACAGCTAAGTTTGTGTCTGTTATGTGCCAAGTCCAGCATATCCATTATTTTTGTTGTTATACTTCTCTAATGGAACAGAAAAATGCAAATTATGAACACTGGTGTCAACCCAACTTTATTTCTAATTCTAACAACCCTGCAATGCCTGCCTCCCTTAAGTACTGAAGGTGCATGACTGCCACAATGAGAAATATAACCACCAGCACTGTTTTGTTTCATTTTTCTCTATATTTTTTTTTTTTTTTGGGGGGTTAGTGCATTGCTGCTGGTATTTAGTGGAGTGATAATGTGGCAAATGTAATTGGCTGCAGCGGCCATGTGAAAAACTTCAAACTAGATGCTGACACAAGGAGAGCAGAGGCCATGGTAGGGAAGCAAAGCATCCGTAAACTTTGTAGTGTGTAGCTGGTAAGTATGCTTCCATCTGCAGGTCCGGCCACGTAGGGGGTTCTGTCCGAAAGGCCCCTTTAAAGACTAGAGACATGGTAATATTACCACCAGAATTGGTACATTTGGTAACATAGAGTGCATATATACCTGGTTATGGACAAGGGAGAATATGTTGTAAAGGCAGCCAATGCAGCTTCTCTGGGACCTATGGAGAAAGAGGCCTCAGCTCTGAGGAACCTAAATCAGTGCACACCCTCTCCAAAGGTTTTGCAAACAGATCAGAGAAAGAACAGGTCAGAGGTTCTTCCAACCACTCTATCCCACATATAGGTGTGGGGTATGCTCACCATAGACCTCCTAATTATTTATGCTGTATATATACTATAAAAGGAACAGTTCTATAAAACATCAGATTAGACAAATGCTAGTCATACAGTGCCCATATATATCTAATCATTAAAGTGGCCTTTAAGGTGAAGCTTCTGTTGAAAGGACTATTAACAATAGTGGATCTGATAGAAGGGCTAATTTACGTCACACACTTGCTAACTAGTGACTTCATTAACTGCACTCTAAGGATGTTTTCCACGACTGAAAATCAGTTCCATTCATTTGAATGAGGTGGCAAGCACATGGGTTTCTGCATGAATGGAACTCATTTTCAGTCGTTGAAATTTCTGCAACAAAATACGCAGCATGGATAACCAAAACATAATCAAAATAATCAAAAAACTGTGTGGGAGCATGACTAACAACCTATTAAAGAACACCACACATATAATAGTACAAAAGACATTTTATGTGTCTACAAAAGGACATACATATAGTAACCACAAAAATATAAAAATGCTATAAAGATGGTATACTCTATCCAGCTACAAGTTTACACATATCAACTTATATTAGAGTTCTGTACCAAAGTCCAATCCAAAAATAATAATAATGCTAACTTTATTGTCATTGTATGGGCTCGAATAATAACATACAGGTCCAATGGTCAGCCAGATCATGCTGCATCACATATTCCAGCAGAGTGGTGGGCCGATAACCGAACACGGTTATTCTCACCACCCAACAATGAAGTATAACAAAGAGTATGCATATACATCTAAGCATGAAGTACCATAAACCTAACTGCTAATTAGGAAAGGAATGAAGTGAGCACAGAATAAGTACAAACCGTGGTAGAGCTGGAGGGGGCTGAAAAATCGCAACGTACGTTTCGCCGTGCTTCGCCGTGATTCATTGTGCATTATTACCAGTATCTGTTAATTAGTATTAACAAGTCATCATACAAAATGTGTGTTTGTGCATAGTTTAGCACCACTGTCAACTGTGGTTGACATTAGTAACTCTTAGGCCCCTTTCACACGAGCGAGTTTTCCGCGCGGGTGCAATGCGTGACGTGAACGCATAGCACCTGCACTGAATCCTGACCCATTCATTTCAATGGGTCTGTGTACATGAGCGTTTTTTTTCACGCATCACTTGTGCGTTGCGTGAAAATCGCAGCATGTTCTATATTCTGCGTTTTTCACGCAGCCCTAGCCCCATAGAAGTGAATGGGGCTGCGTGAAAAACGCATTGCATCCGCAAGCAAGTGCGGGTGCGTTGCGTTTTTCACTGATGGTTGCTAGGAGATGTTGTTTGTAAACCTTCAGTTTTTTATCACGCGCGTGAAAAACGCATCAAAACGCATTGCACCCGCGCGGAAAAAACTGAACAACTGAACGCAATCGCAGGCAAAACTGAATGGCTTTGCCTGTGAAATCGCACAGTTTTCACTGAACGCATCCGCAACGCATCCGGACTTAATCCGGACACGGTCGTGTGAAAGAGGCCTTACAAGCGATACCTGATTTTGTAATAACAATTATTACATACTACACTCCAGTGGTCCCCAACCTTTTTTGCACCACGGACCAGTTCCATGCAAAACACTTTTCCCACGGATTGGGGGGAATCACATGTATAATAAAACATAATAAAGTGCATGTTACAGAATCAGTGGCAAACATTAGTAATAATAACACTACATAAGGGCTCCACCATGACCATACCCATTTAGGTCCCAGTCATTAATAATCCCATTTAGGCCCCTACTCAGTGACTTATAGATGATGTCTCTTCTGACTAAAATCGTTTTTTTTCCTTTTTTTTCCTCAGTCCTGCACAGATCACTCTGATAATCTCTGATGATGACCTGTTTCTGCATAATTGGACACATGAAACACATCTATTTAGTAATAATGCCTCCTTTTTTGCCCCTACTTAGTAATCATCTCTATTTAGGGCCCAGTCCCAATCAGTAGAAATTTCTATTTAGGCCCCAGTAGATATAATGCCCCCCTCCCCATGTAGTGCCCTATTTACATATAATGCCCTCCTAGTAGTTTCCTCTTCACATATAATGCTCCCCAGTAGTAGCCTATTTACATATAGTGCCTCCCAGTAGTGGCCTCTTTACATAAAGTGCATCCCAGTAGTGCCCTCTTTACATAGAGTGTACCCTAGTAGTGCCCTCTTTACATATAATGCTCCCAGTAGTGCCCTCTTTACATAGAGTGTACCCTAGTAGTGCCCTCTTTACATATAATGCTCCCAGTAGTGGCCTCTTTACATATAATGCTCCCAGTAGTGCCCTCTTTACATATAATGCTCCCAGTAGTGGCCTCTTTACATAAAGTGCATCCCAGTAGTGCCCTCTTCAAATATAATGTCCTCAGTAGTGCCCTCTTTACATGTAATGCCCCCAGTAGTGGCCTCTTTATATATAGTGCCTCCTAGTAGTGGCCTCTTTACCTATAATGCCCCTAGTAGTGGCCTCTTTATATATAGTGCCCCCAGTAGTGGACTCTTTATATATAGTGCCTCCCAGTAGTGGCTTCTTTACCAATAATGCTCTTAATAGTGGCCACTTTATATATAGTGCCTCCCAGTAGTGGCCTCTTCATATATAATGCGCCCAGTAGTGGCCTCTTTATATATAGTGCCTCCCAGTAGTGGCCTCGTCTTTACCTATAATGCCCCTAGAAGTGGCCTATTTATATATAGTGCCTCCCAGTAGTGGCCATTTTTACATAAAATTCCCCCAGTAGTGGCCTCTTTATATATAGTGCCTCCCAGTAGTGGCCTCATTACATATAATGCCCCCAGTAGTGGCCTCCTTATATATAGTGCCTCCCAGTAGTGGCCTATTTACCCATAATGCCCATAGTAGTGGCCTCTTTATAAATAGTGCCTCCCAGTAGTGGCCTCTTTACATATAATGCCCCCAGTAGTGGCATTTTTATATATAGTGCCTCCTAGTAGTGGCCTCTTTACATATAATCCCCCCAGTAGTGGCCTCTTTATATACAGTGCCTCCCAGTAGTGGCCTCATTACATATAATGCCCTCAGTAGTGGCCTCTTTATATATATAGTGCCCCCAGTAGTGGCCTCTTTACCTATAATGCCCATAGTAGTGGCATCTTTTTATATAGTGCCCCCAGTAGTGGCCTCTTTATATATATAGTGCCCCCAGTAGTGGCCTCTTTATATATATAGTGCCCCCAGTAGTGGCCTCTTTACATATAATGCCCCCAGTAGTGGCCTCTTTATATATAGTGCCTCCCAGTAGTGGCCTCATTACATATAATGCTCCGGGTAGTGGCCTCTTTACATAAAGTGCATCCCAGTAGTGCCCTCTTCAAATATAATGTCCTCAGTAGTGGCCTCTTTACATATAATGCCCCTAGTAGTGGCCTCTTTATATATAGTGCCCCCAGTAGTGGACTCTTTATATATAGTGCCTCCCAGTAGTGGCTTCTTTACCAATAATGCTCCTAATAGTGGCCTCTTTATATATAGTGCCTCCCAGTCGTGGCCTCTTTACCTATATTGCCCCTTGTAGTGGCCTCTTTATATATAGTGCCTCCCAGTAGTGGCCTCTTTACATATAATACCCCCAGTAATGGCCTCTTTATATATAGTTCCTCTCAGTAGTGGCCTATTTTCCTTATAATGCCCATAGTAGTGGCATATTTATATATAGTGCCTCCCAGTAGTGGCCTCTTTACCTATAATGCCCATAGTAGTGGCCTATTTATATACAGTGCCTCCCAGTAGTGGCCTCATTACATATAATGCCCCCAGTAGTGGCCTATTTATATACAGTGCCTCCCAGTAGTGGCCTCATTACATATAATGCCCCCAGTAGTGGCCTCTTTATATATAGTGCCTCTCAGTAGTGGCCTCTTTACCTATAATGCCAATAGTAGTGGCATCTTTTTATATAGTGCCTCCCAGTAGTGGCCTCTTTATATATATAATGCCCCCAGTAGTGGCCTCTTTATATATAGTGCCCCCAGTAGTGGCCTCTTTACATATAATGCCCCCAGTAGTGGCCTCTTTATATATAGTGCCCCCAGTAGAGGTCTATTTACAATGCTCTCTGTATATATATAATGCCCAACCCCTCCCCTGAAGTGTCTGCAGTAGTGTTCTCAACCCCCCCAAAAAAAAAAAAAAAAATATATATATATATATATATATATATATATTTAACAGACTTACCTCATTCTCACTGTCTGCAATGCTGGCATCTTCTTGCCTGCGGCCTGTGACCCGGCACAGGATGTCATCACATCTATCCTGCAGTAGTGGCCTAGTGGTTGGAAATTCCTTGAAATACAACATTATCCGTCATAATACAAGTCTATGGGAATCATAACGGATCCGTCTGGTCCCCGTTATGCAAGACGGAAAAAAAGTCCTTTTGACAAGACTTTTTTTTCTGTCTTGCATAACGGGAACCAGACGGATCCGTTATGATTCCCATAGACTTGTATTATGTAGGATCAAAACAGAATGCCTCTTAAAGGCTTCAGTCTTGATTTTCAAGTTATAACGGAAAACAAAAACGGAATCCATAACGGTGATGTGAACCCGCCCTAACATGGAATGGAGGGGAATGGGTTTCTTACTTTATTTTAAACACTAGCCCCTTAGAGCTGTCTATAATCAGGGCCGGTTCTAGGTGAAATGGGGCCCGGGGGCGAAAAACAATAAGGGGCCCCCCCCCTCAGTGTCACGTCATCAATCACCGCCTTCGCGTCACATTATTTCTCCCCGCCCCCTCCATGGCCGCATACTCCCCCCTCCCCCGAATGGCACATTTCTCCCCCTGTATGGGCCAGTGGCAGCAGCACATCTCTACCCCCCCCCCCCAACCCCATGGCTCATTTCTCCAGCACATCTGCACATCTCTCCCCCATGGCTCATTTCTCCTCCAGCACAGATGCACATCCCCCCCAAATGGTTCATTTCTCCAGGACTCCAGCACAGACTAGTCAGTCTACACATGCACATCTCCACACCCCACAATTTACCTAGAACAGATATGCATCCTCTTGTTCCTTCCCACAGAGGCGCAGAAGTCAGCAGGCGGCAGCCACGGTGAGCGAGGGCAGTGCGCACTGCGCTCGCTCCTTCTTCTTCTGGTTCCTGGGGGCGGGGCTCTGGCGACGTCAAGACCGTGAAGACGTGCCTGTGCGGCGGCACGCTCTGAGCCCCAGCAGCCACTGCTCTCTTAAAGAGGCAGAGAGGGGCTCAGAGCGGCCACGGCGCGGCCCGCCCCATATCCAGTTGTAGTAAGTTAGTTGCGGGCCGGCGCTGCTTGGGGGCCCCTAAGGACTCGGGGGCCCGGGGGCAATTGCCCCCCTTGCCTCTATGGAAGCGCCGGCCCTGTCTATAATGCTTCTGCTAATCATCTAATGTGTATGGGGCCTTCTGATTCTTCTCTAACAGCTGATGCGGAAGGAGATTAGGATTGGGCATTTTGGATTTCGACTGCTCCATCTTTTTGTTCTCAAGAGATAAGTTCTGTCTGGAAGCAGCTTTCACCCTTATCCCCATATATCTGCTTGACCAAGCCAAATATATATATATATTTATAGAAGGACTGGGAGAGAAGGTTGAAAACTCAGGGTACTGTATTGGCAATGGCACCTGTCAAGTCGTGGGCTTTATTAGGCAGTTCTTTAGGGTGATGTGTTGGACACAGGAAACATGGGTCATGCATGGGCGTAGCTATAGGGGGTGCAGAGGAGCCCAGGAGCCTGAGGGGGCTCAAAGAGCCTTGTGCCGCATAAGAAGATACACACAGCACTGAGGGAAGGGGGGCCCAAGCTGAACTCTTGCACCAGGGCCCATGAGCTGTTAGCTACGCCCCTGTGGGCATGTGTAAGGATCTGAGCGACATTGACAAAGGCCAAATTGTGATGGATAGACAATTGGATTAGAACATTTCCAAAATGATAGACCTTGTGGGCAGTTGCTGGTGTGGAGTGATTGATACCTACACAAAGTGGTCCAAGAAATGAGAGGGGGTGACAGGGTCATGGGTACCCCTAGCTCATTGATCCTCCCGGGAGTGAAGGCTCACCAGTCAGATCTACTTTAGCACAAGTTGTTTAAAAAATGAATGTTGTCCATACACAAGGTGTCTTGTGGAGCTCATGCCTCAATGGGTCAGAGCTTTCTTGACAGCACCCTACATAATATTGGTGATTTCAGTGTCATGGCTGGACGATATAGATTTGCATTGTAGGGTGATGTCTGTAGCACATCCATACTCCTGTTCTACTATAGTACTGCTGTTTGATTTATGTCTCTGGAAATCTTTTACATAGTGGTGACAGATGATGAATGACTTGTCGTTAATAACTGGCATGGAATGATCACTGTTTTACAGCACAATACTATAAAAACCGCTGGCACTGCACAGATCAATGTCTACACTGTAATGTGACCTGGACGAAAAGGGCTCATGCCCGCCGATGCCACCGCTAGTCTGATGTTTGCCAACGACCGCATCCGACAACAAATTGTGCATCAGATGGACTATCCCATGGACATCTGCCCCCAGTCTGCCTTTGGCACAGTTCCATGTCATTAAAAGGTGCCCATAATCTCAGCTAATCATCTAAATGGCCCACTGGAGCATGGCACCACATTGAAAAGGGTGATTAGGGGGTCAAAAACTAGTTCCACACTGGTCAAGCCTGCACTAGTGGTAGTTCTCCTGCTGAACAGTAGGTTGGAATGAATATAGATGACCAGAGGCCATTTTACAGCTCTTTCGGACTATGTGGAATGTCTCGTAATATTCTGGCACCGTCTAATCTTTCACGGAGTGTTCGCAAATGATCATCTTTGCCAGTGTCAGGGGGTTAATCAGTCCTCAGCGTCAGTCTGCAGCATTACAGCCTTGTTGTATAACATTCAGATCACATCCAGCAGATGCCCAGAGTATTGCCGCCCAATGTTCACTGTTTGCTCGGCCTGGCAGGGGGGGAAGCTGACCAATTCTCATACGTTGGTCATCGTGACAGCTTGGTGTTCCCTGGCTTGGGAGCTGACGAAGAAATCCAGCATCTAGTGGAAGGAAGGCTGATCTCAGGGAAATGCAGGCAGCAGCTCCCTCTTTTATCAGCCAGTGGAAGTGCACGGGCTTGGAATGGAAACTGTCAGCTCTCTCCGCTGCTGTGCCATTCCTCTGATACAGCCCGTGCTTTTCCTATTTGCTTATTTCATGAGCCGATGGAATTTTAAAATCGAGAACTTGACTGTGTTATCTAGCTGCCTCCTCTGAAACCGTACGGATTAAAAGTAGGAAGCTGCTTTAACCCCTTGGCTGCTGTGAGTACACGTCCTTTTTACTGCTAACAGGAGATTACATGGAATGTATGGATTTCAGGCTTTTCCTGAGGCTGAGCTATTTATATAGAGATGTAGCAGAGCTGGGAAGCGTTGCGATCACGCACTGTGCTGCGATAATGCAGTAGCAAACCAGCATGCACTATAAAGATGACTGACTAGTTCAGTACTGCTAGATATGACAAACTCAGATCTGCTACATCTGCACTTAGCAAGCGCTTTACCCAGACTTCCAAGAAATGGCGTTTATGTCTTAAAGAAAACCTGTTATCTGAACAGTTTCCTTTAGATTAGAACATTTTATCATGATTTAGAATATTCTATTAGAGCTGAAATACGGAGCACAACTGCATCGGGGTAGAGGGGAACCCTGCTGAAAGGCTGAGAGGGCTCCCGGGGGGAGGGAATGTATGGAATACAAGGCCAGTTACTGAGCCCAGGGCATCTCACAGTCATAGACATCAATTACTAGATAAAAGATTACAACATGATCAGATCCTTTTCATGGTTAAATCTAAAAAATAATATTTCCAGCTCTGGATGAGATCAGATCAGCTCGATTTGATTTATTTTTTTATTTCATTAATCGAGTATTGGAAGGAAGTGAAACAGCAGATTTTTATATAATAAAAAGTTCTGCAGTTTTTATATATATATATATTTTTTTTCAATTCCTATAAGTTCTCTGCTTGCTGTCAATGTATGGGACCATTTTTATTTAAAGCTTACAGACAGACCCAAGGCCGTGTTCACTCACATATGGCAGAACTGCTGTGGATTCTACATGGCGGATGCACAGCAATTTCCAGCACAATACACGTGCAGAGGCTTTTCAATACCCCATTTTTGGAAAAGGTGCAGATTTTGCCTTTTCTCTCTCCTGTTGACAGTTTGCTACGGCTGATCGGTGTAGGCACCATGTATGAGTCTGCAGTCCAGGCTCTTCAGCTCTCTGGATACAATGCTATATACCCAGAACCGGGACTGGGTTGAAAAGGTTTTTGGATGGTTTCTATTCACTCACAACAAGCAGAGATTTTGCAAGGGATGAGGAATTAAACAGACAAATAAAAAAGGATCCTCCTCCAGCACGGATCCATTTTCTGGTCACGGCTTGACATGCTGCAAATCCCAATCACCGGCCTTAGCAGTGACCCACATTAGCCAGTGATTTGCTGAGAAAGCCCTTCCCTGGCCCAGCTGGGACCAGGAAATAGGAAGCAAGCCATGGAACCACAGTGCCAAGGCATCGGTGGAAGCGTGTAGTGAGTTTTTTTTTTATAAGAGGTTTTCCAGAATTAGAAAAACATGGCTGCTTTCTTCCAAACACCGCATCGCCCCTGTCCACGGGTTGTGCCTGACATCGCAGCTAGGCACCACTGGAGTGAATTGGGCAGAGCGGCGATACCGCACAACGTCTGCGGACAGGGGTGGTGCTGTTTTTGGAATAAAACATGTTTTTCTAATCCTGATCAACCCCTTTAACCCTTTCAAACCTTTAAAAAATGGTCTCTCTGGAAAACCCATTTAAAAGGGGTCTTCAGGAATAGGTTATCAATATCAGATTGTGGAGGTCTGCCTCCCGGCACCCCAATCAGCTGTAGGGGCCCGAATAGTGCAGCCTCTTTTTCTTCTCGGCCTGTGATGTTACGTCCATCAGTCGCATGGCCTTTCTGCAGCACAGTCCCATTAAAGTGAATAGCATTGAACTGCCATACCAGGCATACCTGCTATATAATGTACGGTGCTGTACATGGCTTAAAGGGGTTGTCCATATTGCTTCCTTTGCTGGCTTGATTCATTCTTATCACATTGTACAGAATATAGGAGATATTAAGAGGAATTTCCCAAAACTGTTGGCAAAGAAAAACTAGAAGATTGTTTCTTTAATTTTATTATAAAAATATACTCTAAAAGCTAGAATCTGATTGGTTGCTATGGGCAGCCGCTTCCCACCATTTTTAATAAACCTTCCATATTGAAATTTCTACTCCCACAGTTCATGAAAAGAATCCCTATAAGGCCTCATGCACACGACCGTATATGTTTAAAAAACGGATGATGTTCCGTATGGCATTCGTTTTTTTTTTTTGTTTTTTTTTTGCAGATCCGTTATTTTTGCGGATCCATTGTAATAATGCCTATCCTTGTCCGCAAACTAGAAAAATATAGGACATGCTCTATTTTTTTGCGGAACGGAAAAATGGACATTCGGAAACAGAATGTCATGGAGTACCTTCCGTTTTTTTTGCTGACCCATTGAAATGAATAGTTCCGCATATGGTCCGCAAAAAAAACGGAACGGACACGGAAAGAAAATACGTTTGTGTGCATGAGCCCTAATACTGTGTAATAAGACTGACTGGTTCATCATGGGGGCAGGGATTAGACTGTCCCCCTTCTCAGTAGTCCCATCGAGGCACACTACAGCCAGCATTGGACTTGCCCTAAAATGGCTGATAACAGGGAACACTAAATTGCAAAATCACGGGGAATGTAGATAAGACAGTTTTCGCCGTTGCTTTAAAAAGCTTTATGTGCTTTGTGTGTGAATCCCTGCAGCAAACTGTCTTTGAATAATGTATTTAAATGTTGGCAGCAAAGATGTTTGCTGCACTAATGGAAGCATAATCACAGCCTTCCCTTCAGCCAGTCACTTCTTCTTCCATATCGTGTTCTGGGTCAAGACGGGAGATCCTAGGGCTACAGAACATTGGTGGCGTTAACCTGGCAGTTAAAGCTGAATCCCCAAATGTAGAGGAGGTTCTCCTCCATTGCACACCTCATTCCAAGCAGGTGGACATTTCCAAGCCTTCATATATATTTTGTACATGTATAAGGTAACCAGACTTCCCAGTGCTGGGTGCTTATAAAAAATACATGTCCTGAAACTATATTGATGCCAAAGCAAGTCTACAAGGATAAAAATTTCATGAGTGGCCTGCTTAAAAATTAGGTCTGGTCACCTTATACCACGTATGCCATGGATATGGTACAGTGTCTTCTAATGACCTTATGTCTAGGTCATTAAAACACATTCCAGTAAGCCTGAAGTCACGTTTCCTCTGCCGATGCATTCATCAACTTTCACACGTTCACAGCATAGATAGGAGAACTAAAAAAAACTTCCTCGCTCATGTTCTTCACATAGTCAGTCAGACTTGTAGAGCAGCAGAATATCTGAGGAAGTCAATCTGTCCTTAGCGTGAGGAAAAGGGGATATGAGGCATCTGTCCTATCTCATCTGCTCTGTAGGGTTTTAGAAAATTCCGTCCCTAAAAAATTGTTTATTTAGGAAGCCCTGTGCCACATGTGAGACTTTGTATGAAAACATAACAGGGTTCAGGGTGACTGACAACATTTACTAACAATCAGGGTCGGTCTGGGTTCCTTGGGCCCACCAGAGGAGACTATTCTCAGGGCTCAAACCCCATTACATCAATAAATTTTGATTGGCAAGCGATCACCTCCAAAGGCAGCTCCAAAAGTTTTTCTCTCCTGGATCTTTGGAGCCCACTATGGTATCAGAGCAGGCTCAGACTGGCCCACAGGGGTACAAGGTGGATCCCCTGGTGGGCCCCCGAGCAGGGCCGGTGCAAGGATTTTTGCCAACACAAGCAAAGCTACAGTTTGGCGCCATCCCCCACCAGAACTTCCCCTAACACCAGAATCCCACCCGGACCCCACTCCAATCGCCTTAATGCCTGCCTCGCAAAACCCTGCAGTCCACCTACCGCACCCACCTCCTGTGCATATATGTTTCTTTAACTTATTTTTCTTTTAGGTAAAAAACAAACTAAATGGCACATTTCCCCCCTCCCATGTCACCCCCTCCCCATTAATGTTGTGTAAAAAACATTATGCTCACCTGGCCCTGGTCCCGTCTGCAGCAGCTCCCCTTCTCCTCTGTGTGGTCCAGGTATCTTCTCTCTGCTTCAGACAATCGCTGGTTTGAGGACCTTTCCAGCTGAGCCAATCATTGGCCTGACACGTGACACAGCTGCGGCCACTGATTGGCTGAGTGGGAAAGGTCCTCAAACTTGTAGGGAGCCCAGAGAGAAGATAGCAGGACCACACTGAGGAGAACAGGAACTGTGGCTGACGCTGACCTACGCCAGTCCGTCTGGCTGTGTGAGTCACCAACTCCCTGCTGCACCCCCCTGACCCCATGTTGACGCTCACTCTGTGAGTGAGGGGCCGCACGGCACACGACATGCAGCACACAACAAAGCTGTTAGAGCGCCCGCAGCTGGCCGGCAGCGCAAGTGATTTATTTTAAAATAAGTTTCATTTTTCTGACCCCGCCCCCCCTTGGTTTGGCGTCTCTGCGCCCTAAGGCAGCCACTTGGTCTGCCTTATTATAGCACTGGGCCTGCCCCTGAGCAAGGCGGGCCCGTAGTCTTCCACCCCCTGCACAAGTAGCACATAACACAATAGACTTACTGCACTATATACATATTTTCAAAGTACAGTACCTCAACCGGCCTATGTTCATATAAAGACTTGATAGATAAATAAACTCCCCAGTTTATTATTATAGGGACGATCAGAGCTGAGATGACTTCTAGGTATAGATGAAAGCTAGCCAATACCCTCTTTTCTCCAGGACCTACCTTCTCAGAGTTGCTGTACGGACCTCAATGTTTAATCATCTGGTAGCTGTGTAAGCAGGTAATATTTGAATGTATACGTACGGTGAGCCCCAAAATAAATTTTACTGGTGGGCCTTGGGCACCCCAGGCCGACACTATATTAGAGCATGGGATCCTCTGGTACTCTGGGAACATTTCCTAGAAAATGTGCTCCTGTACATTATACAGAGGCAAGGAGTGTTATCTTTCTATTACCTCTTACAAAGTTACATTCATAATACTGATGGCCTATCCTTAGGATAAGTCATCAACATCTGATTGGTGGAGGTCTGACTCCCAAACCCCCACTGATCAGCTGTTTGAGGGTACCATAGAGCTCGGAGGGTTTGTGCAGGTATTGCAAGTTAGGATGGAAAGATAGCTATAGATTGGTTATTATTTTAGATATTATTTAGGTTGAACATTTTGTGCTGGTTCATTTTTAAATATATCTTCATTATGGTGATGGCTCCAAATCCCCTACACAGCTAATGGTAAAATACCTGCGAATGCCACTAGAGGGAGCTGACAGCATACATATTTGAGCTCAATAGTAAAACATGCGGAATACTCTTAAGCTCCCTCTGGTGGTGGCTGCAGACAGCTAGAATAGTTTTAGTAGATGCTACGTCTTTGCAAAGCATTTGAAGCTCTATTTTAACCATATATTGAGCAATTAATTACGACAACATTTTGTACCAGGTTAGGTCATACACAATAACATAGTTATACTTCTTTGTGGTGTGACTACAATACCAGATATCACCCATGTGCCTTAGGCAGCAATGTGCTATTTTTCTCTATCATTTATTCCAGAGCTCTGGACTGTAGTCAGGAAGACTACACAGAGAGTCACACAATCTAATTTACATTGTCATGAATATAAAATATGGGGAAAAGTAGTTTTATAGTGAGAGCTATCCTCTGGATAACGAGGAATTAGATGTGAAATGTCACATGAATTATTAGCCAGATGTTCCAGGAGTTAGGTACACAGTGAGGCACCAATGTACATGGCATCGGGTCTATTCTTAAAGGCAACCAGAACCGTGTTGGTAAATCAGCTGGGATGAAGAAAAATATCAGACAGGCTTAAGCCATTTTCCTTATGCTACATATTTTATAGGATTATCACAAAAAAAGACCTTCTTAGCCTTTGTTAAAGCTGGAGAATATGGACTTATTTTGAGCAGTATCACATAGGCAGCAGAGTTCACCATATGTCAGGAACCTTCCCTGACATTAACATTTTGTGGAGCTCAATCCTGAGATTATGGAACTGACTTAACTGTGAGAATTTAAGCGTCACACCTCATAATGTGCCCTTTGAAAACATCATAGATCAAATTAATCTGGCGGAGGCTAAGACCTGGCTTTTTTGGGGGTCTATAGATTCCCCGTTTCATCTCTTACAAATAGGATGGCCCACCATAGTCATAACTAGACGTTCACTCGGGACAAAAATTCAATTCACTAGCATAGTCCTGAATCTAAATATCTCGCCCAAAGCAGGATGGCTTTTTGCCGCCCCCGTGGCGCCAATCGATGAGGCCCCCAGACACCCACTAGATATGCTTTGACATAGCTTACATTGATTAGTGGAGTCCTTAGAACTTTACAAGTTTGCTGACTGGGCAGTGGCCCAAGAGGAGTGGATGAAAGTAATTCTGGAGGGTGCACCATTTCTTCCCTCAAGGCACAGCCTGGTGTTGGGCTCCTGCCTGGTGGTAGTTGGGGTGCCCTTGATTATAGGTGTTGGCCTGGGTGCAAGGCAGGAGAGCAGATGTAATGGCCAGTAAATGGTGGAGTGGGTAACCAGGCCAGATGGTGGAAAAAACATAAGTGTCTCTTTAGTAAAATGCACAATAGGAGTAGTAGTACATCAAACAGTATCAAGGCACAAAGCAATGATGGAGGTTGTAGTACTTTCTGTCTCTCTCTAAAGACTCTCAAAAGAACCATAGGTGGCAATGGGGTTCTTGTCAACTGTTTCTGTAGCTCACAGGCTGAGGGGTGCACACAAGGGTGTAGCTAAAGGGGGTTCAGAGGTAGCAGTCAGTACTAAGTCCAGGAGTCTGAGGAGGTCCAAAGACCTTTGTACCGCATATATTACACTCTGGCTGGAGTGAAGAGGTTACGTCAAGAATTTGGGATGGGGGGGGTACCGTTTAAATTTTTGCCTCAGGCAGGATGAAGTCCATGTGCTTCCCTGCCCACAAAGCACTGAGGGAAGGAGGTCCCAAGCTGAACTCTTGCACCAGGGCCCATGAGCCTTTATCTATGCTTATGGGTGCACATGTAAGATATGGTTGGCCAAACCAAGTGTGGAAGGCTGCTTTACCAATGTTCCCTCTCACAGCAGTAAAGTCTCTCAACCATAAATGCTCACATTACCTCGCTGACTGAATACAATAAACACCTTTGTAGATTCTGGAACTTTTGATTTAATTTTCCTTGGAGCATTTTGGGAGGTATAGTAACTTCCTTAGATGTAGAAGACCCCGCGACAAAGGTTCTCTGAGCTCAGGCATAGCTCTGAGGAGTTAGCACACTTGGTTCCTCTCTGTTTCTCAGGCAGAACTAGACTACCTACTGGCTAACAAGGAGGTGGATCCAGGTCCATCTCTTGGCAATCTAAGAAGATCAGCCAAGATGGTTAACCCTAAACTGTTCATTGTCACAGATGTACCGAGACATACGGACGTCCCGGCGACAGTGAGTGGCAGGAGATCTGTGAGACTGGCAACACGTGGTTTGATCTGACAGGTTTTCCTTGTGGATCAATAGAGGTTTGTGTTGTTTCTGGTAATGGCCCACACCCCTTGTCTCCAGGTGTTGCTTATGTAGTCATTTAACCTTCCTTATTTATAGCTGCTTCTCCCACTATGCTGTGCAGTTTATAGCTTCTGTGCATGTGGATTCTTTATGGTTGGATCTCATGTGAGTTCCTGGTGCTTCCATAGCCTCTTTGAAGTTAAGTATTCCCTTTCCCTTTTGTATTTTGTTTGGGTTCTGTGTGTTGCATTTCCCTATTGTTTGTATTAGGCCTGAAGTATATGCCTGTTTGTCCTTCCTTTTGGAGAAACAGGTAGTCTCGTCCCTGTCATTAGTACCAGGGTCCTATAGGGCTAGATAGGACTCTAGGTATTCCTGTGTATGAACTCTCCTACCTTTGGGGTCTGTTCATACTGGTAGTCAGTCAGGATTTTGGTTAGGTTTTTCACTAGGAGGTGTCCATCTTCCTTCCCTAGTTCTCAGGCATAATTCCCTGTTTCCCCCTTCCCTCCTATGCTCTGTGTGGTGTTTCCATACAGTGCCATTAGGCATACAAATTCAAGAAGGCTGCATTCACACAACTGTGGGACAGCTGAGCATGTCTTGCGGACTACAAATCTCTGATCTTCTAAACATGAGCACTGGCCGTGTGCACCCTGTATCCATTGTCTTCAATGAGTCTGCAATCCGCAAGATGTGGTGAAAGATAGGACATGTCCTACCTTTTACAGAACAGAAGCACTGACCCGGAAGCACACAGAAGGGCTTCCGCATGTTTCCAGGTGCATGCCTCCATGCCACAAAATATAGGGCATGTCACATCTTACAGATCACGGACCTATTAAAGGCAATGAGTTTGCAACGCGATGCCAGGTGCACACGGCCAGTGCCTGTGTTTAGCTGGTCTACAGTTTGTCCCACAGTCGTGTGAATGCACTCTGAATCAGAACATTTCACTTAACAGCATGACATCATAGCAATTCTTTTTTGCAGTATCCCTGTTCTGGGCTACTGCACCTGACTAGTCCTACTAGTCCTAATCAAATCCCAGGTAGATCTATTTACCCTTAAGGCCTAATGCACACAAACGTTGTGCATCCATTCCATGCATTGTGGACTGCAATTTGCTGTCCCCAATGCACGGACAACGTCCGTGTGGCAGCTGGGAATGATCGAGATCAATTCAACTTGAATAGGTCCGTGATCCGTCCGCACCGCAAAAAATAGAACAAGTGAATGGGTCCGCATCCGTGATGCAGAGTGTACACGGGCCGATGCCTGTGTATTGTGGACACGCCGTATGCGGGCCGCAATATGGCCACTGGCACACAACGTTCGTGTGCAAGAGGCCTAGGGGTGTATTAGACTGTCAGGTAGATGATTAATAAACAGCGCTCCTATGAACACTCGTTAGCGGTCATCTGGCAGTCTAATACTGCCTCCAAATGCCCGATGAATGGCAGAAGATCGCACTGTGTAATAGCGATCTGCTGCTGGCACACCGCTGCCCTGCATAGGGACGAGTGATGGCATAGCTTTGGACCCCAAGTTGATGGCGATGTCCTGGACCCCACACCCTGCCCTCGCCATTCCCAAGTGGCGAGGACAGCGTAAAAACACATTATGAATAATATTTGTTAGACGGATGTATAAAAAAGTCAATGACCCCATTGTATATTTTCTATGCTTGGAAATTGACTTGCCGTGCGCATTTTAAAACCCGCAGCATGTCAATTTTTTGTGTCATTCCACACCTCATATATATATATATATATATATATAGTGGTGTTCACCATAGACTTCAATGGGATTGTTAAAAAACACTAAAAACCCACAATTAATAGTGTGTATGTATGTGCGGTTTTTACACGTTTTTAATGAGGTTTTCATGCATACGTGTGCAGGCACCGTCAGGGTACAACCACAAGGTTTGGTCATGCAGCAACTGAGATGGTATGGTGAGAAACACGTAGCCTTGAAAGCTGGCGAAGTATTCAACTAAGGCCGGGTTCACATCACCGTTTTCATTAGAAAATGATCAAACATGTTCTATTCTTGTTTGTATCATGGACAAGAATAATAATTCCTACTAAAAAAACATGGATTGCACAGGAAGGTATCCGTATTTTTGCGGACTGCAATACGGACACAGACGTGTGCATGAGGTCCTCCTCTGTGGAATGTGTGTGTGCGGTACAAGGACTCTTCCCGCAGTGGTTTACAATAATATTTCCCTAATAAACGCATAGGTAAAAGCCATTTACTTCTGGTTGAAAGATTAAGAAAGTCGGATTATGAAAGATAAATTGCATTATAGATCATTTCTAAGAGAAAAATGGCTGCTTTGCCATCCGAGTCAGCCTCAGAGTTGTATTTATTTGTGACGCTATTAAAGGAGGTAATCTTTCATAAGGACTTGATTGCTGCAGAGACTTGCATCCATTTGGCCCACTCGCTGTTGTTTTAACCCCCTCTGTGGTTAGCTCTCACATGCAGCTGGCTGCAGTATAATCACTGGCGAGCGAGCTACTGGAGCCTCCTCTCTGGCTGAACTGGAGAGATAATTAACGCTCTCAGCACCAAATTGAATTGAATCCGCACCGCACATCAGTCTCATCTGGCAGAGGAAGGGTAATGCACAATATCTGCTCGCTACAGAGCCATTAGAAGATCATAGCCCACAGCCATTAAGAAACCTCTCCCATTCTGCATGAACGTAGAAATGTTGTAGCAGAATATTGAACGAGAATGAGATCTTAATTCAAGTCATTGAAATCCTCAGACAGTATGTTTACTGATTTTATTGCCTCTGGGCTCATATCAAACTGCAGGCCCGATTATCCTCGGAAGCTTCTTTTCTTTCCTCTGGGGATCTACAAAAACTTCTTCCGATTAGCAGGGCCAGATTTATTCTGTCCTTGCTTCAGATTTTTAAGTACCATAAAATATATCACAAAAACCTCTTATTCTACTGGGAAGATGAGGAGGAACCCTGTTGACTATGACCACTGCTTAGTGAGGCTTTCATAGAAGCCCAGAGAACCAAATGTGCATCACCTTTCTGACCTTAGGCTAGGTGTGTTTGTAAGCTCCCTCCCGGAGTGGGTCAAAGAAGTGGTACAAATCTTACCAGTATCATGTTTTCTCTGTTTCTCCTCAAATATTGGTTTTGGCTTACAAATAAAGTATATGCTCTTGGGAAAGTAGCCTTAGGTTGGTTGGGCATTAACTTCTATTGCCCCTCCCCCCCAAGTTCTACCAAATAGTGTCTAAATTATACAGTCATACAATGTACAATGGGCACTGCATCCTGTGGACACCAAGTTTGGGAGCAGATGTGGAGGCTCCTAGCGCACAGGTCATCAGGCCACAAACCTCTAAGGCCCTGCCCAGCCAGATTTTCAGGTCAGTATCAGTTTTGTTAGTATATTCACTTATGATACAAAAATATCCTTTTTTTCTACAAAAAAGGGACACATGGTTCTTCTGACTCTGTCACTCACAGAAGATTTTGATGGTGAGTGAGAAAGCAGTCTAAATTTGGAATACCAAATTGTTTATTTTTACATCCGTTCACTCCTTTTTAATGAAGGCGGCTTGAGAAAGAGGAAAAAACATCTCAGCTGTCAATCTCTCCAGCTAGTGAAGAAGATGAGGAGCTGGCCTGAAGAAACGGTTGGTGGCTGAATGGGTAATGTATGTGCCAGTTGCTATTAACAGTACCTAGAGCAGAACCTGTAGATGCAGAAAGATTTCTGTCATACATTGACTTAATGATTTGCCTTGATACTTTGTAATCATTGCATCTTTAGAGGAGAACATGACATTTTTATAGACTTCTAACCTAGTTATAAATAAATCAATACAGAGGACAAGGGATGTGGGTCTACATGTCCTACTGAAATCTCGGATCCCTTGGGACTAAGCAACTTGACATAAGAGGGTCTGACTCATTCCTTCCTTTAGTCTCAAATTTCCTTTCCCTACGCTTTAAGGACATATCCAGGCAGATGTAATTTCCTTTTTCAAAAATGCTGTAGGCCCTTTATCCTTTATAAGGTGTCTGTGATCATGAAGAACAAGGCCACTTTCATTGCCAAGGTGTTGTAGAGCACTGTTAATAAACTCCATTTATGAAGGAAACATATTAGGGTCAGACCTGCAGCCACCGACTGGAGTAGAAGCCTCAGAACCCAGTCTCTTGAAACAGATAAGTTATCCCTTCTGTGACAAATTCATACGAGGATGAGCTATATTGAAGAAGGGGCTTTATGAGATTATCGTGCCACTCCTTGATACAGGATGTGCCTGGTATACATGTATGACGAAGTCCAGCTCCCCAGGTATTCTGTAGAGTCCCTATCACTTGGCAGGTGAAAATATGATATTCTTTATTGGCACATATACAAATAAAGACATGAATACAAAACCTTCAGGCCTATACGTTTCAGGCTAAGTTGCCCATTTCCGTAGCATGTTCGGCCAAAATACCAGGTATAAGCCATAGATAAGATGGCTGTAGGCCATAGAGATATCCGCTTTGACTGCATATGTGGATTGTAGAGATGGTACTGGACTAGGTGAACACAGGTCTGGATTCTAATACAAGGGATCCTAAGCGGGGTATATTAGACAAAAAGGGTCTTCATATTTTCCAGAAACTGAGCCAGTCTTCTGGTAAGGGGGCGGACACTACTAGACTAGATACTGGAATGGCAATGTTTTCTACTCTCATACGACCCCTGTATAACTGTTCATTACAGGAACCATCACAAGGCTCTGTGACTACTGATCACTGGCAATGTGGTGCATGTGGAGCGATGGGAATCCTGTTTGTGTTCACTCCATCCAGGGACAAGTAGATGGTGGCAACCTGAGATGGTCACTTTTCCATATGGTCATAGCCCCCCGTGGCTTTCTCTGTGATATATGTCTTTGCACCCATAGTGTTGTTCACTTGACGAATTAGCTCTCAGGGTATATGTACACGTTTTTTTATGCGGGGAATTCTCGTTTTAATGCCTCATTCACACAGTCGGTGTTTGGTCAGTGATTTTCATCAGTGATTTTGAGCCAAAACTATGTGCAGCTCTAACCAAAGGATAGGGGTAGATCTTTCCCTTATACCTTGTGGCTGTGGAGGCTGCAATCCTGGTTTTGGCTAGCAATCACTGATGGAAATCACTGACCAAAACTCATTCACACGTCAGTGTTCCACGTACCCATTTATTTTAATGTGTGTACTCACACGTCAATTTTTTTTAACCATGGCCTGTGTTTTTAGCACAGACGCATGCTCTATCTTCTTTGTGTTCAAGGATCCGTCACGCGCATTATAGGCTATGGGTCCGTGAAAACCAAAGGTACAACATGGATGCCATCTGTCTTTCACGGATCATTAGGAAGAGATGCTTTGAAAATTATTTTTCAGCTGTGCAGCGTCACTTAAACACGGATGACACATGGACAGGAAAAAACGGACACACGGATCCATCATGGACATCTTCACAGAGGCAGCACTGACCACCTTTTCATGGATTTAAGCACGGGCGTGTGAATGAGGATTAAGACATAATTCAGTACCTGATTTTAAAAATCTCATGTACACAGGGGGAGATTTATCAAAGTGGAGTAACTGAAAAATGGCTTAGTTGTCCATAGCAACCAATCAGATCCCACCTTTCATTTTCAAAAGCAGCTCTGAAAAATGAAGGGGGGAATCTGGTTGGTTGCTACGGACAACTAAGCGAGTTCTACTTTACGCCAGTTTTGATAAACGTAGCCCACAGTGTGGAAATTTACCTGCGGGGCAGATTTTAAAATCTCCAGCATGTCTGTTGTTTGGTGGATTTTTACCACAGATTTCAGTAATATTTGGAGTCAAATTCTGCAAGTAACATATTTTTTTTGTGCGGAAACACAGCAAAAACCACACAAAAATCTGCATAAACTACACTGCCGTATGCACATACCCTCGGATATTGCACCAGGATTGCTGGGCACATTTGCATTTTGTTGGAATAATGAGGTATATATGGCAGACCCACTAACATAGCTCTGAAGAAGTACTAGTATTTCATCTCCACAGCACCTGCATTCATTCCTGCTACCCACCCGTATTATATTACCACAATCCCACCAGCACAACTAGTTTCGCCACCAGTAGAATGCGCCCTCACAGGCTTTACTGTTGTGGCCTGAATTTCCAGTTTGAGGGGGGGTTCACTCAATTGTCTGAATGTCATATAGTTTTATTGCTAAAATGTCTGAATTGTGTGTTTGCTTTCTTTTCCTCATGTCTCCCAACAAATAAAAGGAAAAAGAACTTGTTGTGTGTGTTCTTGCCGCTACTCTCTGCCGCGCAGGTGTGGGTGCATCAAGTACAAATGGAGCAGTGTTTAGTGAGCGCCACACCCAGACGATCAGCGACAACAAACTGACAGGAGTGTGTGTTGGCTGCTATATCCTGGGAGCATAGCTGGGGGCTTTCTGTGGAGGGGGGAGGGGAAGGAGACTACTTCATGTTATCTTATCAACTGTAGTCAAGAAAGATTGTCCAAACACCTTGTCAGTTTAATGGTATGAGCAAATGGGGACAGAGCTGTGCCAGTACTCCCTCATACATATGGCTGTGTTGGAGTTTCACATATATTAACCAGTGTGTTTGTTCAGATGTGTAAAACTGACTAAAAGACTAAAAACTGACTTTGCTTCCCGAAGCAACCAATCGCTCTGCAGCTTTCATTTTCCAAGAGCAGAATCTGAAATGAAAGCTTTGCTGTGATTGGTTGCTAGGACCAACAAAACCGTTTTGATATATCTCCCTTGTTAAATTCGTTTGAGACATTTCTTAATAATATCTGGTTTTGGGATAGCCGGCTGCCATTTTATCGTAGGAGCTCTAACCCAGCTTTCCTGTTTTCATGACTGGAAAATCTGCCTTCTTTTGAAATTTTGAATTGATAGCTGTAAAGTCTGCTAAATCTAAAGTCTACAATATCCGGCTCTGCCTGCAGTGGTGTTTATACGGCTGAAAACCGCCATTTATGCCGGAAAGCAGCTGGATGCCATTATAGTCAATGTGGATCCAGGGAAGTGCAGCAGTATCTGACTATGCAAGAGATGGTAAACTCTAGGGGGAAGATTCAAAACTGGTATAAAGGAAAACTGGTTTAGTCGCCCATAGCAACCAATCAGATTCCACCTTTCATTGTCTAAAGGAGCTCGGAAAAATGAAAGGTGGAATCTGGTTGCTATGGGCAACTAAGCCAGCTCTACTTTACACCACTTTTGTTGTGGAGACTCCACGCCTGGTTATAGCATACAAATACTGACCGTGTGAACGTGCCCACAGAACACGGGCTCCTAATAGCGGTTATATATAGATATGTGTCTTCCTATTAGAAATCCCATTGCAGCTTACCACAAGCTGACTGTAATGGCTGCTTACAGAGCAGTACAAATGCAGATAGGGCTTCATGGGCTCCGTTAATGAATAGGCACACACTGCGCTAATGTTACATACTGGTGGACTGCTTGTTGGAAGTCACACAGAGCTGTACTTGGCCCAATGGCAGCGGCGTATACTCCCTCATGGACACACACATGCACTCTCGGATTGATGAGCGAGAGGCGGACAGATTGGTGTCATTTGCAGCATTTATCACCCAGGGGAATAAAGGACTGGGCATGTAAAGGGGTACCGCCAGTGTTGCTAGGACTCTCTATTTCCACCAAAAGTTTAAGGGGGCTAAATGGCGTCGCTAGACCAATGATCGCTTTTGCGCAGCCATTAAACTGAATAAGGTCGCAGTGCGGAAAATCCAGCAGTGTTGGAATTTGTGGCTTATCTGGGGTCGTAGCTAGTTGCGAGTTGGATACAGTTCAATGGCTGCTCTGCTACGCAGCGATCTTTGGTCATGAGGAGGGTGGCCATTTACTTCACCTCAAAAAGCCACACATTATAGGCCACGCCCCTCATCGTCGGCAAAAGTTTTTTTTTTAAAGTACCGGAAGACCTGAAGGTGAGCTGCGCTGGGGTCTTAGTGCTTCTCTCACCCTCAGTCACAGTGACATGTTCGCCGACTCTACTGACTGGGGGTGAGAGGAGCTTCCGTCAGTCAGTCTGTAGCTCACGCTCAGACAGTGCCGTGCTGTTGTCTGAGCGCGAGTTCGTGAAAAGGACGACACCCCAGCATCCATCCTGCTCCACACGGAGGACAGGGTGCCAACGTGACAGGTGTTGTGGACATGTAGCCCCTTAGGCTTCTTTCACATATCCATGATGACGTCTGTGACAAGATGGTCAGTGGTTCATCTGTGAAGAATCCATGTTTGGTCCGTGGGTCATCCATATTTCATGGACACTGTAGGCTGGAGAGCATTGACAGTACACGTCTGTGGTTCACGTGTAAGGGTACTTTCACACTTGCGGCATGGCTGTTCCCCGGCCAAAACAGCCTGCCGGATCCGCCATGCCGCAAGTACCCGTGTGCTGCCGCTCCATCCCCATTGACTATAATGGGACGGGGGGCGGAGCTACGGCGCAGCATGACAGTGATCGCCGGACTAAAAAGTTGGACCTGCAGGACTTTTAGCCTGACGATCTCAGGCCGTGCACTGCCGTAGCTCCGCCCCGCCCCATTATAGTCAATAGGGACGGAGCGGCAGCACACGGGTACTTGCAGCATGCCGGAAGTGTGAACGTACCCTAAAAGAGGCTTTAGGGTAGATTCACACACTGCAGCAGAAGTTTCTGAAACTGAAAAGTTCCAGTCATCTGAACGGGGTTGTTTTGGCAGCAAAACACGTGGATATCTGCCAACCCTATAAAGATAAAGGGGACAGTCACAGAAACGTCTGCAACAAATGTGCTGTGTGTGAATTCCCCCCGAAGCTGATGGTGGAAGATGCAGCTGAGCGACAATCCCACTACAAAATCCACAACATTTCACCTTATAGATTAATAAGGGTGAAATCTGCAGCGCAGGATTCTCCAGCATGTGAATGAGGTCTTGGAAAATCTCGGCCGGTTTCCCGCTGCTGTAAAACGCTGCGGATTTTTCGCCTACAATTCCGCAACCCTGTGTGAACATCCCCTTAAGATCCACCGTCTGGCTGCCTGTATATACACCGTGACCAGATTTACTCACATTCGATCGTCTACCACGAATTTTCATACGCGACTCCCCAATAAATCCTCCCAGATGCTCCGATTGACCCTGCCCCATGATTGTGTTAACCACGGCGCTCACCACACATAATATCGCTGCAGTCCATCACTCTGTGTGAACGGTAACCGATAACCATCTGTCTACTCTCACTGTATTTGCCACTCATGAGATCACACCCTTAAATATTGCAATGAGTTATTTTTTTCTTTTCTCTGAGAATCACAGTCTGTCTGCCCCCCCTCCAACAAAGTAGTGAAGGAGGGGGAGGAGGAGGAGTTGCTCCCCCCTCCCCATTTGGAGAGTTGAGGCATGCAACAAGCACACAGTAGCAGCAGCTTTGCATTGGAGAGACACAAGGACTGGATGCTGAGTGCTGCTGGTGATAAGAATCAGCTGCTCCTCCCCCAGTATAGACAGTGCAGGCAGAGAGGAGAGCTCTCAGGCAGCTCATACGCGTCCAGACACACACCGGGACGGAGCTGCGCTACCGCTGCATCCATCCGCGGGACTACTACCCCCAGTCTGACGAGGAGGGGGCTGCGCTCCCAACTTCTCACCGCCTTACTGGGAGGGCGGCTGTGATTTCAGCGCTCCTTTCTCTGGGACTTGCCCGTGTGGATGTGACAGAGCCTGGGAAGAAGAAGGTGGAGGAGGCTGGCTGCCAGGTAAGAAGCCCCAGGAACCCTTTCTCATTGAGTTGGCATGGCTTCAGGAACCCCGACATGTTTGATTGGTGGGGGGCTATAGATGCGCGATGATGCCTCCCATTCCAATGGAGATAATTGATCTAATGTGAGGGGAGAAGTTACCCTAAGCTGTTCTAGGGCGTCAACCCCATGATTCTCGGGTGGGGTGGGCGTTCAACCATATAGTGGGGGTAGATACCCCTCAAAAATGGAGTGAGATGTGGATGGGAAAAGTGATGCTTCTGACATGGAACCCTAGGAAATCCAAGTGGAGATGGGCAAGCCTCAGAGCTGAGCACTTACTGGTGTGTAACCCTTTCCCTGCTGTCCATCATGGGGTGGGGTGGGGAGGGGGGTGATCAGACTTGAGGATCAGTGATGGGGGAAGCCTGGTTCCGTAAAGCCTGCAGAGCTTTGCAGTGCTCAGAGCCCATCTCACTAGAAGATAGGAGATTTGGTGCACCTGTGTATGGAGATTCCCAGGACCGAGGAATCCGGAGAGTAGACTCATGGAGACCTCATAGAGTGAGAACATAGTCCATAGCGCTGTACACAGATTGCCTTCATTCATCAAGTCCCAGTGGGAGAAATCTCATGCTCCTTGTCAACTAGGGTCGGTTTCGTAGAAAGCCATTGAATCTATCAGTATGGTGTGGGGGACCCCAAACATCTATGAGGAGAACATACAAACTCCATGTAGATGGTCTGAAGCTGTAGGCAGCAATGCTAAGCATGTCATAGCAGTATGGAAGCTCCGAAGGAAGGGGGTCCTTGTGGAGACTCTAGAGAAACATGTAAGGAAGCTAACCGTTGCCTCTAGATGTCCATACGGAGAAACCTGTGGGCTTCCTATATGTGTGGCTTTTGACACATGCATGCTTGATCTAGGCAGGAGTAGAAATAGCTGAGAGAGGATGCTGGTGTGGGTCAATGTAAGGTCTATGGACGGGCAGTATGTATAATGGTGGGTGGGGGGCTCACTAATATCACCACATCTATAGCCGGGACGTAGAGCGTTCTGCTGCCTGAGCTCCTCACTCCCGGTGGTGGGGAACCCAGCTTCACATTCATTACCAGATACTTTCCAGAGAAGCCTGCAGGTGTCCTATGAGCGCTGATCCAGCTGGGCTCGTCTGGGACCCTGGAATATGTATACGTATTCCGTCAGTTACAGGGTCTACCCATTCCCCTAGCTATGTAGAAGTGAGAGCCCACCACCATCAGTATTCCACCCTTCTGAGGGCAAGGCAACTTTTTTTTTTTTTCTCTCCCTCTCTCTCCTCCTCTGCACTATCCATTTCACGGACAGGCTGCTGTGTAATATCAGATGTTTTATGCCCTTCTCTACGTATTTAAAACAATCCTTGCCTTCCCCACCGGCATCTTGGCCAAGAGACTTATTTAATCAGCGAACGCCATTAAAATAAGGCAGTCTGGCCGTCATAAACGGTTCCTATGACTTGGCACTTAGGAGAAGGCATCCGATCTATAAAAGGTAATGAATATGTGGCCATCGCACAAACCTGCGAATTAAAGGGTCACTAAATGTCTATGGACGGTGAGCGGTGGCGCTCCCTCCACCTCCCATAAAAAAGTGCAGCAGTAGTTCATTTCTCCAAACGCAGCCCGGCTTCTTAGTCCTGAAGGGTTAATCTAGGCATACGGAGAGAGGTTATTGGATTAGGGCAATGAAAACCTAATGGGGTCAATCCCCGGCTTACTGCAGGAATGGGCACCTATTATCCCATTATAACTGCAGTCGTGTTACTATACCGATATGTTATGTAGCGGGTTTTTTTGCTGACCGTTTGCGTTCTATTCAGCGCCTTTTTTTGTGTAGCTTATGGGAAATCTTTGCTCTTTAACCCCAAGTATTGCTAGGTCACGTTGTTCCTCTGCCTTACATTGCATGGCAGTAACTTCTCCACCTTCGAGCGTGGCGAAAGAGATTGGTGTGTTGGCTGGCGCTGCAGTCAGTGGCATAGGTCGCACCTTTTTGTGTACGTACACAATGCCATACATCTTCTCTGGGCACGCTGTCCCAATCCTTGTGAATGCCTGGCTCTCGGCTGTAGATCTGGCAGTCCTCTCCACCTATCGCCCATCCTAGGAGATGCTGAGGACCAGGCTTGCTGTGCCTTCTGAGCCGTGCCAGGCGATGAGGACTGAATGTTTTATTATTCCTTTTTGATGGTAATATTTGGCTGTGTTGTGTTTCTAGATGTTTACTGAACACAATGCAGGAGAGAACTGCGCAGCACAGCAAGTATTGATTTGACTAGATCTTCTCTTTCTTTCTTTTCCCCTAAATGAACCACACAGATTTAACACTTAAGGTGCTTAACACCAAGCCGATCCGGGCGCCGTAAGAATTCGTAAGCCTTTTTGCTCTTTTTCTGCTGCAGTTGGGATTAGCTCTTAATAGTCGACTAGATGGGCGTCTGGAACAAATAACACTTATTTGGGGTGGGGAATGACTGAGCCCTGGACCAAATTGTGTCAGATAACGCCTGTCCTTCTCGTCTTGCAGTTTCCACTTGTGCTCCGCGGCAGTAAAAGTCAGACCGTATTAGAGAGGCTGGCTGATCGGGACATGCCAATTGTAGTCTTCTGTCTGCCAGGAGAATAGGGCAAAGAGGATTACCGGCTATAAAGATGCGGTAGGACTACAGGTCCTTGTCCATATAGTATACATGGCTGCGTAATCTATTACGCTACCCGTCAGCCCGCGTACGGGCTTGGCTTTTTAAGTAAATTGGGAATTTTCACATCAGTAGCGTCAGATTGAGTGGGGGTGAATCTCGGCCAGCATCGGTGATGGAGAACCACGTACCACTTGTTGCGTCGCTGTGACTGTAAGGGGTTAAACCGTGCCGCTTTTAACCCTATCTCGCTGTGTGGTGAGACTGTCCGTCCGTGGCAGACTTGGGTGGCTATATGACGGGGACCACCGGGGCCAGACCGTATCTATGATGCAAACTATAGGGGCATCTAGAAGTGTTCGTCTGGAACATGAGAGCGGCGGCTGCGTCGATGGCTGCTCTTTGCTCGCTCTTTGAAGCTGTGTAGGTTTTTTTTTTTTTTCCTTCGTCATCCACTATTTCATGATCTGCGGGTGTTTTTTTTTTTTTTTTTTTTTTTTTTTCGATGCGCGATGCCAGAAGGCAGTCAGCAGCACAGTATGGAGAATCTCATAAAAATGAAGCGTGATTATGTATGTAATTGAACGGTGTTAATGTGCTGTTATAATGGATGACAGGAACTGACTTCCTATAAAGCAGTTGTGTGGAAGCTGAAGATTTTTTATTTTTTATTTTTTTTTTGTTTTTTCCACTCTCCCCTACAAGAAACGCGTTGAATCATACAGATTTATAGATCGCTCCTTCAATATACTGGGAGAGGCGAGCCCCGTAAAAATTGTATAACATGAAGAAAGATCTAGTATTGGGGGAGCAGAGCACCAGAGATGAATTGTTTTTATTATATTTTTCTCGCTGGTTGCTTCTCTTGTACAGTCCATTCTATGCTATTTTATGCCATTTTCTATAGTGTTGTTCCGTTTTTCCTATACATCGCGGGCGTACCCTGTGTATCTGTTCTCCTGTCTCACGGCCAATGACAGATACACTGTATCATCATCTTCATCAGCTGCATGATCCGAAATATTACAGAGTGCCTTGCCGTATTGTTACCGAGGACCCGGCTGATTTATTCAGAGCTGTCATTTAAGCATTATGCCTAGCCAGTAATGGCAGACTTTCCAACGCAAAAATCTGTCTGTATGCTTTCAGTCGCAAGGGCTGACATTTGGAAATGATTTATCCGATAGCCTCTTGTAGTATTGGTAGTTTTTGCTCCTCTCTGGGTGAGACGCTACAGTCCATGTAAATGGCTAGCCTCGTATGACTGTTTGCATTGTAATCTGATGCCTATTTGCTATCCCTCTAGCCTTTATCGAACAGCCTCCGACTTTCTATCTGTTCTCATCCAAATAGTAATGAAACGGCCCGCAGAATGATTGCCTGTGTTTTTTAGTCATAAAAAATCCTTATTAGGTATTTTTAACTCCTTATCCTAGTTATTTTCGATTAAATTTTTCAGTTTTTTGCTTTCGCCACCGTAAACTGTAGAGACAGCGCTGCGTGACACGTGAGTTTATAATTACAAGATGATGATTATTTTTTCCCATTTCACTCTGCCTGTGGTTGGGGTATCCTGCATTGTCTCTAGCAGCCACCGGAGGCAGTGTGGAGTCATTGAACAGGTGGGCAGCAGGCTTGTCAGCTCTGTCTATATACTGTACACAGTCATACACCTATATAATATACATCTGGGTCTTCCTGGCCCATAAATGAAGTGAGGCGCATCCTTTCAGTCCGTTCTCCGAGTTTAATGTACATGCTTTTAGTGGCGCATATTAAGCGTGCAATAATTCTGTCAGGTTCTGTCTAGCAATGCGATTACACTTGCAGACGACAACCTTTTCGGCATTTATGGGAATGAACGTCAGGCGTTGTAAAACTGTAGCCGTTTGACCATTTTAAAAACAGATGTTTGCTGAGAGCTGAACGTAAATGAGAGAGAAATCCCATAAAATGTGCATTTCGAATAAGCGATGGGGAATGGTGATTTTTTAACTCGCTTATCCCCAGAAGCGACAGGTTCATGTTGTTCATGTAGAGTCTCTGCAGCTGCCGAGATAGTTCTGTTATATCGTAAGGAACCTACAATGGCGTCATGGTAAATGCAGGAGACGCTCACGCCCTATACTGGTCGCTTGGGTGTTCTCTAGGAGGTGTCGAATTTACCACTACACACTGTGCAAATGTGTCGGGTTCGTACAAATCAATCCTTCCTGTTTTCCTAAGGCCAATGACTCCCTGACGGACCAAAAGGTATGGATGTCATAAATGACAGATGGGCTGGCTATTAGGTGGTCTGGCACTGACGTGACATCTTCAACTGTTTGATGATATAGTCCACACCTGAAGACCCTTTCCGGAGACAAATTGTCAAGAGTCTATCACCAAAACAAATGTTATCAGAGATTGGCTCGGTGAACCGCCTTACATTTGTAATGTTTTCATGAGAAATAGGTTTACGGAGTTTTTATCACCTTTTCTATTTTTTACCCGAAGGAAAAAAAGTCCTAATTGTGTAATGAAACCTTGAAATATTTCACTTTTTGGGGCATCATAATTGTTGAACAGATTAGATTTGAGTTTGTAGATTTATCTTGGTGTGATGTTCAATAACTCTACGTTCTGGTGAGTTCCCTTTGGCGCCTAGACTAGACTTGGCTCCAAAGCTTTACAAATTACTTTTGACTCCTGGTGACCATGTGAATTGTGTTTCTTCAAACACCTTATCTTCTGTTTGGGTTTAAAGGCTTTTCTTTGGTATGTCCATGATTTCTAAAGTATCATCTCTGGATCTTGTTGCCCTTCATCACCTTCTGTTTCCCACAATAAGTGTCTTTACAAATTGTTGGTTGGTCTCATGATGTGTCCAAGATAAGATAAAGCTTCAAACTGGTCAGTTCTGCTCATAATTTGTTGGATGTTCCTCCCAATTTAAAAAAAAAAATTGCTAATATTGATTTGGAAAATGAGCGTTTGTAGGTCATTTGTGTCGAGCTTCACTATATAATGATTGTTCAGCTTGTCTACCTCCCAGCCTCTGTGTTGACCATATTTCTAGTCTGTGGAATACACGTTCTATCTTTGCTTGCAGACCCCATGTATGTACAAGCTGTGACCTGCAATCAGGATCTCCTGTTCTGAGGCACCTCTGTTGATGCCTCAGAACAGGAGATGCCTTTAGGCAGCTGATGTGCTTGTAGTGTCAGGTGTAACTAAAAGGCTATTTTACCATTTTGATGAATGCCTGTAAAGTCAGAATGAGTTATGGATATCATGGACTTTCGTTTTTTTTTTTTTTTTTTTTTTTTGTATATTTAGCTGAAGTTTCAGAGATTAAAATCTTTTTGAGGCTTTGATGGACTTTACTGAGGGACTGGTTGTGTATTCCAGCTCTTTCCTTATTTTATAAGGAACATGTCGACCGTCATAGGAGCTTTTAGTGTAGAACATGTTGAGTACTATGTGAAGCGACTGCAGCCTACAGTCCGTTGCTTGACATTGGCATGTTGGCTCTTAAGTTTATTCATTCAGCATGTTTATTGTACTTTATTACTCGAACAGTTGCCATTGTTTCCTGCCATTAAATGATATGAGTTTAGTGGGATGAAGGAGTTGATGAGTGCTAATCCTAGACAATGGAATTTGATGGAGTTGAGAGATTATGGACTGGGAGAATTAAACATCTACAGTTATGTTTCTGCTGGCATAAAGACCATACCAATTCATGTTATATGTTGTTGCTGCAATGATCTGAAGCAATGAAAGCCCCAACCCCAACCTTCCTAATGAATGAGTTGTATTGAACACCTTGAAAAATGAAGTATCTGTCGCACACGTAAGGCCGGGTTCACATCACAGTTTAGTTTTCCGTTCTTCTGATCCATCAACCAAACCAAAAAACAGATCCTGTATTTTAAGCATCCGTGATGCACGTTTTAGCCATTTCCATCTTGGATCCCTTATTTACGAGGGAAAAAAAATACTTTGTAGGATCTCGTGCTGAAATTGCTAAAATGGATGCAGAATGTGCATAACGGTTGCTTTAAAATACAGGATCACTCCTTTTGTTCATCTGACGGATCAGAAGAACAGAAGTATACGGTGCTGTGCACCCGGCCATAGTGGAGCATGTACCCCTTTATTTGTAGGCTTGTCTTTCCACTGTACAAAAATAAAACGCTCATTTTGCTTTTGATGCAGAATGATCCTTGTATCCATTACTTGCTTCTCGAGCACAAACCATTTAGTCTCTATCTAATGTTATTGCTGGCAGTATATAGTTCTTCCATATCTGCAACCAGAAACCCTTTGATAACCTGAATTGGTTTGGTGGGCATGTTGGTTGCTTTTTGACTCCACTTAAAAAGGACCTTTGCCTTCCGCTATGGATATGTGGTGGCCTCTTCCCCCACAATGACCTCTTTGACTTGACTGCATTAGACCACAGAGTGGCGTATGTACAAATGTAGCTATTCTGCGACCAATATCCATTTATATACGCTCACAGGAAAATAGGAGACCATGGTGTATTGATCAGGATCGTATAGAAGCTGGTCACTGGAAAACAGTGGTCTCTGGGGCTATACAGCGAGAGAGACTTTGTAAGACGTTACCATAGAAACAGAGCCTTGCTTTGACGCTAGGTGGAGAGCCTGTCAACATATTGGCATCAAAGTGGTTAACCCGTCTTTGACAGAAACCACAGTTCTGTATGCTGCATTACGGTGTGGAAGTAGAATGTCTAAAAGGACAAGGAACCATTTATTTTCTCTTATTGTGTTTTATATGGTTTCTTATGGATTTATTTCTGCCGCTACCTCCCTCTTTATAATATGAAATAGCTGCTGTATGTAGTATAACGCATCCTCAACCGGCCATACACATCAGATGTCTGTCTGCCGAATCCGCTGATTTTTGGTAGGACTCGCCAACAGTCTGATTTCTAGGGAGCTTCCCGGTTGCCCATGATGGATTTGACTATCCCGATCCCCCTAAAACCGGTTGTCTTTGACTATTTCTCTTTTTAAACAACAGTTGACGTGAAAAGCAAAGTTTTTGGCTGTTAAATGTCTGGATAAATTTTACGATTTGAGTTTCTGCCTTTTTTTTAAAATCTGTAATCAATCAATACTTATACTTCCTTCAACATAGTATTTTTAGAAGGTGTTGGAAGACATTGGTTGCGGTCAGCGGCTATAACTTTTTTTTTTTTTTTTTACGTACGTGCTTCCAATTTAAAATGAAACCTTCAATTGCTGGTTTTTAACTCTTATTGCTATAACCTTTTAGTGATGACAGCAGCGAAGGATCGTGTAAGGACTAAACACAGCTAGCTCTATTAGATGGCTACACTTAAAGGGGTTGTCTCACTTCAGCGGATGGCATTTATCATGTAGAGAATGATTGTCCATATGGCCTCCTTTGCTGGGGTCATTCATTTAATTATACACTGATCGTGTCCAAGGGTTATGGCAGCCCTATAATCTAGTAGCGGTGGTTGTGCTTGCACACTATAGGAAAAAGTGGCTCCCACAGTCCTTGTCACCAGAGAGGCTAATACCTTTTTCTATAGTGTGAAAGCACGGCCACCTCTGCTGGATAAAAGGATAACTAACCATTTATTTTCTGTATAGGTTGCTTGCACACTCCCATAGTCCCGGTCACCAGAGAGACTGGTGCCTTTTCCTATAGTGTGCAAGCATGGCCACCACTGATGGAATACAGGGTGGTCCAATATGGACAATCACAATACATTAGTAAGTGGCTTCTATTAACTGTCTACGTGATAAATGGCATTTGCTGAGGTGACACAACCCCTTTAATCTTCTGTCTATAGTTGAATTTTATTACTAAACTGTCTAACTTCTAGTTGCAGAACCTCCTCAGTACCCGACTAGTAGAGTGGTAGATCGTCATCCAGCACTTGATGACTTTATTTTGGACCTAAAATGAACCGTTTCATTGTCCTCACAGAATTCCTCGGACAATGACCCATCATTCTGGGGGAGATTTGTAAAGATCGGTGTTTTCACACCCCCTGCCATGGCCTTTATTTTATGAGGGCAGCATAAAAAAACGTGATTTGCGCAAACATTTTTGGTGCAAATAACATTTAAAAAGTCAGAATTATCGAGTTTGTGAATGATACATTTTCCCCCACTGTCTTAAAGAGGTTGTCCAGGATCAACAAAACATAAAAATTCCTTCTCTATGGTCTCGGCCTGTTGGCAACTTTTGGGCCCTTTTGTTTTTCTTGGCTTTGTTCTTATCTGGTACGGGGCCTGTGGACAATGAATAGACGGTTACAATAGTCATAGTCATCCTTCCCGGAGCTGTTTCTAGGTGGACTTGTGACTCCTGGAATTAACACTGAGACAGTCCAGCTTGAAGGTGAGTGGTGACTGATCTTGGAATCCCAGTCAGTGACCCCGGTTTTATTATCATGTGCTGAAGATCAGACCTTTCACCCTCACCCGTCCATTACATGCTATTCAGCAGGCGTCTGTTATTTCCCAAGAATGTAATCCTCTGAGTAAACTTCTGATAAGTGCTAATACTGGGAGCAGAGTCTGGCTTTGTTTGAATGCCTATATGGCTATTGAAAGGCATCAGTATAGTGTGATGCTCATGTAGACACCCAGTTGTGTCATACACTCCTGTCTAATGATGTAGGACCCAAAATCTCTCAGAAACCACCAATATAAGATGGCTGAAAAAAAGCTTACAAAAGACAGTATTTTTGTGTTTGTTACTTGTTCATTATTAATAATTGGAATTGACGTATTTAGTATTTTTTTTGTTAAATGGGTTAATCTTCTTGTGTGTTGCCAGTATATAAAAAGTGAAGTCTTTCTTCCATTATGTATTAAAGCTGCTGTTAGCAAATTGGTTCCCTTGTAATCCGCCTACATATCATAAAGGAGCAGTGAGTTTATTTTTTCGGAACTGCTTGGAAATAACTATGAAGCATTGAGAAGAGTGCCATGAGTCGCCTGAAATAATGTGGTCATAGCTGATCAGTTGTAATATGTGCGAGTGTTTAATTTCCCTGCAGCGCCCCTACAGAGGGAATACAGGATTACACAATTTCCATTTAAATCAGTGGTCCATGTAATACTTGTCAGGTCCTCCAGAGAGGCGTTCTTTGTTGCCACTCTCTTCCCAAGCAAATTGATGGTGTTTGCTAGGGGGCCATGCTCATATTACCTACTACTACTTTCACATCAGCGCTCTCCCTTTCCACTATTGATCGGATCTCAATAGCAGAGTAAAACGCTTCTAGGAAACGGAGGGCACCAAAATGCATTCCGTTCCATTTGATTGCGCCCCCATCGCGGACAGAATAATGCTGCAAGCATCGTTTTTCTGTCTACGATGTGGTGCAGAGCAAGACGGCTCCATCCTGACACACAATGTAAGTCAATGGGGACGGATCTGTTTTCTCTGACACAATAGACAACCGATCCGTCGCCCCATTGACTTTCAGTGATGTTCATGACTGATCCGTCTTGGCTGTGTTAGAGATAATACAACCTGATCCGTTCATAATGGTTGTATTATTATGACGGAATTGTTTTTGCTAATCCATGACTGATCCAGCCAAAACGCTGGTGGGAAAGTAGCCTAAATTCTTTTCTAAACTAGTCCTCCTTTAGTCATTTCTTTTAAGCTGCCCATAGATCATAGTCGGCTAGGTCTTCAACATACAGATGGTCCTTTGTGTTGGCCAGATAAGCAAGTTAAATTAATGGTGAGTGTTGGTCAAAAGTCGCAAAATGTCAGGGGTTGTTTGTCAGTCACCATCATTGTGAGACTGGTGCTTGGCACAAATCCTCAGACCAAAATCTTGTGCTTATTCATCGAACTGTTATTTTTGCTAACTTCCCCATAGGCATGTTGGTCAAACATCCATTATTTCCATAGATGGAAATATAACTGCCAGCAAAGAGTGCATTCACATAGATGCAGACTACTGGAGTTTACCGTATCCAGCGTAGCTAGACACTACCAGATTTCCATTGGCTACAATGGGATCTGAAGAAGATGTGGTGGTATGTCTGGCCAAAAGCCAACATTTATGCCTAAAAGCAGGATCCCTGTCAGATCCCATTATAGTCGAAGGTGATGGACGTTGCCACACACCACTCAAGCTATGCCGCATACGGTGAACTCCAGTAGTCCACTCTTCTGCCAGAACACACTACCGTTGTGTAGTGAACCTGGGCTTATCTTCCATCATGCCTGATCTTTCTCTATCGGACATATGCTGTGGTGGCAGGGTCAGGCCAGCCCTATACACATTAGATTAATGGCTGATCTTGCCAATATTGGTGGGTTTGGACAAGCTGTCTAATCTGTATGGGCACCTTAAATATAAGGCATATATTATCTTTGCATTAACTTGGCCAATTTGGGTTTGTACAGGAAAGCACAATCTGTACACAACTGTCAAACCATTGAGAGTTTGATGTTCTGGCTCCATTAAGTTTTCCTAAAATGGTATAAGTAGGGGTGAGCGAACTTCTGTTAAGTTTGGCGTACAAGTTTCGGGTTATCTAAGAATTCCGTTATAGATTTTTTTTCTCCCACAGACCGTAACTTCTTAGATAACCGGAACCTTGTACACCGAACTTGAAAACAGAAGCTCGCTCATCCCTACATATAAGTTAGGCCCCATTCACACGTCCATGGTGTGTTGCGGATCTGCAAGCACACCATGCCGGCACTCCCCATAGAGATGCCTATTCTTGTCCGCAGGCTGCGGACAAGAATAGGACATGCTCTATCTTTTGCGGAGCCGCGGCCGGATGTTTCGGGGCCGTAACCCGAAATCACAAGGAATGGGTCCGCATCTATTCCACAGAATTGTGGACTAAAATGCGGACGTGTGAATGGGGCCTTAAGTAAAGATTGAAGACTGGCAAGAATGCAAAACCTTGATGGGAAACTGAACAAACTTCCCAGTTGGCCTTTTCTAAGCAAGTTCAGAAGCGCTGACTGCATTGCCAAAGGTCAGCGCTGTCAGCCAGATGCACTATTCCTCTACCTGTCATCAAAAATTACCAGTGTCCTGGTCCGTTTTGACAGTTGAAAGGCTGTGCGGTTCTGGATGTTGGTCGAGGAGTATTGGAGTATTTCCAGTGGTCTAATTGTAGAAGCCATTTCTCTTGACTTCTAGCTGTTCATCAGTAAAAAGGGCTCTGTTCACATTGGGGCAGAATTATTACTGACAAATGTGCCAGAATTCTGGTGCAGTGTGGGCTACAAAGCAGGCGTACATGCCTCGAACCCTATTTCTTACTTGTTTTCGACACTTTTATGCCTCCTAATGGGAAAGAGCATGGCTCAAAATGTGATATAGTGCACCAAAAAAAGGTGACATTTACTAACCTATTAATTCTACTTTTGTGGTGTAACTAGGGGGCACATTTTGTCGCACACGTTTTGTGCAGCAAAATGTGCGACCCTTCCCTCTTCAGACCATGCTTCAGAAGTGGGGAGAAAAGGGTGCGGGGCGGGGGAGGCACCGCAGGCCCGCCACATTTATCCATCTTCTTGCCCGTTTTCTGGCATGAAGACCGACCTAACTCTATGGCAGATAGGAGGCTGGCGTAGATTTGTGTGTCGCACAGCCTAAAGGTGTGCCAAATATATGAGAAGTGGGCAGCTCTACATAAATCCCATCCACTAGCAGCACAGAGGGAATCGGGACTGACCTACAATACGCCCGTCTTGATAAATGTTCCCCAAAGTGCTTAAAAATTTGGCAGACTTTATACTGTTGGTGGTGTAGAGTGTACAGGTATGCCGGAGTTATTATCATGCATCAGCTATGATGATAAATCTGGCCCAGTTTAAGCCTGTCTAGTCCATTTTTACTGCCTAAGACATCATGCACACGACTGTACCGTGTTTTGCTGTCCGCAAAACAAGGATACCAGCCATGTTCCGGAACGTCCCGTCCTATAAAAGAAGTGTCTATTCTATTCTTTCCTGCAAAACACTGGTCCTATGAAGTAAATTCACAGCATCCTAATTTATGATGCTCTGAATAACCATCTCATTGCCGTTCTACTGCACTATAGTCATTGCATTATGACTACAGTACAGTAGATCCACAGTCAAGAGTTCACGGTGCTTGTCTTCAGTGGTGCTCAGTCTAATTTCCCAACCTTAAAACTTGCTAGAGCTAATTTTATGGGACGGCAATAAAAAAAAAAATGCTGCGGATCCACTACAGAATTATATGTATTAATTTTATTTTTTTTCTCATGGATATGACTGTGGATTTTACCCTCTTCATTGAAAAAGATGAACTCCACAGCGGAGATTTGCTGCATAAATTGATACGCTGTGGGTCTCAAATCTGTACTGCAGGTCATTTACTCTGCTGGTTTTGTGGCATGTGAATGAAGTTCCTAAAATCTCATCTGATTTGGTGGTATGGTACAATGCTACAGATTTTCCTCATAAAAAAAATCTGCAATGGCAAATCCGTGGCCTATCCACCATGTGTGACTGTAGCCTAAATTTACTTTACTCGTGTAACCACATTATTTCTGGCCACTTTCATTTGAACACTCATTCCCAATAATTGGCCCATATAAATGAACAGCTGATGGCTGTTGGCAGTATATCTCGCTGTGTAATCGGGAATGTGCTGCCGATAATCAACAGAACTGAATGTGGTAGCCATTCTTCACATTCAGTTTGCATCAGCCTTGTAATCGGACCAGGGCAAACAGCACCAATGGACGCGTTCTCATTTATCGGCGCTTGCACTGTCGGAACATCAGGCACATCTAACTTCACACAATTGAGCTTTTTGTCTGGGTGCTGTCCATTCGCAAAACGGAACACATCCAAACGGAAAACTTGCTCATGTGAAATCTGCCTGTGTGTTGCACCACATATACGTAAGGACCACCTGTCGTTTACAACTGGGTGAGGACCTCTGCCATAAAGGAACTACAAAAACATTTCCTGGTAATTATTTCTGGCTACTATACTATGAACTGGTTCAGCTGTTGTGGATGTTGTGGAAACATGAAATGTAGAAATACCATGTCATATATTTTTCTTTTTTTTTTTTTTTTATTCTCCTCTGCTTGACACCTCCATAGTAATTTAGAAATGCCTAAGTCTCTGTACTAGAGTACACTTTTACAACCAAGGTCACTCCGAGAACTCTGCTACAAGTTTTATCCAAGGATATTTCGCTCAAAATCTCTCAAAGCCCTTCTAAATCCTCTGGATATTGTTGTGACCACATACTTTGGTGAGGTAGACTGCTGTGACTGATTTAAAGTGGACTTTGGTCAGGCTGAAAACTTATCTACAAAAGTAACTGGCTGCAGTGTTCTGCTAAATTACACTTAGAACATTAAGACCTCTTGCACATGAATTGTTGCGTGGCCGTATTGTGGACCGCATACGGCGGGTCCGCAAACATGGGCACCAGCCTGCGTGCACTCCACATCACGGATGCGGACCCATTCACTTGAAAGGGTCCGCAATCATGGAGATGCGGAACGGAAGCACGGATCGGTTGTGTTTCTGTCCGTGCCTCCGCACTGCAAAAAAATAGAACTTGTTCTGTTTTTTTTTTTTTTTTTTTTTTGCAGAGTGGACAGATCACGGACCCATTCAAACTGCGGTCCCCAGTACACGGAACAGATGCGCAACGTTCGTGTGCAAGAGGCCTAACTTGTCTGATGGGCGGTAGGCCAAGATATTTGGCACAAGTAAAGCTTGTGTTCTTTCTCGACCCCCCCCCCCCCATGTAAATTACTCAGAAGGTTTATATTAAAGCTACTTTACTTAGTCTTGCCTCAAATTAAAAAAAAACAAAAAATACAAAGATATTAAGGATTTAAGTTACAGGCCTTCTTTGATGGCTTCGGAATAGGTATGTACATATGTATGGATGTACCGTGGGGACAGAGTCAGTAGCTCATCAACATTTAAGATGGGAATAAGGTGTTTTTTGTTTTTACTAGGACCTAACCTAGTACTTCTCTTGAAGGATCAGTACCGGGTAACACTGGGGGGGGGGGGGGGGGGCACTCGGAATATTAGAAACTTAGCACTGTACGTTGTCTTGTTTCATACTTGACGACCTTTTCACCAAAATTTCTGTTGTGGTCTACCCCCTTATCCCTACAATATAGCTTTTTACTATAGCATAATTACTTCTAGTTTGCTTGTCTGGAGGACAATAGAGCCTCGATGGACTGTGGCAGTTCCTGCAAAGTGCACAACGGTCAACCTCTTTGATTAAAACAGTGTTGACTATTTTATGGTCTTCGGGTTTGAAACCCTGTGAATAGACCATATTGTAAAAATAAGTCCCTGTTAAAAGTTTTCACATTTGCCCGTAAAGCTCCATAGTTTTTCTTGTTCTGTATCTTTGCCATAAAAAATGCTAATGCTGAAAACCTAAAAAAAAGCTAGATCTGCATAATAGACAATTCTGCTAATTTCTGTTATTAAGAATTGATGACTTGCCATAGAATGATCTTTGAAAACCAAGGCTTGGCTACATAAACAGTCTTTGTTTTCCAGTTTTCATCATTAACCTGTCATGTTGACGTCTTGAATTGCTCCTCAGGCTTGGCGTTTTATTTGCGGTAAAAGGGACTGAGTCACGTGGCTGCCTGGACAATGTAATCTGTGGATACTATTGAAAAGGAAACATTCACTCCTAAATCCTGTTAATTAGCTTTTATTATGTGCATTGTAGGTTTTGACCCCTTCGCTTTGGCTTTTATGCCAGTCTGTGCTATGAGAGCTGGCCCTGTACCCAAATGGTCTGCCATTTATTGTACTGTAATAATCAAGTCTTTTGTATGACCGTGGCTTCAGATCTGCTCAAATTTTCTACCTGGTTCATTGGGAAAAGGTGTTCACTGAAAAACTATTGAAATGTCTCCAACCCTCTCTCAAACAAAGCTGAATTCCTGCTAGGATAATATTTCTTTGCAGTAGCATAGCAGGCTTGTATAACATTTATGTAGAGACCAGAGGGAGGAAGAACAGATAGGAAGATATATCTTATTTTTAGGTACCATGATCTGCCTCTGAAGTAAAGTAAGACGCCATGTATTTTATGCTTTTGTAGCACAGAAAGGGTGCATGCAGTGCATCTGCTCCTTTCAATCCCTGTCTCCACTAACCCAACGTAATTTTTCTTTACACATGTGTCTAGTGTAAATCTCTGATATTTTACATGAACGTGGACTACCTGGAAGAGGCCTACACAAGGAAAGGGCAATTATACAATGTTTAAAGCTAGTCTCGCACCTTTTTTTTTTTTTTTTTTTTTTTTTACATTTTTGGGCTTTTTTTTTTTTTTCTCATATCCGGTATCCTAACACAGATTTATTGACCTTGTCAGATTTGTAGGAGATGCTCTTGAAATTACTGTATTTTTCATTCTCTACACACCTAGATGTTAGAGGAGGAAATTTAGAAATAAAATATTCATCAGACCTCAGATCAGCTAATCAGATGTCAGATAAGACCCCCAATGTTGATTACACCTCAGACCAGACCCCCCCCCCCCCCAAAAAAAAAGACCTTTGATGACCCCAATGTTAATCAGACCCACAAACTGACCCAAGATTAGATCCCAAAGCATGATTGGACCTCAGATAAGCCAAAAAATTAAAAATAAATCTACTCGCCGCTCCTGAGATCCATCACACATATACGTCAATGCAATGTGAGCAAGGCCTAAACTGATATTTTTTTACAATAATGTTTCTTGAACACCATTTTTTTATTCTATTTTTTACTTTGTATACGTTCAGCTATAGATAACACGGCTTTGCAAAGGGAAAACTTGCTAATTCTTACCATGGCTAGCTACATGTTGTATTTTTATCTCTTTCCCTCTTGTGTTGACTACACTTGGCAGTAAATCTTGATTGTATATAGAGACTTAAGAATGAATGGGGTTTGGTTGCATAGAGGGAGCAATGCATCAGCAAGTCAGGCGTGCCGAAGTGACTGGCTGAAGTGCAAAACCACTTGATCAAATGCCCCATCAGCTCCATCTCTCCAGTGCTCACAAGGCCTCTGGAGCGTTGCCGTTCCATCTTCAAGAAAGAGAAGTTCATACGCAGTGACACAGCCGTGCAGAATGAATCCGGAGCCTATGTACTTCTTGCTGCGACATGATGTATAGACTGACACCTGGCTCTACTGTGCTGAGACTTCACCTTTTTACCCTGCCCAAAGAAGAAAAATCACTTCTTATACAGATTTAGTCGGTTCTTTCCCATATCCCCCTCTGAAGGATAACAGGCCAGTTTATGGTTTTTGGCTATAAAGTATAATCTCTTGCACATTGTACAAAATTCCTTTTTTATTTTACATATCCCTTGCTTTTTCGAGCAGCGTTTTTAGAACAATGATCTGTAGGAACCCCGGAGACTTCCCACTGTAATTTGTAGCACCTGAGATCAGGAGAAATTGTGATATTCACAAAACAGCAGGAATCGAGAGCTAAATCCCATACATCTGCCGGCTGGGGAACATTGCTTTTACGGAGATAAATTGGGCAGATTGGCCATTTTGACTGGAGACGTGACTTGATATGAACAAAATCATGTACCACATCTGTTACAATGACACTGTTACCTCTGCTGGGTGCAGACTGCAAATGCCTCTCTAGATTACCGTTTTACTGTGATAGAAAAAGTTCCTGAAGCCAGGGTTATTTTTCCACTATATTTGGAGAAAATGCAATAATGAGTTTATAGCGGCAAATGCTGGAGACCACAGAAAAGGTTTTCAAACAGAGGAGATAAGAAGCCACATCTATATCCTAAAGTAAAGGTGGGGGTCACTTTAGTTACCTCAACATTCGAAGGCTACCTCTTATGTGGTCGTTTATAGTGGAGAGTAGGTGCCAAACAAAAATCCGAATGGGGGACCCCTCCTGGTGCCGGTGAATCTCACAGCCCTACTCTAAGATGAGTGTACCATCGTTTCTTCTCTCTGAAGTGAATACTGGAGCACATGATGTCTTCAGTACAAGTTCTGAGTTTTATTCACCAAAAGCTTCTTCTTGAGAAAGGCTCATTGTGGTCGAAACGTCGCACTTTTGGTGAATAAATCTCAGAACTTACATTGAGTGCTGCAGCATTCTCTTCACACTTCCTGTCTACTAGGGTCCTGCTGGGCTAGGGTCTGACACTGCTGGCAACGCCACCCCATGGGCTGTCCGACCAGGATCTATTAGGAGTGCTGTTTTAATCTGGATACCATTTTGTACCAATTTGTTTATATGATGCACTGCTGGATCCATTATAGGATACCAATGGTGCCATTAAAATATTATGGGCCTGGAAGGGAAATTTTGTGATGAAATTTGCAACTGGAAAGGCAGGTTATTTATTTAATCCTACTATATTCTGCAGCACTTTAGACATTAGCATCACACTGTCCCCAATGGGGCTCACAATCTAAGTTTCCTATCCGTATGTCTTTGGAGTGTGGGAGGAAACCCACACAAACACAGGGAGAACATACAAACTCCATGCAGATGTTGAACCTAGGACCCCACCTCTGCAAGGCACGCTAACCACTGAGCCACCATGCTGCCCAATCATGTGTGTTTTTAAAGATTTTGGACTGTGTATAACTGTAAAAAGCAACTTGGTCTGCCATACCCATTACCGTATATATGAAAGGGTTTTCCAGTTTACAATATTAAAGACCTAATCTCCGTATTGGATCAGCACGGGTCCAACTTCTCACTGATCAGCTGTTGAAAAAGACCGCAGTGCTCATGCATTGCAGTTGTAGTTACACTCAAGTGAATGAGACAGAGTTGCCGACATTTCCAGAGGATAGGGCAGTAAAACTGGAAAGCAGACAACCCTTTTTAAGGTGCCCATAAATCTTAATTTGCTGTGTAGATGAACGCTCTCCTGTGTGTCCCCGCCCCCCCACAAAGAGACCCATTGTCTGTCACGTCTCCTGGCAAAGCAATTGGGCACTAAAATCCAGAATGCCCTGTCCTACTGTCCCAATGACTTTATCTGTCAGGGTCATCCATACACATTAGATTGTAGGCTGATCCAGCCGAAAACGGTAGGTAGAGGTCAATAGCCTAATGTGTAGGGGGCCTTAATATTAATCAAACCCACCGATCATCTGTGTATGAAATGCATAACCAACATTCAGCTGGCATAGGTCATGGGGAAGAAAAGATTGGACATGTTGGCTACAGTTTATTCCTCTTTCTCCATTGTATGGGGAGTTTGTTCCTATTTTGACAATCATTTGGCCGGCAGTCATGGAAAGTGTATGGACAACTTAATTCTTATTGAATTTGGCATCTGTGCTAAAACTGCAGTCTTATTGGGGGATTACAATATCATTATGCTTGAAATGGACTTTACATCAGTTAAACAATTGGCCTAATTTCCATTGATGTTCCTCACCCCCTCTACCGCATTGTAATACTAAGTTGCCTGGCAGGGTCCTCTATAGATTGACCCCCCCTTCCCATTGAGCTGTGTGTTGTGGGTCCTTCCAGTTGCTAAGCTTTGCAAAATATGTACATTACATTAGCCATTGTGAATGGAGCCCCTGGGGGATCACACCATTCACAGACCTCACCAGACTTCACACCTCTTGTATTCTTAATGAAATGCTACATGCCCCACCAATTATTGAAAGTGAATGACATGGGCTTTTTGTTACTTCATATTCAAATCATTGCCTATGCTCCTTGTTCATGCTCGGTGCTTTAATCGCACACCCATTCACACTCTTACGCGAAGAACAATAATTTGAGGTCACAGGAGGGGCCCACCCTACGCTTTTTCTATAGTGTTTGTTTGTTTTTTGTAGTTTAATTAAAATGTTTTATTGTACCTCCTTAGACCAATGTTTGCAAGTATATGTTTGGAGATTTTTAGGATTTGACACTTGGAGTAGCACGTTGACTCACTGGGTAGCACTGGTGCCTTGCAGCGCTGGGACGACATCTGCATGGAGTTTGTATGTTCTCCTCGCGTTTGTGTAGGTTTCCTCCCACATTTTAAGAGGCAGACTGATGGATTGTAAGCCCCACCCGGGACAACAAATGAGAATAAGGGGCTCATTTATTATGACTCCCTAAATGGGAAGGGGCGAGGCCATCAGCCTTGGAAAATTCACTAAAATGTACGCCAGTTTCCTGGCTTAAATGACAATAGAAGTCTACTCCAGTTAGGGATTGGAGTAGATTTTAGTCTAGGAGCACATATTGGCGGAGTCTGTGTCTGTGACATCCTTTGGCAGTGCCCGGCGATATCAGAGACTGATGTAGAATGACGGAGTGCTGCGGAATTTCTAAGTAAAATAAAGTTAAAGGAGTTAGCCAGAACTATAAAAGGCCTTTGTAGAGCGGCCAACCCGCAGTGGTGATCATACTTGGGTTTGGTCCCTGCAGCAAGTGGCTGCAGTGGTCACGTGTTCCCCTGTCAACAGGATGTTGATTTCAACATGGCAAGACCGACCGCAATGGCAGGGACCAGGTAGGTGGGGGGGGGGTCACCACTCTGTAAAGTCTGTTTATAGTGTTGGCTAGTCCCTTTAAACCTCACATTACCATTAAAACAGCGTGATATAATTTTCAGGTTTGAAAGGGTTTTCTGAGGGTTTAATGCTCATGGCCTGTCCTCAGGATAAGGGGGGACGGCACCTGGCACACCCATCGATCAGCTGTTTGAAGAGGCTGCGGTGCTGTGCTTGGTATTGCAGCCTAGGCCCACTAACTTGAATAAAACTGTACTGCGCCTAGGCCATGTGATCGATTAACATGTCACTGGCCTAGGAGGGGACCGCAGCGCTCACCAGAGTGCTGTGGCCTCTTCAAACAACTGATCAGTAGGGATGCCAGGTGTCTGACCCCACTGATGTGACATTGATGACCTCTACTGAGGCTGGGCCATGATGCTTAAACTCTTGGAAAACCCCTTTACGGGTTCATGCACACGGACGTGTGCTGCCCGTTGCGCGCATTGGGGACTGCAAATTGCCATCTCCAATGCACAAAGTCTTTGTGGCTGGCACAGGCGGATGCAGACCCATTCAACTTGAATGGTCCGTAATCTGTCCGCACTTAAAAAAAAAATAGAACATGTTCTGTTGACCCCTAATGGTGTGTGTGGTGTTTTTTTTTTGTTTTTTTTTTTAATGATTCCATGTTGGAAGTGCAGATTACCTTTTTCTTCCGTTAAGTGTCACACTTTTCCATAGACTTCAAATGAAGAGCTATATTGCCTTACACAGCCATTGGCCCCTTCCATAGAATGTAGGATGTCCCCGTTTCTAGAATAGTCCAAACGGTCATACTTGCCTGAGGAATATTTACTGTTGCATTAGCCAAAGGTTATATTGCACAATAAAGCTTTGATTTGTATCTCTTCTGAGGTCACAAATTGCGATTACTGCATTGTAATATCATTAATGATTATTTAGCCTTTATTGATCTAATTTCCGTTATGACTGGTACATTAGCCCTCGCCTGGCAAGTCAACCAGCTTAAAACTTCCAGCGCGTTTCAGGACACATGAACCAATGAGTCATGTTTCTTAAAACATAAGTGCAAACATAAAATTACTGCTTGAAGATTCTCCTCCCCATCTCATTCTCAATACAACTGCAGAAAGATCACGACTGCCCCATGAACGATCGTTTGCTCGTCAGAAACGCACTTTTTTTTAAGGGCTGCCTACCAATAACGGAAACTTTTAGTTTTTCCCAGTGGTTAGATTGAATGTGCTGTGTGATACACTATTTCTTTAGGTTACCTGCACCCGGGTGCAGCTTTACCAGCAGAAAATCCTCACAGCATTCCATGTGGATTTCTGTGCGTTTCTTCACCAAAGGACGCAAGATACTAGTGCAAATTTGATGTGGTTTTGTCGCAGATGTCATCTTTGCATTGATAAAGGTGAAATCCGCACGAAAGAACCCCGCAAAGAATTGGTGTGTTGAGGATTTCCATATCTCATACACTTTGCTGGTACTGTATGATACTACGTGTGTGTGTTTTTTTTTTTTTTTTTTTTTTTCCATGTAATCCACAACGTGAGCCAGTAGCCTTAGGGCTCATGCACACAAACGTATTTTCTTTCCGTGTCCGTTCCGTGTTTTTTTTTTTTTTTTTTTTTTTCCCCGGACCCTATCCAGAACCATTCACTTGGGTCAGCAAAAAAAAAAAAAAAAAACTGAAGTTACTCCACGTGCATTCCGTTTCCATATGTCTGTATTTCCGTTCTGCAAACAAAGAACATGTCCTATTATTGTCTTCATTATGGACAAGGATAGGACTGTTCTATTAGGGGCCAGCTGTTCTGTTCTGCAAAATACTGAATGCACACGGATGTCATCCTTATTTTTTGCGGATCCGTTTTTTGCGGACTGCAAAATACATACGGACGTATGCATGAGGGCATTAATGTAAAGAAAGGCGTGACAGGCTAGACTTTGTAGTAGTACCACACCAGACACTATTTAGTGGTCATACTTATGTTGGGGCTTTGATATTTGGAAGAGACCCTCATCAATACAAGATTAGGGCTCATTCACACAAACGTATGTGTTCCGTTCCATGCCTTGGGGCTGCAATTTGTGGTCCCCAATGCATGGAGAACATTCACGAGGCCTCAGGGACGGATCCAGTCCTATTCTACTTAAATGGGTCTGCATCCCTCCGTTCCGCAGAGATAGGACATGTTCTATCTTTTTGTGGTACGGAACCCCCAAAGAAGCACCCTGTAATGCTTCCGTAGGGTTCTGTTCTGCACCGCTCCATCTCCTGATTTGCGGACCCATTGAAGTGAATGGGTCAGCATCTGTGATGCGGCATGCACACCAACCGGTGTCCGTTTATTGCGGATCCGCATATGCAGTCCTCAATATGGAAACAGAACCCATACGTTCGTGTGAGTGAGCCCTTAATGTGCATTATATACTGTATTTTTTTACAGTACACTTTTTTTTTTAATTTTTTTTTTTACATTTTTCTTATCTAGTTATACACTTTAACTTTTGATTTGATTATGACTTGATATCTTTGCAAATATTTACCAGAACACCTATTTGATTGCCTTCTTTGGTTAAACAGTAGGTGACTGGAGAAACCCTTGTGTCCCATTAAATGACATGACCCTGAGGGAATCTCCTTAATCCATCTCCCCTCACACAAAACTTCCCGTTCTTCTCACTCTGAGGACTATAGAACGTACTTGTCAGAAGCAGGTAGTTACAGAATGAAAGGTCCTTTTGATTAAGTGCAGCAAAGTTCAGGATGACAGACTCATTATTTTTAAGAGGAGAAAGGTCTGTTGATATTTAGAGTGAGGAGATGGTCGAGGAGAAGACGATGTTCATGAGAAGAGGTAGTGTGGGAGGTAAAAGGCTGCTGTGACCTGTGTGCATACAATAGGACCATTAAGGACCCAGAGACCATTTGGCTCTGATTGTATAGACTTCCTGTCTTTGTCCTTTTCTAATCCTTTTTACCTCTCCATACATTCTCGAAGTATGTTATTTCAGTTAGTGGTCAAGATGTTTGTTACGCCTTTCTTAGGAAAATCTTATTTGGGGTGGATTAACACATACCGGTAAGTATCTTGTGCAGTTTTTGTGCACTTATGCTTTTTAAGTGACTTTTTTTTTTTTGTACCAGTGTTTTTTGGCATGTTTCTTGCTGAAAATTCCCAGGTCTAGAAAGTCTTTGGCAAATATCACACAGGCTTTTTCGGCTTGTGACGTGGGTGGCGTTTTTATGTCCCCGGTGAGCGTTTAAAAACGCAGAATGTTGAAACAATTACTTTTTTTTCAGGCATTTTTTTCCCCCATCTTTTCTATATAGAAATAAACAACGCATTAACAAATTGGTACTGAAAAAAAACACCATTAAAAAGTTACCTGTGGTATGGCTTGTAGGGGCCCCTGTGAAGGTCACTATTGGATAGCAATTAATATTAACCCAATGCAAATGCGCAAAAAAAATCAAGGTAAAAATGTCACTTCTAGAAATTAGCATGCCGTAACTTTGTACAGCTGAAGGATTCGCAGTACAGGGTGCTCACAAAAAGGGTTAATGTCATCATGTTGAGTTGTCTAATTTATTCTGATTTACTCTGTTGTACACTTGATAATTTACTTTTGGTAGGTCAGGTTAACAATCCTAACTCGGCCTTTATAGGAGACTGGAAGATGGACCTAAGTCCGCCCCTAGTTTACAGTGTGTGTTAGCTAAGGAAGAGAGAAGTTACACATGCTCACTCCTCGAGGACTAGGCCAGTGTCCCCAAGGAATCACTATCTCTGAGATTTTTGCATTAAAAAAAGCTATTTGCACTGCTCTATGGTACTTAGTAAGGTACTCACTGGTTAATACTGAGACTTTACTGCAGTGAGAAGGACATTGCTCATACACCTTTCCACATTTTGAGAAGGCCTCACCTGCCATATCTTAACCCTGTATCCCTCAGCCTGGGCATTACAACCCAGTTTCGCAAAAACCTTATTGCCATTGAGGGAAGGAGTACTCCCCCATCATTGCTGCTATCCATACATTGCTGTTGGGCAAGATTTGCACGATCTGCCTATAACTGTTGAATGTACTACAACTCCCATTTTGCACTTTAGTAAAGAGCCTTATGGGCAATGCTTCATGTGGAAAATATGCAAACAAATATCTCTCAGGGAGAGAGAACCATCTAGCCAGAGCCAAAGTGGCTCCCTAGGAGTCAAAGTCCGACTTTTTAACAAGCCTTTGAGCATAGCATAGACTTCCAGAAGGTAGCGGAAGCAAGATGGTTCTATTTCCCTTGAAGATACCTCTTTGCTTTTTTTTGTTACCATAGAGCATTGCCAATAAGTCTCCATACACAACTGGCCTATTTAAGGAGAGCCAGCACCCTGCCTAAGCAGCGCTGAAGGCATCACACTCAGCCATCCAAGATCCTACTCCATACTGGTGAGGGGCAAGCCCCCCAAAACAGCGGCCTATTGATGGCTATTTGGCTCGGCTTGTTAAAAAGTCAGACTCTGACTCAAAGGGAAGACTAATTTTAGATGCGACAATTTAGCAGGCGACTTTTGGGAAGTAAGTGTTCCTGCTCGTCATTTGCGTGCAGTGATCTCCTCCACAGTATGGGGAGGGGATAATGCCATTGCTCATCCCTTACAGAATAGTTTGCCAGCAGCAAAGTGTGGAAATGAAGAAGTAGTAAGGGCTCTTTCACACGAGCGGATGCCGTGCGTGGGATCCGCTGCGTGAAAGAAAGCCAAGCCACGCTCTGGACAGCAGAGACACGGAGCAGTAACATGATTGATAACGCTCCATGCCTCTGTGATCTTTTTACTACAAAAACACAGTGAGATAAAGATGTCACCCTGATTTTGTAGTAAAAAGATCAGAGAGGCACGGAGCGTTATCAATCATGTTAGTGTTCCGTGTCTCTGCTTTACCCGCACGGCATCCGCTCGTGTGAAAGAGCCCTGAGGAGTCTTTCCAGCCCTAAGCCTCATTCACACGTCAGTGTTTCACGTACATGTTCTCCGCGGACAGTACACGTCCCCATTCATTTGTATGTGTGTATTCACACATCAATGTTTTAGCGCAGTACGTGGGTTTGTGTTTTTTGCACGGATGCATGTACTATCTTGTCCGTGTTCCCGGATCTCTCACGCCCATTATAGTCTATCGGTCAGTGAAAACCACGGATGCCATCAGTGTTGCATCCGTGTTTCACGGATCATTAAGAAGAGATGCTTTGAAAATTATTTTTCAGCTGTTCAATGTCAGTGAAACGCGGATCCGTCACAGATGCATCACTGACCACCTGTTCACGGATTTGAACACGGACGTGTGAATGAGGCTTTACTGAAATGAGAAATTCTAATTTATTTTTTTTCTATATAATTTTGCTACCTCTAGTATCATCCAGACATGTAGTAATTTAAGGGTCTTGGGAGGGGACATGCTGGTGTAAGACAGGATCTATAAAGTCGTGCACATCTCCTTGTAGGTCTCATCACTGAGGTTGTTGTGGGTCTCCAAGGACCGCCCTGAGAGAGATCCTATTTTCTGTAATTATCCATATGATTATCGCACCTGCACACTTCTGTGTAATCTGCATTGATAATGTGGAGTCGTTCAAGGCCAATTTTTTTCTGAAATAAAACCCATTTTCTCAGATGCTTCAGGAACAACAAACTAAACTGGCTCAGATTTCACAGGGTGAATCTTCTATAGCGTTACGCTGAAGAAAACGTGAAGAATACTCTACCGCAGGGATCGGCACTCCAGATGTGGTGAAACTACAATTCCCAGCATGCACACTTCCTTGGCTGTTCTCCGAACTCCCATAGAAGTGAACGGAGCATGCTGGGAGTTGTACCGCGTTAGGCTACTTTTACACTAGCGTTTTTGTTGGATCCGGCAGGGTTCAGCAAAACCACTTCCGTTACTGATAATGCAACCATCTGCATCCGTTATCAACGGATCCGGTTGTATTATCTTTAACATACGCAAGACGGATCCGTCATGAACTCCATTGAAAGTCAATGGGAGACGGATCCATTTTCTATTGTGGCAGAGAAAACTGATCCGTCCCCATTGACTTGCATTGGGGGTCATGCCGGATCCTTGTTGCTCCACATCCCAGGACAAAAATCAAACTACAACATGTTGCTGTTTGCTCTCCGGTATGGGAACGCAACTAAACTGAATACTTTTTAGAGCACTCCGTTCTGTTCAGTTACGTTTTGTCCCTATTGACAATGAATGGGGACAAAACTGAGCAGGCATCGAGGTTATGTAAAAGCGAGAATTTATTAAACTAGTTATGCTAGTTTTCTGCCTTCAAAAAGTCCCGCTTGCACAAATATTTGACTTTTTGGTTGTTTTGAGCCATGCTTGCCACATCCCCAAAAAAGTTAGTGTCACAGCGTGGGACTGGGCCTAGGTGACCCAACAGAGTTAATATAAGTAACACCAGTAAACTGGCATAAGTTTGTAGGTGAAATCCACGCTGGTCTAGACTTCAGTCCTGACACACGGATGCGCCCTAGCTGTGCCAGAATGATTAGGTTATTCCAGTTGACTTCAGTTTAAAGAGGGCTTTTCCAGATTCCTATGTTGTTGCCTATCCTCAGGGTGGGTCATTATCATCTGATCGTGGGGCTACAACAACTCTCCCAATTAGTTCTCATGCTGTGGTGATTCCTGCAGCTTGCTGTATTTTGGTGTCCGTCTGAAGAGGCGGAGCCTAATGGATCTGTTTTGAATTGCAATGTAACTCAATGGGGACGGATCCGTTTTCAATGACACAATATGATGCATTTGAAAATGGATCTGTTCCCCATTGACTTTCAATGTAATTCAAAACGGATCCGTTTTGACTTTGTCATTTTTCTTTAAAACTAATGCAAACGGATCCGTTCTGAACGGATACAAACGTTTGCATTATAGGTGCGGATCCGTCTGTGCAAATAAACAGACGGATCCGCACCAACGCAAGTGTGAAAGTACCCTGAGCTGCAACCAAGTCAAGTGACCAATGAACGTGACGTCACTGACCTTTTTGAAGAGACCACTGGAGCTCTGCTGCCTCTTCAAATAACTGATTGGCGAGGGTTCCAGGAGTTGGACCTCCACCGATCAGAGATTGATGACGCAAGTCATCAATATATGAAACTTGGAAAACCCCTTTAAGTCTGGCATATTTGTGGGTTAACTTGCAACTTTTCTGGCCAAGGTTTAGTGGTGGTGTGTAGTTTCCATTGGACCACCTATTAGGTTCGGGGAGCAATAGAGAAAATTATAATAAGGAAGTGCTGTTTTCCGAACACTTCAGGGGTCACTGAAGGCATTTTATACGACCAATCTTGGTAGAAACCCCACTGGTGCAAGAGCTGACCAATTTATTTAGAGGCACAGTTTGCGCTGTCAGAAATCTACTCCATCCGGGAGCTGGAGAAAAGACCCCACAAGTGCCAGTAGGAAAAAAAAAGGCATGTGTGACCTGTGTTTCAGATTTCCCATAGACCTTCAGCTATCATCTGGAGCTGGTGGTATTTACTGCAAAATACGCATCAAAAACTGGCGAAAAAAGCACAAGTACAGAAAACGCAGCAAAAATCCTAACTACCAATCTTCAGTGCTGAACGCCTTGTATCGGTGTGGGCAGCCTTCATCTCCTATTAATTTTAATAGGTGTACCGTACTTTATATGTGGTGTACTGTGGGTATGGGTACTCAATAGTTTATGTATAGACCCTAAAGGATCAGTTGCTCATGTAGTGTGACTTACTGTACATGTAATATTCTCCTTGCACACCTTGGTGCTCGTGCCATGTCCTCATTTGTATTTGTTTATCTCTTCCTTGGCACTTGTTGCCCCCTCTGCTCCAGCTAGATCATTTACAGCCGTGGGAGCCTCTAGGGTTCCTATTATATCGCACAAAGCCCTGGATTTCAGGCTGTCACAAGGACGAGGGAGGCACAAGCTCCAGGGGAGGGGACTGACAAGTAACACTTCAGGAACTGCTGGTTCACCTGCTCCTTATGGTAAAGGTAGTACTTTCTGACTCTTTGATCTGAAATATTCAACTCCAAACCGAACTGAGCAGATAAGACTGAAGGAGTCTGTCTGGTTTCCATAGGAGGAAAGTGGGAATACACGTAAGTTGCCTTAGATTCCACCGCTTGCACCTGTCTCGGATGCAGTTTGCTGATCTCAGCGTACTAGCAGGTGAAACCTGTTGGGTCGGGTAGTCCGGTGCCCAGCTAGTACGTGCTGAGGGTTGTAGGTCGAGGATCACCTGGAAGCTATTTTGCCTCGGGGTGTCTTGGAGTTTTAGGAAGAAGCTGAATACATTTCCTATTGAATAGACTATATATTCAGTTCCTTTTATTTCTTCCAAAATGTTTCTACAAGTTATTCTGAAGAATGATATGTGGCTTGTAACCTACATGGATTCCCCCCTCCCCCTGTAATAGGAGGAAACCTTGTGTTCCAGGTAACTGCCGGCAGAGGTAGGACATAGGTCATGTGTTTGCTGTTGCATAAAGGGTCTATACTCCAGTGTTTGCTGAAAGCTGCAACCTCATTACTAGCGGCTGTGCACTATGGAATCTGCTGGGAAAGAAGGATCTAAGATGACCTCACAGGGCAGAAAATATATTTGTCCTAGGTGCCATTTCATTAGTGCGAGGCAGGTAAAGGTAGCCAAATGTGTGTAGACTGTCTTTTCTGGCTTTACTTTCATGGCATAGCTGCGTTGTGCTAGTTATTATGGAGGCATAAAAGTGGTGTTTTTGATGTATGCCATAGCCGAAACCTTGACTTAGACATGCCCACTGAATCAGCCCCACTCGGATCCACCATGCTCACCACCATGTACGTGAACAGGAAAACGAAGGGCATCTTCAACAGTTTCCAATTTACTTCAGTAAAAAAAAAAAAAAAACTTAACCTTGTGCAAGCAAATGGTATTTTTTTTTTTTTTTTTTTTTTTTTTTAGCAAAAACTCCGCCGAATTGCAAATCTGCCGCCAAAATCGTCCTGTTTTCTGCTACTGATTCTGTTTGTTTTCTTTGACTTGGATTTTAGCTGTGTAGACACCCTACTGGTGCCACCCCTGTCTATAGGCTATACCTGGTTTTATACCTTTTTTATTTTATTTTTTGTCTGATCTCAGACGGCATAAAAGACCATAAGTAAACAAACAAAAACCTCCGCCAGTATCCGTGGCCTTTTTAGTTGGTAGATCAAGTTCTACTGGTTTACTAACCTACCACCTTTGTGTTGACGGATCTCTGACTAGCAGTTTCTCCCGGAGAAATTGTTTCCGTTTAGAACAAGTTTTGCGTCTTTTTTATTTTTTACATAAAAGCCCACAAACCAAAAGATTAAAACATGTAAACTATTTCAGTTTCGTACGCCATGTATATTTTTATAGATAACGCTTTTGATTGGGCATAGTCATACTAAATATGATTGACATGTTTCCAGATGAATAGGCTGCCGGTTTAATTTCATCCCTATAATCCTATCTTCATGTCTGAGTCATTATTGATCAAGTTCTCAGCAAGGTACCTATTAAGCAAGTTTTCTAATCTCACAGGTGTGGCTTTATATTGTGTCATATCAGGGACACAATTACTAGGTGTATGTGACAAACTCTAGAAAGGGGTGTGTGTCTTTTTTTTTTTTTTTTTCCTTGTCCTTTTACCCTGACGGTGTGACTAGTCAGACAAAGCATTTCAATTGGGAACCAACACCTGCATTCCACGGCAGGGTGTCCGCTGTGTGTTCTTCTGATTAGCATATGAATGATTGAAACTCATGCTGGTTTCTGATTGGCTTCCATGTTTTTCTGACCTTAACCTTGTTTCCTTTTATCTGGCTTTCCTTGCAGACTGGTCATACCTGTTGAAACTAAGGATGAAGAGAGTAGTCTCCTGTTTTTACTTATGGCTTTTCCTCCAGCTTCCCCTCATTGGATCTTCCATCCAGGTGAAATACAAAGTCGAGGAAGAGCAGCCACCTAACGTATTGATTGGAAGCTTAGCTGCTGACTATGGCTATCCGGATTCAAAGCATCTATATAAGCTGGAGGTAGGACATCCATATCTACGCGTGGATGGAAAGACTGGGGATATCTATACCACAGAGTCTGCAATTGATCGAGAAAATCTCATTGGATGCCAGAACTTGTTTCTAGGCCAGCCATGCTACTTAGAGTTTGAGGTGTCTATCACTGATCTGATGTCTCCAGTGCCCCGGCTACTAGATGGTCAAATTGAGGTTTTGGACATTAATGATAACACGCCAAACTTTGCCTCTCCAGTTCTTACCCTCTCTATACCAGAAAACACCAACATCGGAATGCTGTTCCCAATCCCAGCTGCTACTGACCGTGATTCCGGAAAGAATGGAGTGGCTTCTTATGAGTTAATTGTGGGGCCCGAAGCACATGAACTTTTTGGACTGCAAGTAGCCGAGGACCAAGATGAAAAGCAACCTCAACTTATTGTGATGGGAAGTCTTGACCGGGAACAGAGGGACTCCTATGATCTTACAATTAAGGTTCAAGATGGTGGAAAGACCCCAAGAGCTAGCAGTGCTTTGTTGCGCATCTCTATCCTTGACACCAATGACAATGCTCCGAAGTTTGAGAAGATGGCTTATGAAGCGGTGTTACCTGAGAATAGCCCCATGGGACACTCTGTACTCCAGGTAAGCCGAACTTATTTCCCCTGCTTGCATTTGACTCTTAAAAACCTTTTTTTTTTTTTTTAGTTCAATAGCAGAAGACACTTTGTCAGCATGTGTACCTGCTTTCCATCAGATAAGTAATTAAAGTTTGTACCGTGTGTCTAATGGAGTGGCTCTTCCATTCTGTTCAGGATTACAGCCTGAAGGGATTAAGCAGTGGTTGGATGAGAATGTTCAATGTAATATGTACAGCGGCGATCAAGTTAAAGCAATCTAGAGACCAGCAGCTTTTAGTAGAGTTTTACTTAAATGTATCATGTCTTTTTTGTTCTTTTATTATTACAGGTAAACGAGGGGCCACGTAGCGCCCAAAACCCCAAATCTCCAATTATCAAATCACTACAAATTGTTCAAATTTCCCTAGACTGGGTTTAATTTGTGTTCTGGTTCAGTTATGCAGATAATTTGCAACCAATATATGAAATCGCGTCAAAGTGGCCTTTTTGGAGGCTGTTACACATGTAGCCACAGTAGGGCAGTATCCGGGCAATTTGCCAATTTCTGAGCCTATAATCTTTTCAGCCAGTTTGATTTCAGTGAGCTTTAAAATGCCTTGATTTTTCCCCGTTTTTAGGTGTCTAGAGGGACCCGGCCATTTGCTTCGCTCCAATAAATGCAGTCATTTTTGTCCTTTTTTAAACTTTTTAGTCCTATGTGAAGGCTTCAAATCTTCCATTGTAGAAGCAGCTCGTATCTGCACTGTCTGATTTCTTTTTAATATTTTCCATGGTGCACCACTAGTAATCGAACTCCTATATGTGTATAGAAAATCTGCTAATGATTCATCTTAAATTTTAAAAGCACAACTCCGGCTGAGTCTTTTTTTTTTTTTTTTTTTTGCCTGGTGCTCATTTTGGGAAAACCAGTTTCGTATATTGCCCTGACAGTTTCTCTTCCTATTAGCTGTAAGTAGTTCCATGTGACTGCATTGCAGAATATTTTACATTCCTTATGCATATTACAACCTGGGCCGTTGCCCAACTAGGAACAGGTTGGGTGAGTTTTTGTGATGGTAGTTTATTCAGACTAATAACAAGAAAATGAATACAACTTTGACTATGTACTGGATTTATATATAATTTTTTTTTTCCCCCCTCTCTTCCTTTGGACCAAGCTGTCATGTGTTCCAGGAGCTTTTCACATTGATGATCCTGGTCAAGACCATGTAACCTTTACAGGTCCTCATCTCACAGTAGAACTTTGAGGGTTTCCAGTCTAGATCTTATAGTTGGACTGAATTCTAGTATGGTTGACGGCTGTATCATTCCCAACTTTCCCAAAAATTGGCACTTACAAATCTGCATGCTTGAATAGGAGCCTGGGCCTGTGTAGAGGTTGGCAGAAATGCCTGACAATACTCTTTATTTGGGGAAAAATAAAGATCCAAGGGGTTAAAGGGGTGACACCATGTTTGATATTAAAATCAGACCTAATATAGTACATGACAATAATTTGCTAACAAAGTTAGTCCTGTACCTCACATGGGTCCAGGGATCTCCACATTCTTTGTTCCAATTGCTCTGCTAAATTATCCTCAGCCTGGGAGCTCTAGGGGGGGGGGTGTCCTTTATGCTGTAGTTCTCCCCCTGTAACTGCCACAGCTTCTAACAGAACATATGGCTGGTGGCAATTAAAGATTTTAACTGAGCATGTTCGACCAGCTCAGTGAGATGGACAAAAAATAAGGAAAAAATCAAACAGCAGGCGGCACTGTACAAATGCATTTTATTCGATAGCTCACTGGCTATACTAAATTTTTAATTACATGGAATTACAAAAATATTGAAGTCCATGTCCTGTTTTGAAATATATAGAATGTTTTGTGACAGAACCCCTTTAAATGAGGAAGAACTAGTGCATATCAGTTCAAAACGGGTAGGCGTCTGTTATAGCTATCATGTTTTAATGGATACTTTAAAAGGGTTGTCCGGGGAATTGTCCTAGAATATGGTGGCCAGCAACCGGTCCTAGAATATAAGCAGGACTGGTGGCAACCCCTGGCAGAGCTCCCGGGGGGATTGGTTGGGCGGCAAGGGGATGGGGCCTCACTACACTGCTGCACAGTAGATGGTAGTAATGTGATCCTGTCTATGATATGCCATCATGGCTGAGCGGCCTGAAAGGAAAATTCACCAACACATAGTATATACAAGTGCTAGAGCGTAGTGTGTAGTGAGGCCCTGGGCACATTGATCTGAGCTCCATCCCACATTTTAATTGTAGTAGCGTTCTTTGAGCTAGTTCAAAATCACGCCTGTCACAGTAGAATGACTTTGACACCATCAATATGTGATCAAAGCGAATCCCTTACACTTCATGGCTGCATTGACCTTTTTGCCAGATATTCATTTCTTAGAATTGATTCTGGGTTATCAAATCTGAAAAACGTAGCAGTGTTTTTTTTTTGCTGGACATAGTGCAACAGAGCTGAATTTGTGTCCCTCTGAAGATTTATGATGCTTCATTGTGTTCCTTATCAATCACCACATTTTAGGTCTTGTAAATTCACTTTTTAACTATTGAATAAATTACCAGTTATTATAAATATCTTTTTGTTTTCTTGCTTCGAACCGTGAATCCCTATCTGCTAAGTCCACCATATGCTTATTCGACTACTTTGACCACAAAAAGTATCCTTCCTAACAGAACTATTTTTGTTTTTCAGGTTAAAGCCAATGATTCTGACCAGGGGGCTAATGCAGAAATAGACTATGCCTTCCACCAAGCCTCTGATACGGTACGGCGATTGCTACACCTAGAAAGGTCAACAGGTCTGATAACTGTGCAGGGTCCCATAGATCGTGAAGATGTTGTAATACTACGCTTCTTTGTAGTGGCCAAAGACAAAGGATCCAACCCAAAATCAGCGCGCACTCAAGTCACAATCACCATTCGTGATACAAATGACAACAAACCAATAATTGACATCAGAGGGTTTGGTCTGGTAACACATCAGGATGGTGTTGCAAATATTTCTGAAGATGTACCAGTGGAGACACCAGTGGCCTTGGTCCAAGTTTCTGACATTGATGAAGGTGAAAATGCTGCTGTGACTTGTGTTGTGGCTAGGGATGTCCCCTTCCAGCTAAAGCAGGTCAGTGATACTGGAACTGACAGCAAAAAGAAGTACTTTTTGCAGACCACCACCCCACTGGACTATGAGTCTGTGAAAGAATACACCATTGAAATTGTGGCTGTTGACTCTGGTAATCCCCCTCTTTCCAGCACCAATTCTCTTAAGGTGCAAGTAACTGATGTGAATGACAATGCTCCTATCTTCACACAGAGCTTGATGGAAGTGACTTTCAAAGAAAATAATTCGCCTGATGATATTGTGATGGAAGTTAGTGCAAGTGATGCTGACAGCGGCTCCAACGCTCAGATAACCTATTCCATACTTGCTGACCCCACTACTCGGGGCATCTTTTCAATCAACCCCGACTCTGGTCAAATTAGGGTTAACACTGTGTTGGATCGGGAGGTAACAGAACAGTATAATTTCCATGTGGTAGCTGCAGACAAAGGCACCCCAAGCTTAAAAGGCACTGCTTCTGTTGTAATTACAGTACTGGACTGCAATGACAATGATCCTAAATTTATGCTGAATGGTTACAATTTCTCAGTCATGGAGAATATGCCCAGATTAAGTCCTGTTGGTATGGTCACTGTCATAGATGCAGACAAAGGTGAAAATGCTCGTATCCATCTCTCAGTAGAACCTGAAAGTGGAGAATTTGTCATCCAGAATGGGACAGGGACTATCCTTTCCAGCATCTCCTTTGACCGGGAGCATCAAAGCACATATACCTTCCGGTTGAAGGCGGTGGACGGAGGGGACCCACCCCGTTCATCATACGTTGGAGTGACTATTAATGTCCTTGATGAGAATGATAATGCTCCGGTGATTGTTGTACCATCTAATATTTCATATGCTTATCTACCACCCTCAACTGATCCAGGTACAAAAATCAACAAGGTACGAGCTGAGGATATGGACACGGGCATAAATGCACAACTTGATTACAGTATTGCAAGTGGTAATCCATTTGATCTATTCCAAATAACTCCAACGGGAGGTGAGGTTACCCTAGAAAAACAAATTTTAAGAAAGCACCATGGTCTGCATCGCCTAGTAGTGAGGGTGAAAGATCAAGGAAAGCCCTCCAGACATGGCACAGCCCTGGTCCATTTCTTCATAAATGAAACTCTGACAAACCAGACTTATGTTGAGACTTTACTTGGTCACAGCCAAGATACACCACTAGACATTGATATTGCTGGAGATCCAGAATATGAACGTAATAAACAACAGCGAAACATTGTGTTTGGTGTTATTGCTGGCATCATGGCAGTTATCCTGGTTATTGTGGTGGTTGTTTTGGTCCGATACTGTCGGCAGAAAGAAGCTAAAAGTGGCTATCAGGCAGGAAAGAAGGAAACAAAAGATCTCTATGCCCCAAAACAAAGTAATAAAAACAATAAAAATAAAATCAAAGCAAAGAAAAGCAAGTCTCCAAAACCACCCAAGCCTGTAGAAGAGGATGAAGAAACTGGGCTCCAAAAGTCCCTGAAATTTAACCTGATGAGTGATTCTGTTGGAGACAGCCCACGAATCCATCTACCTTTGAATTACCCACCAGGAAGCCCAGACTTGGGACGTCATTACCGTTCAAACTCCCCTTTGCCATCCATCCAACTTCAGCCACAATCTCCATCTGCCTCCAAGAAACACCAAGTTGTGCAAGACCTGCCGGCAGCCAACACCTTTGTAGGCACTGGGGACAACAACTCCACTGGCTCTGATCAGTACTCGGATTACAGCTATCGGACCAATCCCCAGAAATACAACCATAAGCAGGTAGGCGACTACTTCCTACGTGAAGCGTCCGAGGATGGCACTCTAGCATGGACTGACGTATGGTGATGCCTGTCCTCAAGAGGGGTTGGAGTAACTAAGAGCCAGTGGGAATGGTGGGCACAATACGTAAACCTGTTGCCATTTTCTCATTTGTTCTGCAGGTGGTGTAGCAGTTTGATTGAATTGCTGTATTCAACCAAAGAAAAAATTGCAATGCACTTCCTGATATAGGCATTCTGTATTTCTACTATTCCAGGGAGTCGATTTAAGTATTTTATTGGTAAATTATTAATACAATAGTATGATGGGCTGGAATTCCATTGCTAGCTGACACTTGCTAAGGATTCATTGGATTATATTCAATATATTAGGTTAATATTGTGAGCTGGCTCTCACTCGATCCTCATAGGATATGGGTTTAAGTTAATTGTGCTTGAGTTGTTTCAGAATTTCATTTTGGTTGAAAGGAAGGAGGTTGGAGTCTGATATAGCTTTCAAAAACTCTACTTTACTAGTTGACTTCTGCATTGTTGTGGCTGCATGCGATAAAGATTGTGCCTTTCCCTCGGTTTGAGTGGAGGTCTTGTTATGGCAAGGGTCTTCTGGCTAGCCTTGTTTTATTAAGAGAGCTTTTGGGAATGAACAGCTTTCTTACAGTGCAATTAATGCTGCTAACTTTAATATATATATATTTTTTTTACTATTTGCATGGTTTGTCTTCTGCTTTTTATTCGCATTCCAGTCTACTGTTCTCCAGCTTTCCCTAACCAAATGAGTCTTCTGCCAGCTACTCCTTCACATAATTGCATTGTTGTCTCAAATCTAGTAGTAGTTCAAAGAGCAAATGCTTTTAGTATCTGCAGTGCTGCTTTATTCTATCTGAATCTAAATGAAGGCCGACCCATTTAACCATTAGACAAGGGGGCAAACAAGGGTATCCAAGATAAATTAACATAAGACATGTAGGACATTACTGCAGTGCTTAAAAGGGTGGGTACAATGCCAGTGTAGATTGACCTGCATAATTTGCATGATGTGTTAACTAACCCTCTCTAGCTTGCGTTCTCTTGATAATTTTGAGCATTTTGCCAAGAACGATACTTTAGTGTCCTAAGTTACTCAATAAAATCGCCAAAGAATTAAAACTCTAATCCAAGTTTTTTTTTTAAAAAAAGCTTCTATACAACGTTTCTCCTGTCCGAAGTGCAAAGTTTCCTCAGCCCTAAAAAAAAACAACAACCTGTGAGACTGTCATAAAACATCTCAATGAGAGTAATAAAAGGGCTCTTTGTTACCTTCTTGGGGCGGTATAGGGTGTTTGAAAAAAGCACAATTAAATTGTATCTTTCTTAACGTGCCATATAAACCCTCTTACTATCGCCAAGGTGCCCTAATGTTTAATGGTGTTGTGAATAGGAAAACTTTGTAAGTTTGAAGGCTGGTGCCTTTTCCAGCCAGTAAATATGCTGGCTATTATAGCTTTGTTTACTAAAGCAAACCTTTTTTATGTATGTTAATAAAAATGAAGGATTATAGCAATGTCTAAAACTGAATTTATTTGTTAAGGTGCAGCAATTTATATGCACCACCTGGTGTGTAGTCTTATGTTGGGGCCACTTCCAGCACTATTTTAATATTACAAATTGCCTATTTTGTTTCAGATGGAACCACTCGGCTACAAAACATAAGCCACATTAACCTTAAAATGTAATTCCTGGCAGAAAGTTGTTTTCCTACAGTTTAAACTCTTTAACTCTTGTCCAGAGCTTTGCCATTATCCAACTACCTTCGATTTAATTATATGCTACGTCTGATAGATACTACAGTATGCATCAGATGGAGGACTTGCTAAGACTATGTTGACATCTACCTTTTGGTATGGTGTTCCAGCAGAGAAGCAGAATATCAGAATTGCTGTATCCATAGCTGGGGCCCGCCAGATTCACATTCACTATAATGGAATCCTTCGGGTTTCTGGCTTGAATGACTGACTGCTTTCTGGCATTTAGCAGTATGTTGCTGGCAGAAAAACGGCATTTATGCCAAAAACTGGACAGATCCCATTATAGTGAATGGGTTTCCAGTGGGCCCTAGTGGTGTCCGACAATGCCGGATACTGCCATTCTGATATTCTGCTCCTCTGCCGGAGCTGAATACTGGAATGCCATATGCAGATGTGAACATAGCCTTATGCAGGTAACGGGACCTCACAATTTGCAGGCCACCCGGTTGTCCTGACACGGTGCAGTGGTCTCCGACATGTTATGAAGCAATTCTCAGCATGGAGAGCCTCAGGTTGGAGACCATTGAGCTTGAAGTAGGTCCAGAGAACTCATGAAAGCTATGCATATTAAGACCTCAGTTAAGTATTAATTTAAGAAGGATTAAGCCCAACATTATTTATTTTTTTTTCCTTGAGTTGAACAGATCTTCATGGTCGTTTCTTAAAAAAAAAAAATATATATATATATATAGTATATATATATATATATATATATATATATATATATAATATATTTTTATATGCACATATGAGCCCATATATTTGTAAGGATAAGGAACAGTAGGAAGGGGACATTCAGTCATTTTATTGTGCCTTTTACATCAAAGTTGCAAAAAAAATATTTTTGTATTTTATATATTTGAGTTTAAAAAAGAAAATCCAGTGCTGAATGTAAAAATTCTCTGACTGGATATTATAGCTACGTGATCTACTGTTTGGCCTATAGCTGGATGCAAACATGCACAAAAATTTGACTTCTAATTCACTGGAATGTATATAAGTAAGAGAGTCGGCTCCTTACTCATTCTGTAAGCAGCATCACTTGTGTGTATATATTATACAATCAAAGTAGCACCCTCTGTCTAACCTCAGCTGATCTTTGTACACTGAACACTGTGAATATCGTTTGTTTGTGAATAAAGTTTTTGTTTTTTTAATATACCATTCAGTGTTTCTTTTGTCATCTTTTTTGTTTTGTTTTTATTTTGCATTTTTGTATGTTTATAGGGAAGGAGTGAAATGGCTAGGGCTATTAGATGTGGACTTTGAATATGGAACAGAAACTCCCCAGAGGATTTGCTGAGTGCCTAGTGAAGCATACAGCTTTCCTTAGTGTCCAAATGCTGCTATTAAGGACGGGAAAGAGAGGAAGGCACACTTAGAAGCATATTAGTGGGTATTATGGGGCCTTTCACTTGTGATGGAAGTGATCTTAATGGATAAAATGCTAATTTACGGAATGCATTTTGGTTTCTATAAAACCCAAGACTTTTCTTTTATAGAGAGAGTAGTTTGTTTTATTGGCCAGTAGAGTAGAGATCACAATGAGCATTTACTTCAAGATGCTATTTTTCATAGCCGTTTTAGAATGGTAAAGTTTGCATATTTGTACGTCCTCATAGTTACATAGTGCAAAAAGACATAAGTTCATCAAGTTCATCCAAGGGATAGGTGGGGATGTGAATCCCAGAAGGAAGTGAGACTCAGATTTCTACACATTTTCATAAGCATTAATGTCATTTACTTTTAAGAATTCATCTAAACCCTTTTTAAAACTCTAAACCCTTATTAAAACTGTCCACCGTTCCTGCTGTGACAACATCCTGAGGAAGTCCATTCCACAGCTTCACAGTTCTTACAGTGAAAAGTTTGAAGCATCTGGAGACTTCTTTTCCAGTCGGAGGCAGTGCCCCCTTGTCTTTTGAGGACTTTTTACATGGAACAGTTTTTAACGTATTTTTTTTTGTATTGCCCATTTAGATATTTGTATAGGTTACTCATGTCCCCCCTTTAGATGTCTCTTCTCAAGACAAAATACATTTTCCTGGAGAAAACCTTTATACTCTGTGTCTAATTCAAAAAGATATGGCTGCCAAATATGTATCTGATAGTCCAAGTCTAAGCCCCAGGATTAAGACTTTCACAAAATGTGTCCGTATTGAATAGTAAAAAAAAAGGCAGTACTCCCAATATTTTATGTACTTTTGTCAAGCTTGAGAGACTGTAGCAAAGCTACTATTTTACGCTTGATACACCAATAGTAAACTATTGTAGGCTAAACCAAACTTATTGCAGAAAATGCCAGAATTTTTAGGAGTTGCTAAAGGACTGCGCAGAGCACCTCTGGACAGGTCGTCATTATCTGATCGGTGGTGGTCTGACACCTGGAACCCTCGCCGATCAGCTGTTTGAGAAGGCATCTGCAACTCACTTAGCTCTGTCGGCACATTAATCGGTCACAGCTCTGGTCCCATTGAAGTAAATGAGGCTGAGCCGCAATACCAAGCACAGCCACTATGCGATGTATGGCACTGCTTGGTGAGTTGAGAGAAAGCTGCTGCACTACTGATTGGTAGGGACCCCCACCGATCAGATAACGATAACCTAGATGGGTCATCAGTTAAAAAATATCAGAAAACTCCTTGTACCTTGACCATTATTTTTGGCTAACAGCCTTATGATCACTTTGATCTAAATGTATTTGACAGACCCTCAATACATTCACAAGGCTTGACTTAAAGATCTGTCACCTCATGACATGCCTGTTTTAGTAAATACTTGAAGTCCCATGTGTTAACAAATGTGGAACATCTATTCTTATAACTGTCTGTTGTACCATTCCTGGTAGAAGTTTGAATTAATTGCCTACAGTAAATATCCATCTACGTGTCGCCTGTTGTTGAGCTGTCCATGCACTGCCCGCACTGATTGGATAGTGGCAGACTGTGCAAGGACACCCCCACAACTGGTAACGCCCAGATGGCTCTTATTGCAGACTGCTGGCAGTTTATTTTTAAACTTCTAGATCTTTGTTTTCCGTTGGAAAAATTGTCTCTTTTTCAGGACCTATTTTGAAATTTGTCTGTTTGCTTTAGGACCTGTAAACTTCCTGCCCTTTTGTATCTATGGCCCATGAGACTGCTATCAAAGAACAGGACATGGGGGGGTTGGGGAAAAAAAAAATAAAAAATTCCCTTTAATGGCTTGCATATGTCCCACTATAATGATTATAGGTGCAGATATTTTCCAACACTTCCTGTCCATCATGCCATTGAAAATTCGTACAGTCAGCCTGAAACGGCATCGTAAAGGGATCAATACATTATTTTCCACTGCATAGCAAATGGAGATCGAACAACTAGCTACATTTGAAGCCCATAACATGATTTAATCCCAGAAGAGGGAGAAAAGGGAAGACTTTGGAAATATTTTTTTACTTCCTACTGCATTATTTTTTAATTTTATTTTTTAATATAATTGGACCATCAGATACCGCCATGTAAATGAGCCTTTGTCTCATTTGCATAGAACTTCAAAAATCTAACAGACGACATGGCACTGAACAATAGTGAAATGCTGTGCTGCAATATTACCGTCGCTTAAGGCTGGGATACAGCACAGCCCACTGATGAATATCACTTGCTGTGACATAAAGCACAGTTGACAGCTTTGTCATAGTTTCTGGGTATGAACATCGCTGGGGACTATCTTTCCCACACCACAATGGAGTGATTCGCTGCCTCAGGCAACCTTGCTTTGCAGATCCTACAGACAGAGGTAGTAACAGGTTTTTAGTCTACTTTTTTTTTTTTTTTTTTTTGATGTGCAATTTATTTTGGGTTTTGTGCATCCTTGACATGGTTGTCAGACTTTAACTTTTTGATGGCCAATTTTCTCTAAATCCGATATAGCCATTTCATTGACCTTATATCCTTTCACAATCTGCCATTTCCAACTATAGACGATAGTTTGAGGGAAATGGAACTCTTTGAGAACTGGCAACTGAGAACAAATTTTACAAATGATTGTATAATTGGGCGGCAAGAATGATTTTCCATCTAATTTCTTAAACACTACTGCCAAATTTGGCACCAAGAAAAACATTTGTGGTTGGGTCCCCACCAGCTTCCTTCTCCATGCTGATCTTCTACATTAGCAGGTTTCTTCTGGTATGAATAAAGGTGGAGACTTGTCAATGAAGCTGAGCTAGGCAGAAAGCATCCGGCAGAGAGCCCCCCCCCCCCCCCCCATTCCCAACTTTTTTCCATATAAAATTTTATCTGAAAAAACTAGACATTTTAATTAGAATAAAACATCTGTTTTTGTAAACCAGGAGCCTGTTGAGCCTTCCTGCTTTTCTTGGTTTGGTCAGCATCAATCGAATAGGTTTACTTTTGAGTAGTAGGGAACAGAAATATTTTCGGTATAGCTTATTGGCTGCCGTTTTAGATCAGTATATGTAGAATCTGGTATTGTTGGGTTCTTCTGGTTGATTTAATTCATCTTCATTCCAGAAGTGTTTAATGAAGTTGTCATTGCTGCATCAGAAGAAACAGATTCCACTACTTCCTTGTGATTTATTTAATTCCCTTGGCGACAGAGCTACATAGATTTACATTGCTGTCTAGGGTCAGATGTTAAATGTAGTTTTGAGGAAGCTTAGTGAAAGGGTAGAAGGCGCTTGCAACAGATTTATGGGATTGGGGGTTGCAGGACTCATCTAGGGAGTTGTTCTCCTACCACTGAAGTTTTTTTTTTTGGGTAACACCTCCATGAATTATGGTGTCAGTTATTATGCACAATGACATGGTGAGACAGACTACTGTATAATTGAGAAGGGAAAGTTTCATGGGGCAAAATCTCTGGTATAGTTCAGTGAGCACTGTATTCTTTATTGTGTGCAGCTTTTTCCCCTACACGTCTGCCAGTATCTAGTGTTCTCACAACATCCAGGAGAGATGAGCCATAAACTCGCGGGATGGACACAGCCAACAGAGGGACCCTCTGTAGGAGCAGTATATAGGCCCCAAAGAACACCTATTTCTTACCAGTAATTAAGACCTCAATCATTAGGGAGCACTGGGCTTCTTTACCTACTTGCGCCCCCCCCCATGCAGTTGCACACGTTACACAGATTTCTTCTTGAACAGACTGTAATGACTTAGAATTGCCCATCCCTGAGCTCCATCTGTTTGAAGTTTATAGTACCAGGATTTATACTTTTAAGGGGTCCTACAGGCTATTTATTCTTTTGCGACATGAGTGGAGCCATTCCTTGCTCTGATGCTTGCCTTGTGCTGCATTGCACAGCGCCATTTCTGTTTGTTTACTTGGGACCAAGTATATCAAAACCCCAGCACTCAAATGGTTAAATTCAGCAGCAGTGACTTATTGGTTCCACGCAAAACAATCTTATATATAAACAATGACCAACGTTTCGGTCCAATCGTAGACCTTGTTCACGGCCTATGTACAAAAGTATATAGAATAGACAAAACTTGGTGACCTGATTGTAGTAATAACCTTATAGTAGCAAATATTAACATCATAAAAGAAAGATGTGTGTGGTTGAGAGACTGTCCCAGTGATGGCATGTCTAATCTGATGTACTCCAGCATGTGAGGGCGACGGAATCGGCTTGGTCATTATTTATATATTATATTAAAATTAGTGGATGGGGGGGCACTCACTAATATATGTAAGCAACTGGTGGACAACTGCAGTGTGCTGCACATATATTTTAATTATCATAAACACTATAACCTATGGGTAGCCAACCCAAAGTATACAATAAAAAAAAATCTAAAAAACAGTAAAAAAACTTAATCTAACTGGTTGCTATGGACCATGCGCCACAAGAGTTCCTATGGCGTAAATGAGAAGTCGCCTTTAATGTTTGTTATACTATAACAATCAACCAGTCTACCACATGTATAGTGGGAATCCTCCTGTAATATGTTGCAGGTAAATGGCGTATTGACTTTGGTTATTAGTCCCGCTATATTTTTGCAAGCAGAGGTATTTTTAGGCAATACAATCACGTATGACTGGTGTGCAGTACATTACCACCCTTCACGTGTCTCTCAGGCGGTGTTCCGTTCAGAGTAGGCTTCGTTCAGTACGATTTTCCTAGCAGAGCAAATCTCGCTCACGCTCTTTCTCTGCCAAGACCTGCGGTGACGTCACTGAAAGCGTCTCGCGTGACCTGAAAGTGTGGTCATGTGATCTTGCTGGCTGAATTCTTGATCGTCTCTGCTGGTAATGTAGCGAATATCTTTAGGGCGCTTCTGTTTGAGGATGACTAGTCTGTATTCTCTCATCCGTCCTGCACCTCACAATTTCACGTCCCTCACTGCTCTTCTCTCAGACGCGTTTCGGGGCAATGAAATGACCCATTCTTCCACTGAAGCCTCCATCCCACCAACAGGTGAGCCACCACTATTCTTACAGCCTTATATATTATATTGTTTTGGATGGAACCAATAAATCGCTGCTGAGCACCACCTCATCGACCTTGGAGTGCTGACCAATTTGTTGTCTTCCGTTTGTTTACTTAGTCACTGACGCAGAGGAGCGGTTTATAGTGCTGCCCTAGGCTGTTTTGGAGGTGGGTACTTTGCATAGTACCTGCCTTCAAAACAGCCTTTGACATCACTGGGCTCACTGCTAGGAGGAAGTCTCTGCCTAGCATAGTGATGTAAAGCCCGATACGTTACCTGCAGTAAACCTAACAGACCTTGCGCCGCACAATACAAAGCAAGGCAAGGGGGAGTGTTGGAGCAAGGAAATGCACTGATGCTCTACTCATATGTAGTAAAAGAATAGCTTGTATCTGGGTTCGGCCCTGTACCCAGAAAACCCCCGTTTAAGGGGTAGCCAACCATTTTTTTGGGGGTTGTCCTATGCGGGGGCTCCCAATGATAAATTTTTTGCAGGTATTAAATAACTCTGCAGTGTTGCCACAGGGAAATTTATGAATATTGACTGTCCTTGAAATGCTTTAGCTGGAGCTCCCAAATGACGACCCATAGTAAGGCATTGGGTTCTCTAATTCAGGGAAAAATAAATCAGTTGTGCAACACACAATACTAATTTGAATCATTTAGTGAAATATCTTTCTATGATACTAATGGAATGCAAGAGGCACAAATACAAATAATTTTCAGTTTTACAAAGTGAAAAAAAAATCCTCAAAATTTGCATCAAAATGACCCTTTATGCATGTAGCTTCACCTCAGTTAAAAATGCGTGGGCACCAAATATATAGACTTTTCTAGCACTGAAGTAATGCATTCTGTTCAGTAAGTTTCGACAATGCTCGATCTCCTTCCATCATCCCATTCCCCACCCTCCTGAAATGACTAATTGGACCTTTAACGTGCACATTTTAATCAATTGTTCCGTACCAGTCTCTCCAGCTTGCTATGATTATTAAAGATAAAGGAGCACAGAGGCCTCTGCGCCACTGGTTGAACTCGGAGTGTGTAGACTAAAGGGAGCAGCTCCTTCCCAAGTTTTATTTAAAATTAATTAAAATATACTTGAGTTGTCATGTTTGTTTAAAAACTGCATCCATCATCCAAATGGTTGCCGAAAATATTACTGCTACCAATCTATGCGTTTAGAATAGAAATTGAAAGTAGGTAGCATTGTGTGTAAATGGGTTGTGTTGACAGTTTTGGTTGATATATAATTTATTTATTTTTTTTTTTATTTTTTTTTTTTAGCGCTCCTTTTCCTGGAATTTAGAGTTGATGGGCTAATCACAGGATAGGCTGTCAGTATCTGATCGGTGGGGGTCTGCTTCTAGGAACACCTACCGATCAGCTGTTTGAAGAAGGTTCGGCGCTCTGATTGCTGCTACCCCTTCCTAGGCCGGTGACTTGGTTATTGGTCCCATGGCCTATTTGCAGGTCGGTCCCATTCAAGTAAGTGGGCCTGAACTGCAATACCATGCAAGCATAGATGATATACCATGTACGTGTGCATGGCAAGCTGCCTGCAGCCTCTTTAAACGGCTAATTGGCGAGGGTGCTGTGTCGTGGACCCCCACTCATCAGATATTTTTGACCTATCCTCACGATAGTGGGAAAAACGTCTATGTGATGGAAGTTTTCAGAATCATTGCAGTCTGTGGTTCTATTCCCACTGCCATTTTTTTTTTTTAACAGGCCATGAGTAACGGTTGTCAAAAGATCGGAAATGTCGTCCTATTTTGTCTGTTTTCACGGACAGACCGCACCATACAATTCAGAGGCTGTTTTAAATGCCTGTTTTTCAGAAAGGAATCTGAAAAAACATCGGTTTAAAAATTGGCTTTTTTTTTTTTTTTTATGTTGTGGATTTTGACACGGATTTAACTGCTAATTTACAGTAGATTTTCCCCTTTGCATTGCAAGGGGTGACTACTGCAGTGGAGGTCCTCAAAATAAATTAACATTTTGCAGATTTTAAATCTACACCACAGATTGTTAAATCGGTACCATAAACCAGTCATTGCCTGGAAAGAAAGGCACGTTTTAAATTTTTGGGCAGATAGCGGGTCATATACTATGTATACTAAATTAGGCATATTTCATGCGCAGAAAGCAGTTACGCCGATGTATGCGAGTTCGCCTCGCTCACGCCAGGTCTAAAATTGTGGGCAGTGAATGGGGCCAACAGACCTGTCTCATTCTCCATATTATTTTATTTTTATTTATTTTTTAATGCCTGTTTTAGGTCTAAATGTAAGACGGCTCAGAAGCGGTCCTACATTTAGAATGGGCGCTGGTTATGGAGAGACCTGCACCTCTTCATAACTTCAGCGGATCCTCCGCTAGCACGGGGCTTTTATTAAGACCGGCGTCTATCCTGAGCAACTTTCAGTTAGAGCAAAGAAGAATTTTAAACTGAAACAGTTAAACTTTAACTGCTTCAGGACCGCCGTACGCAGGATTGCGTCCTGCGGGCGGTCCTGCTCTTCTGTTCGGACGCGCCGGGGCGTCATCTCGCGAGACGCGAGAGTTCCTGTGAACGCGCGCGCGCCTCGAGAGTTGGACTACAGCCTGCCAGCGATGATCAATCGCTGGCAGGCTGTAGATGCGATATAAATCGCATCAAACAGCTATATCAGACGCTGTTTTATGAACAGCATCTGATATACCTGCTACCTGGTCCTCTGGTGGTCCCATTTTCTGGGATCGACCACCAGAGGACCAGGTAACACAGTAAAAGTTGCACCAAACACTACACTAACCCCCTCACCCCACCCCCTCACCTATTAACCCCTTGATCACCCCATCTAGACCCCCTGATCACCCCCCTGTCATTGATCACACCCCTTGTAAGGCTCCATTCAGACGTCCATATGTGTTTTGCGGATCCGTGGATTCAAGGATCCGTGGATTCACGGATCCGCGGATCCGATCCGCGGATCCTCAAAACACGGACACCGGCAATGTGCTTTCCGCATTTTGCAGATCCGCACATTGCCAGAACTATATAGAAAATGCTTTTTCTTGTTCGCAATTGCGGACAAGAATAGGACATGTTCTATATTTTTGCGGAACGGAAGTGCAGACCCGGAAGCGCGGATCCGTAATTCCGGATCCGAGCGGGACAAAGTCTGTCCCCATAGAAATGAAATGGGTCCGCAATTCCGTTCCGCAAACAGAATTTCGGACGTGTGAATGGGGCATAAGGGTCCCTTATCACCGCCAGTTAGCTAGCTACTTGTTAGGTAGCTAGCGCCCAGCCCACCGCAGGCTGATTTTGGCAGAGATTTTTTTTCATCCACATTGCGAATGAAAAAATCTGTGCCGTTCATTTTTTTTTTTTTTTTCAGCGCAGAGGCTGAACGGAAAAAAAAAATCTCATTACCCAAATGCTCAATATACGGAGAATCGCAGAAACTCCTAATGCTGGCCATACGTGTAATGCTGGCGGAGACCCTCAAATGCCAGGGCAGTACAAAAACCCCACATGTGACCCCATTTTAGAAAGAAGACACCCCAAGGTATTCCGTGAGGGGTATGGCGAGTTCATGGAAAATTTTATTTTTTGTCACAAGTTAGTGGAATATGAGACTGTAAAAAAAAAAAAAATTCCGCTAACTTGTGCCAATTTTTTTTTTTTCTGTGAACTCGCCATACCCCTCACAGAATACCTTGGGGTGTCTTCTTTCCACAATGGGGTCACATGTGGGGTATTTATACTGCCCTGGCATTTTAGGGTGCTAAAGCGTGAGAATCCAAATGCGTAAAAATGGCCTGTGAAATCCTAAAGGTACTCATTGGTTTAGGGCCCTTTGCGCATCTTGGCTGCAAAAGTGCCACACATGCGGTATCGCCGTACTCAGGAGAAGTAGGGCAATGTGTTTTGGGGTGTATTTTTACATATACCCATACTGTGTGTGAGAAATATCGCTGTAAACGACAACTTTTTACATTTTTTTATTCAAAGTTGTCAATATACAGAGATATTTCTCTCACCCAGCATGGGTATATGTAAAAATACACCCCAAAACACATCAACCTACTTCTCCTGAGTACGGCGATGCCACATGTGTGACACTTTTTTGCAGCCAAGATGCGCAAAGGGGCCCAAATTCCAACGAGTACCTTTTTAGGAGGGTATTTTTACACATTTTTCTTCTCACGCTTTAGGGCTCCTAAAATGCCAGGGCAGTATAAATACCCCACATGTGTCCCCATTTTGGAAAGAAGACACCCCAAGGTATTTGCTGAGGGGCATAATGAGTTCATGAAAAATTAAACTTTTTGTGAAAAGTTAGCGGAAAGGGAGACTTTGTGAGAAAAAACAATAAAAAATCAATTTCCACTAACTTGTGCCAAAAAAAAAAATATTCTATGGACTCGCCATGCCCCTCATGGAATACCTTAGGGTGTCTTCTTCCAAATGAGGACACATGTGGGTATTTATACTGCCCTGGCATTTTAGGAGCCCTAAAGCGTGAGAAGAAAATGCGTAAAAATGCCCTCCTAAAAGTTACTCATGGAATTTAGGCCCTTTGGCATCTTGGCTGCAAAAAAGTGTCACTCATGTGGTATCGCCGTACTCAGGAGAAGTAGGGCAATGTGTTTTGGGGTGTATTTTTACATATACCCATGCTGGGTGAGAGAAATATCTCTGTATATTGACAACTTTGAATAAAAAAATGTAAAAAGTTGTCGTTTACAGCGATATTTCTCTCACCCAGCATGGGTATATGTAAAAACACATTGCCCTACTTCTCCTGAGTACGGCGATACCACATGAGTGACACTTTTTTGCAGCCAAGATGCGCAAAGGGGCCCTAAAACCAATGAGTACCTTTAGGATTTCACAGGACATTTTTATGCATTTGGATTCTCACACTTTAGGGGCCCCTAAAATGCCAGGACAGTATAAATACCCCACATGTGGCCCCATTTTGGAAAGAAGACACCCCAAGGTATTCCGTGAGGGGCATGGTGAGTCCACAGAATTTTTATTTTTTGGCACAAGTCAGTGGAAATCTTTTTTTTTTTTTTTTTTTTTTTTTTTTTTTTTACAAAGTCTCATATTCCACTAACTTGTGACAAAAAATAAAATTTTACATGAACTCACCATACCCCTCACAGAATACCTTGGGGTGTCTTCTTTCCACATGTGGGGTATTTCTACTGTCCTGGCATTTTAGGGGCCCCTAAAGCGTGAGAAGAAGTCTGGAATCCAAATGCGTAAAAATACCCTGTGAAATCCTAAAGGTACTCATTGGTTTTAGGGCCCCTTTGCGCACCCAGGCTGCAAAAAAGTGTCACACCTGTGGTATCGCCGTACTCAGGAGAAGTAGGGCAATGTGTTTTGGGGTGTATTTTTATATATACCCATACTTTGTGTGAAAAATGACAACTTTTAAAAAATTTTATACAAAGTTGACAATTTACAGAGATATTTCTCACCCAACATGGGTATATGTAAAAATACACCCCAAAACACATTGCCCTACTTCTCCTGAGTACGGCGATACCACATAAGTGCCGCTTTTTTGCAGCCTGGGTGCGCAAAGGGGCCCAAATTCCAACAAGTACCTTTAGGTTTTACATGGCGGCTCACAATTTAGCCCCGCCCAAAATGCCAGAACAGTAAACACACCCCACAAATGACTCCATTTCGTAAAGTAGACACCCCAAGGTATTCACTGAGGGGCATAGTGAGTCCGTCTGAGATTTTTTTTTTTTTTTTTGCCAGAAGTTATCAGAAATTGAAACTTTTTTTTTTTTTCTCAGAAAGTGTCATTTTCCGCTAACTTGTGAAAAAAATGAAATGATACATGAACTCACCAAGCCCCTCCGCGAATACTTTGGGGTGTCTTCTTTCTAAAATGGTGTCATTTGGGAGGTATTTATACTATCCTGACATTCTAGCACCTGAAGAAACATGACAGGTGCTCAGAAAGTCAGAGCTGCTTCAAAATGCCGAAATTCACTTTTTGCACCATAGTTTGTAAACGCTATAACTTTTACCCAAACCAATAAATATACACTTATTGGATTTTTTTATCAAAGACATGTAGAACAATAAATTTAGAGAAAAATTTATATAGAAATGTAGTTTTTTTTGAAAAATTTTACAACAGAAAGTGAAAAATGTCATTTTTTTTGCAAAAATTTCGGTAATTTTTGATTAATAGCAAAAAAGTAAAAATGTCAGCAGCAATGAAATACCACCAAATGAAAGCTCTATTAGTGAGAAGAAAAGGAGGTAAAATTCATTTGGGTGGTAAGTTGTATGACGGAGCAATAAATGGTGAAATTAGTGTAGTGCAGAATTGTAAAAAGTGGCCTGGTCATTAAGGGTGTTTAAGCTAGGGGGGCTGAAGTGGTTAAAGGGTTATTCCCCAGTGCACGGGCACCATCCGTGCGGCTGCCACGATGGATCCAGACCCATTCAGCTTGAATGGGTCTGTGATCCGTCCACACGCAAAAAAAACTAAAACGATGCTCTATTTTTTTTCGAGGTACGGTAACCCCACCAAAGCACTCCGTAGTGCTTCCGTGGGGTTCCATGCCTCCATTCCGCACCAGACATTCCGGATTGCGGACCCATTCAAGTGAATGGGTCTGCATCTGTGATGCGGCGTGCACACGGCTGGTGCCTGCATATTGCAGACTCGCTGTTTGTGGGATGAAATACGGGCATGGCCTAACAACGGCCGTGTGAATGAGCCATAACTAATCTAGATCCAGCCCTGTACCTCACATGGTTCCAGAGATCTCCCCTTTCATTGTTTTGATATACTTATTTCAAGCTGTCAGCTTAAGGGGTGTGTCCTTTCTAAGGGGCACGTCCTTTCTGCTGCAACTATTGGCAGTTGAAGGATGGAACTGCGCATGTGCTTCCCTCTTGGTGAGCAGGACAGAGAAATTAGAAAAATAGAAAACGGCAGGTGGCGCTTTACAGATTTCGGTGAATATCTCGGCATCTATATTACAATTTCAATTACATGTGATTACAAGAGTATTCAGGTGCTGGTTTGAAAGCTGTAGAATATTTTTCTCAGGACAACCCTTTTAAGTTATCTCCTATCCACAGGATAGGGGAAACCTATTAGATTGGTGTGGGTCCTACCAGAACCCCCACTGATCAAAAGAACGGGGCTCTGTACCCCCTGCAGCCCCCCTGAAAGGAACGGAGCGGCTGGTCAGCCATGCGCTTGGCTGCTGTATTCGTTTCTATGGCCGTTCCGGAGATAGCTACGTACAGTGCTCGGCTATCTTCAGAATTCTCATAGAAATGAATGGAGCAGCAGCACACATTCAAGGGGCTGCAGGGATTAGAGGTCACATTTTTGTTATCGGTGGGGGTCCCACAGGACAGGGGATAACTTATTGGAACTGGAATACCCCTTTAAGACAAAATGTAACTCTGCTTTATCGGTCGGTGTGAATATGGTAGGCTTTACATTGGTTCTTAAAGATTAGAAGAGAAAATCTATTCATGGTGATATGTAGAGTTTGGGCAAGGAACCACACAAGCAAACATTTATTCTTCAAGGCTGTTGGGCAATAATCTTCTCGGCAGAACACCATGGTCACACCGATCACTTTAATCACTCTGACTAGTTAAATGCAAATGTGCTGCCAGATCATAAAACCTGTCTGAGCACTTTTAATGTTGCGTGTAATGAAGAGAGGTTAATATGCCACCGATGAATTTCATGGCTTGAAAAGTGTCCATATGTCTCCACCACTAATGGAGAGTCCAGTATGTGATTTTGTTGGTGCATTTGTAGTCCCTGTAGTGGGTGTATTATAGATGGGCTTTGTACCTGTAGATGGTTTGGGGAGGTTTACCTTCACTGCCCAGGATAACTTGTTTGGGCACTATGTTCATGGCACAGCTATGACATATTTCAATAAAATATGTGAATGTTTGAGTCATCATTGGTAGGTAGCCCAGTCTCGACAATCCTGAGCATGTGCTCATAATGATAGCTTCACTGTAAATGCCTGATGTAGGTGGTAATTACCGCTCTGAAGTAGTGGTTATCTACAATTTTTAGTGGAAGACTTCATTTGGTCACTAAAGCTGGGTTTGTACTTTGTACGTAGCTGAAGTGTGGCAGGCAGGTAAGTGACTGTGAGGAAAAGCCACGTGCATTTGTGATCAGGCTTTTATAAGTGAAATATGTTAATATGGCCAAAACCACATCACAGAACTTTCACAAGTGGATGCCGTTTTGGCATACAGAGGAATATTACAATGAGGAAACCCAGCCCTTCTGGTGCCTATAAGAGTAAAGTCGCCTAACCTGCCAATTTCGGTGGGACTGGCTGACCACTTTGGGAGGGGGTTTGGAACAACCCAATACACAAAACAGATGATGTCAGGGGAAAGAAGGATGATGTCGAATTTTAGAATGCCTGATCCTTGGCTCTGACAAAAGCACAGGCACAATTAGCAAAGCAAGCCTGTGTATAAGGGTGTGGGGAGAAGGAGGTAATGGACCAGTAGCTGCCGATCGAAAGGGGGTTCAGGTTTGAACAGAACATGCATGATCCAGCCTAATTTCTCAATGACACTATCATGTAGGCCTCTAGATGTTCTGAGTAAGGCCTTATGCACCCGGCCATAGCCGTTTTTGATGTCTGCAAAACACTGATGCCGGCCGCGTTCCTTCTGCATTTTGCTGACCGCTACGTCCTGCTCTCTGTTAGAGCTACCTATTACTGTCCGCAAAACGGACAAGAATAGGACATTGCAGATTTTGCTGAATAATTGAGGGTCACGTTCTAAAGGGGTTGTTCACTAATATATATAAATGTATCCTGCCCAACAGAAGTTATCTTTCTCCAAATTCAACAATTAACTTGTGAAGAAGGCATTTTTTATTTGCCTACCATTTCATCCTGCGGTAAAACTGTTTTCCGATTCATTTGCTATAGGTTAAGCTTTGCATTGGAGACTTGTAATGTAGGACGCACAATTGTCATTGGTAAGAATAAGGGGTGTGGTTAGTGTCACATGTCCTGCTGATGTCAGGACACATCTCACTGCCCTAAGGCATGATGGGACAGCAGTCACATGACAAACCAGGAAGTAGGATTCAAGCATGGGGGATAAGAGAAAACGGCAAATGAGATAAATGAAAAAAATAAAATCCAAGGAGGAATAGAAGCTGAAGCAATGGATGAGAATCCACTTTAGATTGAAAAGTAGTTTATGGAAACCTGCTCTCGGTTAAAAATGAATCGGACTTGCAGGTATGTGTTCTGAGTGTAGTCAAATGATTTACTTAATAATTTGTTTATTTGGGGAAGTCCTATGCCTTTCCCAACCCCTCCCCCCTACCCCTCTAGAAACAGTGCCACTCTTGTCGATGTGCCTTATTTTATATTGCACATGGGCCTAAGATGCACTACCAAACAGGCCATCAACACAAGTGGCATTGTTTTTCGCTGGTATTTTTTATTAAATTTGATGCGTTGAGTGTTCTAGTCGGTCAATCAAACGTGAAACTCCCTTTCTCCTTCCTTTTCCTTCCTTCTGGGACATATAGATACTACTGGTATGTATTCTCAGCCATTTGACATCGTAATGGCTTCTAATGCGACAGATCTTTGTTTAATAGACTTCCAGAGCTGCCCCTGTGTCTGGAAAATGAAGACTTCAAGGTTGCTCACAGAACAGAAGCCACAAAATATGTGTTTGAAGGCCTAGACTATTAACTGGTGACCCTGATTAACCCCAGCGAGACTTAATGGGGCCTTACATGAAGAATTTATAGGTTTATGCACCCGTAATGGAATGATCCAACTTATAATGATAATAGAAAAGTAGAAGAAATCACTCAACCGTGTAACATAGACGCTGCATATGAGCAATCATAATGTTCCGGATAGTTGTTAGTGTTACATGGAATTATGGACATTATTAGATTTACATTTGTATAGAATTTGTACATGAAAGCTTCATTATGCTCAGTTCAAAATCACTTGCACTGTCTCGTAGAATTTATGGAGCCATAGGTTTGACCATTGTTTTAGGTTCTGTGCATTATAGGAGGTGTCTCACAGCTTATGCCCTATCTGCAGCACTGGGAACAAGTGTCTGATCGGTGTGGGTCTATCCTCAGGGGCCCTCACCCATCACAATGGGGGCTTGTGTTCCCCAGCTCTGTCCACAAGGACATGCATGGCTGCCACTGCATTTAACTCTATGGGGCTTCTGGAAGATGGCCGACTACTAGTGCTCAACCATTTCCAGCAGCCCCATGTTGATACGTATGTCTGCCCTCCATTGAGATTCTAATCAGTCAGATTCCCTATCTTATGGACAACCCCTTTAAGTCTACGTTCACGCTTGCGTTTTGGCTTTCCGTTTGTGAGATCCGTTCAGGGCTCTCACAAGCGGTTAAAAACAGATTACTTTGCATTCTAATGCATTCTGAATGGAAAACGATCCGCTCAGAATGCATGTTTGCATCAGTTCTGTCTCCATTCCGCTTTGGAGACGGACACCAAAATGGTCCATCTGATGAAACTGAGCCAAACTGATCCGTTTTCACTGACCCACAATCTGGCACAATAGAAAACGAATCAGTCCTCCATTGACTTTCAGTGGTGTTCAAGATGGATCCGTCATGGCTATGTTAGAGAATACAAACAGATCAGTTCTGAACGGATGCAGGCGGTTGTATTGTCTGAACGGATCCGCTCCTGAGGGATCCACACACAGCGCGAGTGTGAAAGTAGCCTAAGGCTACATGGACACAAACGTATTTTGTTTGTGTCCGTTGTGTTTTTTTTGCGGATAGGATGTGGACCCATTCATTTCAATGGGTCCGCAAAAAATGCTGACAGCACACCGTGTACTATCCGCATCTGTATGTCGTTCCGTAGCCTCGCAAAAAAAAAAAAAAAAAAAAAAGAGCATGTCCTATTGTCCGTTTTGCGGACAAGGATAGGCATTATTAAAATGGATCTGCAAAAAAATTGGATCCCATATGGGTGTCATCCTTGTGTTTTTTTTTTTTTTTTTCAGATCCGCATTTTGCGGACTGCGAGACACATACGGCAAATGAAAAATTATCATTACAAAATTCATTTTGAAAAATCTGTTGAAACTGTATAATATTCAATACCCAAAACCATGAGGAAAAATGAAAACGTAGATTCTGCCATATATAGTATACCATATTACACTAATTACAGTGACTGTAGCTGAAATGGCAATTCCTAATATCTGGAAGTGGTAGAGCTCCATTGATGCACCTGCATGACTGAGATATACCTAAATCATTCTGAGGCCATTTCCCCCAATTATAAGGAAGATGTACCCACCCATGCTTAATTTTTTGCAGTCTTTTTAGCTGCACGCTCAAGACATATCAGTGAAGTCTAATAGTTTATATGGAGGTAAGTTCATGATGAATGGTGCCCAATGGCATGGAGTTGACTTGTGTGGCCCGGTTATATTAGTGCTCAATTGTTAGGTCAGGGTCTGGACACACCGGAGAGTCCACAGATAGTTTGGTACACCAGTAAAAGGTGTTGTAAGGAACTGTCTTCCCCCAAAAAAAAAAAAAAAAGAAACACGAACAGATCTCAGAGGTGCTTAATTCCGTGTAGTAGCTGCAGAATACATGCATACATCTAGCTACATCATTTTTTGTGTTATGCGGTGACTCCGCCATTATTTTTCATCCTCTTCCCTTTTCAGGATGCTTTTAGTGCTAACCAACCGAAACACATTAGCAGATGCCTAAAGAAGGTCGTAAACCACAGCAGAGAGAGAGCGCAGCTTCCTGTCCTCTTGCTGAGCTATAAACATGCAAACTTTAGGACTTTTTAAATAGTTTTTTTCTGCTTACCATAACTTCTGCCTGGAAGAGGCAAATTACCCTAGTTGTATGTTTTCCATATGCAAGCGGTATCCCACTCAGCTGGGATTCTTGGGGAAGACAACATTCTCCAGTAACTAGTGTCAAGCGAACTTCTGTTTCCAAGTTCAGCGTACAAAGTTCGCGTTATCTAAGAATTCAGCTACGGACTGTAACTTATGGTCCGTGGTAGCAGAATCCATAACGGAATTCTTAGATAACCCGAACCTGAACCTTGTACGCTGGACTTGAATCTCGCTCATCCCTACCAGTAACATCTCTAAGGCCTTCAGCACTTCATTAGGCACTATGATGTTTATATGCAGCATTCTTGGAAGTACAGGGAAACTTTCTTTATAAAGGACTAGGTAAACTTCATTTTCAAAACCCGAAACTATAACTGTGCATGCACAGTCGGCATCTGCGCTGGTCAGGTGGCAGCAGCAGCACAGTTTCTGAGCTTGCACCAATATTAGAAGCAATGGCGCAGGCGTGAGATTGACAGGTTACGATGCCAGCCCATGTCAATCATGGGGAGAGTGAAGTGGCTTGAGCAGCAGGGATATGCCCTGCATTTTTTTGTGGATCGCAAGCGGATTCATTTCTACGAAGGTGCAAAAAACTGTAAATATCCTTTTTTCTTTTTGTCCATTTTGCAGACAAAAATATGCCTTTTTGCAATGGGTCCCGCGGGATGCACACGGACCGCATCAGCATTTTTGCGGATTTGCCTCAAAAACACAATCAGACATTAGACAAGTATCTTCGTTTGATGGCTGATCGCCAGGTTCTTTTAAATGGGGCAACGATCAGCAGTGTACGTTTGCAATTTTAATTTTTAATTAGACTTTTTAATATAAACAGCTTTTTTCCCCTCTTATTCGTAGATGACTGCGTTCGGCGTCTATTCGTCCCCACCCTAGCCTAAAGATCATTAACACCATGGGATGGTTTAACTGCAATTTCAATAGCATTAATAAAATCTCCAGTACCATCAAACTTTCCAACAGTCGGCCGTAAATCAGTTTACTTTACATACGCAAGGTTTTATGTCCCCTGATAAATAAGTACAAAGATAAATAAGTCACATTGATGTATGTGTTTCATAAAGACTGTAAATGAGAATGTAACAAGATGGGGTGAAAAGGTTGAAAGAATTTCATTTATCGATTAGTTAACATAGTATCATTAAGCTAACTAGCTGCCTGTTACCGGAGGTGCAGGATCATTTTGGCATTTGCGAGCATACTTGTGACTTTGGATGGAATGCACATGTAATTTCTCTGGGAGATGAGAGACCACCTGGGGTCTTGTTAAATGGATTCTTGAAATGATTGAGCCCATGTGCTATGTATCATATGAAATAGCTTAACGGAGAAGGAATTTGTCACTTCTGTTTCCTTTTCAAGTGCGAAGACGGGAGATTTTAAAGGGATTTTTCTTTTAGCTCTGGCTCGTACTGGCAACCATCTTCTACACAATGCAGGTGCCACGTCAGCAGTGAGGATTGCAAGCCCAATACAAGTGTAAAGGGTGACTATGGTCACCACGAGAGCTTTGAGATGTGTGGTCACCTCAGGGGACGAAGTCTGTTGCTAAGCAGTTGCCTCAACTTATTCTGCCTAACAAGCTCAGCACTTCCATGGGTCATTCATTAGGGAGTCTGAGGATTCGTATAGACAACAAGCTGCCGTAAGGCAACCTGTAAGACATTAGGAAAGATTACGTCCATAGCCCCCTATAGCAGGGATGGCCCTCCAGCATGCCCGGAAAGTCTACAGCAGGTAATGGTGGGAGTTGTCATTTTACAACAGCTGGAGGGCAGCTGTCCTATAGGAATTAAAGGAACATTTCTACTTCTACAGTATATGATATGAAGAACTGAACTTGGTGGAGCTGGCCGCATTGAAGGGAAACCCGGTTGTTTGCTTTGTTGAGAGGGGTGAAAACTGCACAGCCACTATGAATATGAAGTGGCATGGACAACTTACTGTAGACCTTTTTGTTTAGCCACTTGGACCACTAGAGAATCCAAGCTTTTGCAACCTTCATAGACTTGTACATAAATCTACCAGATTGTGTAGATGGTATGCCAGACCTTGAATTTGTCTAGGCCTTATTTTAAAAGGATGGTCTGTAAAACAAAACAACATTTTTGAAAATAAAAGGACTAGGATGGGTTAAAAAAAGTCATTAGCTCATCAATCCCTGGCCGGTGGTATTCTGAAATTGCTCCAGTCCCTGTTGTTCTCCACTTCCCGATTCTACCTCGACAAACAAGGAATTGGCTGGAAATGTCCACTTAGCCAATCACTAGCTAAAGTGGGTCACCGCTGTGGCCAGTAATTTGCTGAGCAAGGCGTTCCAACCATTTCCCAGTGCGTCAAGTTGGTAGCAGGAAGTGGAGAACAGCGGGGACTGGGGCTGGCAGCAGGAGAGGATTGATGAGGAACTTACTATTTTATTTATTATTATTATTTTTTTTTTTAACACATGTCTTCAAAAATGTTGGGCCCTCAAAAACCTCTTTACTGGCACTATTTTTTTAATTTTTTTTCAAATCTATTCAACAGAAAAATTGATCTTGTGGCCCACATTATCCAAGCAGTTATGATGGGTTTCTGTGGGAAACAAAACCAGTAAATGAGGCACAATATTCATTACAAATTCAAGTACGGTAACATCAAGAGGCAGCATTTTGCACTCAAGTCTGGACCAAACTGTATTTTTAGTTTTTTACTGCTCCATTATGTTTGTAGATCCCATGGAATATATCACTGTTTTCTTGTTGCTAATTAAACCAGATACTGATACATTTTTAATTAGTAATAGGTATTTAACATTGTAGACTTTTAAAACTACTTTTGTGCATGATTATGGTGATGGCCATCTTGCCATAGCTGCTAACAGTCTTCACAACTATGCTTTACAGCAGCCATTTGTACCATAGAAATCAGTAGTCTGGAGATGGCTAATTGACTTCTATGAAAGAGTTTAATAGACATTCTCTGTGACGTGTGAAGAGGTCTTTGTGCAGGGTAGGGGTGGAGATGAGCTAGCACGTATTATGAATGGTAGGTATATAAGTATTACCTTTCTTTGTAATCCTGCTTGTGATGGTAATGCAATGCTGCTAAAAAGCGAAACAAGAACAAAACAAGTGTCGTCCTATTATGAGGATCAAAGACCAAAATAAATACAATTTCCATATTTTTTTTTTTAATTTTTAAAAAAAAAAAACATTCTTGTTTAATATAAAATCTTTTTATTATTGCATTGTACTCATGTTGAGCTAAAAATCACTTTTAAAATTTGTGCTTATTACAAATGTGGAACCCTTTTTTCTGTACAGGGTTGAGATGCTCTAAGGCTGGCTTCACACGTCCGTTAAACCTGGACGTGAACAGTCAGTGGTAGTGCGGGCTGGATTTTTTTTTTTACAGCCGCAGCGCACGGCGTCATTGGTTGCTATGACACCGTTCGCTCCCTGCTGCCGCTGTATACTGTAGTTCAGCGGCAGCAGGGAGCACACGGCGTGATAGCAACCAATAACGCCGTGCACTCTGGCTGTAAAGAACAAATCCAGCCCGCACTACCGCGGACTGCTCACGTCCAGGTTTAACGGACGTGTGAAGCCAGCCTAATAGCGGGAACTGCATATTCTCTCTTCTTTGTCAGCCAGCTAATCTGACAGGCTCCTTATCTCTGCTCTCTCATATTAACACCCATTATAGTTCAGTTCTTATCTTATTGATAAGAATGTGGCTTAAATAAGTGTTTTTGACCTCTTGGTAAGGCTACTTTCACACTAGCGTTAATATTTTCCGGTATTGAGATCCATCATGGCGTCTGATACCGGAAAAAAACAAAACACTTCAGTTTTGTCCCCATTCATTGTCAATGGGGACAAAATGTTACTGAACTGAGTGCTCCAAAATGCATTCCGTTCCGTTTTCATACCGGAGAGCAAACCGCAGCTTTGGTTTTCTTTCACTCCTAGGATCTGGAGCAAGATGGTTCTCTCATAATGACCCACAATGCAAGTCAGTGGGGACGGACCCGTTTAACTCTCACACTATCTGACACAATAGAAAACAGATCCACCATTGACTTTTAATGGTGTTCATGTCTGATCCGTCTTGGCAATGTTAAAGATAATACAACCAGATCCGTTTATAACGAATGCAGATGGTTGTATTATGACCTCTCTACCAAATCACATAGACCACACATGTAATATAACAAATCATCACTTTATTGAAAAACAATGTAACCGTAACAATAAACACATATATTTTTGCGGACCCTTCCACGTTTCTGTTCAGTGCTTCTGTTTCTCCGTATTTGCGGACCCATTCAAGTGAATAGGTCCACATCCGTGATGCAGAATGCACATGGATGTTGCCCGTGTATTGCGGACCCGCCATATGCCGAAATATGGCCACGATGGGGCAGCGTCCGTGTGAAAGAGGCCGAAATAGAAGACCGACACACTGTAAATGCATAAAGTATTATTCACACAGCTAGATGATCAGTTAATCCTTTGCAACAAAATGGCTCAATATTATCTTTTTTTTTCCATAAAGACCAATTGAAAAAAGTAATTTTTCGCCAAAAATGAGTACAATGCAATCATATAAAAAATTTGCCTCCAAACGTGTACATAGCCTTTAAAGAGTTCAGCTTACTTCAGTGGAGCAGTTCTGTTTGCTAGGATAGACAAATAAAATGTTTGGATATACTGATAGTGAGCGCTGCATAATGGTACGCCAGGTCTCTATGCAAATATGATGTCCCCATGCAAACCACACCGGAGATATTTGCTTTGTATGATACAGTTATTAACTACTTCATTCCCAAATGTGTATATATAGTGATTACTACCACCATAGAATCCATATCAGGGGTACTCAACTAGTTTTATTAACGGTCCACATACCTGGGTATGAGATAAATGCCCCCATTAGTGCTCCCAGTAAGAATAATGCCCCCGTCTCTGCTTTTGCACAAACAAAAAAAAAAGCACTCTCCTCCATTTGCTCTCCACAAGTGGTGGTGGAGGTAAAGGCTGTACTAATGAGCTCTCTTCAATGGAAGCGCTCAGTAGGAACAGTCCGTACAGGAAAATACCAGCAATTAATATTGCCGATAGAAAAAAATTACCGGCGTCGCCACTAAAATACTGGCCTTGCTGGTGAGCTACTGGCCAGGTGGCAACTGTAGCAGTAGAGCAGCTACGGACCCCTTAATTTCAATGGGGCCAAAAAAGATGCAGACAGTACACAGTGTGCTCTCTTCTCTTTTGCGGCCCCGTTGAAATGAAGGGGCCCGCATCCAATCCACCAATTATGGGGATTGGATGTGGAACAAAAATACCATGGTGTAAATGGAGCCTTATCTTTATTTCACCATTAGGCTATACTTTCACACTAGCATTTTTGCTGGATCCGGCAGGGCTAAGCAAAAACGCTTCCGTAATAGTACAACCTTCTTTTGAGGCTGGCCTGATTGGCCGCCTATTCATTGGTGGCAGTGGTGATATCCATTTCCCTTCTCTAGCAGCACGTAAGTTTTCTTTGGAGCTTGAAGCTTCCTTTGGTGCTACTGCAGAAGAGGAGGGACTGAGTGCTCGGAGAGACAGCTTCCGCCATGCGCCAGATGAAAGCGCTGAGAGAGACAAGTCCCGGTGCCTGCATTGGGAGGTGCTTGTGCCCAGCTCTTTCCGGTGCACTGTCAGATTAGAAAGCAGCCTAAAGTGCTGCTTCCAATGGAAGGGATGGCAGGAGTCAGGACAGCTGGCATTCGTGGTCCGCCAGTTGAGTACCCCCGGTCTATATTGTTCTGTTTGCTTATGTGTTAAACCTGTTGCATGCATCTTTTTAAGGGAATATGTTATCAGAAAATGACCTATTGTTTAAATCAGATTTTTATGTTTATCATATTTTTAAACTAATGTTTGATGTTTTTAATTTTCCATGACAACATATATATTTTAATATCGACCATAAAATCCTGCAGTTTTCACACTGGCCACTAAGCCTAATAGTTCTTGGTCTGCACAGATTGCTTTACTGTAGTTATATATTCTAAACCTGCCTGTAATGGTTAGGAGGTATCGCCTCTGTGTATAGATAAGACTGGATTCTCTATTCACAATAGGGGTTTGTCAGATCTCATCTCTTCTTTCCTTGTACAATGAAATCTGCACAGGGCACAAAACATGCCTACAAAACTCTCCCATAGAAGTCAGTGAGGTGCCCTCCTGACCGTTGTGCCTGCCATAAAGCAATTTTCTTAATGCAGTATAAATGCTGTTGAGAACAGCTCAGGCAAGATGGCCGCCCCCATAATTATGTTCAGGATATAGAATAAATAATGATCAGAATATAAAACCAGATAGTGACATCTGCTTTTTAACTGGCAGATGCATTTTTTAGTGACACATTTCCTTTAAGGAAGAGGCTTCCATTTTCCACACAAGAAAAACATATTTGCCTGAAGTGACAAATTTCCTTCCTGATCGTTTACCAATTCTTCTACTACGTTTTGGACATCACCCATATTCATAACCTGTATTGTTATCTGGTCCTTTGGGGTTAGATCCCATCAGAGGAAGATTCCACTGCTTTAGATTTCACACCCATGGTTTTATTCCAGATCTCAGTGTAGATGGCCTGCTATGGGCTCATGTTCTACCTAGTTCAGATGTATTCTCTGTAGGAAGCAAGGCTTCTGGGGAGGTTATGGTGGAGAACAGAGGCACCATATGGTGGCTCCTGAATATGTAGCCATAGGGACTACGTGCATGAGACTGAATGCTGATGGTAGTGAATATTTGGCGCAAAGCATATCTCTTGCATGGACTGTTCACACAACATTGGTTGTCTCTGTACACAATTGCATGAAAACTTTGGTACAAAGTTCACAGGGAACAAACATTTTTGCAGACCAGATATCTTGACCTGAGTTTGACCCGATTTTCCAAGATGTGGTAATAGGTTGAGTTTCTATTTAACCTTTTGTACGCCGTATAATTCCTAATGTTTTCTCCCCCGTAATTGAATCTTACTTGAAATGCATCTGTTCATGGCATCAGTGTGAAGGAAGAGCTTTTCCACCGTATGTCCTTCCACAGCTGCATGTAACATATACCTACACATCAAAACTTCTTTCAAGTGAAAAGACGGTCGTGTCGCGCTACACTTCTTCCATCCCTCGAGTTCCTGTCAGAACAGACCACATCTCCAAGATTCCGGAGTTGTATTTAAATAGGCCATTACTGGTACATTTTGTGAGAATACTTTATTCTGTGTTTTAGTACGTGTAGTTTTTCATTCTTCCTTTTGGTTGTCAGAAGTTCAAAGCAACTTCTAAGGTTTGCTTTAAACATATAATTGAGTCAAAGAGTTGCGGTTTGTAAACCACATAAAAGTACTTTTACAGCATGTAATGGCTCTGTCTGTGCCTTCCAGAGACATATTGGGAAACCGTAATAATTTCATAACTGGAAACAAATAGCCAACAAATGTTCTAGAAGCTTTAATATCTTCAGGTAAAAAAACTATTACATTTAAGGAACAGTGTTTGCCAGATTTCATATTTTACACTTTTTTTATGGCGATATTTTAGTGACTAAAGCACTGATATCCTTAGGGTAGGCCTTCGGTATTTCATCAGTAGGGAACTGACCCCTGGGGACCTCTGCAAATTGACAGCATAACAGCCCCATCATTGCTTATCCAGGCAGAGAAGCTCATCCTAGTACTACAATTGGACCTCTTGTGTATGGTGTCCGTCTGGTCCTGTAATGAGGATCATCCTCCATGTTTTGAATCCCCAAATCCCTTTTGGTAAAGTTCCAACTTCAAAGTTCCTTTTAAAAAACATGATTTGGAATACCCTAAAGAAACATAATAGGAAGCAAATAAATGTGATTAGCTTCCTCTGTTTCTTGGCTGTGCCCAAACAGATGATCTACTTGAGTTCTTTTTAGATTTGATTGATACTTTAGTTTTTGAAATGAGTCATTAGATTTAGTGGAACACACTAGTTCAATGTAGAAATTTCTTTTTTGAAAAAAACAAAAAAAAAAACACATTCATTTATTCAGTTAATCAGGGATCCTTGCACACTGTAGCAGGCCCAAAGGTTGGGCAGCACACTTTATTGAGGCCATAAGGGGTAGGCAACACCCTTTAAATGGGTTGTAAAACTTAAAAAAATAAAATGAAAAAAAAACTATACTTCACTGCCCCCAACTGCTGGATTATGGATCCTTGTCCCTTTCACTGGTTTTCTGGTCCCGGTCTGTAAATTTCTGGATGACAGGGTCTTGTGCGCCACTGCAGCCAATGACGAGCAGTCATGTGTCCCCAAGCAACTACTGACCAAATGACGTTTTACCGCTTGGGAACACCAGTCATTGGTTGCAGCACCACTTTACCCTGTCTGGAAGCTTACAGGACAAGGACCGAAAGACTATAGTAGAGAATCGAGGATGGGGTTGAAAAAAGTAGAAAAAAAATGGGCAATCTCTAAAAATGGCTCAAAGGGGTGGACAACATCCCTTAACATGTGTCCAAGATATGTGCAACACCCTTGACATGGCAACAAGGGATGAAGAGTTCACCTTAACATGTCTGGTAGGGGTGAACTACTCTGTATGTCAATGACTACAGATTATGGATTTTTTTTCCCCCCGAAAACAGAAGGAAATGTCAAGCTCATAACATTTGTCGTTCCTCTTCAATACTCTTACTTGTTTACTTGTCTATTAAAGCAGCCCAGGAGCAGAGTACAATTTATAGGGTATTTTTAATAAACATGCTGTATTTATCGTATTACTGGATTAGGTCTAAGTAATAGCTGCCTTTTGGCATACCAATTGATTTTCTGCTGGAAGTTTTCAGGAAAATGAAAATGGATGTGCATATTATACATCTATATTTAGGTATACAAGAGAGGCTTAATTTCTAGTTTTCTAAGAGCAAACAGAAAGCAATTTATTGTGGGAGGTTTACAGTGTTTTCATGTTAAGAAATTTTCCATCACCACAGGAATTGGCAATTGCAAAGAAATTAGTCTTAAGACATTTTCAAAAGGAATGTTCTGTTGTGTGTGCACGTTCTCAACATTGTATTGCACAGCTCCAATAGGCAAGCTGCCTAAATGATCAACCTGAAGCAGAAAGTCCATTAAAGCATCCACCAAAAAATTATCTGCAAAAATTGAGGTAGTCTTTTCTCACTGGAGACACTTTGATCATATTGGCGAAATGGAATTGGCGATAAATGTTCTAGCTCTATCATGCGTATTGGATACCATAGCCGACGCTAAAGTGTCCCAGAGATTGCTTGACCTTGTACAACTGTGTTTTTATATTATGGATGGAACAACAACATCAGATTTGATGTATGTTTTTTATCAGTTCTAGCTTGACAGCATGGGTCCTCTAGACGTCTGATGCCCTCGTCTGTCTTCTCAGCAGGGAGTCCATGTTGTATAACGTTAAAATAACTTGGCTGTTTTCTTTCAACCCTGTTTGTGGGGTTCATTTGGTTTTGCAGTTCAGCTCCATTTGACGGAAATACGCTGAGCTGCGATGCCACAAAAGGTCTGTGGAAAAGTATGGCACGGTTTTTTGAAAGAAAGCTATACTATTTCTCCAATTCTGGACAACCTCTTTAAGGATCTTTGAAACTGTTAAACTGAATTTATAGTATTTTGCATTCAGTCTAAGAATGCCCATACCGGTGAAGGAATTTGCCCGTGCAACCTGTAGCTTAGGAGTTAAAGGTAAGGGCCCTCGTTTTACTCTTGAGATCTAATGAACAAGGTCATCTCTCACACTGAGCTGTTCAAGTCTTTAGCAACAGCTGGCTTGGTTCATTGGTACTTTCTGAGGAATTCATGGCTTTCTGTCCTCATGGAAACCAAGCAACAAAAGGCTTTTGTTGTGCCCTCATACACTAAAGATATCATAAAGCAGGCTCTCAGCTGTACGCTAATATATTTACCCTTTATTCGGCTCTTTATGTGCACCTGTGCAGGGTTTACTGATAAGGTGTCTCAGATACTAATGGCACCTAGTAAATCCAGCTAACTGTTTGCTCAGTAGCTCTGGAACATTGACTTGCAGTTGATTTAATTATCTTCATCTGGCTTTAGTCAGTTTTATTGAATATAGGAATATGCCATTTTCCTATGTTTAATGACATAAAGTCCATGTTTATTTTGCCTCCGTTGCGTTCCTACTTTAATATCCTCTAAGCTTTCCTGTTGTAGGTACGTTATCACGATGCTATTTTTGTGCCAATCCTCAGAACAGTGTCCATTGCTGTAATAGAACATATGGAATAGAGTTCTCACACCTAAATTTTAAGCATGGACCAGTTTCAAGAACGATCCTACATTAACTTATACCCTTTTCCATTTTGGCATGAATGATTTGTCCATGTTTTCCTTTACGTTTGACCTGCATTTATACCTTCAACCCTTTTTTTTTTTTTTTTTTTTCAGACCAACAGATAGACAAAAAAAAGTCAAAACATATAAGAGGCTTTTAACGCCTTCCCAACATCTACTGTACATGGAATGGAGCTAGCGCCATAGCAGTTTCATACAGCAGGCACCAGCAGCTAATGTCTGGGATTCTGGGTCAGGTCTGCTTTTTCCAGCAGAGATCAGGGATAGAGCCCTGTTCTAATAATGAGCCAGAGCCTAGTATATCCCAGTTCAGGCCAGCAGATGGCAGCACTGAACAGGGATGCAGTGATTTTTGTACAGAATAAGGGCTCATTCACACGATCATGGTTTGGTTCCGCATCAGAGCCTCATTTTTTGCGGACCCATTTACTTCAATGGGGCCGCAAAAGATGCTGACAGCACTCTGTGTGCTGTCGGCATCCGTTGCTCCGTTCCGTGGCCCCGCAAAAATTGAGTCATATCCTATTCTTGTCTGTTTTGCAGACAAGAATAGGCATTTCCATAAAGGGCCTTCCGTTCCGCAAATTGCAGAAGGCACACGGGCGGCTTCCATGTTTTTCGGATCCGCAATTTGCAGACCGCAAAACACGGCCCGGTCATGTGAACAAGCCCTGAAAGAGCATTTACCATTGTGGTCTACTTAGGGACCTAACAAAAAATTAAATAAAAAAGTTAAAAAAACAAAACTAAAAAAAGCTTGGAAAAATACAAAACTAAAATTGAAATCCCCACCCTTTCCCAAAAATAAACAGTTAAAAAATATATGGGCATTTCTGCATGCAAAAACACCCATACTTTAAAAAAGTTATGGGGGTCAGGTAAGTAAAAACTGGCATAATTGCAATTTTTTTTCCAATTCCACCCTTTTTGGAATTGTTTTCCGGCTTCCCACTACATCCTATAGAATAATAAATTTTAGAAAGTACAACTCGTCCTGCAAAAAACAAGCCCTTATACGGCTATGTGAACGGAAAAATAAAGTTATGGCTCTGGGAAGGCAGGGAATGAAAAACAAAAACACAAAACTGGAGAATAACTGCGTCTGGAAAGGGTTAACTGCTTCAGGTGAATACCTGCTTATGCCTTTAGTACATTCTAACATAACTGACAGTTTGCTGAAATGTTTTTACTTTATATGTAGATTTATGTTGAGAATAAAGTGTTCTTCTACATCTTAAGCAAGGCCTCCAGGGCTTCCAGAGCGGTTAGCAGTTCCTCCTGGAGTAGTGAGATGAGCAGTTTGATGGCATGGAATCTGGCAGCTCAAACATGTGCTAGACGAGTGTAGAGATGTGGATAGTTGAAAGGGCCTCTATTGATATTCACTGTATGATTGATAGTCCTCTGTTCTAGATCCAGAGACTTCCAGTTCCGTCACTTTCAATCATAATTGACCCAGAAGGTGCTTAGTCAAAAGAACTAAAACTTTTCTTTTAGAAATTCACTTTATCAAACCAATCACTTGTACTAGATTAACACACCTACTCAACCCGTGTCCTTTCTTCAAACTCTCTTGTAGACATGCTACTGTACCCTTTACTCTTAAATGACCTGCCCTGAGTGGTAATCGCCTTTGGCACTTCCAGTATTGGTGATTGCCCAATATCTAACCAAAAGTTGCTTTCACCAGTTATTATGCTGTGCAACACTGTCCAGGATACAAAGCCAGAAACGGAATAATGAAACCCAAGTTCATGTATCGGCTGGGTGGGCAGGCACTAGATATATGGTTAAAAAAACAGGAATAATTGGGGGGGGGGGGGGGGTTAGGGCCGTATTCTAGATTGTGATGTCAATTCTTTGCTATGGAAAAAATGTAAAAAATGCTGACCGTGGTGGTCGGGTAGCTTGCGACTTTGTTTCCCATAGAGAAGTTGCCCCCACACAGTTGTTAACTATCTGGCTTAATCTAATGGTTGTAATACTTGACTGGTTTTAATCAACAGCAACTATTCCTCTTGTCTGACTTTTGTAGTGTTCGTTCCTTATTGAGTGAAGTTCTTGCGTAATAAGGCAGAGGAAATCTCAAATAATGAACACGTCACTGGCCTTACCTAGAGTGTGACAGTATATCCTGTACACACAGTCGCTCCTTTGTTGCCTTTTGTAGGTGTGTATTACCTGTTCTGTGACGGTTTTCATATCTAAACCTTGTGGCGCCCATACTTCCTGATTTCAGTAGCATTTTTTTTTCTTTATTTGTCTAATGACTCAGTTCTCATTTTGCAGCCCTTCAAGAACCTCTTCACACTTTAACAATTCACCAGTCTCCATTTTGTTGCTACACGTTGTATATTTTATTTGTATCGTGTTGCTCTTATTTTCTTTAATTTTCAGCCTCTAATGTCCTTTTCTTCCCTTGTTCTCTTTTTTCGTTCTCCTTGTACATGCGTTTTTCCTCCATATGCCAGTGAATCCTCAGAGAGGTTAGTTGTGTCTGTGTGTGCACTTGATGTAACTGATTTATCTTAACACAAGTGAGACCAGAGAAAATATAGAGCCAGTTAAGAATTGCCAATCGTCTGTAAAATTGTATCCTGGGTTTTTCCATTTAGTAGTCTGTGTAGAGCTTTTAATAACGGTTCTTTAGCTGCGAGAATTTTCCCACAGTAAAGAAGAAAAAAAAATATTGCTGTCCTGTTAAAAGAAGAGATTCCTAATAATCTAGTTCAATTCGAAGGGGAAATACACCATTTATTTCTTTATCCTGCCAGCTTGGAAATGGCAACCAAATTGGGCCTTTTGCAAATGTGTCATTATAATTGAATTTTTATCTTTTAATCCACTTTTGTAAGCAACTTTAACGGTATCTAAGATTACAGTATGAAGAGAGAGCATGGTATTATAGACTAAAGTGGACCTGTCACTATGAATTAACTTCTGATGAAATATTACATTATAGCTCGACGCTGGCCTGCTCATTTGTCTTTGAAAAATGTTTCATTCCTTCAAACTCAGCCTCCACCATTTAATTCTTGGTTTTCTTATAGACTTACTGTCCCATATCTTATAATTTTGTGATTTCAGCAGAAAGTTAGGGTCAGCATAGCAGTGGCTGCAGGACTATTTGATGGCATATTATAGTCTCTAATAATCCAGTCCAGGCAGCTTTCAGACCATGACCCAATATTTAGTGTTTTCTCTGTCCAATTCTTTCGATACCAGTTGTCTGGTAGCCGCTCCCCTATCCTGCCGTGATAGTTTAAATAGACTTTACTCATACCAAAAGGGTATGAGTACAACGTGTATTAAACTGGCAGATTTTCTGCCAGGTGATCGCAACGAATGTTCATAGTAACGCTAGTTTACGATCATCTGGCAGTGTAATACTGCCGCAAATTACTCGATAAACAAACACTTGTTCATTGGGCATGCTGAAAGATCACGATTTGCCAGCGGCAGATCATGCTGTGTAATCGGGATCCACTGCCGGCAAATAACTAGACAACATGCGGACGAGCGATGGCATATCGATCGCTCCTCCTCTTACTGAGGAGGAGATTGCTGCATATAATAGCAGCAGTCTCCTCCACTGGAGAGCAGGCGATTGCTGGGAAGGAATGCTTCCCTACCGATAATCCCCTGATATAGGATAAAGGGGTATTGGCTTTCAGGACCCCAGTTGATAAGTTGTTGGGGCTGCTGTGCTCGTGTGATCCCTGTGGCTTTTCCTTTTGGCCTGTGATATCATGCTCATATATCACATAGCCTTTCTGCAGCTCAGTCCCATTCCAGTTAATGGGATTGAGCTGCACAGGTACAGCCACAATGCAATCAATGTAATCCATGTAACAAATCGATTTTCCCTGAAATGGCATTAAAAATCAAAAATCATACTCGCCACACCCATTTGAGCATGAAGAGGCCGCCACAGCCATCTTGTTTGATCCCGAGTGAAATCTCATGCATATTGATGTATGAAATCACCACAGGCCGCGTGGGATTTCGCACAGAATCTTCAATCAACATGGTGCTCAAAAAGGATAAGGTGAGTATGATGTATTTTTTACTGATCAACCCCAGGAACCCCTACACTTTTTTTTTTTTTTTTTTGACGCCACGGTCAGCGATGAACATGGCTTCTAAAGGGCTCAATAACTGAGGAGGGGTTCCCCTGTCATGATGCCCACTACTCACAAAGAAATGCGCTTTGCGACAAATTAATTGCTCACAAAGCGAATTTCTTTGTGAAATTCGTCAAAGCAGCCAAATCGAAGTTTTCTAAACTTTACATATCTGTTTTGTTGTTTTTTGTTTTTTACCATGGATTTATTATTGTGGACCAAAACTTTGGATGCTAACTCCTGCTGGTTGATATTAAAGGGGCTTTTTCAGGATTGGAAGAAGAAAAAGGTCTGCTTTTTACAAGCAGAGCACCACTTTAGTCAAAGGGCTGTTTATCTTTGCACATTACCACTATTCAAGTGAATGGGGTTAAGCTGTAATGTCAGACCAAGACCATGGAGAAGAAGCATTTTTGGAGTTTTTTTTTTCCATCCAGAAAAATTCCATTTAAGGTTAGTTATCCTGCATAGATATTCTTAAAAAAAACATTATATGAACTGACATTTGTTTTAAATGTTGCCCATGTAGACTGTCACTTCATTATCTATCGATGACCATTAGGAGTATATATCCAGTAAACAGTTTAAATAAGGTAGGTAGAAACTTGTTTCAAGTACCAGTATGGATTTATTTTTATTTGTTTTTTCTCAAAGAGAAAATAAAAATGTATTTGTGGGAAAAATTACCCATCATTGCCTCTGTTACTGCTATGCCAACAATAAAGTGTAGTGTTATCTTCTAGTAGCTTGTATCAAGTAGGGTTTGTGTAGGTGTGAAATGAGCTGAAGACCTCTTTTTACAAAGACATTTCTAATACTGAGTAAGAGGTTTAGGGTCACAGAGATTTTTTTGTTTCCTCTGTTCTGCTAGGATTTCCTGTATAGTGACCAATTTTGCACATAGTTGTTGAAGACTCCATTGTATTGCTTTGATGCTTGCAGAAAAAGAATTAGTTGAACTTGCTATTGTGTGATAAGAGAGATCTTCACGTATGGAAGTGAGAGAAAAATCAGAGTTTTCTGCCTTGCTGAGCCTCAGGAGAGGGAAATACAATTAACCTGTTTATCGAACACTGCCTTTCTACTTTCATGTCCGATATCACTATCTCCTCTTCTACAGTCTTATCTCCTCTCCCCCAAACTTATCACCGTCCTGTCCTCTTCTGTCAGAGTCAGGCCCACCTTCCTGTTGCTTTGTATTCCATGTCTCCTCTTCCTAACGCCCCTCATTTCCAGCTAATATTTGTAATTCATTTTGCGGCCTGTGCCAACGTGTCCACCTTTGCCTTCCTCGCCCGCCTCAATGTATGGCTAAGCTCTGCTGCGACTGTCAAAATCTCACTTTGATAGAAATTGCCCTGCCAATGACTCTTTCTGTGGAATCTAATGATCCTTATCTGACGCTACATTTTAATTACATTGGAAATTGCACGGAGGGAAGCGGTGAATGAAACGCCAAGAGGTCAGCTTGAGTCGGGGCTGGATTTGGCAGGTTCTAGGGGGAACAGAATGGCATGTCTTAAGATTTTTCTTGCATTTGCACGCCGTGTTAACTGTTTGGTGGATTTAGCTGATGTTTTAGCATGCCTAGGCATAAATGAGGTTTTGTTTGAGAGTAGTTACTCCTATTCCATCCCCAGATAATATGGTCTTAACTTTCATTCTTTTAATCTGCAAAAATATCTCTTTACTTGGATATTTGTTAGGAGAAAGGTGTACATTTTTAAAAATTATTTTAGTTTGTGAAAAAGCTGTCAAATTGCTAGATCAAAAGTTCTCTTTACTTTGGCATCTTTTTTAGTTACTTTTGAGTTTTTTCTTAGCATTCATTGAATTAATTTGTAGAAATTGGTACATGTTCGTGCAGCATTTTTCATTTATAATTAATAGTTCATTGATTGATAGGTAAGATCATACAACATGATACAACTACAAATTTAGTCCAATAGATGTCTATATTTTGGTTGTACATTGAAGTGTCAAATTGGCACCTTACCGGGAAACATTTCACTCATCAGATCCACAATATATTGCGCACATCATAAGGATCAATGCAAAATTATTTAGATTTTTTTAAGATGTTGCTTGTGTTAATCCTCATTAATCATCTCTCCAGTGTGTCTGTGTCCATTGCTGAAGATCCTAGCAAGGTCAATCAAATTGAAAATAGGCCACATCCCCTTTCCTTTACTTTGTCTTTGAGCTTTTGATGTATGGGTGATCTCTTTTTGATTTCCCGATGTACTAATCAAGTATGCTAAGGCAAATTTTTGTAATCCTCTGCAAAAAAATCTACAATTATTATTTTTTTTACTATCCCTATAAACATTACCAACCAGAAATTAATCCCGGGTAGGCACTTCAATAACATTTATCTGCCAGGAATCTTTATTAGGCAAAGCCAAGTAAAGTTTCCGATGGATGACACAGATTTCAATTAGTTGGTAACTAATTACCACGATTGCTCATTATCAATCTTATTCACCGGAATACATGTGTGCTTGTTGCCAGCTTAAGGCTTTGACATTATGGAACAGATTTCTACTGTCTCTTTCCAACTGCACAGTTGGTAGGAATGAAGTATGAAAGATGTAAAATATCTCAAACATAGAGAATGTAGAAGCGGGTTAAATATAGGTAGCATGTGTATAGCATTGCTTACGTGAGTAGATATCTACGTAATAGGGTTTTTTTCTTTTGTACTTGGCCCTACATTTCCTCTCATCTTGAAGGTAGGTGGTGGTGGTCTGTGGGAGTTTGACCCTTCCAGTAATGAAGTAATCAATACAAGGGAGCAGAGTATAAATATCCAGGCTGTTTAATCATCTCGCCCTGCTAAGCACCATGCTGTGAGTTCACCAGCTCCTGCTTGGCACAGCTAGCATTCTACATTCTCAATTATAGAAGAAAATCAGGGCCTCAAAGAAAATTGATAGAAGGAAAGAAGTTGTGCTCCTGCTGGTTTCCGGGCTCCTTTGCTGCCTGTACCCAGCACTTATGAATTCCATTCTATTTTCTTGCAATTCTTAATATATTTATTTCTCTAGTCTTCATCATTTTCTTATAGTTCTCTTAGTTAGCTTGATAATAATAGCCCACTTGAAGAATATATTCAGTATAAACAGCTTAAGCACTGTCCACGTGCTCAGGATTGCCATGTTTTAGGCATGGATTCCCTGACAGGATCTGTTGACAGCAGTCAATGCTTTTAACACCTCCGTTCACATGCATACGAAAAGGAACAACGCAGAATAATAAACGCGGAATAATCAATGCACTGCAGACTTTAAAATCCACAGTAAGTTACTTACTGCCATGGATTCTGCACAGAAAAGCCATATATTGGCTAAACTGAATTACAAGAATGCTAATTCATGTGCAGATCCGCTGGCCAGTCCATGGCAGGAATCTTTTTGAGTTGGATTTCTTATTGCAAGTTCTCTAAAAGAAAATCCTATGGCAAATCTGTGCAGTATGAACATGGCCTTTCACGTTTATAAACGGTATAAAGGAATTGTGCATCTGCGTGTAAGGTAATGGCAAGCTATACTTTAAATGATGACATAGGCATTCTGGGCAGATTATCGGGAACACTCATTCCTTATAATTTACCTTCTTAAATGTGCTGACGATCACCCCACAAATGAGCAAATGCTCATTTTTTGGGTAATCCAATAGTTTACACAGCTCATAAAATTATCATTTGTCACCAGCACATCACCCGTGTCAGTAGGGATGTGTTGCCAACAAACGGTGAAACTGTATGGCTACAAACTATCGTAGTAAAGATTGTTCGCCCCCCATAGAGGCCATATAATCGCTGCGTGTAAATTCAGACAAATGAATGGACAATGATCAGGACTGAACGGTTCCTTCTTGATCATTGCCCTGTGCATATGTCAATGTTGATAAGCCCTTTCTTACTTTTATGCATGTTACAATTTGGTTGGTTAAAAAGGTTTGCTAGGAGTACAATTTTGCCTTTCTTCAGGATAGGTCCTTAATGTCAGATCAGTAGGGTCTACTCCAGTGCCCCTGCAGATCAGCTGTTTGAATGGACTGAGGTTCTCCGGCCATAGTCTGACTATGCTATGCAGTCATAGTCTGAAATGCGCCTCCCCTACTCACTCTTGGATGGGTCAGCGTTGATACGCAGTCTGTCTTGGACACTCGAGGAGGTTGGCAGTGCATCACTATGCATAGTATAGTCAGCGACTATGGCAACCATTTTACTGGGAATCAGAATAGAGGAAAACCGGTAGGATGGATCATGTGTTTGGTCAGCATTTTAAGCCGCATCTTTTTACAGCTCTTCCTGTTTTTGACCACATTATTTCTGTCTATTTTTAACCAGTTAAATGAATTGTTCATTTCTCTTCCATTTTCACATCTGGACAGCAGTTCCATGCATGAGGAGAGCCGTTCATAAGTGCGCACACATACCTAATTACTAATTACACACAATTGCATTATAAATAAATATTAACATACAGCAGCGATAGTCTGTAAGCACTTGGCCTGTGACCCTTTGATTACAGCCTGTGACCCAGCGGCGACTACAAGCTGATTTGAGATTCACTCTGGGAAGACATCCAGTCTAGCGTAACCAATCACAGGTATCTTCCTCCAGCAAGTCAAAAGCTTAATAGTATTTGGTTACCACTGATGCGTGCAGAATTTCATCAGTCTCTCACAGCTGGCAGGCTCAGTCTTCATAGAAGATTTTTTTTTTCTTCTTGAAACACTTTTGATTTTCCTTTTTTATGGAGTGACTGTCATGTCGCACTCTGTGGAGCAAACATTCTATATAATTTAGGTTGAGATCACCCTCCCGGGCTTTGACCTCCCAACAAAGGAAGTCATTTCAAGGTCTGACTGTGTAAATGACAAAGATTTTTCGACTTGAGGGAATCTGCAACTAGGTTTATGCCACCCTATCTGAGGGCAGCATAATGTAGTGACAAAGAACTGATTATAATGGTATCTCCTACTTTTTTTGTCTTTTCCATAAAATTGCTCTCTTAGGTACAGTGTGACTCCTCTCAATGATGTGTGTAGTCCTCGATGTTTATGTACTGCTGACTCCCACAACCCAAAAGCTACTTGACAGCAACCTTCCAATGTGCAGCGAGCCCCAGAAGAACCAGTGCGTAGGATGGTAGTGGTAGTGGCCCTGATAAGGTGTTGTCACAGTGTACTCCTTCGGGTATTGCTTTCTGGGGATTGATGCTGTTGAAATGTAGTTTGAAGAATCAGGCCAGAAGTAACATATAGAACTCTCTTTTTACATAGTGCAAAATATACATTCTGGCACAACCAGCAGTATTAAGTACAAAGTGCAGATTCTGGCAGCATGGGGAGGTATGGTGGCTGTTTGGATGACAATTGATTGGCACTAACAGGCACTTGTGGATATAGGTTTCCGCTGTAATACAGACTTGATGCTAGTATGTCCTAGCAGTGGTTTAGGTGATGGGTGACTGAGCCATAGTCCCTCACCTTTCAGCACTTTCTTTAATTTGGCTAATCACTCTGCTGTCTTGACACTGATTCTTTCTTGAAGCTGTGTTCTTGATTTTGCTGATCCCTCTGGAGTGTTGGTCTCACAGGAGAATTAGATCTGGTTCCTAGGAGTAGGAGCTCTCACATGTACTACCTCTCCCTTCCCCGTCTACTCAGGAACTCCCCCCTCCTGGCAGGAAGCAGAACCAGCCCACTCCTACCAAGAGGGGAGGAACAGGGAGATTAGCCTTGCTCCTGCCAACCATTGCTAACCATTTCTCTTGCTGGAATAAATGGCCAATACATTAAAATACATAACAATAACATAACTGTGTACAGTTGCAGATATACCCAGGTCTGGGGTACTGCACATGTACAATAATAGGGAGAAAGCTGTGGTAGAGCAGAGGAAGCTGACCAATCGTGGATACGAAGACTACACTTTCACTGTGCACCTAATAGTGTGATATTTATGGAAACTACTGCAAAAGAAAAAGGAGTAAGTGGCAACAAGCTATAATTGGGATGTCTGTCTCTACTTTATGCTGTCCTCAGATAGAGGAACATAAACCTGCAGAACGGACCCTTCTACGCATTATAAGATTCACGTAGGCAGAAATCCACTTTAAAACCTTGAAATAACTTGATTTCACCAAATGAGCAGTTGTCAAATTTGCATTTCGTTCATTTTTATTCATGTATGTAAAGCTTGTTTAAACACAAATCCATTGTAGTTGTCTGTGGACTGTATATTAGGGAAGGATAATGGCCTTGGAGGTATAGTAGTGGTAGATTCTGCATTATCTAGGTTGCTCTGATCTAATTATCTCATTGTGTGTTCTTCACACACATATACTGTCAGGAAACCATGGAGCTGGATGAAATTAAGAAGGTAGGTGAGGAAAAGAGAAGACCCATTTTATAAATTCTATATTGGGACCAGTCAGCAGGATGAACCTTATTAAAGCAGGCATACTGCTCAGTAGGATTTATCCTGATGACTAATATGATACCTCAATTGTTAAATTCTGTTGCTCCATTCAAGAAAAAAATGTTTTATTCTATATGCAAATTAGTGCTTCTGTTCACTGTGGGGTAGACGTTAGCTCCTCTACGCTCTTCGGCTTTTTATAACAGAGCTCAGTTCTTCTGATACAGAGCCCCAAGTACCTTGCATAGATATAAAGGATAATATTTGTGCTACCTGCAACCACCACTAGAGGGGGCTTAGTGAATACATTTATATTGAGTTCAATGGGTAAATGGCAAGCTCCCCCTAGTTTCAGCTGTAGGCAAATTTTATCTGAACTCTGTTTGGCTCTGAATCAGAAAAACTTATTTCTATCTGCTGTAAAGATGCAATAACAAATCCAAATTTCAGACCCATTTCAGTTAAAATTAAGAGATTTTGAGAATTGTGCCTGAAGTGAAGAACTACAGAAGATAACACGTTAGAACAACATGTTTGGCAGTTTCTTTGTGAGATCCAGTCCTTTTTATCTGTTGGAGATACCATTTGATCAGTATAAGATTTGAGACTTGGAACTATCAAAGCCCAATGCAAAATAACGACATAATTGTGCATAATGTAGCGCTGAATTAGCTATGGGTAATGGCAGGTTTTAAGGTCACCATGCATTTCACCTACAGCAATATTTGGTAGGACGTATGCCTATGTATGCCTGTCTCAAGAATGTAACTGATTAGTCTTCTACAATATAACCCAACTTAATTACGTAAAATGAGATCAAGATATACACTCCACTAGATGATCAGAGTAGTAGTATGTTTGCAGTGCTCTCCTCGAAGCATCATGTTCTGGTAGGACGTTGAGTCTTTCGGGAAGGATGCAGATGTTTGAACCTCATCTAGTGTTACTTGTTTATGCCATTGATGTGTAAATCGCTGTGTTCTATTTTACATGCGAGAAGGGGCTTTTCAACACTACAGTTGCCGACAAATGATATACTGTCAAACTCATTAAAGATGCACAATTAATAGTGTTTCATAGCAATAAACCTGTCTTACATAGGTTAAGTAATTATATATGCATGTGTATACGTAAAATGCGTCTAAGCCGCTTAATAAGAAGGGGGGGTACAACACGGAAGAACCTTCTTAATTAGGGAGGAAGTAGGTAATTGCCCTTCACGGAGAAAGCTTCAAACAAATAATTTTTAATCAACAAAACAAAATTAATTAGAACCCGAGCATCACTCCCTCCTAATTAGGATTCTTAGCAGACTCGGCTGAGGAACATATCAAGGGCTGTTTGTTCTGCAGCTTGTTTTGGCCGCAACACTGATTTGCATGGGGATCATGACCTGCTCTTTTCTACACCAGCTTTTGGCCAGTGGATGATGTGTGTGCAGACCTTTCCTCCCCCAAAATTTACGTACATTTTGCACCTTTGCAGTGCTTGCCATTCATACGTGATCAGCAGCTCCCTCCTGCAGTATATCTGACCCATGAGTCTCCACCATACAGTGTGTGGTCATTCCCATACACAGAGGCCATTAGCTACGTTGAACTCCTGCGTGGTGAGCTCAGCTGCAGAGGGATTTTTGCATATGCTTCTTGAGTTTCATAATGGAATGGTTCCACTTAAGCAAATGCTTTTTAGGGTTGTATATTATCTGGATTTGTACAGGTTGATTATGAATTAAGATATATTAAGACTGTGCTTAACAATATGCAGATGCTAAATGGTTAGTAGTCAAATGTCTATACCTGTATGGTAATATGAACATAAATATGTGTATGCCCTGTACTTTGAGAATATCCTCTCATCATTGAGTGTCCGACACCTGGGACCCTCTCCATTCAGCTATCTCACAGCTCTACTAGGCCAGTGACTACACATTCTTTGGTCATGCGGCCTAGGCGCAGCTCAGCCCCATTCAAGTGAATGGGGCTGAGTGTAATGCCAAACACAGCCGCTTTACAATGTACTGTGCTTGGTAAGCTGCGAGAAGGCAGCGGCGCTCACAGTAACTTCTCAAACAGCTTATAGGCGAGGGTCCCGGGTGTCAGACCCCCACCAATCAAATACTGATGACCTGTCCAGAGGAAAACCCTTTTAAGGTTGGCCGAACCTGCAAATTCAGTATGTGTATGAGATGTTTAGCGGATGTTCATTTGACAAATGTTGTGATAAAAAGTGGTTGGACATGTTGAACTTCAATATGCCTGATCTTTTTTTTTTCTCATAAGTTAGAAGCTACCATCAAAGGAGCATGGCAGTGGCTTAAATCCCTTCCCATTTTCAGGTGTATGGCCAGCTTATGACCCTAACGAGCCTCTTTATAAATTATGGAGGAGTCATCGTGTAAATACAATGCTAAATGTTCGGAATTGAATATACCATCTCAGTATTACTCTTCATGAACCATCATAAGTTAAATCTGTCTTATCATGAAAAACCTTTTCTGTATACCCCATTAGGACATCTCAAAGACATAGGGCTTCGAGGCCTGCTCGGGACTTCCCTCTATGAACCAGATCAAAGAGTGACTAACAAATTGTGACTCTTATGGCTTGTCTTTGTATTGTATATTTAGCCAATCATTTGAATGACTGGCATGTAATAACAGGCAGCTGGAGGTCTGTGAATTCTTATCTGTGAGGCTTTAACATGAAGAGGTGTTGATCTCTTGAGACCACCTTTCAAGAGCTGGCTGTTGACCAAAAATGACTGGATCATTGGACTTAGAGCGAACTCCACAGCGCCGGTTACGTTGATATTTATTGTTGTTTTATCAGATATATTCCTTTTCTGGTGTGTTAGGGTGCATAATAAACTTGTTAGTGTGTCGGGAGGGGTACCGTGGGAGCCACAGTTCGTGCATACACTCAGCTTGTTCATCCAGAGCCTGGAGCCATGAGGTGAGATGTGTTGGCTGGACCACATAAGGCCAGGCATGAGATTGGTAATTACAGTAAAACAAATATTCCATTAGCCTTATTAGTGTCTCTGGGGCCTCAATTAAGTCATTGTTATCTTAGCCACTACTCCCGTTATGTGGATGGTGACAGGTAGACTCAGTGGTGCCATCCCCACAGGTGATCTCACATGTAGTCTCAGGTAAGGGGATCGGCCTCAGGGAAATAGTCACCAATGCATAATTAGTATTGGTTGGGGGTGTTCCCAGGGGGAAGTGCTGAGACCTGGGGGTGGCGTTGGGGTACTTAGGACTCTGACTAGGGGATGAGGGGGGTTGCTGGTTGGTGTTGGATCCATGCGCTTTGTTTGTAGTGTCCATCATCTGGATAAGAATAGGACGGGGACTGCAAGATATACTGGCAGGTGATACTAAATCTGTGGGCCAACATAAGACGGTGGAAGTTAGTGGGTATAGCCTGGTATGGGGCAATAGAACTACAGGTCCCTCCCAGCTTGGGATATCGTGGACTGGGTCTCACAGGGTGTCTGCCCAAGTTTACAGGGTTGCAGCTTGTCTGGGCTATCTATCTCAGTTTGCTGTATAACTGGGGATAAAAGAATAAAGACTGTTGCATTGTTATCCTGCCTAGGTGATTAATTCGACCCTCCGCCTCACACTCAAACCACCCCATTAAATGTATCTGATTAAGCTCCATTTTCATTTCCAGTTATCATATTAGCAAGCCATTCATCAGGCAGCTCCCTCACAAGCATTGCGGCAGCATACTAATGCAAGCACCAAGACCCTATTTATCTACTGTAAGGGTAAGCAAGGATAGGGCCACCAATCAATGCCACTTTTTGGACTGATTCTTTTTTTTTTTTTTTTTTTTCATGATGTAGATGTTTATGAAGGCCTAAAAATGGATCTCAATGAGTCCAAAATGTCGCCTGCTGTTTATGCCACTCGGTGTCGGACTGTTTGTTTGACCTACCAGAATAAATTGTTTTTGGGGTCCCAACTGTTTATCATCAATAATGTCTGATAGGTTTTAATTAAAAAAATAGACCCTGGTTGCAAGTGGTCATCTCCAAAGGCAGCTCCAAATGGGTCTTTCTCCTGGACGTTTGGGTCCTATTGCATCAGAGCCTGGGCCCAACCAAGGATCCTCTGGTGGGCCAGTCTGACCATGATGCCACTGGACTATGCATCATATGACGAGATTATAGTAAATATGATCTACTATCCTATAAATGCTAGGGTTCCTAAAAGTACTTCCCAGCTTATATAACAAAAGCCCTTCTTGCTAGTCTGTATGTGCACTTTAATATACACATGTATAAATCTCCTTTTTCTGCATTTTCTTCTATTTTCACCAGCTCAGTAGTTGCAATACATTATGTCTGGCAGCGGCGGTGATTAAATGTTATAATTTACTTTGGTGCTGTGTAGGGTTATACATTTCAAAAGAGATCATTAAATCTGAAAGGAAGAGAAACAAGCAGGTATCTTGGAAATTGGGTCGTTTTTCTGCATATTTATAGCCCGTTCCATTCTGTTTGAATGTAAACTAAGGAGAAGTTTGGGTCCAATTTGAAATTATTATTCTGCTTTTAATAATACAGGAGTCGGCTGTAGAAATCTAGATAGTGTCAAACTTTTCATCCAAAGTCTATTAAGGCGTGTAGCAATAAAGCAATGGTAATTTAAATGCATAGATGTAGTCTATAAATATTAACGATGTTAAGGCAAAGTCTGGAAACCTGGAGAAGTCACAAAACGCATCTTTTTAACCATTCAACATTATTGTTCTTCTGCATTACAACTCCACATGTAATATGGCATTAACTGTTTCTACGCCCCATGATTCCTCAGCCTGACTAAGTCATCTTGTAGCTAATGAAAGTGACAGTTGATATGTCTTAATTGAGACGCTCAGCCATGAATTAAAGAACATCTGCTTCATGCCATAACAGCGGACTTTTCTTTTTAATAAACAATATACCGTTGGCTGGGTGAATATCTTCTTTCCTTCATTTGTAATGCGGGTTCTCATATTAGGTGATCTAAAATGGATTAAATTGAAAATGTAGACAAGCTGGACTACCTGCATCAGGTAGCGTTGCAGGTAGAGCTTCCAAGTTATCTCAAGGTGAGCACAGAAGACTGGTCTGAGTGTCCATGCTAACTACTGCCCCTTTAAAGATGCCCACAATGGGCTCATGATCATTGGAAACTGACCATGGAGCAATGGTAGAAGGTGGCTTGGTCTGATTATTCACATTTTCAGTTATATTTTGTCGATGGCCAAGTGCACATTTGTTACTTTCTTGGAAGAGATGAAGCCACAACACAATATGGGAAGAAATCCAGCCAGTGGAGGTAGTGTGATGTTCTTCACCTACTTTATCATTGCCACAGACCAATCCTACTTGTTCATGGCACTGGCACTCCCTAATGACAGCCTCGTTGAACATAGTTGTGCAAATTTACTAAGCCTGTAGATAGTGTAAACTTAGACTGTCTAGACATACACCACATTTATCACTGTGACTCCCACTTCTCCCCAGAGGGACCTGTGAAGAGTTATGCCAGCTTCCTGCCTCAGTCATGGGCATAGCTATAGGGGATGCAAAGGTAGCAGTCGCTACCGGGCCCAGGACCCTGAGGGGGCCCAAAGACCCTTGTGCCGCATAAGAAGACACACAAAGCACTGAGGCAAGGGGAGCCGAAGCTGAACTCTTGCACCAGGGCCCATGAGCCGTTAGCTACGCCCCTAGCCTCAGTGGTGCCATTTTCCCAAGCGACATGTGTCCCAGCAGGGATGTGTCACTTGGTAATATTTAGGGGGTACTGTCTCTCCTTGGGGAGAGCGTCTTAATCAGCGTGAGGAGGTTTATCGACCATACATGCTCCTCTGGAATTCTGAGAAGAAAGGATTGCAAATGAACTGTTAACAAGCACTGCTGCCTCTAAAGCCACCAGATGTAAAGTGGCTATCCTAAAAGTCAACGTTTGACCCTTTAAATAGACCTTAATGACTCAGATATTAAATAAGTCAGCACCTCATCTGCAGACAGCTGTTTCAGGGTGATTGCCCTTCATCATGGCAGAGCAGAAAGTGATGGCTTAACTGGGTGATCGGCCGGTCAGGAGTTGGGGGGGGGGGGGGTACTATCTATGTCACTGCGGAGGCCAATCATTGTCTGCAGTGGCAGATATAAGACCATCCATGCAACACATTTACAGGCGGGGACAGGACGCCTGTAAAGACAGATTGGGAGCCATGAGGCTGAACAGAATAGCAGGGAGTGGGTAAGTTTAGCTTTCTTCACAGGTCCTACAGAAGTGGCATTTAAAAAAAAAAACTACAACTTATCTGCTGTTAAATATCTTGTTACTAAATACCTCAGGGTACCTTAAGAGGTCTTGTGTAGTCAATGTCTCAGTTGGTCAAAGCTGTTTTGGTGAAACAATGTCAACCTACAGGATTGCCTTGCCAGCAAGTCTAAATTAATAAATTCCAACATGATAGGTGTTGTAGTTTTGCAGCATGCAAGTTGCAGGTTAAACTTCATTTATCTAGAACATTAAACTGGCTGTGGCCACTGAAAAAGAGGATGTGCTAAGCTGGTCCCCCTGTTACTTAAAAGATCTTGCATAAAATGTCTACTAAAAACAAAAAAGCAATTGCATAATTCAATTTTAGAGGCGTATTCTGACAAATAGCATGTGTGGCATATTCACTGGATTTATAAAATATCTGATTCATGAAGGGATTAGTAGAATTTAAGTATATGGGAAATACAGGTGAGCTCTTTTCATCATTAGTATGAGCTGAATCGCCAATGTTCTCTTCTTCTTTTGCTTTCATTTAAATTCAGTATTCGGGACATGCTTTTAGACTCTGAAAACACAAGCCATACACAACCAGTGAAACATCTATTTAATTTCATGTGGAAATTAGTGTTGAAGAATAATAGTGATTTAATGTTAATCCCGCATTGCTCTGTTGTAGGAATGGATTAGGTTTGTAAAGAGTTATGTTCTGGTTCTAGAAACAGAACGTATCAGTGAGTTTTGTATGGTGGGGGTGGCAGGCGAGGCCGGCTGCTGCTTCATTCCAAATCCATTAATTGCTGGGATTTATTGAGCTGAAAGCTCGGCCTTAAAACACTGAGAACAAGTGGTGCTATTTTAAGCATGCTGATAGCATCCCAAGCTCTTGGAGGCTCTCTAACACCCCATAATCCTAAACAACAAAAGCTGCCCTGTTTTTTGGAAACTATGCTCTGAGAAGAGACTAAGGTGCAAATCAAGACACTTTACCTCTTCCCCTGACAAGCCCACATACTGTAGGCTTGTAGAGATTAGTCATGGTGGGGACTGTTAATCATTCCTGTGTCGAGAAATCTATTAACATAAGGTGTGGGAAGCTGCAAACATTACGCACATACACTACCCACCACTTACAAGTGTTGTGTGCCCACTTTCATCCTCCAGATTACAGCTACATCTCGTTCTGACACCCTCATAATCCGTTACTGCAAAATCCCACTTTCTATCAGAGAAATGTAAGGTAACGTCTATGCTGATCATTGCTACCTCCCACTGACACATCGACATGGCAGTCCTCCTTCAACAGAGCTGAATTCCATAGATACAGATATGTTCCCACCATGGGCAGCTACTGAACAACGGGGTTCGAAACCCTGCCAATGTCCATGCTATGACGAGTGACCGTAACATTTCTAAGCAGATGCAGCACTGCCCGTTATGGAATACATCAGAAGCTACTGAATGATTTTGCTATGAAGCTGCTGCATATAATACAGCCTAGCTAATTGCTTTGTCCATTGACAAATCCAGTGCAGCTTTCCCTTTTCCATGCCAAAAGGCGGAGGACATCCACCATTTTTTATATTATTTTTATATTTAATAACATCTTGCACCTGATGAGTTCACCCCTGCTACATCTGCGTTTACCAACTGGATAAATGATTAACGTGTGAACTGTGAGTGAACCACGGCAGTCAATGTGCAGGAAATGGCTCATAGGAAGGACAGCAACCTAAGAATGTAGATGTATGATGTAGTGTTCTGATGAGCAAAAACAAACACGGTTCTAGTGATGCATCAACGAGCTAGATAAGGAGTGGCAGTCCCAGACAGTTAATGGAACCCATTTATGTAGGTTGGTCCACACAGATAAGCTTTTGATGCACTAAAAACAGCAGCGTAAGTGTCTTGTTATCCGTTTCTTAAGACCTAGCGATCATACAGGCGATTGTCGGGAAGAAAGCGTTCCTTCCCAGCAATCGCCTGATCGCTAGTGGAGGAAACCACTGGTAATACATGCAGCAATCTCCTTCACACTATGGAGAGGAGCAATAGTTATACCATCGCTCGTCCCTATGCTGTCTAGTTGTTTACCGGCAGCAGTGATTAGACAGCGCGATCGGCTGTTGGCAAATCATTATCTTTTAGCAGGCTGAAAGATCACGATTGCCCGATTGAACGAGTGTTTGCTCGCTCATCGGGTAATTGGTGGCAGAATTGCACTGCCTGATGATCACTAATGAGCGTTACTAAGAAAGCTCATTAGCGATCATCCGGAAGAAAATCTGCCTGTGTAATACAACCTTTACCTTTTTACCAGACAGTCCTATCTTGTTTTTTCTCATTACCGAATGATTTGGTGAATGCAGATGTCAGAGTGACTATGGTAAATATTCGTAATCTAGGTTCCTAGGAACTGCTGTGCTAATGTTGGGTGTTAAATGTCAAAAACACCTATATGGTGCTGTTTGCATATGCCATATTTCAGTGGTTTTCCTCCACCATTCCAAAAACAGTATTGATAGATTAAAGGACTACCTATGAGATAATAAACTGCCTTGGTGGAGTCAATGACAGCAATATATGTACAGTGCTGTGAATATGTTGGGGCTACATAAGACCTGCCGCATAGGATGAAAGGGGGACACCGCTCCCCAGCAGGCTCTGCTGTGCCTATCGCCTAGCCATATGCTGGTTAGATTGAGACCAAATGACCTTTGGAGACATTAACTTTATATCAGTACTGGCGACATCCACTCTAACATGCTCTCTATAGCCCTGTGTCCCCTTATGAGTCCAAGGGCGGGCTGATTATAGCTATTGACGAAACGTGTAGGGACACAATTGCTCACATTATCTAGGGTATTCCGCCTGGCCTGGTTTACCCAGTTGGTGTTTGCTAGTTACCTTCCCAATATAGCCCTGGTTCCCTTTATAATTAGGGTCTGCTCAGGGTAACAAGAGAAGGGCCAGATTCCAGTAACGGTGCCACTCCTTGCGGGGTTGGACACCGTTGTAGGCATAGGGTTGAGTAGGCCAAGTAGGGTGATCTAGGGTCAGCTTCTATTTCCCTCCCCTAATTTCGATAGAGGCTATTGGGTATCTGATGGACAATAAGCATCCTTTCAAGACCTGAGCTTGACTCATTATTCTAAAAGAGGTTGATAGACTGGGATAGGTGATATCTTTCCATAGTTCTCTTTGGAACCCGTTGCCACTACTTGCTTGATGAATAATCTGGTATTGTGTGTGCTGTTTTTGTTTGTAGGGGTTGACTGCGTGTTTTATGCATTTTTGTAGTAAAAGCAAATTTTTTAATTGTTGCTGCCCCTCTTTTTTCATATATTTATGGGGCTACATAAGCCATGTAAAATAAATGGCAGTTCAAAAGGTTCAAAGTTGTTACAATGGTGATGAAATAACTCTACACTTGAATTGTTTGGTTTAAGTGTTTCTCAGTACATACCTCAAGAAACCTCAATAGGTCATGTCTTAAGTCTTAATATTGCGTGGATGATTGAATTAGTTTCATTACATCAGTAATTAGCGCATGTGCTTTTACTGTAGGAAATTCTTAAGACCTGACCTGTTGAGGTTCCTTGAGGACTGTATTGGGAAACACTGGTTTACATAATCTAGTAAGTGTAGCAGTTCAAGTGGTTGGAGGAGATGAATTTATATTTATGACTCTATTCTATGCCACCTATGTCTTTCCCTAACTCCTCACAACATAATTTTGTAAGAAACTCTACATGTTGCGTTTCTTTGTTCTCCTTCTGAGATAAGCTGGTCTAAAGGAATTCAAGGGGTGTAAGTGTCCCATCCCATGGGCGTGGTCTAAAATCAGCTTCCATCAGACCTAAAGATGAAAGGTGGCCATACACATTAGATGAATATTAACTGAACCCATCATTTTCTTTGAGACCGGCAAACTATATAATGTGCATGGTGGTGTCCCGACGACTCCTACAGCAGATGTTGCAGGGGGTAAAATAAAAGTTTTTATGTTGAATTTTAGCATGCCCATTCAAACAAGGTAACGCTGCTACCAGAATGACTGGAAACTGTTGGCTCACTTTTCCCTGTTGAAAACACATGCATGTTTTGCAGAGGTCAGGAGACAGGGCTATTAGCATTCAGCCATAAGCTGGTTGTGCGGTTGACAGTGCTGATTACCCACACCTAAAATGGTCCAGCACAGTAGTCTACATATTTTTGAAGTCATTGACGTAGGGGGTGGGTTTTTCTGTCATAAACCTAGGTAATGGGATGAGATGTTCATAGCATCTCTTTAAAATTGTATATAGTCTTTGGTTCTGCTTTTTGACATCTGTGCAATTGCTTCTCATCAGGATCAGATGTTCTCAACCGTCACTATGACCATTCATGGAAACAAAAATAATTCTGTTCCTCAATGCTCTTTCTCATAAGTATTATTTTTTTGCACTGCGTAGTGCTCAGTGTGCTCTACAATGTATACAGGTTTCCCAGTCAGCTGGTGCGTTACTAATTAGCAATCTGACATTTTCCTGACAATCTGTTAAACCTTCGTTTAAAAATAGGCCCGTTAGTGTCCAACGCCACAGGTGCTGTTCCAATTACCTATGCAGAAGAGGAAAAGTCTTCATGTTGCTTCAGCATGCTGTATTGTGACATTATGAGCTGGAGCACAAAAACAAAAGGTCCTGCTAATCATTACTTTAATGATGTGATATGCAACTTATTTGTCTCTGGAACCTGGGTTCTTCTGCCATTTTCCAAACACTGTGACAGTCTTTACACTTATTTTCAATGCCACATGCAGACATTCTTGGAGGGAGCCAAAGATCTCATGCACATGGCCGTATTATGTCTCTGTGTATGTATAAGTTTAGAGCCAAGGATATGAGATCCTGTCTTCATGATCTTACATGTATGGAAATTGGCTCTTCTTTAGAATGAAGGAAACTTTCTTTTCAATGCCACCTATAGGTAGCTTTACCACCCATCTAAGTCAACGCACATGGCTGTATTATGGTTCTGTGCACGAGTCATATGTTTAGAGTCAAGGTAATGAGATCCTGTCTTATGGTATCTGAAAAGTGTTTTAAAAAGCAAGCTTTGGGACATGCCTTCAAGAATATCCTCTATAGGTAGCTCCTCCATCAATCTAACTCAATGTCAAGCCCATAACAAAGCCTTAAAACTTTACTAAGGATATTAGCGAACCCAGGGCTATTGTTGGCTAATATCACTAGTCATGTTTTTCAGGCAGTTTTAGGGGTTTAACATTGACTTACAGGGTAGCCACTTATAGGTGGTACTAGAGTGACAGTATTCTTTCTTCTGGAGGAGAGCTACTTTGCATCCTTTATTTACCGCAGAGCATTACCTTAAAGATTCCATACATCAGGTAGAACCAGTGCCCCTCAAAGCATGATCTAACATGTTGGGCTGCCATCCTTTTGTTGGTTGTTACTCTCTACCGTTTCTGAACAGATATTTGGCATGGCCATGTGCACACAGCTTAAGTGACAATATCACATTAGTGTCCTTCAATGTTTCCAAAGCAGTGGGGTAACCCTAGATTCTGTATTATTCAGGACTTGCCCTTATGGATGGTTGTACACCACGCTGTACTGTGCGATAACATTGCTAATACAATTGCAAATGAATAAAGGCAACATTTATTTGATTCTTGTTACTGACTCCATTTAAATGTTGCCCACACAGCTGTAGCTTTGACTATAGATATTTTGCTGCCAAGTATTGTAAAATCCTCTTAACAATCTAATGCCTGAGAGACCTGGCCAAAACCTTGGTCAAAAACTATTGTTAACCAAAGAAAGCTCATCCTGGATGGCTTTTATCTGTCCAGTCTATTAGTTTCCCATGTAGGAACGGGCATTGGCTGCTGCATATCTGCCTTGCTGTAATAAAATATTGTATGTTCAGTAGAGCTGTGTGCATGTTTATGAGGAAATCCGTGATGGCCAAGTGTTCTATACATATGGTCAGTATTAAAATGGTCATAGCTAAAATATATATCTGTTGGCAGATTCTGACAATATTGAGGAGCTCTGCCTACAACCTTGCTTATTCTCCCCAAAAATTCAATTTGTAGCAGATCATACCAAAATTGGCTGGATCTGTCGAGCGGGTCTTTTTTTTTACTACTTTTAACTGACCTATACCTTATTACACCTAGGGGGTCCTTTACGAACAGATGTACGCCACTTTTGTGGCTTATATCTGGCACAGATTCTTCACATTCTAGAATCTGCTACTTTTTCTTTGCTCACGCCAGGACAAAAATAAAAATAAAAAAATAAAATAACTAAATGGGGGGGCGGGGAAGGGGACAGGCTGGTAGGCCAGTGTCATTCATCCTTTTCTATGACTGGTTTAGGAGTAGAAAATGGTCTAAATGTAAGACGGCAAGTAAGCGGACTTAAATTTAGAATCGGCGGTGGATACTCTGAAATTATGTAGCGGCTGGTGCCTCTATATAACTGGTACTCTATATAACAGTGACCTGTGGCCAGCGAAGGGTCTTAAGACCAGCATCTAATATTCTGATCTTCATAAATGTGCCCTCTTATTTGTATTTTTACTATTAAATGTTCAGTGCCATAATCTTAAAATATAGTCAGTGGATTCTTCTTTTTCTTTATTTCTTTACTTTGGGTACGGTCATACGATCATGTTTCCTGATGCAGTTTTGGAAGCCAAAATCGGGAGTGGATCATAAAAGTAAAGAAGGTGACAGATAAGACTTCTCCTTTTTGATTTCACTCCTGGTTTCGGCTTCCAAAACTGCATCCAGAAACCTGATTGTGTGGCTGTACCTTTAGTGGGTTCAGTAATTGAGTGACTGTGCCATTCTTGCTTGTACTGTTTGTGAAATTTTGTGTTAACTGCTTTGATCAAGTAGTGTCAATCGGCATCATATCCCTTGGAACCTAAAGTACATGGACTCATCTAAACTTTTTTGCGAATCTGGCCTAGTGTACGGATCTAACAGCAGCGATAGCCTGGTGCTGAATATCATTGATAGGTTGGCACTAGCTATCCACTGTGCTTGCAAGCTGGATCTGCCAAGTGGTTCATCAGTGGCTGTCAAATTCAGAATTTCAGGGCAAATGAGATACACTGATTCCGAATGTTGCCAAATGTCGTTTGAGTTAGAGTACATGTAGATGAATTAGACATGGATTCTTTCTTTAAATGGATAGTACAATGGTTTGATGATTACCGAGCAAGTAATCAATCGCCCTTACTTTGCAATTTCCCCATCTGCTTCGCCATGTCGTGTATCTACACATCACTGGAATTTGCCAGCTGAGTCAGTGCGGAGGATTCTGTTGTTACCATGGGCATGTTGGACAATAAATTGTTGCTTATAGCTCATCTGGCACGCACCCTCTATCTCGGTCATCTGGCGCTCTGTCTGTCGTTTTCTAGCTGCCATCCCTTTCTCTCTTAGCTCCTCCATCACTTTTTCATTTTCTCTCATTCTGCTTTTAACGGTTATCTCTTCTCTAGTCTGATGACTGCCTTTTCCTGTCCTTCTCCCTCCTCCTTCTTTTTCCATTTCAGCTGCATTACATTTTAGTGAACCCTCCTGCTCATCTTTTCTAGCTAAAAGAATCTCTATACACCACATTTGTTGTAACCCTTTACCATTCACTTTGTGCCGCCCTCTGTGCTGTATTGTGCTTCACTGGAGCCCTGGCAGGCAAACCCGTCTCCATGATCTGCTATGCCGTGGAGACTAAGCATCGGTTTGATTATATAATGGTGCTGAGTTCTTGCACCTCCTGATTTACTAACACTTTAAACAGTGTCCTGCTGATTCTTTTGCTAATTAACATGGCTAGATTATAAATGTGCCCAAATGTACAGCCGAGGCTTTTCTGTATTTAGATGTAGTGCTAGGTTCTGTAGGATTCTTGTTGATTAAAATGTCATGTGCAGTGCCAAAGATGTTGAAGAGGTTCCTCAAGAATATGTATGTATAATTGTTGAACCTCTTTTGATTTGCGTTTTTTAGCACAGCATGAACCTGTAAATTGTGACAAAGTTCTACGCCTCAACCTCACCTTATCTATTCCCAACCTCTCAGCTTAGGCTTCGTACCAACAGGGCTGTCTTCGCAGGACTTCACATCCCGACATGTGGACTTCCTGCCCAGACAGGGTGACCTGCAGTGCTGCAGCCAATGACTGGCCTCAGTGGTGACTTGTCTCAAGCGGCATGCCACTGCTGGGTCACCTGCCGCTTGGGGACACATCACTGCTGAGCCCCTGTCATTGGCTGCAACAGCTGGCATGAAGTTGTTGTGCAGGAAGTTTACATGTGGGGACTGACAGTCCAGTGAAGACGGCCTGGGAACTACAAAGTAAAGTCCTCTTCACAGGTCCCGCTGAGGTAGACAGTGGAGTACCTTTAATAAAGGGAGACTTTGACTGCTAAGGGGCCCGGAGGGAGCAGGCCTCGGCACTGATCTTTCTTCTCTCCTTCCATTACTAAGTGAAAATACTGCCTTTTCATGCAACTGCCACTAGGCTTCCATTACACTGTGTAAACTTCTATGCACTAAGCTCCCCCTAGTGGTAGCTCCAGGCAGACAGCTTTCTAATGTGTCAAGTGAAGCATGAGACTTGTCAGCATATTATGCCTATTGTCTGGTTGTAAGTACATTGAGAAATTTGCTGTTCGGTGTGAGCACAATATTTTTTCATGCGCTTGTCCCTCTTTTTTTGTCGCAGAAGTCAGATTAAGTGGGTGAGGCCAAGGGGGACTTTTTTATTACATGTTTTTAAATAAGAATTTCTTCTGCCTAGTTAAAATTGCAATGAGAACTTGGTGATACAGGGGGACCCACAATACTATGGGGCCCTATGACATCTGTGTACGCCCTTGGGGGTGGGTGGTTGACAAAACCGCCTATCACAGACTTTTAACCCGTTAGACCACAGCATCCGAAAGGTCTTTCCCTGCGAGTGTTGCGCTTACAGGCCCAAACAGATCCCCCATGCTTAGATCGGGGTTGCCATTAATTTGCTGTTGCAGACTTGGGTCTTCTGTAGACAGAGCTCTATAGCAATTTAGTGAATCTACCATAGACTGCAATGGTAATTCATTACAGTCTATGGGAGAAGCAATCTGACGATCACATGTTCAAGTCTCCTAGGGAAGAAAGAAAATGTAAATAAAAGTTTTAAAAAATATATATGTATATGGTGTGCATATAAAAGTGTGTGTGTGTGGAATATATATATATATATATATATATATATATATATATATATATATATTTATATATTTTCTCCAAAAACTAGGTAGCACTCCGTAGTCCGGGGCTTGACAAAGGCCTCATTTAGAAGGCTGAAACGTTGCCTGGGAATAAATTGGGTCACCGTTGCCACTGACTACGGAGTGCTGCCTTGTTTTTGGGTATTTATATGCAGTGGAAGACCGTCCTTCCTCCCAGAGGGATTGCACCCTACCATCTTGTTCTTTCTGTGCTGCTTTTTGAAGTGTGTGTGTATATCATTTTTATTTTTATTTTTTCTTCAAAGATCTAAAATTATAAATCATCCCCTTTCCCTCACACAAAAAATATAAATAAAGTTACAGGCATTCCCGCTTTCATATTGTGAATCCTGTAAAGGAAAAAAAATAATTGGGACAAAAGTTATACACACCCCAAAATTACAAATGTCACTTAAAAAATGTGCTATGATACAGCTCCATAGAAGTAAAACTATAAAATAAAATAGAATAAAAATCTATGCGGGTCAGAATATTGGATGAAAAGAAAAAAATCGCAAAGATTTTTATTTCAGTTTTAAAACACAAGAAAAGCTTTATAAATGTGGTATTGTTGTGATAGTACTGACCGAGAATGATGTTGACGTCCGTTTTACTGCCTAGGGACCACCATAAAAATAAAATCCATAAAAATGTGGCAAAATTGCATTTTTCTTCCAGATCCACCCCACTTTTTTTTATCAGTTTCCCACTACATTCTATGCAATATGAAATAGTGCTGTTAGAAAGTACATCTTGTATCTCAAACAACAAACCCCAATATGCCTATTTGAATGGAAAAATAAAAAAGTTATGGCTCCAGAAAGGCAGGGAGTAAAAACCAAAAATGCAAACATGGGAACATCGTCTGGTCAGGGAGGGGTTATCAATATTTGGCTTATTTTAAGTGATAAATATCCATTTTAAAATGAAAATTGTTAGTCCAGAGCTTTACTAGATACTGTTCACAGGGGTTTTACTGCTCTTTAATTTATTTTCTTCTGAAATGGCCAGAAGAGGATGTCTTAAAAGCTACTTGATGTAGCTTCCCTCTGAATAGATGGAGGTCTGTCTCGTGTATGCTCTTCAATATTTATGGTGGTCTGCGTCTCCCAAATCGATGGACGACAAAGTATTCAATTACAATAACTTGTCTCATATGATGGTGTGTGTGTGTATATATATATATATATATATATATATAACTATATAAACAATACAGTGTTGCCCAGGTTTCACGTTTTTACAACCTCACAAATCTCTGTATGATTATAGTACTTGATTATTTTGGTAGGCTTACTGTGCTGCTATTGCATGCAGCCCTTTTATAGATCTATGTTCCTGCTTCAGTACGTTGGTGTCAAAATAAATTATCCAAATAAATGTCACACGGTCCCCATAATTGTGAGGCGACCGTATAGGCTGCGCAGTCAAACCAGATTAGAATGTTTCCATTAGCTGATAATACCGGAGCACACGGTCACAAAACTGCCTGCTCGTTCTCATTCCTCCGTGTCTGAAATTAGCATGTGTGCTTGAGTCTCCAGCCGCCTGTGTTCGAGGAGACTTCTCTCGGGGAGATTTTTATTTATATATGTATTTTTTGCCTGACCTGGTTTTATGTCAGGGGGACCTGGAGGCTAATAGTGTTCTTGGATTGGGAGATGGCGAATACTCCCCAGGCTCATTTAAATGATGACACCAATGAGATGACACAGAAAAAATTGGGCTTAGATTGAGATGGGTAACGTAGGAGTACGATGTGCGTAAATTTAATATAAAATATGTATGATGATTTGATTACTGACGAGTGCCCGCCATAAGGTTTTGTACTAAATCCCACTCGTCTATCTGGATTATATGCTCCAGTTAAACATCACTTGTCTTTAATCTATAGATTTATAGAGGATTGTCCAACGTGGTCCTTAGGATATGAGCAGTGTTAAAGGAAAATGCATTCCTAAGATGCTTTGCTGTCTTTAATAGTCACATTTAATATTTAAAGAGACAGTGGCTACCATAAATAATTGGCAGCTATTCCAGTATCATAGTACGCAATGCCTATAGTAGAACTGTGATAAATGCTGCTTAAAGTGCTTGTCTCCCCTGGGCATTGCAGGGGAAATGTAGTATTACATGATGGCCATTCAGATTAATAACTATCCATAGAATACATAGACAGCATAAGTCCTCTAAAATGAGTGCTGCAGCTTGTTTCTGTCTCTACACTATGGCTCATACAGCCAAATATATGCCATAATAGTGAATATTGGATTGGTTTTTACCATTTCTGCTTTCCCATGTATAAGCTCAACTTACATTCTCTATGCAGTTGCCCTCGATAGATTAAAACGCATAGCCCAGTATTACAGAGCAAAAGTTATGACCACTGAACCACCATGCCACCCATATTGAGTCTTGATAAATGATATAGTGACCATTCCACACCAGTTTTTCAAATGATTAGGCCAGTTCTAAGCCTCTGGATGGGGAGATCAATAACCCATGTTGCGTTGTTGTCGTAGCAAGTCATATATCTTAACTAATGTAACCTTCTGCCATATCTCATTGACATGCCACGTGTTAGTGGTAAACCTCTATGCTATTTTTTTTCTTATAAGTTGGGTTAAAGGGGTTTTCTGGAATTTTAGTATTGATGACCCTTCCTCAGGATAGGACATCAATATCATATTGGCGGGGGTCCCACACCTGGCACCCCCGTCGATCAGCTGATTGAAGAGAACACTGTTCATGTGCAAGCGCTGCCTTCCCTTCATTGTTTACCTGCCCGCTGTCGACATTGTGTAATTTAATGTGAGGCCCGTGGTTATTAATATGAGGCACTGAAGTAATAACTGCCCCTTCATGCCCTCATATATTGGGCTGCATGGAGTTAATGATGGTGTCACTATTAATATGAGGCGCATGAAGGTTTAATAACACCCTGTGCCCCCATTAACCCTTTAACGTATAATGCCGTACATGTACGGCATTGTGCACAGGGGATTGTATTGAGCAGGCTGCCGAGCTGAGCCCACTCCATACGCAGTGGGTGCTGGCTGTATAATGCAGCAGGCACCCAGCCACCGAGAAATGGCGGTCACACCAAAACTGGTCAATTCACCCCTCAGATGCCGCATTTAACAGAGATTGCAGCATCTATAGGATGTGGGCCTCTGATTGGTTACCATGGCAGCCTGGTTGCTGCTGACTGTTCCCAGACCTGCCATGGTAAGCTTCCTGCTAAGCTGTGCAGGAGGCACAGATCAGCAGGAAGCGCGTCTGAATTCCATTCACTCTAATAGATCTATTTTAGGGTGACTGGGACAAGGATTCAAAAGATCAAAATACCCACAAAATATTAAAAGTTTAAATCACAGTCCTTTCCCAATTTTACGTGTAAAAAATCTAAACAATATAAAAATAAACATATTGGGTATCACTGCTTCTGAAAATGTCTGAACTACTAGAATATTAAAAAATGTTCCTGCCCAGTGTATGCCCAAAAAGTTGAATAACAGTGATCAAAGAGTTTTATGTACCCCGAAAATGGTACCACTAAAAACTACAGTTTTTCCAGCAAAAATGCCCTCATACAGCTCAGTAGACGAAAAATAAGTCAGGTTTATAGGTAATACAACAAAATAAAACCTATACAAGTCTGGTATTGCCATAATCGTATTGAGCCGGCAACATGAAGTTAATATGTGGGTATTTTTTGTGATTTTTCTTAATTTGTTACTTTAATTTTTGTTGGTATCGAAACCAAAATTAAAAACCAAAATGGAAGTGAATGGGGGCAGCTTCTTGAAATTAAACAATGAAGGGAAGGCATCGCAGCCTTCTCTTCAAACAGCTGATCGGCTGCGGGTGCCAGGTGTTGGTTATCAATATTAAAATCCTGGAAAACCCCTTAAAAAATGCCTGAAGACAAAGTAGTTGTGTTCTTGGCAGTTTCAAAAATTAAAGTTACGTTACCTCATCTCTAAAGACTTCAGGTGTAATTTATAGTAGCACTCTTGTGCCTGAGAGTTATTGTTTTTGTGCTTGTCCACCACTCAGATTTATATGCTGTTCATCCTCGCCTTGTTGCTGATGTGAAAAGAGAAAGAAGGCCTTAATTCACTTTTAGCCGTGCTTGGCAAGTCATCTCCCAGAGGAACTTGGTAAAATAGCTAAAGTTTAACTAATATAAGTCGTCTTCTTATGAATCACCTAGTAGTTAAAGCAAGTGATTGGGTTACGGACACTCTTAACATCTTGGACAAATAATTTTAATCTGTTGTTTCAGTACTAATTTAAAAAAAAAAAAAAAAAGTGAAAAGGAATTTCTTTTTGTTCGCATCAGTGACACATTCCATCGTATAGTAACAAAATTCATGTCTCAAAGGCAAGTGTCTCATACGTCAGCATTGCATTGGTCATAAATTCATAGCCTCGAACAAGCACTTGTATTGTTCAATACTGTTGTCTCCTACTGTGTGAGTCCGAAAAGCAACACTTCATGCTAAGGATCTGCCCAAAACCATATAAAATTATTTTTTCTATGGTTTTAATACTAATATTTGAAGGCTAATACTTGAAAGAAGTTGGTCCTTATGTGAATATTTTGCACTTCCCTGTCCATGAACGGGTCTAGTAACTGTTCATTCATTGATAGGGTACATTTTTCTTTACTAAATTGTCCATTTATCCCTTTCCTTGTTACTTGGACTGTTAAGGTTTACATTTAAATTACCTATAGTTAAAGTATAGTAAGTCAGTAGAACACCCCATACATACAGTTGAGTGTACTAAGCTAGTAGTACAGTAGCACCCTCTTTTATTTACTCACGTATTTAGGGTTTTTTCAGGAACCAACATGACCATACACCACAAACAGGACCTACAAGTGATCTTGTCATTGAGTTATTTTATTACCAAAAAATAGTCTGTTGAATTTTTTTACGTTTACTGGCTCCTTGTAGCCTGAGATGAACATGATGTCTGAATCTACCTCGGCAGTGTTTTCTTCTGGTGTTTTTATTTTCATGCTGTTTTCTAGCATCGAGAGCCAAAAAGCTGCAAGTGTGGAAAGCCTGATCTATGAAGTCGTTGGCATTGATTTTGTATGAGTGGATTAGATTATCGTAGTGTTAAAAAGTGTTAAAAAGCCCAAACATTACTAAGTAATAAGAAACAGAATATAAGAGCAGGGTAAGAGAAAACTGGCAAGAAAAAAGTGAATGTCAAAAATTGTTCGATATAATTACTAATGTTAGAAATGACATGCATAAAGTGTGTTCCATAAGATAACTAAGATATCTAACTAAGCAGCATAAAAGAAGAATTCTCTGGTAACCGAAGGGTTTGTAAAGAAAAGTCTAGTGAGACATTAGTGTGGGTAACAACAGCTCCTGGAGAGTCTTGTCAGAAAGTGAAAAATGGAAGGGAATTTAAGGGATGCTCCTGGACACACTTTAAGTCTAACATGGTTACAGGACGCTAAGATTTATTATCATGGACCAGCATCCCCAACAGCTGGTACCATAAATAATTAAGGCCAATAGAATTGTATCCCTTTATCACCTACAACCTTTCCTCCTCCCTTGCCGCGGCTCACTGGTTAAAAAATACCATATTGAAATGCTATTGTAAAAATGGATGCTGAGGAGCTGTCAGTTCTTTAAATACAGCCTTTGCTAAGTGCCGGTAATTACCAAGGCTACCGTAATATTTACTAACCTCATGGGCCTCTACAGAGCGTAATAATGAGCAAGTGGGCACTGGGGTCAGCTTGCATCATTCATTTTCATTTACCAGTCTGTTTGATGCAAGACAATCTTATATAGACAATACATACTATATATTTTTTTTTTTGTACTGGAGGCCTTAGACATAAAGATTTCTGTTTAAAAATGGCTTTTTTCTTGGTCATTGAGTGACCATTTCTACAAGGTTCCATAAATGAAATTATTATATCAGAGGATATGAAATAGTTTGTTTGTGTTCCATTGCTCTTTATCATTCATCATTTATCAAACTGCCTGATTTACAGTATATAGTATATGTTTTTCTGACCATCAAAACACAACTGAAGCCCTAAAAGAATCATACAAAAACAAATGTGAGCAGAACCTAAGGCTATGTACTTAACGCCATTGTAGATCCCGTCATTTGTTAGGAAGAATAGCAGTGAAATTCGTCAGTGAAGCCGGACTCTCCTCATTATAATTGCTCATGCCCACAAGTGTACTTGCTCGGTGCCCGTATTGGGTACCTTAAACGGCCGGTCCGCATTATACGAGCACTGGCCATGTGCACTCTGTGGTGCAGATGCTGACCTGTTGACTTGAATGGGTCCGCAATCCACAACATACGACTGAAGATAGGACTTCAGCTATCTTTTGCAGAGCAGAGGCACGGATCTGAAGCTCTATGAAGCACTTCTGTGTGCTTCCCATCCATGCCTCCTCGAGGCAAAAAGGTAGAATATGTTCTGTCTTTGTCAATATGTTGTGAATCGTGGATCAATTCAAGTCAATTGGTTCGCATCCACAAACGAGGGGCACACGGCTAGTGCCCATGCATTGTGGAGCGCTATTTGTAAACCGCAGGACTGACACTGTGAGCTTACTCTCGTGGGCATGAGCTCCTAAGTCAGTGTGGTTTTGTTGGCTTATGGGCCAACTTTTTTGGGTTATGGACCAACTTTATCCTTTAAACAGATTCCAGGAGGAAACTAAATAATACATATGGTCAGTGTATTTCAATTTACTTGTAATAATTTTGGTACGTCAGAGGTAATGATTATCTTTGAAGGCTCATTCTTGGTCAGGTAATCAGACGGTCAGATTTTCCACCTAGATTGAAAATGTAGGTGTTTTTGTCTAAGTGCATGATCATGAAGAGCTTAATAATGTTTCTAATGTCTGTCTATTCTTATACTTCAAGCATTGATCTTTGGGGGTTAAACATTTCTGAATCAGGACGTACTTATGTACTATTTTGTTAAGGGATATACAACTTTTATTAAAAGCCCTTTCTCCCTGTCTAGACCAAAAATGCACATAGTACACATTAAGGCTAAGATCACTTTTGTGCTGTGTACTCGAACAGACTGCTGGAGTTCACCATATCTAGCATAGCAGGACTTTGGCAGAAAGCTGGCATTTATACCGGAAAGTGGCGAGACCCCAGTCGGATCCCAAAATAGTCAATCGTATTCGGTGGTCTGCGGCCCTTTCTGGCTATGTCTGATATTGTGAACTCCAGCAGCCTGATCGGGCAGAGGAGCACATTGCATATGTCAATGTAGCCTAAGGAAATAAATGGCTTGTAGCTTTTTCCAATGAACATTTTACTGCTTCTATGCAGTCTTGTGATATTGCTGCAACCATCAAAGCCTGTTAGTTTATATCTGTGTGATTTTGTTCATAACTGCTGACACAATAAGGACCAATAGTAGGAGAGCTCTTGAACCCTTCAGTTTGTTGTTAAGGGTTCTTCTATTGTTGAATGAGTAGCACAATAGGTAAGAAAAAGGAAGATGAATCATAGTTTCTGAAGTGTTCCTTCATGCCTAGAGGTACTTTGTTAGATACTTTTAGATAATACATAAGCTTTGGTTAAGAATTGTAAAGACTCTCTTGTGGCTAAATATAGTTAGTTTAACTCAGAGTTGTATACAACATTGGGTGATAGAAAGGAAGTGACTTTTTTTGACTATAAACGAATATACAGTCTGTTAAAAGTCTAAGGATCCTTTGTAGTGTTAAACGAATTGCGTTTGGTCTACCGTATCCTAACTCGAGTAGTTTGAAAACTTCATTAACAATATAACCGCTATACTACCGTAAAATGTATTGGCTCCACGGAGGTCTTTGCGATGTTGCTGCAGGTATCGCAAGATTTGCTTAGATTAGTGCCAAAATCCGAAACGGAACTCGGCCTTGTGCCTAATTGACGAAGCTTCGGGTTCGGATTTTGACACTGCAATTTATGTGCATAACCAAAGTGTCACGTCATAGACGTAAGACAAAGCAAGAATAGATGAGATTTGACAATCCCCTATTGTTAATGGTGGATACAGTCTTATCTATACACAGAGGTGATAACATTACAAGCAGGATTAGAATGACATAAAAGCTGGTAACTGCAGTAAAGTGATCTGTACCAACCAAAAAGTGTCACCTATTATTAGTGGCAAGTGTGAAAACTGCTGGATTTTATGTTTTATGGAAAATAACCTCATCAAAAGACACATTCCCTTTTAAGTAGAAATTGTCCCAGAATGGGATTCTGTAAGTGAAAACTGCATTGAGTATGGGCTTTTAATGTCTGGAAGGGCAAATTTTGGCTTATGTACTCTGATCATTGGGCCTGTTACCGATCATGTATTCTGGAGAGTTATCTTGTATGTGACCGTCTTCTATTTTCAAAGGCATAACTAGAATCTCCTGGGCCGTAAGTAAAATATATAACTGTTTCCCAAATCTACCAATTGGCTTTTATAATACTGGTGTCATCTTGTATAACAGTGGGGATTTTCATTGCTCCACCTCGTAGACATTATGTATATATGATATGTCTATGTATGTTCTGTTGGCACAATTACTAATCTTTTTGGCCATTGGTGACGGCATAACTGTCATTAATTATTACGCTGTACCAGTGAAGATGTGTGCATTATGTATTCAATGGTATTGATTATGTATGTAGAGTAGTCGTCATTAGAGAGGATCATGCTTGCTGCTCTTCTGAATGACCTGTTTTCCAGTGGTTGCAACAGATCACGATAATATATACCATATAAAAAGTGCCCCACACAGAAAGCTGACATCTAATACGTTGCTGCTTTGTATATTTCTCAGAGCCTCTAAACCATTAAAGTCTTATTAAACCAGAAGTGCATAAAAGGGGGGCTTTGATTTTTTTATATATATTTTTTTTTTCAACCTTTTGTACCTTCAATAGAGACAGATCACCCGCAACTGTGGGGACAGGGGGCCTGGCCGTGGATGAAAGGCCCTATCACCTAATTATACTTAAAGGGGTTGTCTCAGTTAGGCAAATTACATTTAGCATGAAGAGAATAGAAAACACTTACTAATGTATTATGATTGGCCATTTTGCCTCCTTTACTGGCTTGATTCTTTCTCCATTGTATTATAAACTGCTAGTTTCTAGGGGTTACGACGACCCTGCTATCCAGCAGCGGTGTCTGTGCTTGCACACTATAGGAAAAAGCACTGACCTCTCTGGTGACTGGGACCATGGGAGCACACACAGGCTCCTCTCCAGGCCAACTCATATTTGCGCTGCAGTGACCGTAACCAATGTAAATGAGGGCAGCGGGCACAGTTCATGGGAATTATGGCACACTATATAATAAGCAGGCAGCAGCAGGCACAGTTCATGGATGGGTGTGGTACACTATGTAATAGGCAGCAGCAAGCACATTTCATAGGGGAGGTTTGCACACTCTATAATAAGCAGGCAGCAGCAGGCACAGTTCATGGATGGGTGTGGTACACTATGTAATATGCAGCAGCAAGCACAGTTCATAGGGGAAAAGGATGGCACACTATATAAACAGCCGCAGAAGGCACAGTTCTTTGGGTGAGGCTCTATACACAATTGTGATCAGATTCTGTTTTTCTGTTCAGCATAGGATCAGAATACTGGAACTGCCATCATATTCCGAGCGGGGCAGAGGGTAGGGGCTAGAAACAGTGATTGGGGGCCCAATTCTGATTCTAGCTATAGAGCCTAATGATTTCTGGGTATACCTCTGCCTTTTACCAAACAATAGTAGGCACAGCCCGTTACAATTACCAGTGGGAACATAGCTATCTATAATAAACATCTGTATTGTAGATCAGAGTAATTTTTGGGTAGGTAAAGTCAATCCATGTAAGGCCTGTATTACACCAACAGATTGGTCAGAAAATCTGTCCGATAATCATTGGTCAGATGTCCTATTACACACACATTTTTGTTATCCACACCATCTATTAGTCTGATTAGACACATTGGTCAGATAATCAGTTGGTTTAATAACAGGCTCAAGCCTGTATGACACCTGCCAATTCGTATGAACGCTCGTTAGCGATCATCTTGCATTGTAATACTGCCGCCGATTGGAGGAGATTGCTTTATGTAATAGCATCCATCTTCTCCGCTATAAAGCAGGCAATTTAGAGGGACCGCTTCCCTCACGGCAGTCATCTGCCACATCGGGTTGTCTAATACAGCCTTGGGGTCCATTCACACGTCTGCAAGTGTTTTGCGGTCTGCAAATTGTGGATCCGCAAAACACGGACACCGGCCATGTGTGTTCTGCATTTTCCGGACCGCACATTGCCAGCACTTTAAAGAGAAATGCCTTTTCTTGTCTGTGTCTGTCGACAAGAATAGGACATGTTCTATTTATTTGTGGAATGGAAGTGCGGATGCGGACAGCACACTGTGTGCTGTCCGCCTCTTTTCCAGCCCCATTGAAAATGTGCGAACAGAGTACGGAAAGATTCAATCTGGAACGGAACTGGACCAAACTTGCGGACAAGTGAATTGACCCTTAGCTTGTGTGAGTCAGTGTTTTTATTTTAATTTTATTTTTTATAGCCCCACCTGGGCTATATAAATGTATCGCCTCTCTTCTAGGTAAGTAGTTCTGTTGTGTGTTTTAGGGTGCCCTTCATACATTGCTCTTAAGTATCAATGGTTCAGGTGTACATTTTTTCCATGACGTATTAACTTATTTATCACCATCCTGACAGTGTAATCTATGTCAAGAGCCGATGCAGCAGCTGCAGCAATGACTATTCAAATATTTGCTAAGGGTACTGCTGAAACAGCCGCAACCTTATCTATCTGGATGTTATCCATGTCAAACCACCTTTGCCAATAGAACAAGACAGGTGTCTAATGTTGGCAGCTGTCACGTGCTTTTGTGACCTTAATATTATTCTTTCCACAATGGACACTATAGACAGTTGATTGTACAGACATTGCTATAGTTATAATTTTATTTTCTATATACAGAATTGTATCCTGAACCTTTTGTCAATACTCTTTCACTTAGTAATCCATATTTCTGTTACTGCCTGGCTAAAAATTTCGACAGGAGTTACATATCAAAGCAAAATGCTCTCCCCTTCAGCGACCATATCCTAGGTAGCCGTTAGGACCACATTAAAGTATAACCAATATTTGGTTGCTATGGATTACTTACTGTACTATGTGTGCTAGGTAAATCCCAAACTTCCCGTAGACATTAAAGTGCATGGTCTATAGTCACTCACAAATGCCTTCTGTTTCTAGTGGAATAATAGAGAAGCCTTATTGGATTTCCTTGGATGATTCTTATCCAGGATGAGCGACACCAGAGGTGTTTGGAGGCACAGAGGGTTACTGGAGGCCAACACACGTTTTGAAGGTTTAGACAAGTTAAAGTTGCTTTTTAACACTTTACTATTGAATGTGGACTTAAATATAACTTGGCCAAAAATACAAGAAAGTGGTTATCCAGGAATTTATGTTGATGACCTATCCTCAGGATAGGTCCTCATTATCACATTGATGGGAGTCCGGGTCCCTGCACCCCTTGCTGATCAGCAGTTTCAGGGAGTCGCCGCACTCACCAGTTCTCTGCAGCCAGCACCCAGCAGTTTCCAAGCACAGTGCTGTACATCGTATAGTGGCAGTGCTTGGTATTGCAGCTCAGCCCTATTGGCTTGAATGGGGCTGAGCTTCAACTAGGCCATGTGACAGATGTATGGTGACATCACATGGCCTAGGAAGAGATATTCACTGAGCGCCGGCCTCTTCTAACATCTGATCGGTGGGGGTTCCGAGGATAGGTCCTCAATATTAATTCCCAGATAACCCCCTTTAAAGGTGTTGTCCCACTAAGGCAACTTATTCCCTGTCCAGAATAGGGGATACGTGTTTTATCAACAGCAGTTTGAACGTTGGGACCCCTGCAGATCACAAGAATGAGGGCCTGTGCCACTTGCTTAAATGGAGTTGTAGATGTGCATGCCCTCCATTCAACTTTTTTGGGACAGTTAGATGTCCAATGACCACGATTGCTGAACAAGGAGTTTTATTCCTCTGCAGGATGTATGTAAATAAGGTTCTTTATGTCAAGGGGGCCTGGGCCAGATCCTTATAGAACTGAAACTAGCTGTATATCTTTTCAACCATGTCTTCTGTGACTCCATTAATTTTTCTTCTAGCCTCCTCTACTTGGTCACTATTGGAGCCATTAGTTTTGGTGCCCAATACCAGTGAATTGTCAGATGGGCAGTCTCTACCTCTTAATATTTATGGCAGCTCAGCCCCACCCACTTGACAATTGCTTATATAACCTAAGAAGGAAGAAAGTCCAGATGCAAATGTATACAGCTGAGACTTTCTTGAGCTTCTCAGCTCCCTCTCCACCCTATGCTGCAGATAGGGTATCAAAGCAGACCTGACTTTATAGGTATTGTTTGATAGGTAGATTATTTTATAACGTTCAGAACAGGTTAAAAAAATAAGTTGGCATTCTTACCTCATCAATTCCCCAACGTTTCCCAAGTCAAATTTTTTGTGTCAACTAGGACCAAGAAGTAGATGTTGTCAGGGATGATAGAAAGCAAGAATGGTAGGGGGATCAATGGGAAGATTATAGTGGGTTATATATATATATATATATATATATATATATATATATATATATATATATATATATATTTATATATAAATAAATTTATTTTAAAGCCATCCTGACCTGTTAAAAAATAATGGTTGGACAACCCCTTTAAGGCTTCATGCACAAATCCTCTACAGTGAAGCATAGATTATCTACAGTTTGTTTTTACGTAGCAGTAGACAAATGGTGTTCCTTCATACGGTGTACCCTTGTGGCACTGTAGTATACCCTTGACATAATTATTACAGCATACAATACCTCCACAGTAGAGCTTGTGATGAGACATTCCAAAATTGTAGTATTTTTTCTTAAAGGTTTATCCTGAGAAGAACTCCAAGTTACTCTGTATTAAATTGGTGCCATATGGCGGTAGAACATGGCCGCTATATTAGATATAACCTAAATAATCATATAACCTGCCTGATTGCCGGTAGATTTTCTGTAGCTGCTCAATCAGGTACCAAAATTATCTCTATTGTCACAATTTATTTATGAGACTTTCCACACATATTGTAGTTAAAGGGCATCTGTCAGCAGATTTGTCCCTATGAAACTGGCTGACCTGTTACATGTGCACTTGGCAGCTTAAGGCATCTGTGTTGGTCCCATGTTCTTATGTGTCCACGTTGCTGAGATAAATGTTTTAATATATGCAAATTAAATTCTTGGAGCATAGGGGGCATTGCTGTTACTCCTAAAGGCTCAGCTCTCTCGGTAGTTGCTCAGCTCTCACGGGAGTTGCAGAGAGAGCAGAGCCTCTAGGTGTAACAGCAACACCTCCATTGCACCTAGAGGCTCATTTGCATATATTAATACTTAATTTTTCTCAGCAATGAAGGCATATATGAACATCGGACCAACACAGATGTTTGGGCGCTGAAGGCACCAGGTCAGCCATTTTCAAAGGTAGAAATCTGCCGACAGATGCCCTTAAAGTCAAAGAATATTTTATTAAAATCAGAATCTCTATGACCCTGACTCGTAGAGCTGGAATTTCTAGGCACCATAGCTGGGCAATAAATGTAAAATTCTAAATCTTGTAGCCGATATCCCTTTCTAATACATTTGGCACTGTTTACAAGATCCAGTTTCTAACTTTATTAGTCAGTTATTAAATCTGTGCAATTAAATATTTAAATATTACATTAATATCAAATTTCTCAATTATATTTCACATTAGCTTTATCAAATTGACGGCGTGATTCTTAATGCAATATATTTTACTTGTCATTTCTTTATATAAAGCACAAAGCTTTGAAATAACTTTCTAAATGAATGCCGTAATTAGTTTTTCCCTTTGGACCTCTCCTGATGCAGTAATTTGGAGCACAGTTCCCCAATTCTTTTGCTTGTACCAGTAAGATTTGCTTTTGAAATAATGGTATACTACTTCTTGACCTCTAATTGGAACTTTGATGTTGTTTGTTAGTTTTCCATTATCATTGTATTTACTAAGGTGTCTATGTAGTGTAAAGGCCCCCATACATATTAGGCTACTTTCACACCAACGTTTTTGCCTTAGATTATTGTCGGCTGAACCCATTGGCAGTCTAATCTGTGCAAGGAGCACCCGATTCTCCCATGTCAGATGATGTGGGGGAGAGAAGGATCAAGCAAAGTGCATATTTTGTCACACCATCCTTTCATTCTCCTGGGAGATAAGCCACCACCAGAGGAGTCTGTTTCTCTCACCTCTCCCCTTTAACTACACATACATAACATGTATGAGCATGGAGTAGTCTTGGGAGAGAGCTGCCGACCAACAGCTGTTTAACTGCAGTTACCTTCTTATCTGTCATTCTATTCTTGCCTGTAATGATATGAATGTGTATGGGCAGCTTATGGGTGAATAGATTCATAATATGGAGCACAATATGGTGACACGTGGACTGACTACGACTATGTGGCACAGAGTTGCAGTAACGAAGTGCGCCTTCATACCTGCTCCATACGAATGGCTTTGCACCAGGGATTACACGCAACCAAAAGTGAAGGCATATTGAAATTTTCCCTGCATCGTCCGTGAAATAAACGAAGTGGCCGGTTGGGCATGTGTGTGGCTGCTCCATTCATTTCAGGGATAGCTGTACTTGGCTATAGTCGTAACTCCTATAGTGGCCACGCGCATGTGCAACTGGCTGCTCTATTTCTAATCATGATTGGTGGGGGTCCCAGCGGTATGGCCCCCAACTGATCTAATAGTTATCCCCTACCCTGTGGATAGGTGATAACGTCAGAGAACCGTAATGCCCCTTTAATTCTTTGTAAACCATAACATCAGAGCTCAGATTTAAACTCTATAAGACCCACAAATCAAGAACTTCCATATGACTGGGTGACCTTCATGTATATAAGCTACTAGGCAATTAATACCTGGTTTTGATGCCATATAGTTGCTTTTACAGCCCATCCTAATTATGTAGTTGCAGTGTCATTAACTGCATGTCATATGGTGGGAATGAAATATGGTCAGAACTGGTAACTATGATGCACTGCGAAACTTGTATTACACGGGTATGTACTTATATGGACACCTTTGATTTGCCTTTTCCTTTACCCTGGGTCTAGATACAAGGCTGCCTTGAAACCACACTTTCAGAAGTCTCCTGTTCATTATCTTGGGCAATTTAATCCCCCAGCAACTGGTGCATTCATAATTTCCACTCTCATTACAACATAAAGCCTAATCAGGGATGCCGAGTATCTTCTATCCTGTTTTGGCTCTTAATTCGAGTTTCCTTTTACCTCCCAACATCTCCATCTTTCTGCTCTCTTGTGTCATTGCTTTTGTTTTATTTGCAACATGTCTTATATTCCACAGGGATCTCAAGGAATTAAATTCATAATTAATTGACCTGTATGACACTGTTCATACCTCCACTGTGAGAGGAGAAAATCTCTTGGTGAACTGGTGACTCTCACCCCAGGGGATGTTAGTGGAGGAATGATTATCTGAGATGTACAGGTCACGCACCAGCAGTCCTATAGTCTGGCTGTTTATGGCAGTATATATAGCAACTAGAGCATTTATTCTTGCTTGCAGTCATACAATCTTCACGTGTCATGTACACTTCCATTCCCCAAGGCTTCTGCTCCTTGGAGGGAATCTAACAGCCACTGAAGATCATTACGAGTGTTCAGCACTGGATGTTGGGCAGGTGGGACTTGGCTATTGATATTTGTGAAAATGATCCTTTAGGACAGTTCTGCTTTTTAGGACAAGAGTCTAAGCTGTACAGTAAAACGTTGCATATTTTTTAGGCTTTTCTAAAGCTGCCACCTACTAGTTGGCTTCTAAAGACACTCTGTGGTTTTCCATTTCTAATTATTTTGAGCATAATGCCCAAAATGCCATTTGCCTATTTTAGCATTTCTTAAGCTAGCCATAGAAATAACTGGTACAATGGGCTTAATCCAGAATTTGATTTACCAAGAACATTACCAGGAATATTGGAAGCCTTTCAGGAACATTTTCTGATGAAAACTTACTGATCTAGATTTCCATAGAAACTGTATATCTGTTTTTTTTCCGGTTGTGTACTATGTCGTGTGATTGGTTCATCCCACCCATCAGAACTTATGGCTTGGACTACATGACAAATTTGCAGAAACAAGTCTGCTTGACCTGTCCAATGCATCAGATATTTTCTATGGAGTCAACATGCACAGGTTCTCACAAAGTCTAATAGCTGTGTAAGGCTAGCCTAAAGCATATAAGGTGGCTGTCTCTTAAGAAAAGGGTTTGGTTGAAAACTCATTGACTTGAATTGGCATTGTTTTTCTCTGCAGCAGGTTGAAGATTCTCACGTGTTTGAATTGGTAGAACGTAGAACCATGTTGATTATTGAATCTCTGTTGAATTGTGTACAGCAAAAACAATCGCCCTGTAAAGCATGGAAAGATTAGAGATTGTAAGCTCCACAGGTCAGGAACTTGTATGACAATAGTCAGGGATGCCATAGTCTGGAGTTAGAAGAAATAAGTAGCCACAATGAAATGTATTTGTGAGTGGTGTAAGGAACATAGCAATTACGGGTTTGGACAGTATTGGGCATCTTGGCACACATCTTCCTGCATTTCTTTTCTTTCATTCCGCATCCCTGACTCAGTCTCAGAGGGTTTAAACTCCTAGACTGAAAGTAAAGCTGTTTACATAAGAAAGAGAAATTCCGTTCTGGGTCACAAGGGTCCATTAAATCCATGTCTGTGGCTGTGGGTATGTCTGTTAGCATGTGGGAGTTTGAGCCTCTTTTTATAAAGGTATGAATACAACAGGAAAGCTGCCAAAGTAGCTATCGCCAGAATATGGAACAATTTCTTTATTTATCAAACTAATGGTAAAAAAAATAACCATTTTAGGACAAACATTATAGAGACTGTAATTTTCCATTGAACAAGGGCATCAAATGAATCGTCATACACACAAAGCGAATGCTTTCATTTTATGGTCTGAAAAATAATCATTGGAATGCATTTTAACATGGTTTCCGTGATGTCGCTAGTTTCTGTATGTAATTTATGTTTTAATATATCTTTTGTGTAACTTCATAGACTAGCTTTGATGGTTCTTGTTGTAAACGCTTTAATTATTATGTTGGTGACTACCATCCAGTGTTTGATTACTTTATTTTTTTGTAGTTATTTAAAGGCTTGAGCGAATCAAGCTTTGTTCAAACACTTTGGTTTTAATGCTGTCCGCTCAACATTAGCTATATACTATGGTAGTATAAATACCTGGACTTTTTCATAGTTTTTTTAGTACTTTTTTTCCCTAAATTGTACTTAAATGTAATCAGTTTTGTTTTTGAATTTCTAAACAGGTCCAATATTCTGTAACAAGTATCTTTCTTGGGCCTCTTTCACACTAGCGTTTTAGCTTTCCGTCCTAGAGATCCGTCCTTGGGTCTCTAGGACGGAAAGCTACTGATCAGGATGCATCAGAAATCCGTTCAGGATGCATCAGGATGTCTTCCGTTCAGTATGTCAACGTTTTTTGGACATTGACAAAAGAGCAGCATGCTGCGGATTTGTCTCCGTCCAAAAATCCGGAAGACATGCCGTAACGCCGGATCCGGAATTAATGCCCATTGAAGGGCATTAGTCCGGATCCGGCCTTTAGCTAAACGTCGTTTCCGCGCATCACCGGATCCGACGTTCAGCTTTTTGTCAATGGTTACTATGGCAGCCAGGACGCTAAAGTCCTGGTTGCCATAGTAAGCAGGGGAGCGGCATACTACATTCCGTGCGGCTCCCGGGACGCTCCAGGATGACGTCAGGGCGCCCCAGTGCATGGATCGCGTGATCCATGCGCGCGGGGCGCTCTGACGTCATTCAGGGCCCCGGGAGCCGCACGGAATGTAAGTATGCCGCTCCCCCGCTCCCCACTGCTACTATGGCAACCAGGACGCTAGTAGCGTCCTGGCTGCCATAGTAACACTGAAAGCATTTTGAAGACTGATCAGTCTTCAAATGCTTTCAGTTCACTTGCGTTGTGCCGGATCCGGCGTGCATTCCGGTGACGGAAGTGCACGCCGGATCTTCACAACGCAAGTGTAAAAGAGGCCTTAAAGGTGTTTTCCGAGACCCCTGCAGTTGAGCAGGAGAAGTCACTAATATCAGATCAGGGAGAGTTTAACTTCCAGCACCCCCTCCCAACCCGATCAGCTGTTTAGAGGCTATGGCACTTCATTGAGCACTGCAGCCTATTCATAGGCCAGTGACATCACACTCATTGGTTACATGGCCTATGTGCACCTCGGCCTGTTCAAGGGATTGGGCCTAGCACAACCACTATAAAATATGGCCATAATGCTAGTCCTAACGCTGAAGCCCTTTCAAACAGCTGATCAGCAGGGGTGCCAGGTGTTGGAACCCCACTGGTCTGATGTTGATGTCCTATCCTGGCAATAGGTAATCATTACTGTATTCCTGGACAACCCCTTCAATATACTTTATACAGTCTTTGTGTTCCTGATACAGAATATTCTTTCATAATTAATTTCCTATATAAGCAAAACAGTTAAATGATAACATTTTTGATATTTGCTTCCACCTCTAGAGGGAACATAGATGCTTACTAAATATTTTTTTCACATTACCCTCAACCTCCATTGAAAATACTGATGGATGTGTCTGGTCACATGCCACTCCATCAGTGGCCTTAACACAAGGAACCTTAGTTGCACCAACTTGCCCCATAATTGTGCCACTTTTTGGACAGACTTTAGGTGCAGATACATTAGTAAATCTGGGCATGGCTTGGCAGGAAAGGATTGTGGCTTAAGATGTCAGTGTGGGTTAAAATTGCACCAAACATTTTGGGACAAAATAAGCTATCCAATAGGTGGTGTCTAACAATGCATCAAATTTATCATCCAGCATGAGTCAGTTTGATTAATTTGTCCCATGTTTAGAATGTCTAATCTAAATTTAGACAATGTTAGACAAGATTAGCAAATCTGCCCTGTGTGGGGTACGTCACTTTAAAGTAAATTGGCAGGCTATCTGCTTTTTCTAGGAGCCCCTTTACTTTGTTTGAAGATGGGAACCGTTCTTTGTTCTCTAAAATTGGCCCTTGAACAAAATGTAAATAGCAGTAGTTCGACCCCCATTTATTCAGCATTACGTTGTGTGAAAGGCTGATAAATCAGTACTGATCATTGATAATCTCATCAATCGGTGAGTGTTATTAGCCCAAGATTGGGGCATGTAAGAGGAACCCAAGGTTTTTTTTTTTTTAAGATCTTACTATTTTTACTTTTTTGTTTTATTTTTTCATCTTTTATCAAATGCACAAAGAACTCAATATAAAAATAACTAATTATTTTTCACAGTGCAGTCTGTACCTTAAGATTCTAAATTTGAAGAAAGCTGAATATAGGACATTGTGAATTTACATAAATGTAAGCGTTTGTTTATGTTCCTTTCATGAGGCATGTTAATGAGCCATTATTATTCCAAAAGAAGCGGAATTAGAATGAAGCTCTGTTTTTCTAATATGGGCTTCTGAATATAGCACAGTCTATAATTCTGATTTGTAATCTCTAATTTGTAAAGGCAGTGATGTTTTTTCAGGTGAAGAAATGGTTACGCGCAGCAGATAAGTCCTTCTCTTTCCTTTGCACTGCTCAATGTAGCAGTGCATTGCAGGCCCCTGTGGCAGGGAATGGATTTAAAGTGTGGTTTCACATACTTGGTCCAATAAATCTCTTTGAACAAATTGCCCTGACTTTGCCATTTTCATCCTGATCACATACTTCATCATCAAAGCCCCCAGGAGCCCTCAAATAAAAATTGATGCACATACAGTCACTTATGAGTGAATTTTCTAGCAAGTGCTTAATATCTCAGCTCTGATCACTACAACTTTGCAGATGATTAACAAAGCAGCGTGTAATGAAGAAAACATAGCGAGTTCTTCTGTTTTCACACTACCATTTTATGACTGATACTGATAATGACATTGACAAATGAAAATTCATCTCTCTCCTCCTGCAGGAAAATCTGATAGATACAGTTTAAATCTACCTGGTATTCTCTTTTTCTCTTGATCCTCAGTGAACGCCAGCATTTCTTCAGTCCATTTCTGGACTCAGAAGCTCAATATTTTATAGATACATATATGGGGTCCATGAAGTACTCACATTGATTATTGGGTTTTCTAGATTAATGCTCTATTAGTACTATATGTTTACGTAGCATGATCTACCTTTTTTTTTATATATATGTAAACCCAGGTTCTAACAAGTGAATGACCAGTTGATACTTGAATATACTTTTCAAAAATGTGTAAGACTTACTAAGGGCCCTTGCACACGAGCGTTGCTCACGCATGGTGATCGCAGAAGAGCGCCTGGCCTGACTTCTCCCGCACAGACGGGGTCGCATAGCATCATATTGATTTATGATGCTATGTAACCCTTACAGTTCTGGAATGCATTGGATAGCACTGGCAGCAGCAGTATGCCAGTGCTATCCAATGCATTCCAGAACTGTAAGGATTACATAGCATCATAAATCAATATGATGCTATGCGACCCCGTCTGTTTTTGAGAAGTCAGGACGGGCGCTCCTTTGCGATCACCATGCGTGAGCAACGCTCGTGTGCAAGGACCCTAAGGCTGGTTTCACACTAGCGTCAGGATAGATCCGACAGGCTGTTTACACGATGGAACAGCCTGTTGGATCCATCCTGCCGTTAGTGAATGTGTGCCTCAGACTACCGCTCCGGCCCCATTGACTATAATGAGAGCTGGTTCGAGTTCTGGCAGAGGCACGGCAGCGCACGGAGAGAGGCTGCTGGAATAAATGTCGGACATGTCGTTTTATTCCGGCAGCCTCTCGCCATGCGCTGCCGGAACTCCGCCCTGCCCCCATTATAGTCAATGGGGCCGGAGCGGTAGTCCGAGGCACACGTTCATTAGCGGCAGGACGGATCCGACAGGCTGTTCCATCGGGTAAACAGCCTGTCGGATCTATCCTGCCGCTAGTGTGAAACTAGCCTTAGTAAGTCTTACACATTTTTGAAAAGTATATTCTATAAATATAATTTGAGTCAATGACATGCAAGCATCAACTGGTCATTCCCTTGTTAGAACCTGGGTTGATATATATATATATATATAAAATATATATAAAAAAGTAGATAATTCTAGGTAAACATATAGTACTAATAGACCATTAATCTAGAAAACCCAACAATCAACGTGAGTACTTCATGGACCCCATATATGTATCTATAAAATATAAGATTGAATGTAGATGATGATGATTTGATCATTTTCACCCCTTTGTGACCCTCGATTTGTGTGACGGTCAATACAGTCTGTTTTAGGTTGGTTGTTTGATTTCAAAGCAACATGGTAATTGTAGTAAAATGAACGTGCTCCATTGCACAATCTTTTCCTTTTCATCCTGGTTTAGAGTGTGCTATCTTTTCTAAGATCATTCAACCATAGAGATCTTTCTCTTGGCTCGAGATGTCCTCAGATGAGTAGTGCAAGATAAGCAGTTTTGAAAAAGAAAAACTGTCCTGTGTTGTGTGCAACACAAACATTTATTTTTTCAAAGGCCTGGTCATCTCATACCACTCTTCTTAGGATTTGGAAAAATTGAATGACGGGCTACTGGTGCCCCTACACCTTCCCAGTCACGGAAGGTGTAGGGGCACCAGTCCAAATATTTCCTGTATCATGTGGCTTTCCATAACTGAAGCACTAAAACAGCATCCACATACAGCAGGTAATGAACTGTAATATCTCTGGATATCTTTAACCATGAAGACAGGTTATTGAAGACACAGCTGTAGGTATCAATTGCACTGATACATTATGTGGGAGCTAGTACTGCTTTCATGTAACTCCACCCCATTCCTTGTGCTGCCACCTTTTGCATTCAAAGATATCTGCCAGGTTTAGGGTGTATTACAAATCTCATAAATAGTCTAGTTGAAATTTCAGGCATGTTTTTTGCGGCAGGACTTCATATTTATTTATTTAATCCTACTATATTCTGCAGCGCTTTACAGACATTAGCATCACACTGTCCCCAATGGGGCGCACAATCTAAGTTCCCTATCAGTATGTCTTTGGAGTGTGGAAGAACATACAAAGTCCATGCAGATGTTGTCCTTGGTTGGATTCAAACCTAGGATCCCCCAGTACAGCAAGACACTAGCGCTAACCACTGAGCTACTGTGCTGTCCCCAATCCAGTTGAAAAATAACCAGACTGTACATGCACCTTCCACATAAATCTTTATTTTTTCTTACTGACCCTGCCACCCTCCATTGTCAGTGCCAACTGTATGAACAAGCTGACATCTTCTTCAAAAATGTCAAGGCTATTATGTATTTTTTTTTCCACCTTACAATCCTAATAACTAGTGTTCCTTTTTTAAATTTCAAAAGTTAATCTGTTAAATTGATAATTATGAGCCATATTGTCTTGGTCAAGATTGACACCTCCTTTTCTAATATCTGGACCTTTAGTAGTTTTTATTTATGGCACCAACTATAATGACCTTTCTTATAGTAGTGGCTTACATATGCTTAACAAGTCGCACATAAAAGTTGCTTCAGGGTTCATGAACATTTCACAGAGGCTGAAAACAGTTAATATTACTCTATTATTTTTACACATGAAGGCCCGGGATCTCTTTAAAACTTTGGTGAAAAGTACAATTACTGGAATGTGTGAGAACTTGTGCTCTTTTGTTAGTAGACAACAAAGTCAAAATGACCAATGTTTAACGAGTGAGTGACCCGTTACTCAGGATCACTGACCTGAAGAAAGTCATTTCCCATCCCTCAATGCTCAATCTCAGTGTGTGTTTAACATAAAGTGACTAATGTAGGACTTTGTAGGCCACTAGGCTTATATCTACTTTACCAGTTTATGACCCTTCTGTTTGTCTTCTGTAGAGTGAGGTCATAGATTGCTATTGCTTTTTGGATAATTTTGAAGGAAATGAAATTTATACATAGCTGATTTTATTTTCCTTTTTTACCTTCTCCCTTTGTGCTGATAAACGCCTGCACCTGACTTAGCTCATCAATCCACTGAACATGATGGAGCGTCAAGTTTTGTAATCTCATTCTTGCCCAATGTGGTGGAAGTGAACTGATTAGTAAATATAGACCATCAAATAGTTGGTTAGAAAGAAACACATTAATATAGTTATTATAATTTTGCATTCCACTGATGCATCTCATAGAGAGAAGTTTACATTAAGTGTCTAAAATGTTCCACCTCAATGAACAGAGTTAATTTACTAATCCAAATGAACTACTTGACAAATGGCTACACATAAATCAAATCTTGTCACCAGAAAAGATGTAGCATTTGGGGCATTCTTTGTTTTTCAAAAATAGTTTCCTTTTTTAAGTCCTATTTGAATGAACTAGTGAGTTGGTTATAAAATTGCATTTTCAGCATTCTTACAGAACTTGACAGCAATTTCATAATAGTTCCCTGGTTCTACAGATGAAGTATATAACAAATGTAGATCTCAGTTTTGCCTTATTCTGGATACAGTTGTCAATTTCATTATATTTAGGTTTATAATATATAAGTGAATCCTTTTTTTGGGAGACAAGCCCTGTTCATATGTCATGAAGAGATGTTGACAGCTTGGAAGTTCCCTCTTGAAGCAAGAGCGCAGTCTCTACAAACACCAGTTGTAGCTGAGGTAGTCTCCAGCTGTTCTTTATTCTTTTAAATGCCCAGTTGACTCACCAATACGATATTTCCTCTGCTGTTTGAGAAGATTAATAAATACGGGGCAAATGATGCTTGACCGTACCTTAGAGGAACTGTTACCTCTCCTGACATGTCAGTTTTAGTAACTACCGGCATTTCCCATGTAATACCAATTCTGGAGCATCTACTCTTATGACTGTTTACAAATTTCCACAAAGTCTCCAGTAAAGGTACTGCCAGGTGTTACCAGTAGCAGTTGTCTGACTGTCCAATCAGTGATGTTGGTGTTAGACTGTGCTCAGACTGGTAACACCCATCTGTACCTTTTTTGCAAGATGCTAGCAATTCATTCATAACTTGTAGTACAAATAATAAAGGACTGGCACAAGATCATAAGAACAGATGCTTCAGAATTGTTATTGCTTGGGGAATGTAAGTGGTTACTAGAATAGATATGTCAGGAGCAATGACAGATCCTCTTTAATATGCATAAGTCATCGAAATTAGATTATGGAAGTAATTGGCATAAACAGTTATGTATGGAATAGTTGAGGAGGTTTTCTGTTTGAAGTCGGTCCTTTTTGGAATGCAGATGTTGCGGTGGTCAGCCGATAACAGCAGATCTGCCGGTAGGCACCACTGGCAAACAGCTAACCTTTGTTTGGATAGATATTTCCCCCTTTAATGTAGTAATTACATGGTGGTCATATAGAGGATTATATATCTATCTATAACCCATATAGAAGGCTCTGACTAGATTAGGCCCCTTCTTTAATGTCTATATGCCCTAAAAAGATACATGGTTCGGTGTTGTCTACCCCATTGAGAGGAAATCTGACCATAACATGTATCGATACATGAAAAATAACTTTTCACACATGACCTTTTCTTTCCAATGTGCATTCTATTGTCAATATGTATTGCATATGCTTAATCCTTCAAAAAAATGAGAAGAGCCCACCACTGAGGACCGTCCACCTGTTAGCCAGAGTGAAGAACAAGTGGCTCTTGCTCTGGCACACTTTGTCCGTCTGATGGTTACATCAATGGTTATTCCCACCTGAAACCAACTAGGTAATGGTAGCTGTTGGACAGAGGTTTCCCATGGTGAGCCAACTGATTGCTGGACCAGCTTCAATTGAAAATGTATTTGTTGTGATGAGAGGACCCATTTGGCAACAGGCTAGAACTTCTCTATTTTTTTTTTTTGTTTGTTTCAGTGAACTGTCTTGAAAGATTTTTTTCAAAAGTAGTGTTGACTGGTATGTGTTTAGTTTTTACAGTTTTTGTTTTTGTGCTCATAGACAATTTCTCAGGTGAAGAAAATACTGTTCCATTCACCATGAATATAGTAACATGACGTTCTTTGGGCTGCTTGCCTGTCTCTAGTGCTGAGCCATTTATCTTATCTTAGCATTGTAAAAAAAAATGCCAATTTCCTTAAATAGTGGTTTCCTTGAGGCAGTATACTGTTGTACTGTTCCTCCTGGGTTGTCTGCCTTGATCTTGTTTTTCCTGCTCACATCCAATCTTGTCAGTGGTCCTCAGAGAGTTTTGAGATAAATTTGAAAATTGTTACGCCATAGATCCTCTACAAGAACAGAGAATCTCTAGGAAATTCTAGACCACGTATCTCTAAAGAGAATCCTTACACTCATATCATACTCATTAAATATTTTTTGCAACTCATCTAAACTGCTTAGGGCAATGAACACTTAAGTTACATAAAGTTATGTAATATTCTCTTAGTATATTCCAAAAAGAGATAACATATGTTGACATCTCATATCTTGTCTGCCTGACTCTATCTGTTATACAATTTAAGTATATATTGTTGAAATTACAATGATCCAGTCCCTTATTCCGGTCTGAGCCAGTGATCCATTTTTTTTGGTTGGTGTCTGCCTTTTGCGGATGTGGAATGTGTGGACTACAAACGACAGCGCCTGTGTGCATGAACCCTTAATCTGGAAATTGGAAATTTCTGTGTGTCTCTGTGTGTCTCTGTGTGTCTCTGTGTGTCTCTGTGTCTCTCTGTGTCTCTCTGTGTCTCTCTGTGTCTCTCTGTGTCTCTCTGTGTCTCTCTGTGTCTCTCTGTGTCTCTCTGTGTCTCTCTGTGTCTCTCTGTGTCTCTCTGTGTCTCTCTGTGTCTCTCTGTGTCTCTCTGTCTGTCTGTGTCTCTCTGTGTCTCTGTCTGTCTGTCTCTCTGTGTCTCTCTGTGTCTCTCTGTGTCTCTCTGTGTCTCTCTGTGTCTCTCTGTGTCTCTCTGTGTCTCTCTGTCTGTCTGTCTGTGTCTCTCTGTCTGTCTGTCTGTGTCTCTCTGTCTGTCTGTCTGTGTCTCTCTGTCTGTCTGTCTGTCTCTGTGTCTCTCTGTCTGTCTGTCTGTCTCTCTCTCTGTCTGTCTGTCTGTCTGTCTCTCTGTCTGTCTGTCTGTCTGTCTGTCTCTCTGCTCTCTCTGTGTCTGTCTCTCTCTCTCTGTCTCTCTCAGCACAGCGCTTTGTATAGTGGTTTAGTATACAGAAAAGCAACATCTTGATAGGTAAGTATATGGGATGTTAAATGGATATACTCATTTCAGAATCTTGTGGCATATCAGTAGGATAGGCCTGAACATTTTGGTCAGGGGTTGACCTCCCCTGATTCTAATAACAAAGGAACTAAGGTCCCGTGAGCATTTCACAATAGTAGTGTATAGCAGGGGCCACAGCACTAGTTTTACTAGGACAGGGATGGGCAAACTGCGGCTCTCCAGCGGTTGTAAAACTACAACTCCCACCATGCCCTGCTGTAGGCTGATAGCTGTAGCCAGACTGGGCATGCTGGGAGTTGTAGTTTGCCCATCCCTGCACTAGGAAATCCTGTGAGTTGGAACCCACCAATCAGAAAGTGCCATATCCTAGCCAACTGCCTTAACCTTCTTTGCTTAACATTGGTGGTAAGGATCCATTATGGGAAATAATGGCTCAGATTTACCAATGCTGTAGATGACGCAAGCTTATGCCTCATTCACAGGTCAGTGTTTTCCATCAGTGATTTTGAGCCAAAACCTTTTGTTGCTCTAAACACAGAACAGGTGCAGATCTTTTAATTCTACCTTATGTCTGTGGAGGCTCTGATCCTGGTTTTGGCTCACAATCCCTGACCAAAACACTGAGGTGTGAATGAGGCTTTAGACATGCTGTTTAGACCTCCACCAGATTTATCACAATCATCCAGCCTGAGCAACTAAGTCTTGTTCAGGGATAGACACTTTTCTCTGACTCTATACTATTAGTTGGCCTACTTTGAGACAGCTTTTTACACCAGAATTGTGATTCAAAATGGCGCATATTAGACCCCACCACTTTCCAATAAAGGTCGGCCCACTTTCCGCCAAGCCCTACCTCATGTTTGTCTGAAAAAAAGTGTAAAGACCCTAGATGTTCCAAATTGCACTAATTTTCACAACTTTTTATTTGTCACAGACACTTTAGTACCTTTGGGCTAATAGGTTTTCCCATCTGCACAATAAAAACATGCGCTTTGTATAAGATGCATTGAACACTCCGGTAACGAATGTTTAGTTGGATCACCTAATTGGACAAACATTGTTCTCAGGAATCCACGTATAAGGAAACTGTGTGTTCACATTATGCGTAAAACCATCTATACTTGCGTCTTATGGATTTTTATTTGGACATCATTGTTGGCTGAAGTAGATTTGATCAACTTATCTATGTGTTACAGTTGTCTTAACGTCTATTGATTTCGAGATGTGTAGCTCTCTACCCATGTATACACTTATTGAGTGAATTAACACCAGTCTATCGCAGACTATATATCACTATTATTCACTCATTATTTGTGCTTACACAAGCAGCATAAAGCCAAGACTTTCTTGAGAAGATCCATTGTCTACTCAAGTTATATTTTCCAGCTGATGGAACAGATTTCCATTGCTTGTGTGAGCAATAGTTTTGTTGCATGAATGGCCAAATTATTGATCAAGCAATTGTCAGCACTGAGGTAGTCGCCTTTACTTTCGACAGAAGCTCTTGTTGGGTTAGGTTAACTCTTTGTAGTCTTTTTGGGGAACTTGGCTCTCGTCATCCTCCCTCCTCCTGCGGACATTTATAATCTGCCTACTTGTGTCTATAGTATTTGACTGAAGTGGAATATCTTCACGGACAGACACAAATATATATTTTTTTCTGTAAACGGTGCACGTTGACCTTTTATTGGCTAACTGATGTATAGAATATCCAGGCTTGCCGAAACACTTGTGTCTTGAAAGCTTTTATCTGTAAACATGAAGCAGCCAACTGAAGAAAGCATCCGTGCCATTGTGAAAGCAGGCATCTGTGAATATCCATAAACATCTGTTACTTAATACAGGTATCATCTCTGCCTGAGACAAATGACCAGAGCTTGGATCGCGTGGGCATTCGAATCCAGAGACTTCAGGGGACTAGGATTTGACTATAATCTCCAAAAGTGTTATTGATGTCGTGATTTTACAGAATCGAAATGGCGCTCAGCATTAGCAGAGAGGCCATCAGAGGATGTCAATGTGTTTACAGTGAGGCTTGGAGTGTTTTGAGAATTCTTAACCGATTCCTCAAAAATGAAAACCTAAGCCCGCACCTTAGCAGCTGATGCAGGACTACATGGCTCAGTATATTGTGAAATCTATATATTTTCATATATTGGTGTGCAAAAGTCACTGATGTGACCATTGTTTGCTCACATAATTGAGAATAAAATATAAATTAATGTGACTCTCTAGTGCTGTCCTTTGCTCTCGCTTGCAGTCCCATAACGAATCAATGGAGGGGGGCACGCATGCTTAACCAGCCACTTCTTTCATATGGGGGCAACAGACTTCCATTATTGTGATCACAGACCCCCAACTGATCAGAAAGGACATATATTGATTCAGTTGCACAAACCCTTTAAACGGGTATCCCATTAATTTACAACCTTTTTTTTTCTTCTCGCATATCTGTTTCTGTGTGTGGGTAGCAGCTCATCAAGCACTTGTACTTTCCAGGATGCATTTCAAATGACTCTTCCTCCCCTTCATTGAGAGTAGTCCCTCACATATAGCTTTAGAGATACATATGATATGTAATGCCCTCACAATTTCTGTTTTTGCTGTCTTGAGATATATATGGCCATGTATTTCTATGAATTTTGAAGAAGTGATGAATGGCTGGTGTCTGGGTCATTTTATAGTAAGATACAGAGATGTTAGTCCACCTCTGAATGGAGGATAAGGTTGACCAGAAAGGATAAACAGCAGGGGCTCTACTGAAAGGAAAATATAATGTATATTAAAAAATAATATTTTTATTTCATGGACATTGCAATAGTTCATAGTAATACTTTTTGTGGATGAACTCTTTAAGCAATCAGAATTTTCTTGTAATTTTAAAGGGAAGAATTGTGCTGCATGTAGTGTTATTATAGCTTTCAAATATGAAGTCTAAAAGGGTTTTCCCATCATGTACAATGGGGGCATATCGCTAGGATATGCCCCCATTGTCTGATATGTGCGGGTCCCACCTCCAGCCACAGCTCTCTCCGATCCGTTCTCTTTATAGGGGCGGGTCCCAGAGGTATCCTAGCGATATGCCCCCATTGTATGTGATGGGAATACCTCTTTAAGACAGTGGGACCTCAAAGTCAAAGGAGCCTAAGGCCCCTTTCACACTAGCGTGATTTCCGCACGGGTGCAATGCGTGAGGTGAACGCATTGCACCCGCACTGAATCCGGACCCATTCATTTCAATGCGGCTGTGTACATGAGCGGTAATTTTCCCGCATCACTTTTGCGTTGCGTGAAAATCGCAGCATGCTCTATATTCTGTATTTTTCACGGAACGCAGGCCCCATAGAAGTGAATGGGGCTGCGGGAAAATCGCAAGCAAGTGCGGATGCGGTGTGCGATTTTCCCGCATGGTTGCTAGGAGACGATTGGGATAAAGGAAAATAATTGCATTCTCAATAGAGAATGCAAAGTAAAAAGAGCGATAGAGGGTTAAAAATAATAAAAAAATGAACTCCCCTCCTCCATATGATCGCGTAGCTGCCGGTCTCCTGTTCTTTCTTCAGCTGGGGAAGGAAGTGAAGGACCTTCAGTGATGTCACTGGGTTACATGGTCTAATCACCAGCTTCCATGATGGAAGCAGGTGATTGGACCATATGACCCACTGACGTCACTGAAGGCCCCCCCCCCCAGCTGAAGACAGAACAGGAGACCTGCAGCTACGCGTTCAAATGGAGGAGGCGAGTTCATTTTTTAAATTATTTTTAACCCTCTATTGCCCTTTTTACTTTGCATTCTCTATTGAGAATGCTATTTTCCTTTATAACTATGTTATAAGGGAAAATAATAAAATATACAGAATACTCAACCCGAAACCGGACTTCAGTGATGAAGTCTGGGTTCGGGTCTGGGTACCAAACATGCCGAATTTTCGCACGTGCGTGCAAAACGCTTTGCACTCGCGCGGAAAAATCGTGCATTTTCCTGCAACGCACCCACCTATTATCCGGGCATCAAGCGCGACGCCCGTGTGAAAGAGGCCTAAAGCTGACCATGTGTATTAGCTGTTGGTTGAATGAGGAGAGGGGAGTCAACTGCTGCCAGACAATCTGGTGGTGGCTTATCTCCCCTTATACATGCTGAAATCCAACAGGCCAATCCTTCTTTTCCTGAACTGCTGTCTGGTCAGGAGGCCCCATACACATTAGATGGTCACCTGAAATTGGTGGGTTCAGTCGGCATTAATATAACGCATAACATTTACAACATGACAACAGCTTCTGCAGGGTCAGATGAGGATTGCTGGAGCTGCTGGGAAAGACATTTGTCAGACACATTTAACTCTTTGTTGTTCTGCTACATGATGCATAAAGATGGCCATACAAATTAGAAAGAACTAGGTTGAAAGTTGAACAGTGGTTGAACAAATGATCATCTGGTGAACGATGGTTTCACAGACACAGCCATACATGGTTTAGTCCACATCTGCTATTACAGTTGTTCAGACTGGTCATACATGTTCAATGGAACTGAACGATGGATGAAAGCTCTTTCTGGGAATGTTCTTTCCAAGAATGATCTACTGTATCTCATGAATGAGATTTCATGCAGCAAACCAGGCAACATTTTCAAAAACGGCTGACTTTTTTTTTTTTTTTTCTGTTCCTAATGGCAGGCTAAAACAATTGTTTGTTAGCTTGTTAAATTTCACCTGACCAACTACTGTTTTGGTTGAAATCGTCTATTTGTTAATTTCAGACTAGGGCCTCATGCACACGACCGTTGTTTGTTTCCGTGTCCATTCCGTTTTTTTTCACGGATAGGATGCTTCCCCATTCATTTCAATGGGTCCGTCAAAAAATGCGGAGGGTCAACCGTTTTTGTTCTGCATCCATGATCCGTGTTTTCATTCCGTCAAAAAAAATAGTGCATGTCCTATTTTTTTTTCACGTTTGCGGACAAGGATAGGCATTTTTACAATGGATCTGCCATAAAAATCGGATCCGTCAAAAAAAAAAAAAAAAACGGTCCGTCATCCGTTTTTTTTGACGGACGCAAAATTTGCAGGAGGAGCGGACACGGAGGCACTCAGGCAACGGTCGTGTGCATGTAGCCTTATATGCATGGCCACCTTAAGCAATGACTTCATACAGTGCTTTAATGCCAGAGTACAAACATCAACTGAGTAGATAAAATGACAGCACAATGTCTATGTAATAGTGTCCAATAATAGTACATACTATATATGGCCCAAATCTGGGACACCGCAGAAGCCTGTGTATAGCCTTCACATCTTAAGTTGCCCTACCGCACATGGAGGCCCTTATATAGCAGATAGCCTGTGTTAATTACCCCATCTACCAGTACTACATTTTTGATCTGGTTACAAGGCAACGGAGTTATTCTGATTTCATGAACAGATTGTTAGAATTCCAGCAGTTTTGCATGATTGGCAAGGTTACCGTAGTCAATTTTCACAAACAAACATTTTATCTAATTTACTCATGCTGGTTACAATCACTCATTGTGGCTCATGTTGGACTAATTACCTGTAAATATGACCCTACGTCAATAATGCCACCATTGTCTTCTCTTATCGGCATTTAAGCTATGGAGAGTCAAAGGACCTCATTCATGTTGTCTCATTCATTATCTCTTGATGTGTTCGTTTATGAGGTGGATTACGTTTAGGGCATTCAAAGGACCTTGGAGAGGAGAACAGGGTTAAGCTTGTTCTGTATTAAAAAAAGAAATATCTATTTTATCGATCCCTATTTTCTATACTTCATGCATGCATTGTGTGTGGTTTCTATAGAAACCAACGCTAACACCTTCTCTAACAAAAGATTAGGACGCAAACATCATTATTCTAGTGCAAAAACTTTACTGTAACGTAATGTTTTTCTGGTTGCCATGTATTTTTTATCATTAACTTTGTTATGTATGTGGGATTTTCAATTTATATGCCAAAAAAAGAATGCAGTAGAAACCTTAGGTCGTCTTTCTTGACTAAGGTACCTAATATCATGACAAAGACATCTAATAGAAATGACTTTTTAACTTATTGCATATGTATCATACTAGGCTGTTTTTCCTTACTTTGTTTGTATCTTAGTGAGTTCTAAGTTGTAACAGGGTCTTCATTTGTCTTCTGTAGTTACCTCATCGTCGAGTGACGTTTTCCACATCCAATCAAGCACCTGACATCCAAGACCCATCTCAGCACAGCTACTATGACAGCGGCCTAGAGGAGTCAGAGACCCCAAGTAGCAAGTCATCCTCTGGTCCAAGAATAGGGCCATTGGCTCTCCCAGAAGACCACTATGAGCGAACCACCCCTGATGGTAGCATCGGTGAGATGGAACATCCTGAAACTGGTAAGAGAAGAAATCATAAGGAAGATCCAAGTGCCATTGTCTAGTGTTGCCTCATCACCAGACATCATGCTTCTGGCAGTGTTTGTCTTTTTACGCGTGTCGTATCTATTCTTTATAGTTAGATCAAGCACATGCTCTTCCTTTTTTTTTTTTCTTTTTTTTTGGTAGTCGAAAATGAGTCCTAGGGTACTTTCACACTAGCGTTTTGGATTCCATTTGTGAGATCCGTTTCAGGGCTCTCACAAACGGTCCAAAACGGATCAGTTAGACCCCAATGCATTCTATATGGATAAGGATCCGCTCAGAATGCATCAGTTAGGCTGCGTTCCGCTTCTATTCTGTTTTGGAGGCGGACACCAAAACGCAGCATGCAGCATTTTGGTGTCCGCCTGAAGGATCCGTTTTGAATCACCATGTAACTCAATGGGGACGGATCTGTTTTCAATCTATACTCTAAAGGAAGTCTAATAATTTATTTTCCATGTCCCATACATCTGCACTAGATAGAAGCTCTGCATAATGCTGCAGCCTTATAAATGGCATTAACCCCCTACTTCTAATTGATGTAACTGATGTTAACAAGCCATATTTGATCATCTCTGAAATGGAACATTCAGTTTCTATGTTGTTAAATGTAAACTAGTGGTTTCGGAAAGATTAGATTCAAGGAAGGGGCAATGGACAGTTGATATATGGCATGCTGTATGGTGACCTGACCTTCTAGTATTGCTGTATCTTCATGAAAAATGTATTCTGAAGAGTAATACTGGCTCCTCTTCAGAGATATGGAATGACTATTTCATAAGCACAGGCTTCAAACCACTAGGATAGAAATCGCTACAGACTGAAAAACAGGGTTCCCTTGTAAGTGGTTATTGGCTTTGTAGTTTATGCATCTTTGTATTTTTTAAATGCAGTATAAAGTCTTGACTTGAATTAAATGGTTTTTCCTGAATTAGTAACTCTTAAGGGAAGGCCCCTAGACTGCATCTCGTCAAGGATTCAGAATTATCTGTTCCCGGCCTGTCCTTTCCTGATCACCAGCTACCGTTATTTCCATCTTCTATTTCCCGGATTGTTTTCTTAAGGCCAATGACTGACTTCAAAGATAATGTATCACTTGGGGTCAAATCAACACTAAAGACAGCCATTGGCTGCAGCAGCCCACAAGGTCATGCTCATTTTCCCTGGCCAGAGAAAAGCAAGTCTGGTAACAGATGCCAGCCCTCACTGAACACAAACGGCAGGGAGCAGGTAAGTCTGAATCTTTGTGGAAGGGATGCAAGCTGGGGACTTTCTCTTAAGAGGCCCTGTCACCTTGATCCACCCTATTAAACTAGGCATGTAGCCTGGTAGATTTAATCATGTTGTTTAAAAGGATACCTGTTTTGTCACTGCAGGTGCCAGCATTGTGGAGAAATTTTTACTTTTATTATTGCACAAATGAGGATTTGGAGCACCAAGAGGTGGGCTGCAGCAGTTTGAGCACCACTACAGCAATGCCCTGCTGCTGAGTACATATACCTCTAGAGCTCAAAACATCCCCCCCCCCTCCCCTTAGATTGACCTGTGCTAGACATCACGTCTAGAGTGGAGGTCTCGCGCCTGTGCAAATGTGATCGAATATGGCGCCTGTGTTGCTCAGCAAGCAGCAGATGGACTGCTCAGGCGCTGTTTGATCACATTTGCACAGTTGCAAGAACTCAAAGACGTGATGTCTATCACTGTCAGTCTGGTGCTTCAAATCCTCATTTGCATAACAGTATGAATTTCTACAGAACAATGTCCCTGGTTTAATGGGGTTGATCATGGTAACAGAGCCTCTTTAATATTTACTTTTCCCGGAAAACCCCTTTAAGTCCACTTTACACAAGCAGACCCAGTAGGCAACTGTCAAGCTGAGCATGGTATCTGATCTGCAAACTGCATATTATATATCAGAAGGAGTTGAGAAGTTTTGTGGACGGTCCTATTGATGGCTGAATGCTTTCCTGTATGACTGTGCATATTAAGATGGCTGTCAATCACTGATAGGACCGCCCTCTGGAATTTTAAGCATAGAAAAAAATCTATTTATTAATTTGAATCCTTTGCTCTATATATCCATCTGCTCAGCTCCTCCTGCCGGCAGAATAGCATACATGCGCAGTGTGACAGGTTCCCCTCCATTAATGTCTGCTTCTCCTGTAGGTAGTGATGATCAGCAACCAGACTTGTCTAGTACCACCATTTATTATCATGGTTGGGGGAACCAAAGAGTAGATAAGGAAAATCAATTATCGATGGCCATATTAACTTTCACCCTTCATAGCCGATTCTGAAGGAGTCTGGAGTGCCCAATTCACATTAGTTCATTTTCAAATCACAGAGCTTTCTGAAATCAATATTGTGGCTATCAGTCTTAAAGGAACACTCCATAAATGACAAATACTATTACCTAGTGTAGGGACTGGAGAAAAGCTGCGTGACATCTACCTCTATTGCTCTTTGAGTCATGCTCTTCCCCCTTAGGTCCTGCACTAGGCCTCACACAGTGTATCCGTTTTACAAAGTCCAAGCCAAACTATAAGATTCTTTGTAATACCATTGCTCAAAAGAAGAGATGATGGTCATTAAAGGGTTATTCCCATCAAAATGTCTGATAGTTGTGGGTCCCACCTATGCTTGGAACTGATCCTGCAAAAAGTCCCGGAGGGCCGACCGCTCTCCTTTCAATCCTATGAGAGTGCCAAAAATAGCATTCAAGGGAATTTTTTAGAATAACCCTTTAAGGGAATTTTTACAAGGATGGATTTTAAATGGAAATGTTCTTGAGGTCCAAGCCTCAAGGGTCCAATGGACTTGTACCAGGAAAGTACAGGTACATCACAACTCAAGAATCATGTAAGTATGAGTATTGATATATAACATAAAAAAAAGAAAATTCCAACGTGCAATAAGTGCAAACATACAGCGCATGTCAATAAAGTGCAGTATACATATGTTATCATATTATATTATCATACTGTTCACTACAGTGTAATAATAGGTCAGGTGAATAAACAAAATATATGCCAATTATTGTAATCTGCCACAATTAACCTGACTCGGTGAAGAAATATACTTATTACCGGGTGCATTAGAACTCAAGAACCCCTTAGGGTACTTTTACACTTGCGGCAGGACGGATCCATCCTGCCGCAAGTGGCCGTGCACTGCCGTGCTGCCGCTATGTCCCCATTGACTATAATGGGGCGAGGGACGGAGCTACTGCGCGGCCGGAGATCGCCGGACGAAAAATTCGGACATGCAGTACTTTTCGTCCGTCGATCTCTGGCCGTGCTGCGCCGTAGCTCCGCCCCCAGCCCCATTATAGTCAATGGGGACGGAGCAGCAGCACGGCAGTGCACGGCCACTTGCGGCAGGACGGAACGGGATCCGTCCTGCTGCAAGTGTAAAAGTACCCTTAAATAGAACTTGGATGCTTCCACCCCTGCCGAACTTTTCCTCTAGATCTATAGGTCTAATGTGTGTATAAACCTCAGACTACCTCCATCCATGGCAGACCCTATACCGTATGTATCTTTTTTTTTATATCTTTTCCCTAGCAGAAGAGATTTTACATGCTTATTTATTACGACGGTCTTGGTGCTCATTTCATACATAACCTGGTTTTACCTAATAGGACCTGCATTGCATTCCAGGGAAAAGCTCTGAATATACAGTATTACACACACGCATCTGTCCTTAATGATGGACATCTCTTTAAGCCGATCCTTTGGGACTTCCACACCCCAATTATAAATAGGAAGCATCAGGCATAGCACACTGGTGTCCATCCATAATCCTAGCTTTATACCTAAAGATTAGTGGGATTTAGCCTTGAATATAGTGATTGTTATCTATGGATTACTTACATTTATCACAAATCTGATCAAAACATGGTTATTTCTGTTGCCATCTGAAAATTTGTGGCAACGTGTCACACGCAGGTTTAGAAAACATGGCATATTTAAGATTATATTTCAGTCATGAAATTATGAGTGCCTCTATTAGATATTAAATCTACTAAACTGGCAAGAGACCCAGGACTACCCCTAGAATAAACTGCGCTACACCAGTTGATCAGTGGACTCGTACATTATAATGCGAAAAGTAGATGTGCACTGGGGTGATGATCGTTATGCCACCTGCATTTAAATGTGTCACCATGCTTGTTTTTTTTTTTCTGCCAGTTAAAACCAGATAGGAAATGTATCCTTTTTTATTTTTTGATTGCAGATTTAATTTTATTTCCTGAACATGACTATGGGGGCGGCCATCTTGCCTGAGCTCTTAGAAAGCTTCAAGAAAATTGCTTATGGCAGACACAATGGTCAGGAGGGCACCTCACTGACTTCTATGGGAGAATTTTCTGGGCATGTTCTGTGCCCTGTGCAGATTTCATTGTACAAGGAAAGAAGAGATGAGATTTGACAATCCCCTATTGTGAACGTCACATATTGCGACTCGCCTATTGTGAATGTCTTATCTGTAAATAAAGGTGATATATGCCATTTACAGGGCCCTTTACACGGGTCGACAATTGAACTGATTATCGTTGGCGATCTTCTTGGGGTGTAAATGCACGACGATAGACAAACGCTTGTTCATCATGTAAGCACAAAAGATCCTGGTTCCCAGTGGCATATCATGCTGTGTAAACACGATCTGCCGCCATGAAACAAGTCACTATGGGGGACAGCGATGGCAGTAGCGATCACTCCTTCCCATACTCTGGAGGAGATCGCTGCATGTAGATGCATCAGTCTTCTCCGCTAACCATCTAGCAGATTGTCAGGAAGGAACGCTTTCTTTTCTGACAATCTTCTAGATCGGCATCCCATGTAAAAGGGCCTTTAACCTGCCTATAATAAGGAGATAACTGCAGTAAAAAGATCTGTACAGACCAAGAAATGACGCCTTTTATTAGGCCTAGTGGCCAGTGTGAAACCTCCAGGATTTTGTCGTTTTTTTTTTTTGTTTTGTTTTTTAAATATATTGACATGGAGAAAAAAAAATAATCACAATTTTTTTTCTTTTAAATGTTTTAAAGTAACGTGATTTAAAAAAGTGGTGATTTTCTGATGACACATTCCCTTTAAGAAGACTACTATTGGTTAAATGGGTTGTTCACAGGTGCAAACTGGCCATATACCCTACAGGGAAACTCCCCGGTGGGCCGACCCCCCTAGGGGGCCACCTGAGCCCCCTAGGAGCATCAGGTACTTTGGCACCTGACCAGTGGCCACATTTTCCTTCCTAAATTTTACTAGATCACTGTCCTCAGTATGGTGAGCATCAGGTACTTGGGCACCTGACCAATGGCCACATTTGCCCCCCTAAATTCAACTATATTACTGTCCTCAGTATGGTGATAGGGCCGTGTTTTATGCTTACTGTGGTATTTGATTCTGCAGGGGTAGTATTTTGTGCTACACTATGGAATTGCTGACCCTGCCTACATCTGTTGTCCCTGACTACTTGTTGCACTCGCCAACGACTTGGAGCCACTTTTAGTTTTTTTTTTATTTTCCTGTTTCACTTTAAGTTCCCATTCCTTTCCTGGTTGTTCAGGATTAGAAAAACATGGCTACCTTCTACCAAAACCATTCTATGCACTCCCACAGGTTGTGTGGCCTTGTGGCTTAGCCCCATTCACTTTAATGGAGCCCAGATGGAATTCCATACATAGATGATGGACAGATAAGGGCCAACATGGAAGGTGACGAGTCATCTCTAGGGGTATCATATCCTCTCTAGGGCTTATTTATTTACATAAATGGGACAAACTGCAGTACCAGGTACAGCCACATGGGTGAACAATTTGATGATACAATTTCAACAATAAAGGAGAGGCAGTGCTTAAAGTACTGTGTTAAAGTCCTGGGGGGACCCCTTTCACTCAAGGGAACAACTTTATTAATTGTGTGCCCTGCCACTCTAAATTTCCTGCAGATATCATTAGTATTCCAGCTAGTCAAACCAGTTTTTTGTGCAACATATTACCACAATTTATTTTATTTTTTTAAATCTGTTATCTCACAAGATCTAGGATATTGATGTTTGAGTACATTTTCCAGCACTATAGGGACTATATATATATATATATATATATATATATATATAAACACATTGGCTTCTTTTCCTCTGATTGTCTGAATCATAATTCTAGAATTCCCATTTACAATTCTATTTAGTGATTAGGATAAAATACTATTGTTATCCACAATGAGAAACAATCCATTCCCTCCCTCACCAGCCCTTGTCCTCAATCTCCTCTTTCCTTTCCGGATGTATCAGGGCCGCTGTGTCTATCTGCTCTGAGCTTATTCAATTAGAAGCCTCTAGCCCTTGGGGGTATAATTCCATTTTCGGCTGCTGGATCTCCAGTATGTGAGGTTATCCCTTGTTAGTTCCCCAATGCGCACGCCCTCCCTGGCTGTAAATGCATTACCTTGCCATCCCATCTAATCATTTCCCATTAAATGCTGCTAATTGAATCACACTGGTATTAGCTGAAACCTTCCCCCTGCTCGTGTTTTGTTTCTCTGCTTAATGGAGAAATCTCCAACGACTTAAGGTGCAAAACCTCAACTTATTAGGACTTATGGGTACAAGAATGTCATTGTTATGCACTCCAGATCGTTCCTAGGGACTGATGATGAGCATCAGACTGCTGGGTGTGAAAGTGTGAGCCTGGAACAGATCACTGGGTTTATGGAATCAGCTAAATCTGGTTAACACCCTTACCTCACCTCCTCGTTACACATGTCACCCTCTACACCCCTCCCGCACCTCCTCTCCTGACTTGTCGCTGCTAATCCATCTGTTGCTGGCTGTAGAAACCAGCTTGTTAGCCAGAACATCAACCCAATTAAAGAAGGATCTAAGCGCTATCCAGACAGAGCAAGTGATGATGGCACACAAAAGATGTGCAGCAACTTCAACGAAGGATAGGACAGAGAACGAGACTGCTGTCCAGCTTTAAGACCATGAGTTTGCTCAAACACTGAAGTCGGAAACACTTGTTCTTAGCTTCATATTAACATCTTCCTCTACCTTATTGTCTCTAGGTTTTTTCTTCCTTCTTAGGACTGAGGGTTAATCCTGTACAAAGGCCTATTATGTAGGTGGCTCATTGTGTAGAGCACTATTGTATACATGCCAAGGTTAAGATGAATCTTTCTAGAGGAAAACTGTGATATAGAAAGCTTGTATTTCTCACAATTAAATTTTGTTGTTGTATTACTCTGAACAGTAAATACTTCTGCGAAATGAAACGTGATTTATAAACTCAAATATATCAGCGTTTCAAGTAGCAAAATGTCTATAGTTCATTTTTGAAGTGTTGTTTCCCCCAGAACATCTTTTGCCACTGCTTCTTCTGATTTTTCGATTGTAGTCTTGGTTTTTCCCATTAAAAATATGGAACAAATGGGGGAAAAAACTCCTAAAATTACATATGATACTACACAGCAGTATTTCTCAATATACTAAAGCTACACAATCTATTATATTACATCCACCCACTAGGCCAAGATGATATTCTATTGCATTTCATGTGACCCCAGGGATACATGTTCCACAGTTGAGATCCTAGGCTCTGTAGGTGACCATTAGTGACAAGCCTGGAAAATGGTATAGCAGATATGTATAAATATCTTATTAGAGATTACTTCCCACTTCGCATCATTTTCAGCTGCTTGTTTCTAAACTGTCCCACCCTAGAATGAGTTTAGTTGTAACAAAACTGTAGGCTCCTCCTGTGTGCCTCCTACATTGGAATAAAAAAATATTAGGTTGAAGGATGAGACACATTTGATGTGACACATAAAAGCCACCAGCTGCTTCAGTGTGGAAAATGTAAACCAAAGTGCCAGCAGATAGCATTTTTTTTTTTTTTATTTGGCTCCTTATTTTAGCAATGCTTTCGAGGAGGAATGGTGGGTGCCACAGTTTAAAGCTAGCCATACACAAAATTGTAGGTGGAATCATTATTCCAGAACCCCTATACACATGCATATGTGGCTCAGCTTTGGAGAATGTCTCTAGCAGACACCTCTGGCAGCACTTTATTTTCCTTAAGAACAAAAGGATTGGGCTTATTGAAAACCAAACCAACTATCCGATTCTTCTTCTTCTACCATCATGGGAGAGTCAGGAAGCCTCATACACATGAGATGGTCAGCTTGTCTAGACAAAGTCCATGAGCTCAGCAGACATTCATCTAATTGGATGGCCAACTTAAGTCATACCCCCCTCCATTATATAGATCACACCCCAAAATGCCCACCCTTGAATAATAAGTAATGCAGATGATCACTGAAAGACTTGAACAATTTGGTTTTGTGCCATGCATAAAGATTTGACAGCCAAACCCTACACAGTGCCTTCTCTAACTGCCCCTGCTACAGACTTCTCCCTGCAGAAGAGTTTGCATTATAGGCAGAGTATACCCCCATTCCAGACTAGTTTAATCTTCCACTAGTCTAGGAAGTATCCCATTTTCTGAGTCCCTCAGACATCTTGGCCATCTTGGGTAAGTAGACAACTCTAATGTAAATATATTATCTTGGTTGGACAGTTTTTAGACAATTGTGCAAGCCATAGGTGTAAAAAACATATGACAGATATATCATCTATTGAATTGGGATAATTAAATCCTGTTTTTTACTCGAAAATTAGAAGGACACAATATGAAACCAAAAATGTTCAAATAGGTAAAAGAGGCTGCACTGCCAGGAAAATGTCTTTTTTTTTTTTTTCTCTCTTTCACCTTCCTCGTACTTCACGGAAAATCTGGGTTTTCACCTGATTCGCAAGATACAACAAAATCCTCCTTGGAATCTATAAGTACCTGCAGAGTGCAAATAGAAACACTGTATGGTGAAGTACTGCCACCGTGTTTGACAACCGCAGGGAGATAAAATACTCACAAAATTCCATTCACAGTGTGCGTATTCAATACCACTCGTGTCTCCGCACTTCCATAGGATTCAAAAACACCTTCTCCGGTATTCTTTGATTTTCTGATAAATCCCTGTTTTCTCATAAAACAGAAAAAAACGGAGTTTTTTTTTATTATACTCACAAGATTAAAAATATAACAAGCATTCAAATCGGCCTGCACAGACGCCCGACCCGGGTTTCGCCACAACGCTTCTTCAGGGCTCCTGAAGAAGGGTTGTGGCGAAACCCGGGTCGGTCGTCTGTGCAGGCTGATTTGAATGTTTGTTATATTTTAATCTTTTGAGTATAATAAATGAACGTTTATAATCGCACACCTGGAGTGCTTCACTATCCTCCGCGTTTTTTCTGGTTTATGAGAAAACAGGGATCTATCAGAAAATCAAAGAATACCGGAGAAGGTGTTTTTGAATCCTATGGAAGTGCGGAGTCACGAGTGGTATTGAATACGCACACTGTGAATGGAATTTTGTGAGTATTTCATCTCCCTGCGGTTGTCAAACACGGTGGCAGTACTTTACCATACGGTGTTTCTATTTGCACTCTGCAGGTACTTATAGGTTCCAAGGAGGATTTTGTTGCATCTTGCGAATCAGGTGAAAACACAGATTTTCCTTGAAGTCCGAGGACAGAAGTTTGTAAGGAAGATAAGAGAGAGAGAGAAAAAACATTTTCCTGGCAGTGCAGCCTCTTTTACCTATTTGAACGTTCGATAGTGACAGATACCCACGTCACCTATTGCGGCTTGCAGCGCCGAGGTGTCACCATAAGACAACCAGAGACTTTTTTCTTTGTATATGAAACCAAGAATATAATCAGAAGAAAGAAAAATCCAGCTCAGCTCGGGTGACTCGTATTCATAGACTTTATTCCAGCGGTAAAAACTTCATACAAAATGCGAAAAACTGTTACGCGTTTCAGACCTCCATAATATCTGGGTCCTTCTTCATGACAAACACACAAAGTAAGATGGAAGCTGCCCCTGATATACACCCTCCAGAATCAGGCAGACAAGCAACACCTGAATAGAGGAGGTGTCAGAGGGAGGTTCCACACAAACCTCACAAAACACTACATAAACAAGCAAAATAGAATAAAAAAGATCCTAATATAAAAAGATAAACAATATGCTGATGTATTGAAAAACAGACATAGTACAATCAGTACTGTAAAATCAGATCATGACGCTTGTTGAGACCCTCTGGTTGCCGGGATCCCAATTGAAAGATCCAAAAGGCCTCTCTGTTAAGAAGTTTTCTTCTATGGTCTCCACCTCTAGGGGTAGAGAGACCCTTTCAATACCCCGTACCTTTAATCCAGAGATATCACCCGCATGAACAACCGCAAAGTGCAAACTTGCAGCAGAAATATTGCGGTTCTCATGGTGTGGTATATCAGATATATGCTTGCGGATCCTGTTTTTCAGGGGATTAGTAGTACAACCCACATATTGCAAAGAACATACGTCACAAGTAATAAGATATACGACGTGTTTAGTGTTGCAGTTGATATACGATCGTATGTCATATTGTTTGCGATATGCAGTCGATCTGAATATTTTATCTGTAACCATGTGTTTGCAACAAATACATTTTCTGTGGCCACACCTATGGCTGCCTTTATAATGTAGCCATGTAGGTATTGTAGTGTTTTTTCACAGAAAAGCTGGGGCTAACCAAATTGCTGAGGGTGGGGGCTCTTTTGGCAACACATTTGACACCATTAGAGACAATATCAGACCATTGTCCATCAATATTAAGAATGTGAAAATATTTCTTTATTATTTTACAAATCGCAGGGAACTCCTTGCTATATTGTGTGACAAAATATGTGGACTTTTTTTCAGTAGACTTTTTTTTCAGACACAGAGACATCTGATTTACACTGAAGATCAGGAAAAACCAGAGTATGTCTATCTATGTCAGAAACTGCTCTCTTTGCCCGGTCTATATCATGTTGAGAATACGCCCTACGCAAAAGTCTGTTTTTTACATTAAACGCTTCTTTCTCATAGATGTCATCATCAGAACAGTTGCGACAGTTGCGAAACCAAGAATAGAAATTGTTTGGACAGTAATTCTTCCATTTTAAGAATTTCCCTATTTGATTAAAGTAAGGCTACTTTCACACTAGCTTTAATATTTTCTGGTATTGAGATCTGTCATAGGGTCTTAATACTGGAAAAAAAACGCTTCCGTTTTCTGTCCTGGAATGTGGAGCAAAACGGAACCATCATGACCCACAATGCAAGTCTGTGGGGACGGATCAGTTTTCTATGACACAATAGAAAACGGATCCGTCTCCCATTGACTTTCAATGAAGTTCATGGCTGATCCGTCTTGGGTATGTTAAAGATAATACAACCGGATCCGTTCATAACGGATGCAGATGGTTGTATTATCAGTAACAGAAGCGTTTTTGCTGAACCCTGCCGGATCCAGCAAAAACGCTAGTGTGAAAGTAGCCCTAATCTATCTGCTTCTAGTCGTGATAACAATTTTGTGTACATTGTAAAACGATTAAAAAGCTAAATTAAATTTAATGATTGCTTCTTCTTAATCAGAAAATATGCTTTAAAGCCATGTCTTTTGGGGATACTTGAGGATGACATTCCAGTACATATTAACGCTTTGTAATTCTGGGTTTACACAGCCCGATGTGCGGGCGGATTATTGGGCACGAACGTTCCTATAAACAGTTGTTCCTGATAGTCTTCCCGTCTATAGCTGCCACAGATCACCTGATGAACAACTAAAATGTTCATTCATCAGGTGAAAAGATCTTTTATGCGGACACCTAACTAATCGTTTCCGGGTAGCATATTGTGCTGTCTAAACAGCGATCTGCTGCCCAGAAACAACACAGCCGTATATAGCAGTAGCCCTCACTCATCCTCACAATGGGAAGGAGAATTCTACATGTAAATGCCGCACCTCACCTCCACTAACGTGCGGGCAGTTGTTGGGAAGAAACACTTCTTTCCTAAGACTGTAACTGGCAGTGTAATCCGCCTGCATCAACCAAGTTGGGTTTTTACTACTACAGGCATCGCTTGACCCCTTCAGCCTCAATGTAGTGTCACAAGGGGAAACAAAGATAGAAAACCAGAGGCTCTTTAACACACAAAGGATCCATTTGTTTAGTATTGATCAGTCCAGTGCTTCAAGCTGAGAGCTGTGTAGGTGTGCCTCCAGCAAGCTCTCTTGTTCTTCTTATTCTATGGTTCTGTTATGCAAGGAGTTCGATCGAAGCTCTGTAGTTTCCAAGACTTGTGAACTCTCGTTACTTTGTTTGCTGGAGATTCCTCGCTGATCTGGCCTCATGCCCACTTTTCTCTGTCAACTTTTGTTGTGTGCCTGCATGTGTAATTATGTACTCGAGGGCTTTGAGCCAAGTTTGCTCTCTCCCCTTTGTATTTCTGTATGGTGCATCAATGTGTCTGCTTCAGAACCTGAGTGGGATGAGATTGTTCTATCCCTTGTCTGTTTAGAGATCTTGGTAGCTTTTTCTGCTTCGACCATTTGGAAAACTTTACTCTTTTCCTGCAGAGTATTTTAGATTTCTTTGCTTTTAGTTTTAAATTTATTATTGTATTGTCACGTTGTGTAATGACATCATGGGCCACAATTTGTGGTGACCTCTCTCCATCTAGAATCATAAGCGATGTCTCTTCTACCCAATAGTGAATCCTCTGCATTATTATATATATCTATATAAAAAGATTTAGCTTTTGCATGTTTTAACCATTTTGTGGCCTTTAAAGATAGATTTGCATCCAATAAATTTTTGGTTAGAGATGAGCCGTGTCAATATCACATATCAATATATTTTTTAAAATGTCATGTATCAATGCATTTTTCAGAATAAGCCTACTTAAATCTCTGATCGTGGTCACGTCTAAGATTGAGCTGCACTGCACTGAGCTTTATTCTTAGACCCATTCCCAAGCTGTCCAGTCCTGCAGTCATTATGAACCCAGGTCAACTGTGGGCTTATGTAAGAAATACCAAAGTCTAAGGGTGCTTTCACACTAGCGTTAGAGGAATCAGTCAGGCAGTTCCATTGCTGGAACTGCCGGATCCTAAAATTCGTGTGCAAACGGATACCATTTGTTTCCGGATCCACATGTGGTCTGTTTGACAAATGCATTGAAATACCGGATCCATCTCTCCGGTGTCATCCGGAAAAACGGATCCGGTATTTATCTTTTTCACATTTTTAAAGGTCTGTGCATGCATGATAGGTCATTCATATCTGAACGGTAAGGGTCCAACACAATCGGCTGTTCCCCGCAGCCTCTGGTGTTGGGACCAGCACTCTGAATGGAACACGAATCACAGCTCAGTTCAAAGTGTAGTGGGCGTGCATGGTTACTGTGGCTCAGTTGTAATTGATGTGAATGGCAGCTGAGCTGAAGTAACCAAGAATGGACATTAAGCTTTGAACAGAGCCAGGGGTGGACTGGCCATAGACCTACCGGGAAACTTCCCACCTCATGGTCACCAGCCATGGTAAGTAATGATCTGACACTCCCCTCCTGACTCTTGAAATTAGCTGTATTGCCATATTAAGGGCTGTATTACAGCAATATAGCAGGAGATTGTTGGGAGGGAAGCGTTCCTTCCCGGCAATCGCTTGCTCATTAGTGGAGGAGACCGCTGCTATTATTATTTGGGGAGTTATTTTGTGCTGCTGGGGTAGTATTTTTTTGATGCGCTGTGTTATTTGGCTCTGCTGGGGTGGTATAATGTGCTGCAATATGGTATTGCTGGCCCGGCCTAGTTGTGTTGACTCTGCCTTCTGTCAATTTGGGCCCCACTACAAAATAGAGCCACTTTTAGTTTCTTTTTTTTCCAGGGCAACTTTAACTTTATCCAGCAAAAGGTATTAATGAGTTATCCTAGGGATAGGTCATCAGTATCAGATCTGCAGGAGTGCAACACCCAGGGCCTCCACTGATCAGCTGTTAGAAAAAGCCTTGAGCGCTGCAGCCTCTTCCTAGGCCAGTGACATTACTGTACATTAGTCACATGGCCTAGTTGCAGCTCAGCCCCATCCAAGTCAATAGGGATGAGCTGCAATAACAAGCACTGTACGATGTACGGCGCTATCCTTGGAAAGCTGCCAGGAGCCTGCATTGCTCAACAGAGCTCCGGTCAGCTTGGCAGCTCCCTGTAACAGCTGATCGGTGGGGTGCCAGGACTTTTAACCCCACTGATGTGATAATGATTACCTGTTCTGAGCATAAGGCATCATTATTTTTTTCCAGGATAACCCATTTAGTTCCCTGTCTGCTCCGGTTAGCTTAGTGTTGTAGTTGGCGCCTCACCTCCTCACCTCCTCAGTCCCCTGCTCAATATCAGAGACATGTGGAGGAGGAGGACAAAACGTGGCAGCTTCTGGGGAGGTATTTTTTTCTGCACTGTGGTATTTTGATCTGCTGGGATTGTATTTTGTGCTGAACTATGGCATTGATGACCCTCTTCTACCTGTGTTGGCCCTGCCTACTTGTGTTATCCTGCCTTCTGTCAATTTGAACCCATATACAACACCGGGCCTCTTTCAGTTTTTCTTCAGGGCCACTTTAAAGGGGTATTCCCATTACATACAATGGGGTATATCGCTAGGATATGCCCCCTTTGTCTGATAGGTGCGGGTCCCTCCTCTGGGACCTGCACCAATAAGGAGAACAGAGCGGGGAGAACTGTGGCTGGAGGATCCTGGGTTAACCCGGGTCCACCACCAAGCGCTACTCCCCACTGCTCCCATACAAGTGAATGGGCGCACACCACGCATGTGCGGCCCCTGCTCCCAATTATTTCTATGGGGCAGACGGAAATAGCTTAGCCAGCGCTCAGCTATTTTCGGCGGCCCCATTAAAATTAATAGAGGGCGGCTGCGCACGCGCAGTGCGCCCCTCCATTCATTTCCCCGCTTAGTTCTTGTTGTAGGTGCGGGTCCCAGAGGTGGAACCTGCACCTATCAGACAATGGGGGCTTATCCAGGTATTTTCTTAAACGTACATACAGGACAATCATTCCCCAGATCCCCATGGTTGCTGCTCCAACCTGCAAACCTCAGCAGTAAGACCTCCAGAGATATATTCAGTAGAGGTAAAAAAGCAGGATAACATGGACTCTATCAGTAGATTGAAATTAGTATAAAATGACGATAAGAATCATAAATATAGTTTAATAGGCTTACTGCCAGAGAGATAGCTATAGCGGATGCAGAGGTAGCAGTCGCTACCGGGCCGAGGAGCCTGACGGGCGTATCGTATGGCGCATGGCTAGGCCAGGCGGTGATGTGTGCAGGTTTGGGATTTGAAGAGCAGAGAAGAGTGACGTCAGGAGGATACTGGTCTGGCTAACGGGGTAGGGGTTATCGATGAGTAACGCTGGGGGCCAGGGCACTTGCGGCAATAGACACCGCCCCTGGGCACTTGCGATCCTCATTTGCATATGCCTTGAATGATCACTTATGAGGCATTACACCTGCAGGAAAACCAAGGAAAGGCACCACTTGTAATCGGTGTATATGACCCACAGTGCCGTATGAGCAGTTTAGGATGACTAAAGTTGGTGACAGACTTTAGGTCAGCCCAAACTGGGTTTATCTTGAAACGCATAGTATGGTTATTAAAGGGAATATATATTTTTTGAAAGTTCTTTATTTTAATATTGAACTTTGTAAGTAGAGGAGGGATAGGGAAGGGTGGCAGGAAACGGTCTTTTTTTTATGGTCTTGATTTTGATCTAATTTTAACCTACTTGTGGCAGCACCCATGTTATCCTACACTATTTTTGCAATACATCCTGTTACTTCCACCACGTAACCTTTACAATGCATCCGTAGTTCTGGTGTCACAAAAATCTCCTGTTCTACACCTGCTTCTTCCTTTCTTGCTAAATCTTCTAAAAAACAACTTTTTATTGTTCTCTTCGCACTTGCCGCTCATGCATGTACTTATTTTCTTGCACTGTGTCTTGTTTTCATAGACTTAGCACCACAGGATTTGAAAGACTTTACAGAAGAGAATTGGTGGATTAGTCTATCCTTCTAAGTATGATTGGGTGGCAGTGGTCGGCGAGGGGGGAGACCCAAAAGAGAAAAGCCCTAAGAAGTAGTTGAGATCACTGTGGCAGGTTCTGAAGAGGATCAAGCCATTGCGAACAGAAGAGGATTATGGGATTAGTGATATCCCAGCGGTATCGGGCACCAGTTGGCCACTCATAAATCCACAGTGTCTGCTGCATTTGATCAGTGTCAGGTCTGTTACAGTCGAGCACAAGACTGCAGACTAGTTGAATATTGTACATGAAATACATGTACAATTAGAGTCAGATACAATTACATTCAAAAGAGGAATTTTGAAAGGTTTAACTGCATTTGTTAGAATTGGAGCATATGTGTTCAATTTTCTGGTGTTGACTAATATAGGGTGGTGATCTGATGATTTTGTCATGTCTCTTCATCTTGACAGATGTGAGACATCCCACTTAATTTTTCACAGTTCTTACCATCCCTATGTTCCTATAACCTTCATTATACAGGATGAGAGAGAGACCATTTCCAATTGTTATTATCTGCTTTTTTAACACAGATATTTTTGTAGAAGACTGAGAAACGCCAATCCTTTTATATGTTTGAGGGTTTGGTTGACAGTGTACATACATTCTTCCTCGGCCAATACAAAGGCAAATAAAACAGCCTAAATTGCCAATGTAAGTCCAAAGTCCCAATCTAAAAATTCCAGTCGCCTAGCTTTTTCTAAAATTATACTTGCGCTGCAGCAGGTCCCTGAAGTGAAGTGGGTATATTCACACAAGATTTCAATACGATATATTGGGACCGCGCTGCTTGGTTGGTGCAAGTAGCACTATCCTCCGGTGTAGTTGACCCTGTAGTCAGACACAAGATACTGATGCTCCCAGCCTAGATTTCTATCCAGCTTTTTATGGATTCCACTGCAGAACATCAAAAATCACACAATAGTGAAGTACCTTCAGTGCAATTAAATAAATAGCGGTTTTATTATACTCACAAACTAGTGAAAAATTCAAAACCTATCATAAAACAAGTCTCCTTCATATCCTTCGTATCGCAGCCCGACCCAGGTTTTGCACACGACTTCGTCAGGGGTATAGGTATCTGTCAGCAGCTTACTCCCCTCTTCCCATTAAGACCACATGTTCTGCCAAGCTTGCATGTGTATGAGGGGTAGGGATGGGGATAGTTGTTGGCCAAAAAGACATATCTTTTGTATGAGCAGTCTTAGTTGTCATCGAATAAATTCCACATTAAATGCTTGATATTGCTTTGTCCCTTCACCGCGCCTGTATGGTACGGTCCAGAATCAGTGTCCCAAACACGAAGTCCTAGTCACACCCACTGCTAATGTTCTGGTGATTACCTTGAATTCCTGTGGAACCATTAATAAGCACATTTTTCACCTGGCATTTAGAGCGTTTAATGAAATTTAGAACTTTTAACATTTTTCAACTTCTGATTCATTATATCATCAACAAAACTTTGATCACTCCTGTTCATGTATTCAACACCCTTGTGCCTAGAGACTCATGAGACCATGCCATTGAAGTCAGTCTATTGTGTCAACTTAAAAGGTCAGTATTTTTCATTTTTATAATACATTTTTGTTTCGGGATAATACGTTCTCCTGGGCAGAGGATCGGTGAGTACACTGTTGTCACTTTACCTTTTCTTCCAGTGCTTTCCCTCCCACTCCCTAATTGGCACTGAGATGAATGGATAAACATTGTTGTCCGCCTGTGCCCCACCACCCTCTCCCTCCGTCTTTCGGACGCTCTAATTGGCACAGAGATGAACCAAACGACTCTGGTTGTGCAATTTGTTCTCGCCTTGATTCTTTATCTTTACCTTGTTATATATCATTTTTTTTCCTGTGCCTTCGTTTGTGCCCGGATAAGCTTTGATTCAGCCTCTTCCTTTCTTTTGACACGTACTGCTTCCAGCCCTCGCCTGCGATTGTTAGCTTTACTGTAGGATTAAACGAATGAATTTATTGAAGCTTTGTCCAACTTTTTTTCCTTTACTCTTCTGATTCTCTGCCGGTTATTGTTTCCTTCTGTGCAAGTGAGCGTATACGTACTGCATATTTAAAAGACGCAGAGCTGAGTTTGTCATTTGAAACAACTCATGATACTGTGTTAACTGGATTTCTATAGCTCTGCAGGTAAGCCTACATATTACAAAGAATGACATTATCATATTCACATAAAACGTGAAGCAGGACGGAATTTACCATTTTCGGTGCAATTGAAAAAACTATTCAGTTGAGGGGATTTCTGTGACACACACCTACCTAGTGTAAAGTACTTACCTAGCTATCCCCCTGTTGCCATTCCTTTTGCAAACAGTAACCATGGAGTGGGTTACTGTTCTTGTTATAGCCACATTACCCTAATCCATGTACACCGCAAAATATGGAGATGCAATGAGCCACATGAACTGAAATGTGAAAGAAACGTAGGTAAGTTAACAATTTTTATATTTAAAGGGGTATTCCGGTTATAACCAGTTATCCCTTATCGACAGATTGATGGGTGTCCTAACACTGGGACCCTCACCAATCTTGAGAACAGGGACCCTTTACCCTGTGGAGCCCCCCTTAAATGGACTGTGTAGCTGGTTGGAAATACGCACCACCTCCCCATTAGTTTCTATTAGAGTGCCGGAGATAGCCCATGGTGGTCTCATGGAAATGAATGAATTGGTGGTACGCTTTTCCGACGAGCTTCTCCGTCTATTTCAGCGGGGCTTCACAGGGTAAGGGGCCCTTGTTCTTATGATCAGTGGGGGTCCTAGCGGTAGCACCCCCACCAGTCAGTTATACTCTATCATGCACATAGGGGATAACTTGTTATAACTGGAATATCCCTTTAAGCCTTAGAAGAAATGGACTACAATTAGGTTCTGTTCACATCTTGTCATGTATTTAACTTCTACATTGGGAAATATTATGCTATACAGTTATTTCTTGTATAAATCAGGAAATTCTAGCATTCCAAAGGTCCAAATGCAAATCAAGGCTTTATTCAAATACGGCTGCACGTTTGGTTCAGAAGGACCTTCATCAGCTATTGCCGCTCTATATTAAGTGCATAACATAGTTTTGATACACTTTACGCTGGCGCCATTCTTCCTACTCCTTCTCCTCAGAGCAGCAATAGTACCTGGTGCCATTCTTCCTACTCCTTCTCCTCAGAGCAGCAATAGTACCTGGCACCATTCTTCCTACTCCTTCTCAGACCAGCAATAGTACCTGGCGCCATTCTTCCTGCTCCTTCTCCTCAGACCAGCAATAGTACCTGGCGCCATTCTTCCTACTCCTTCTCCTCAGACCAGCAATAGTACCTGGCGCCATTCTTCCTACTCCTTCTCAGACCAGCAATAGTACCTGGCGCCATTCTTCCTACTCCTTCTCCTCAGACCAGCAATAGTACCTGGCGCCATTCTTCCTACTCCTTCTCCTCAGACCAGCAATAGTACCTGGCACCATTCTTCCTACTCCTTCTCAGAGCAGCAATAGTACCTGGTGCCATTCTTCCTACTCCTTCTCCTCAGAGCAGCAATAGTACCTGGCACCATTCTTCCTACTCCTTCTCAGACCAGCAATAGTACCTGGCGCCATTCTTCCTGCTCCTTCTCCTCAGACCAGCAATAGTACCTGGCGCCATTCTTCCTACTCCTTCTCCTCAGACCAGCAATAGTACCTGGCGCCATTCTTCCTACTCCTTCTCAGACCAGCAATAGTACCTGGCGCCATTCTTCCTACTCCTTCTCCTCAGACCAGCAATAGTACCTGGCGCCATTCTTCCTACTCCTTCTCCTCAGAGCAGCAATAGTTTGATGAAGGTCTTTCCAGACCGAAACATCACACTTGAATAAAGTCTTGATTTACATTTGGAGTGCTAGAATTTCCTGATTTATATTGTGGGGTGGGATCCCTATTCCAAGCACCCAGTAGAAATTGCAGAATTCCACAAGGTATTTATTGGGATTTTTTTTTTTTTTGCAGTTTCGCGCCATATAGATAAATGCATCCGACGGCCCTTTCCTCTACAGGGGAATACACATGTAAACCAGTCCACAACTTCCTTCTAAGGTCTATGGCCAGATTTAGACCCATACGAGTCTAGGGTCTATTTTTCTTTACAGCTGTAATAAGGCTCTGTTCTTTCTGCATCAGGAATTGAATAGGCATGAGCTTTATTACACCTGCTTCAATGGAAACCATGACGCAGTACCAGATCCGTCACCTGACTTATAGTAGGATTCATCCATTGGGCTCCGTCATGCTGTGTTTTTTTTTACCAGAAAAATATTACTGCATGCATTGCTATTTATATTTATTGCGATGGAATCTACAACAGGGTCTCCTAACATAGCCACTGAAGCAGATGTGAAGTCGGCCTCACTAAGTTCTTGGGGCATCACTGATGCTGTGTCTGAATCTGAAGGGGGGGGGGGTCATAAAGAGTGAAGAGGTGATAATCCTATCCTCATTCTGCCCCCCCTCCCTTCCTGGATCACAGCTCCATATTTTTGATTTGAGGTAAGCCTATCCCCCTTCATCTACTAGACGGCGTTACATTCCCCATGTGTCTGTGTCGGTGCTGCATTCCTCCCGTCCTGCTGCTTCTTCTCTAATCCCCTCCATCAGCACAGCCCCTTCTTTCTCCCATTTCCAATCCACTTTCTTTCCATCCCTTTCACCCCCACCTCCTCTCCGTATTTGTGTCCCCTTTGATTAGGTGGAGACAGCTCGGATATTCAGAGGTTTTAATTAAATGATAACAGCCTGAGGCTCCCTCCCTTCCGGATGATAACACAGGCCTTTATCGTACACACGCTTTCAATCCCTTTTCTGCCTCTCACTCCCGCTTTCTCCTTTCATGTGTAATTTTTAATTATGTTTTATAATCTCACTTGCAAAATAGCCTTAAAACAAAACGCCAGCCTTTTCTTTCACTGTGTCACTTATTGCCGTGTTTCCACTATTTGCCAGGGTATGCATTGTGTGTATGTGTGTGGTCGCTCCTAGTACTCCGGGGACTAACTATGCTTTATCTTATTATTGGGATTTTTTTTTTTTTTGGCGGAGGTTTAGTTGGAAATATTTTACAATAAATGAGACATTTCCTTCTTTGGTTACTAATTAACCTGTATTGTGATGTACAGGAATGGAAGTTGCTAGCATTAGGGTATCTCTGGGGGGCACACGTTCAGTCAAATCTGGGGGCACCTTAGACTATAAGAAAGTTGGAAGGGGTTATGACATCACACTAATAGGTCAATGGTGTAATAATATCATACATAGCAATGTACTAGGATATACTTTAGAATACGGCTACCATGGTCCTATATAGTTATCCATGTTTATCCGGTATTAAAGGAAAACTCAGGGCAAAACTGATACGTTACGTTATGCCTAATGCAGCGCTTGGGATCTGTTGCTGAAAAAACAAAACAGAAGACTTGCAGTACCCCACCCATCATGTCGTCTGTTTGGTATAAAACGTGTATTGCGTGATACGGGCGTCCTGGAGACAAGTGAACTTCTGGAAATTTGTTTAATGTCCGATTTGTCAGATTTTTCTAAATATTTTATTCTGTGTCCAAATCAATTCTATATTAAACGGATATGCTCCAATTGGCCTAAAAATTGGTATATGACACTCTAAGGTCTCATATCTTTTCAGTAACCCTGTAAACAGCCAAAAATTATGAGTTAACAGGACAGAATACCTGCCTGTATACTTGTATACACACACATGGTACTTGAAGTGGCGCCTATCAGAAGCCAGGGACAACTGTGGCTTACTGCTACTACTGGCCAGATGCCTGGTGCTGCTACTGCTGTTTGCACTACTACCCTCATTCTGAATCTCGCATGATGAGGCATCGATCTTTCATTTTTCACTCTTCTGTTTAGCAGACGTTTTATTATAAGGTTTATAAAGGAAAAGTCACAGGTTTGGTACACAGATTATTAAACGGTAATAGTAGAATTGCAAATGTTTTTTTTCTTTAACATATCTTGTAGTAATACAACACGTTCACTAAAAAGGATATAATAATGGCACTAAAATGTGTTTGCTGTAACACTGAACGGTATCTTGCAGTAATATACAATGAACTCAATAACACTACCCATTATCTTGCAATAATATACTTGATCAATAACGCCGGTATAATATTGGTGTTATTGCAGTAGAATGCTTTTGCTATAACTATGAGCAGTATCATGATGTCGGGCTACTCATGGTCCAAAAAGCTCTCAAAATCGGTCCAAAACGGATCAGAATGCATCAGTTTGCCTCCGATCAGCCTCCATTCCGCTCTGGAGGCGGAAACCAAAACGTTGCCTGCAGCGTTTTTCTGTCCGCCATGTGGTGCGGAGCAAGACGGATCCGTCCTGGCACACAGTGTAAGTTAATAGGGACGGATCCGTTTTCTTTGACACACTAGAAAACTGATCAGTCCCCCATTGACTTTCAAGGGTCTTTATGATGGATCCGTCATGGCTATAGAAGACATAATACAACCGGCTCCATTCATGATGGATGCATGCGGTTGTATTATGGTAACAGAAGCGTTTTTGCAAATCCATGACTGATCCGCAAAAAAACGCTAATATGAAAGTAGCCTAACATACCACATGGTCAATAACACCGGTATAATGCATTGAAATGTCCAGTTAATAAAGGGTAAAGAGAAAATGTTTTTTAGAAAAAAACAGCAGCAGAATATGTTATTGGGGTGCTGGAAATAAGGGCTCATGCACACAAACTTATTTTCTTTCTGTGTCCATTCCGTTTTTTGTTTTTTTTATTTGCAGACTGTATGCGGAACCATTCAATTCAATGGGTCCGTAAAAAAAGTAAGTTACTCCTTGTGCATTCCATTTTCGTATTTCCGCCCTATTTTTGTCCGCATTTTGGACAAGGATAGGACTGTTCTATTAGGGGCCAGCTGTTCCATTCTGCAGAATGCACATGGACGTCATCCGTATTTTTTGCGGATCCGTTTTTTGCTGCCCGCAAAATACATATGGTCGTGTCCATGAGCCCTAAGACCTCTTGCACACAAACGTTGAATGGGTCCGCAATCCCGGAGATGCGGAACGGAAGCATGGATCGGAACCCCACAAAAGCACTACGAAGTGCTTCTGTGGTGTCGGTCCGTGCCTCCGTCCGTGGTAGGATTTTGTAATGCAGAACTTGCCAGCAAGCTGTATGAAAGAACCGAGAGAGTAATCAGTCCCTCATTCACTCTATATGCTAAGCGTTCCCTGATAACTCTAAAATCTAGCCAATTATATCTCTCTATTCTCTCCCTATAGTGCTCCTATAGTGTCCCTAGTAACTGCTTGCGTCGGTCGTTTTTGCAACAACACATCCTTCCACAAGCCTAGCTGAAAACAGAATGACAATTCTTCCTTCTGAGCAAAATGATTTGCCTGCATACTGCCCTCCCAGTCTCATGTGATCCTTCATCTTCTTCCTCCCACTCGTTTTCCCCTCCAAGCAGATGTGAAAAATGTTGCAGTTTCCAAAAATGAAGTAAAGTTAGCCATTTCTTGTGTTGATGGAAAACAGAATTGAGTATTTTAGATTTCAACATGCAGTGTCTGTAACAGGAAAGCACGCTCCGACATGGAGTGTTTTTTCCACAGTGGATACGGTCGTCTGAAATTTAGCCTTAAAGGGGTTGTCCACTTTTTACTATCGATGACCTATCTTCAGTGTGTTTTTTGGGGGGGACACAATTGTCCTCAAACTTCGAAATCCTCAAAGCAGTTGATATAGGAATGTTTTTTTGGTCTCATTAAAGACTTATTAACATTAAAGCCTTCCTGTTATTTCAAGTGTGCCACTTGTGTACATGGGAAATAACACTATTTTTGACCATTATGTGACTTGCCTTCTGCATTTTTCACCAGTTTCCCCTCTGCAAGTTCCATTGTCCATTCTCCCTGAGCTAGTGGGCAGAGACCAGCTGCTACTATGTTTACCATACACAGCACACACAGAGTAGAGTAGATACTGACGCTCTATTTTTCTGTAGCATACTTTTAGAAGCAGCAACATGGAAGACATTACAAAGCAGTACTGAGCAGTGTAGCTATGAATCCAGCCCTGGAATGAGGGAGAAAACTTGCTAAAAAGCTGTAGTACGATCTCTGTGTGTTTGTACCTCTGATTTATTGAGGTGGCAGGAGAAGAGGTGGCTGTTAAGTGGGGAAAAAAGGTGTGTTTTTCTAATAAGATATATTAAAAATTTTTGTGTACTACTGATTAAGGGCTGGTGCACATGACTGTGATCAGTTCAAGGGAGCTGCGGTCTGCCCGGGAGATCCGGCAGGCACACGGACAGTGATTCCCAGGCTGACTCCCCTGAACTGAACTGACTGTATCAGTGTTTTATGATGCAGTCAGTTCATATCTGTTTGCGGATCTCTTATGCAAGGTTTGTTGACAGTACAGTGCATGTTTATAGTGAATGCACATGCTAATGTTCTGGATGTGTAGGAGTGCAGTGTAATTACCACCTCAGCATTCAAGGCTAATGCCACCGTCCTGGGTCAGAAGATCAGCACACATGTTAAATATTTGCCAATACCAGTGTACAGCGCAATAGACGTGTATGCACATAGGACTGAACTTCGATTCAACTCCTCTAAAGGTAGTCCTCTCATTGTTGCTCTTTTCACTTGTATGCCCAGCTTAGGAGGCTTTTTGTCTTCTAGCTTTTAATTGGCAAATACTTTTTTATACCCTTCCCTTTTCTAGATATGGTTAATAGTAAATATTTTATCAAACCAAGGGAGATTTAAGAAGCATATAGGAATTTCACCTCAACACGTAGAAGGGAATAAAACTGAAACAATGATGCGACCTCATGAGTTAATTTGACAACAGCAGAAGTAGCAGCCCCTTCGGGTAGTGTCGTAGAAGTGGGAAATATGGCACAGTTGTGAACGTGTGAAGAAAAGCCAGGTTGTGACATTGCCATACATCTGTGATCATCCGGATTAACCTAAACAGTGCGGCCTCCTTCAGAAGTCATTTATCAATGTTAATGTAGAGCTTCCAGGGCAAGTCTCTGACACATAAAGTAAGCATTGAGACACATGGCTGTAGGACAAAGAGCGGCTCAGCTGACACTCCTGCACTGGAGGACCGCAGTGAGATGATGTTGACACTTCTAGAAGAAGCAATTTTCTCTGTACTGTACTTCTATGTACTGTTATATCTCCAGTTAATTGTGAGCTCTTACTTGCCATACATGTGACTATATACTATACCACTCTAATGTAGTTATATTAAAGGACATCTTTTGATATGTCCAATTATATACATCTGGTCAAGGAAAGGGAGGGGGGGATTCCCCTGCTTGAGAGCACCGGCCATGCTAGAACAGAGAGCCATGCATTCGTGCATTGCATGGGCAGACGTTTGAATAAATAGCTGTGACTTTGCTCAGTGATGACCACTAAACATCACCTGGGTCTATAGAGCTGGCTGCATTTTTTTTTTATTTTTTTTTAGAAGAGATTGTTATGGAGAGTGAACCAAAGTCCTATAAAATATAGCAGATAAACCCATAGTCAGGCTCGGACTGGCCCACAGGGGTACAGGGGAATGCCCCAGTGGGCCCCTAGTCTCCCACTCCCTGCACAAGTGGCACATAACACAGTAGACTTACTGCGCTACATACATATATTCAATGTACGACACCTCAACCAGTCTATGTTCATGTTAAAACCTTGTTAGAGTATTTATTATATTTGAATGTATCCGTATGGTGGGCTGGGCCCCCAAAATAAATTTTACTGGTGGGCCCTAGGTACCCCAGTCCGACACTGCCCATAGTCCTATGCACTGTAGCATTTACACATGTCCCGGTGAAGTATTTGTTCGCATAGTCTTAACTAATGTAGCAAGTACTCACCTAGTGCATACATACCCGCATATTTCTTTTCTAGTGTAGAAAGCTCTACAAGGTTCTTGTGCAGTATAATATGTACTCTTGCCCTATAACATATATAATGGCCTTTACATGATGTTTTTTCTATGCAGTGTATTAAGCAGATGAATAGTTCTGTGCAGTGTAGTGTGCAGTCATATACTTCCATGCAATGTAGCATTCAATCACAGTGGGAGGCAGCGACACAGCCCTCTGCCGAGTGGGAGGCAGCGACACAGCCCTCTGCCGAGTGGGAGGCAGCGACACAGCCCTCTGCCGAGTGGGAGGCAGCGACACAGCCCTCTGCCGAGTGGGAGGCAGCGACGCAGCCCTCTGCCGAGTGGGAGGCAGCGGCGCAGCCCTCTGCCGAGTGGGAGGCAGCGGCGCAGCCCTCTGCCGAGTGGGAGGCAGCGACGCGAGCCCTCTGCCGAGTGGGAGGCAGCGACGCAGCCCTCTGCCGAGTGGGAGGCAGCGACGCAGCCCTCTGCCGAGTGGGAGGCAGCGACGCAGCCCTCTGCCGAGTGGGAGGCAGCGACGCAGCCCTCTGCCGAGTGGGAGGCAGCGACGCAGCCCTCTGCCGAGTGGGAGGCAGCGACGCAGCCCTCTGCCGAGTGGGAGGCAGCGGCGCAGCCCTCTGCCGAGTGGGAGGCAGCGGCGCAGCCCTCTGCCGAGTGGGAGGCAGCCTCCTCCAACAGTCCATGTATCATACTGAAATCTACTTCAGCTTGTTGCTATTGTATATTTCAGTCATTATTTAAGCCCGTTTCTGTTATAAATAATGATAAATGAGCCATTTGCAACTGAAAAAGTCACAATCACATTTAAAAAGTTGAAACACCGGATTTTTCTGTGTTTTAACACCACAGAGCTGGCATAGGGGAAATTATAAATTCCCCCCACTACATCTCGTGTTCTATATGGTTCCTTCAAACTTTGGGATTCAAAGCTTGATTTTGAGTAGGTTGTTCGTAAGCAACCATCTCTGAACAACGTTCATGGTCTCTGAGCCTTCCTCATCTGGCCTTGGGTCCCCTAAACTAAGTAATAAAAAGAATTCCTTCCCACTAGACAGGTGAGGGATAGAGCAGGTGGTTTTCTTGGGCCTCTGCCGACATGCTGCATGCATTGGGAGTAAATTACTCTGGCATTGCTGATAATTTCAGAAGAATTACTGTCAATTCAAAGCCGTTAATTCTGCTGGTACTTTATCACCATCTTACCATATGCTTAATAAAATAAACTTCCAGTAAAACAAAATATGATATTTAGTGCAAGCCTAGCTATTATATTTTATTATGCCAGAGAGACACTTGCATGTATTAATCTCTGGTTAATGGGTCTTCAATAGTCAGGATTCTCCAGTACATTTCTAGGAAAACACATTCTGTGACAGGATTTGATCCCATATAGTTACAAAAATGGCGCTCCTAATAGCGGGTAATTGAAAATGTTTTTTAAGATATTTTGATGGTTTCTATTTAGTACCATGACAAACCTTATTTTCCTAGCTGTTATTTACCTTGTAGATGCACATGTCCACCAGGGGGCACCCTATCTGTGTTGTAGACAGAGTCTTCATTATCCTTGATGTGGGACCTGCTGCAAAATCAGACCTGACTGAAAGAGGAAAACACTGTGTGGAGGCAAGAGGCAGACTGTACATAATTTGGTTCAAAATCACCAGACCCATCTGTTCTTTATACTACCTGCTTCTTATTCTTAATGGAATCTACTTCAATTACACTTTCATTTTTTTATGGATTTGTACTAGTTATGCAAGCCATCACCTTTTATGTACCATGACTGTTTTGCAGGTCTTAATGCAAAACATTTTTATGAACCAGAGGATCGCTTTAACTGGGGAATGAACAGAATACTTACATGGGGAACTCCTTTTTTTTCATTTTAGCTGCAGATCCTTCAATTTGTGGGCTCTTCTGCCATCCAAGGAGGCCACACCGCTTCTCAGACTGCATGATGCATACTGTAACCCAAGGTACTTCCTGCTGTTTTTGGATTGGCCAGCACTGCTCACATGAACAGTGCTGGCCAATCCAAGAGCAGGGATGGACAAGTAGGAAGTGTCTTTGGCTTCCAATATACACTGTGCAACAGTAAGAAGTGGTGAAGCCCAAGCATTGGAAGATCTGCAGTTAAAAAGATGAAAAGGAGATCGCCATGTAATTCTGTTTGTTCCACAGTTAAAATTTTTATTGAACCAGAAGGTTACTTTAAAAGGAGTTTCCAGCTTTCTTTTTTTTAAGTTTCCACCCCAGCCTGTAGTACCTGTGAAAAAATCCATACTCACCTGCTGCTTCGTTCTGGCTCTCTTCACGTGTCTTCTGGTCCCCATCCTGCCAACATCTGGGTGGACAAGGTCACATGTGCTGCTACAGCCAATGACTGACCTAAACAGTGGCATGCCTACAAGCAGTACATAGCCCAACATTGACATACCAGTTGGGACAGGTCACCATTGAGGAGTCAGTCCAGGAGTTAACAAGATAGGGACCGGAAAACCAGTGAAAAGAGCCAGGGAGCTGGAATGGAGCACAGAGAGCAAATGAGTGTCGATTTTTTTTTTCCACTTGTACTGCATGATAGGGTGGAAGATTAAGGAAAAAAATTGGGAAACCTCTATTTAACTTTAGTATGATGTCTTGGACATCAATAAACATTTTATAGAGTATAGTTACTTAGATATGTCTACAGCTGACTATGTGGAACAATATGTTAATTTTCAGGAAGTCCATTTCCTACAGAACATCATCTTCAGGTTGTAAAGTTCAACCCCAATTAGCAGTGTATTGCATAAGAATGGAAGCACTGGCGCATCTAATGCTACTAATACCTAATTTAAGAGCCATGTAATAGCTTCTCACATTTAAAAATGAAAAATCTCATGCAGCACTGTTGGCCCCCATTCAGGACTTTACACCTATGAAAAAAAGAGTTGGCGCTCCTCCATGTATTATCAAAGTCACCCATTACGTGTTAATATATCCCATTACTATTATATCCATTACAAATGCCTTTTTTATTGCGGCCGGCAAAGAGTTAAGAGTATCCCTATAAAGCTGAGAGTTGTGTAAGGTTTAGCGCTGGCTTGTAATTGCTCAGAGCTTGGCTTGATCCCATCAGTACTGCCCATCCCACCACTGGAGATGTTTTGTGGACGGGTTAATGATGGTGAATTTCCCAGGCCACCCTACTAACAGCACACATACGCTCTGCATCTCATCATATTGAGCCCCGGTAATTACACATTCATAGCCGCCTTCAATCTCCTGGCAGGGTCTCCAGAGGAAATCAGCTGCTCACCGAATTCTCGCTCTCCATCTTTCTTTAAACTCATCTATTCTCCTCCTGACTTGTCGTCTTATAATATCATTCGTATGCACCTCCTCTTACCCAATCTCTTCTCTCTGTCAGTCTCTTTTTGATTTTGTGTCAGCATGTCTTTTCCGATAATCTCTTTTGCCTTTTTATAATTTGGCTCTTTCATTTGCTTGAAAGGAAAATCTCAAGAAACTGAATGTTCAAGCCTCAGTGAATCCGCTGCCTTGGATTGCAGAAAGAAATCTAAATATCTTCTGCCCACAGTGCCTTATGGATTGAGTGCTGGTTCTGCTCCATTGTATGAGTCAGCGTTCCCAAATACCTGGCACTAGTAGCCCGCTGACTGGCCGTGTGCAGAAGCTGCACTGGAATAGACGTTTAGCCTTTAGATTAATGACAACAAAATCAATAGCTTGTGCTGGCAGCGAGTTGATGGTTCTTATGGCAGCCCGTGATGGCCTTGTAAGTTACCCCATGCTTGAGAACTGTTAATGCGCATTGATAGCAAACAGCACAGCAGCTGATCTCTGCCAATAGCTTGCTCACAATTTCTTGATGCCAGAATACCACAACTGGCAGCAACGCAACCGCTGCAGGCTGATCTGCTGATACCCCCAGGAGACCTCCTTCTGAACATTTCCTCAAAGACAAAATAACAGCCATGAAGTGGATAATGGCATTTCTTTGACAAATTTAATTAGAGCCTTAAGTATTTTTCTGGGAACAGCTTTACAGTAAAGGCAGTCGATTTGAATCGATTTGGTATTTTTGATTGAAGATTGCAAGCTCTTGTGGCTTAGATTTTCTATTACAGAAAGCATAGGACATAAATCAATACAGATAAATGACATGCCTGACTGTATGATGGATATACAGGGCTGGTCTTAGGTGGGTTTTTCCTTGTGTTACCTTTGGGAAATGTTATTCCGTCTTGGTGTACCAGCGCCCAGCTCATATAAGGCAGTACACAGTTGGCTAATCGATAACCTAGGTAATTTACCTCCATCCTATAGCACCAAGTGCATAGTGGCCAAGAGTCCCATAAAATAGATGAGGGTCAGGGCCAACTGCAAAGGGGGCAGAGTCTGTACTAATTTACTCAAAAGTGGGTAGTTTGTGGGCATTTCCTGGAAATTTTCAGAGAGGTCCCATGGGCTGGGCTTAAAAGTCTTGAATTTTGTGTAATATCTGGGGTGCATGTTTCTGGTGTTGAGGCAGCAGGAGAGGAACCTCCTTTGTAGTGTGAGATGATGCAGATGTGGCTTATTTGCTGCAAGCTCTAATTGTATAGGAGAAAAGGTTGACAGACTTTCTTTATCATTGGCTTTTATACAAACCAATGATCAGGAGAATGAGCGCTCGTTCCCAATCACTGCCCGCATAAACCTGCCCAGTGATCAGCCAGCAAATGGTCCCATCATTGATCACCTCTTCTATATAGATGTTCGATCCCAGATTTGCCCACAGAGAAGGGGCTAAATAAGTACCCATCGACTTGTTTCATTGTCAATTAGTACTAGTTAAGCTATGTCAACATCTGCAGCAGACAATGTGGTATTCTGTTCTGGCATTGGAATTGCTGTATCTGGCATAGCCAGACATTGTGGAGCCCAACAGATCCCATTCACTATAATGTGGTCTACTAGTTTTCTGGAATAAATGCCTGAACTGCCAACAGTGTCTGGCTATGCTGGATGCGGCATTACCAGTATTCTGTTACTTGGCTAGAACAGAATACTGGAATGCCTGCCACAGAAGTGGATGTAGCTTACTTAGTGCTAATTGACAATGTAGCACGTTGCTCAGCACTTTAGCTCATTTTATGTGGAGCAATCCATTACTGAACAAGCATAGCCTAAATGTGGATTTACGGGACGATTCTGCAGCCAATCCAATTGTGAAGAAAGCGTTACTTCCCGACAGTCGGCTGCTCGCTCAGTGATCTCCTTCACACTATGAGGACAAGAGATCACTATTCCTTGTCCCCATGCAGAATTATTTTTTCTGGGCAGCATATCACTGTATAGACCACATAATCTGCTGCCCAGAAACAATGATTGATGGGCCTGCACGAACGACAGGATCACCCGAAGAACGAGGAAAGCGCTCGTTCGTCGGGTGATCATCCGCAGATTGTCGGGGCCATTCCCGACATATGTGGACCATTATTGGCTCGTGTAAATGCAGCTCTACTGCTGGAAATTCTGCCCCTGTGAATGGACCCTCATTTTTTCCTGCCCTACACTATTCAAATTTCCTTGGGACTCCGGAGTGAGGGACTGCAACTAAAGGAAGTTCTTCTAAAAGTAGGGGCAGTTAGATTAAAACAAGATTCCAGTGGTGGGCGGCCCATTCCCACTGATCATTCCACTTCTTAAAAGGCCAGCATTTAGGAATATACTTCAATCAACTAGCAAGCAGACTTGTGTGCAGCCAAATACATAATGCATTGAGATCTTTTAATTTAAAGGGGTTGTCCCACAAAAAATACTCTACAGTTTTCAAGCCAGCACCGGAATCTTAATATTTTTGTAATTGCATAGGGTTTGTTCTAGCTTTATTAGAACCAGATGGCCATGTACTATATAATGTCTGGTTTTCATTTTTTACATTAATCATCTGATAACCCCTTTAAATTGTAACCAATTTCTTGGCTCAGTGATAGAAATTAGTATCTGGTAAAAGCAACAATTGTCACCCTACTTAAAACCATAATTATTTTTTCTGTGATTTTTTTTTTTTTCTTCATATGTGCTGTTTATAGCAATATTTAGGCAAATGGGTTCATAGTGATGAGCGGCAGGGGCAATATTCGAATTCTGTGATATTTCGCAAACATTTGGTAGAATATGGTCATATATTCGAGAATTCGCGAATATTTTCTTGATTGTGAAAATCGGCAATGTAATATGCGCGTATTGCACTTGCAATACAGGTGTGGGTCACTTTTGCTACTTTTTTCAAGCTGCTAGAAGTTTCCTGAGACTGGAGAAATTGGTTGGCACAGCAGAACATTACAATACCTTTATATGCAGATAAAGTACTCCGATATATTCGCAATTGCGCAAATCGGCACTAATGATGCGAATATTTTGGCGCAATACGAGCAACTTCACATTTTAGCAGGTCTAACTACATATTCGTGATTGGTGCACAAAGTATTGCTGTGAGATCATAGCACTATGTATGTATGTAGTATGTATGTATGGACAGCAGAACCGGCTACACTATATCACTATCACGAAATAACCTACACTGACTATCTCCCACTATCTGTAATATATATATATATATATATATATATATATATATATATATATATATATATATATAAAAAACAGCTAACTATCTATCTAATGTAATGTGACACAGTAAATCACAGAGCACAGCAATGACACTGTTGTCTCTCTCAGAACTGCAAAATACTGCATAAAATGGCTGCTGGGGAGTTTCTTATATAGTAAGGGGTAGGCAAGTTTCCTATTGGTTGCTAGGGATGTTGCTAAGCTCAGACAAGGACATTGCAGCCTTCTCATTGGCCCACAAGCAAGAGGCAGGGAGGGATCATGGGATCAGAGGAAAAAAAATCTAGAATATTCAAAAATACGAATATATATCCCTATATTGTAAACATTCGTAAATTCTCGAAGTAGCGATATTCGCGATTAAAATTCGTGATTCGAATGTTCGTGCCCAACACTACTTTCAAATGCGTTCTACAGGGTTGCAAAACCATGGCTGTGTCTGGTATTGCTGCCTGGCTCCATTGAAGCAAATGGGGCTGACCTGCAATACAACACACAACCTGTGGACAGTTGTGGAATAGTTTCTGGAAGAAACTAAGAATGTTTTTGTAATCCTAACCCTCCTATCTAATGCATTAATGATGACCGTTGTGTAAGAAAATATTACAGCTGGTTTTTGTAGAAATAGCGCCACTCTTGTCCATGGTCAGCGTACGATATTACGGCCCAGTCTCCTTCCCATGAATGAAGCTAAGCTGCAATGCCACTCACTGCCCATGGGCAAGAGTGGTGCAGGTTCTGGGAAGAAAAAAAGGACTGAATCTCATAGTAAACTTTTCTTGTCTCCTTTACCCTCTTCTTCTTCTTCAGCAGAGCCTGTAGATGACCTAAATGAAGGCTATCTGGACCTGCTCCTGCACATTTAACCCTGTGGCCCAGGCTGGATGATACATGTGGTGCAGGGATGGACATTTTTGTTAATTCTATACCAACTATTGGTTGGCTTATTTTGAGACAGAATTTTACTCTTACTCTAGAATTGTGGCACAATTTTTGCACAATTGTTGCATTTTAGCCCCTGCCCCTCATTGAGAAGCCCCATCCCCTTCCCACTGAAATTGAAGAAACCCTAGTTGTGCCACATTTCACCAGATTCTAGGTTTAGACACTTCAGTAAATCTGACCCATTATATTTATACATAAAATAAGCAATAATGTCCATTACTAAATATATTATAGTCCAACTTTTTAACCCCTACCATTTTTAGTAACCCTCCCTTCCCAATAAAAATCATACTTCAAGGAAGCTGATTCTGCGGTGCTATTTAAGACCTGCTTAAGCAGAAAGTTTCTGGTACCTGAGCCCTCAGAACCGCCATGGAAGGACTAAGATGATCACCAATAAAACTTATTCTCTGACTGACCAATTGGTTTCTATTCTGTCAAAGTGATTTTTCTCACCCTGAGTCACAGGTGACCACCTTTTTCCCTTCATGTCATTTCTGCAGACACAGGGACAGCTAATGCAGTCCTCCAGCACAACGACCAAGCAAACAGCTGCACAAATCTCAGCTTCCTTTACTCCTGTAAGTATGATTTGGTATATAAAGGGGGGACTTGAATCCCAGTCAGACCTCAATTGTCCAATTGTCCTTTTATACGAGCTTGTTCGTACCTTTTATACTATACAGATAGGCATCTGACACTGAGATGGGGGAATAGATTTGGTTCAAATTAAATTCAACCCAAATTTTCCAAAAATTCAGGTTGAAGCCAAATCCAAATGTATGGCGATTTGAGCAATCTTCTCAAAATGGAGTTAGCAATTTTTCAGATCGGAAAACAGGAAAAATAAATGAGGATGATCCCATGATTCCCAGAGGTGTCTGTGCATACATACCGGCAGGTATTTGCGTACATAAAACAAACCTTTTTGGATTATTTATTGAAAAAATATATATAAAAATTCTTACAGTGCAGTTTGTGGAGGCTGTTTCTTAGCACCAGCAGCCATGCCTGTACCCACAGCCCCATATGTCACTGTCATTTTGACATTACTGATGATGTTGTAGCGTTAGAGCTGGAAAAGAGTTGCATGAAGTCCTAGGAGACCTCAGAGTGTCAACCACCACTATTCAGGGCAATTAGGCCTTATTCACACGTCAGTAATTTTTCTTTCCAGAATCACGGTCCGTTTTTTTTGTGGATGCGTGTTTCCGCAAAATTCTTCGGTTTTTGTTTTTTAGTGTCTCCGTATACCTTCCGTGTTTCCGCAAAAATCTGGAAGAACAAGAAAAAAAAGATGTTTCCAGGGTAACTTTTAATTTCCTGTGGATCTGTAATTACGGATCCACAAATACGGATGACATGCTGATGACTTTTGTAACCTTTCCACATGTCATCCGGATTTATGCGGATCCATTCACTTCAATGGGGCTACGGTCCGCAATTTGCGGACAAAAGTAGGACATGCTCTACTTTATTTACGGTTCCGCATTGCGGAAAGGATTTGCGGATGCGGAGAGCATACGGAATGCTCTCCGCATCTTTTGCAGACCCTTAGAAATGAATGGCTCCGCATATCTTTCGCATTATTTCTGCATTTTTGCGGAAATAATGCGGAAAAAAAATGCGACCGTGTGAATTTGGCCTTAGAGCGCTTTTGACTTGTCAAATTTATTCTGACCCAACTGGGCTCTTCGCTACTTGAGAGCCTATCTTTCTGTTTTTCTCCAGATTTTGTCATATATTTTATGACTCCCAAGAGTACAGAATTTTTCATTCCCATTGGCTTTTGCACCCGAGGGGCTACAATTCCTGATTATTGTAATAGCTTGGCTTGTTCTGGTTGTGTTATCTGTTAAAGAAACATCTTTGGAGTCTATTCACACTGCGTTTTCAGTGCATGTCCAAGGTATAAGTTGAAAGGACTTCCCACCAACAAAGTCCACTGTAGCCACATGTAAATAAAAAAAATATATATATCTTTTTAGTGGACACCATACTTGCCAACATTTCAGTTGGTAAAATCGGGGCATATAAGCCCTGCCCCCAGGATTGCCCTGGAAACACTCACTCATGGACGGGGCTTGTTAACCGCTCCCATTTGCAGCCTTGGACAGCGCTAATTTTCCAGGACTGTCTCTGAAAATCAGGGACAGTCTCTGCAAATTCCGGACAGTCGGCAATTATGGGACATCTCCATATAAAATGGGATAGTCAACTATGGTAGCCTGTACAGTTAAAAAAAAAGGAATATTGATGTTTAGCCGCAGGACACTGTGTTAACATTTATCCTGTGCTTCGAACACTACATACATATGGCGAATGCACCCATATACAATTCGTTTTTTTCTTTTAGTACTCTTTGTGCTGACCTTCTGTTATTCATCCTGGTACCCTGAGTAAATGGAGGACTGAGAATGATATCCTTTTACAATCTGCTCCACTGACAACAGAGATAGTAGCACCCAGTTCTCCATTGTCATATACTTCCTGGAGGAAAAACAGAGAAATGTCCTATTTTTAAGGAAAGATGCCTCCGAATTATTTCATGGGGAATAGCTGTGTTTACAAAGACAAATCTATTGGAGATGACAGACCCTCTTTAACTTAGACAATAGAGGTAACGCGTGAAGCATTGCTGTAGTGTGATATTGCAGAGTAAGAAGTAGTGTTGGACGACATGCTATTGTAACTAAAGGGACCCCAGTGTCCCCTTAGTCTTAGTATAGACCCCATCTCTTCTTTGCTGCGCCTGCCTCAACACACAGGGACTTGAAGCTGCAGAGCGAGTTCCCCAGAGCTTCCTGTATCACATGTGCAGGTTCATGGAAAATATAATGCCTGATACTTTTCCTTCTCTACCCTGTTATTTCAGCCAGTATAATTGCGTGGGGTCTCCGAAATCCCTATGCTGGAATCAGTAAGCATATAATTATACTGAAGAAACGAGCTTCTGGGAATCAGTTACAAGCCTTCTCTCAGATGGTATCAGATCCAATCCCCGAATCAGTAGACTTTATAATTTATTTATAAAAGATAAAAGTATTTACAGTGTGTATCCGGTAATCCGGTATGCTCTGCAGAGCTGGATTACTGGACGTTGTTCACCATAGACGTGTCCACAACTGTGCAGGGTACCTCAGATCCACATCTCCAACCAATCACCTTATCACAACTATGAGCCCCTACTATGACATACATGGACTCTTCTGAGCCCACGCTTGGGTGCCGCTCGCATTCAGCTCCTCCTTGCTGGGAGAAACTGAGACCATGGGACCCCCTTTTTTGTGATCAGTGAAAGGCAGGCAGCAGTTTGATCCCCAGTGAATTAGCTTTTTCCCTATGCCAGGGCTTGCCCAATCTGTGGCTCTCCAGCTGTTGTAAAACTACAACTCCCACTATGCCCTGCTGTAGGTAGGCTGATAGCTATAGGCAGACTGGGCATGCTGGGAGTTACAGTTTTGCAACAGCAGGAGAGATGCAAGTTGGCCATCCCTGCCTTATTACGCCGATAGAGGATAACTAGTAATTGCAGGATTATCCCTTAAAAATATTCCTTTTGTTTTATTCCTTGGATTCTATCCCTTTAGAAGAATGAAGCTCTCCTAGACTTTTTATTTTTAATGCTCCATGCTTCTGCTCCTCATTTGCATGCCTGTTTCCATATTCCCTTTGGCTCCTGCTATGCTTCATGCTACATCTAGTAAATTCTGCAGCATTGCCAGTGGTGAGCAAATCTAGCCAAATTGTTCAGCCAGCCAACAAATCTAGCCAAATTGTTCAGCCAGCCAACTAACCATGAATGCTCATGGAAAAGGCACAGAGAGGGATAAGATTCCATTTTACCTAATTTAAAGGCCACCGGTCATGTTGTATATGATTAAATTCTGCAAGTATCATGGTATAGAGCAGAAGCTGAGCAGATTGTTCTTTTATGGCAAAAGTTCAGTATCACAGAAAGGAGTCCTTTCTAGTTCAGAGTCCAGTGGATGAACCTCCTCAGTGATTGGCAGGTGTCATTCACTAAGTAGGACCACCCACTGGACTCCTGGATAAAAGAAACGTTATACTGAATCTTTTCCCATAAAAGAACAATCTGCCCAGCTCTTCCTGCTGTATGCCATGATGTCTGCGAATCAGACACCATGTTCAATGAGACAGGTTTTCTTTAGGTATTGAATGTGTAGATGGCTGAAGAGAGAAGAATGGTTAGTCATGTGATAGTGAGCCCTTTAGTCTCAATATGTTCTCCATTTAACTGTCCTTCTCGAGCATGGTAGGTACTTTTATGATTTCCAGCTCTATAGTTTTTTTTTTTACTTGGGGCTTACTGGTCTCTTGGCCTCTTTTTATTATTATTATTATTATTATTATTATTATTATTATAATTTTATACATTTATACATAAGATGATGTTATACCACTATATAGAAGAACAACCACACAAGAACATCATCTAACGTTTTTATTTTTTAACACTATCGGGTCCACAGAGCAGGTTTACAGATAATGCAAGTAAACCTTTACCACTTTATTTAGAATTTTTTTGGGATGATTATGAAAGTCCCCTTTCCTTAAACTACGAGACAGGAATGACACCGTGTGACTGTAGTAATACTGGCTATCGATGCCTAGGTGTCATATCAGACATAGTACTGATGCAACCTATTTGTATTAGTCTTTACAGAAGTTTTCCTTTTTATTATTTTTTTTATTTTTTTTATTTATTTGCACACAAGCCTGGAATACCAGCCTGGAGAAATCTATGCTCGTTGGCTCTCTGCCTCTCCGAACTGGCCCCCATCTGTCAACTAAGGTATGGATGGGATCATGTGCGCAGCTACAGTCAATGACTGGCCTCAGCGGTGACAGATGACAACTGGAAGACCAATGAAGGGAGCCAAAATGGAGTTTTGAAGATCAGGGGAGAATGGATTTCTCCATGTGTATTCCAGGGTGGGGTGCAAATTAAATTAAAAAAACTGGAGGACCCCTTTAAGCAGAGGTTATTTTAGCCCCTATTTGAAGGTAAGAAGGCCCTAAAATGGTCCATGTTACTAGTGTATTTGTATACTATAGACAGTTGGCAGCCATAGGTAGACATTTTCTCTATGTAAATGTATACGTACACATGTTACAAATGAGGAACAATGTGTGTGTGATGTACCATCTCTCCCTGTCTCACTGGCCGTCCTCTCTCTCTCTTTATCTCTCTCTTATACATGCGCACTGCCACAGGGAAGAGCGGTGAAAATTTCGATAGTCCGCTAACCCGGGACGTGCCAAGATTAGGCTGCGGTCTGCCTCATTATAAGGTTCTAAAGTCTGCAGGGCAGGCGACTCTGCAACCCGCGATGTAGAAAGGACTCTGGTAAATGACCTCCTGTTCCTCTTCTACTCAAGTTACATTGTTTTAGTGAGGACAGGGGGGTGCAGTCTATTGTGTTAGTCAGCATGTTATTTCAGGTGGAGTTAGGCCCCCCAAATAATTTGTGGACCTGAATGGGGGAGAAGAATACTGTAGCAGAACACATAAACCTCAGTAACAGTGTACAGATTGTATTATTTCCTTTTGTTGGGTCATGTTATTTTGGAACTTGATGATTGTATACTTCTGCACTGTTGAAAACCTTAAGGTGAAAGTAAAAATAGTATGCTTAAAGTGAGAGTATATTTTCTAATCGTGTTTGTTTTTTTTTGTTTTGTTTTTTGAGTATGGGTTGGTAGGGGGAGTCGAGGGCAGCAGTTGGATTGTTTTATAGTCACTATTCCATTAGATTACTCATGCCACCGTTTGCCCAAATTTTATGGAGGCTTGAGGTGGTGAACCCTAGCTCAGATCATGTTCATCCTCATCTCTCGTTTAGAAAGTGTTGGCCAAAAATGTAGTTTCTTGAGGTCCTTCCAGTGTAAAAGCAATAGATAGGATGGTAAAACATCCATTTTGATTGACTTTCTAAAGGGCCTATTAGACGGAGTGATTATCGTTTGAATTTGAAAAATTGTTTCATGTAATATCGTGCAGAAATGGAAAGACGGGCAATAGTTTGGTACTCTTGGATCAGAGTCGAATCTGCCTGTCTGAAAGATTGTCAGTCGATGCCACATCTGCTTTTCTAATCAGAAATCTGCCAGTAATCGTGTGTAAATGCTCTAGAGGTGAAAGAGCAAGGATCACAATAATGCACAAACAACGAAAATATTTAGCAGGTATTGTGTGGTATAACAGTCTGTCGAATGGAAATGACTGGCTAAATCATCGCTTGCTGCTCGTTAATGATTAAATATCTGTCCGTCTAATAGGACCATAAGGTGTGGGGGTGGTAATAATATGAACCAGTATGAGTAAGTTGAGAACTACATTTAGATTTTTGCTATTGGGATATCATTTCCGCTTTGTGCATCTATTTCTGCAAGGCACCCTCCTGAGATACAAGAGCATTTCAAATGTGTTGACTGCATATGTTACTATAAAGACTTAGTGAGAGAAGTTTATCATAAACTCCCGTGCTGCTGAAGGATGTGCCTAATTTATGACGAGGTGCCAGCCTCGCCAATCCTTGCGCCTAAGCTGAAATCTACAGCAGTTCTGAGCTGCCGTAGATTTCAGTTACCTTTTACACTAGAAAACTAGTGTAAAATGAGAAAAAATTGCCTGAACCCACCCCACCCCTAGGTCTGAGGGTGCAAAGGAGTTGTAAGAGACCACACATGTCCAGCAGACTTCTTTCACATCTGTGCCGGGGATTCTTGCTTTCTGTTCCGTCATAATAGAAAAAACTAAATGCGAGCAAAAGACTAATCTTTCACATGACTGACATCAACAATGCCTGACAGACCACATTGCTTATAATGGTGTCCATCGTGTTTGTCATTATGTCCATTTCACCAGACAATATAGCAGGTTTTTATTCCATCATTTCTGATGAATCTGCGACAGAGGACCTTAATGGAACCTCCAACGCGGATGTGAACAAAACCTAGAAGCTTGCCGTTTCCCTTGGCATATTGTGATCAATGACCATTTGTTCACCTTAAGGCATAGTTTCGGGCTATCAGATCACTTCAGAGCAGTAGTATTTTCTTTGCTTCGTGATAAATCAGTATTACCATTTCAGTTTCTGTTGAGCAGAGTTCAGCTCATGGTTGACCTTGGCTGTAAGGCTTTCTTGCTAATATTTTACATATTAACTGTTAACATCTCCAAGAGAACAATACGCTGGCTTACCTGTGATAGTGTTCTTATTAAACTGCCATATTTTGAATTGTGGAAGAAAATATGAGTTCCAGGAGGTGAAACCAATATGAATATGGAGAGAACATTATTAGGCTACTTTCACACTAGCGTTTTGGCTTTCCATTTGTGAGATCTGTTCAGGGCTCTCAAAAGCGATCCAAAACTGATCAGTTTTGCCCTAATGCATTCTGAATGGAAAAGGATCCGCTCAGAATGCATCAGCTTGCCACCGTTCAGTCACCATTCTGCTCTGTAGGCAGACACCAAACGCTGCATGCAATCTGGAACAATAGAAAACGGATCCGTTCCCCCGTTGACTTTCAGTGGTGTTCATGACGAATCCGTCATGGCTATAAAAGACCTAATACAACCACATCCGTTCATGACGAATGCATGCAGTTGTATTATGGTAACGGAAATGTTTTTGCAGATCCATGACGGATCTGCAAAAAACGCTAGTGTGAAAGTAGCCTTTTGCAGTACAGTGGGTACACTGGTATATAAGCCAAATCCCTTTTCCATTCTTCATCTAACCTTTTACTTTTGTCCATCTGTATTACCCATATTCAAACGGCACCTGAAAACCAACCGGTTTATCGCCTACACCAATGTCCTCTCCAGACTGTCGTCAAAAGATGGATGTCTTCCAGTCTGTCTCTTCATTCCCACCTGGAACTTTGTTAAAAGGGGTTTTTTAAGATACTTTTAAGGCTCATTCACATGCGTGGAAATTGTTTAATAATGCTCCATGCCTCTCTGTGATCTATTTACTTCAAAATCACAGTGAGATAAAGTTGTCACCGTGATTTTGTATTAAAAAGGTCACAGAGAGGCACGGAGCGTTATCAATCATGTTAATGCTCCGTGTCTCTGCTGTCCGGAACGGGGCTTGGCACTCTTTCAAGCAGTGGATTCCACACACGGGATCCCCTGCTTAGGGGATCAGTATCTAATCGGCGGGGGTCAGAAACCCAGGACCCCCCCCCCCCCCAGATCAGCTGTTTGAGAAGGCACCGGTGCTCGCAGTAGCGCTGCAGCCTTCTTGCAGCTTTCCCTAGGCCATGCCATGTGACATCACGTTTGTTGGTCAAATGGCCTAGGTCTAGATCCATTGAAGTGAATGGATCTGAGCTGCAGTACCAAACACAATCGCTATCAAATGGACAGTGCTGTGCTTGATGAGCAGAGAGAAGGCCACGGTACTACTGCAAGCCGTGCACTACAGGTGCCTTCTCAAACACTTGATCATGGGGGTTCTGGGTGTCGGACCCCTTCCGATTGAATACTAATCAGTATAAATATCTCCGAAAACCCTTTTAATCTGGGAAGGACATCCCCTATTACAAAACGTACAATACTAAAAAGATGTTGGTGAAATATCTGCATTTGAAGAACATTCCTCCTGCATGATCTGCATCTGATTGCTGTAGCAGCTATAACCATTTTATCCAATTCCCTGTGAAGGTTTCTTTTATTTTGTGTCTTTTATGTGCTAATTGCGAAATATTATTGGAGCTTCTTACAATTAGAAATTTTTGTTGCTAAATATGCTTTTTGTATTTAAAGATCTCTGTATTCTCGGTGCAATCTCATAACTGCCAAGAGAGCCGGGGGATTCACGGTGAAGAGGTAGAAAGAGGAGGGGTAGTGGGAGGGAGAGATGGGACTCTTAATAGCCCAGGAGAAGGGATGCACCAGCTGTCAAACAGACAGAGGCAAATGCATAGTGAACCTTAAGGGTCCCCAAATCGTCAGGTTTATTGTTCAGCAAGAATAGTAATTAAATGTTTTGTTTTGACATTTTGATGGGGCATCGGGGCCTCCTGTCTGTATCTTGCAAATACTTTGCAAACAGTTACATCAAACGCTAGCTTATTTCACCTTTGTTGCATCACAGGGGATCAACTTCTGACCGGAATGAAAAAACGTGGATTGTACCAGTGGATAGTTTTTATTAAGAAATATAGAATCGGTATATGCTAATAATATACATGCTCTGCGCCCAGTGCTTCCCGCTGGTTCCTAGAACAACACCATCAATCACTGCATATTTTTACATTCATTTTTCGTCTCAAAATTGACTTGTGCTTTTTTTTTTTTTTTTTACTCTTTTTGTCAATACATTATGCAAAGCAAATTTTAGCAGCAAAATTGCAAACTTCGGAACACCACAGGCCCGCTCAAACAGACTGTTCAGCAGCTTTACTGCAGTAACCAAGAAATGAGAATTCCAGTCTTGACTGGGACTTTAGTCGGGTATAAATTCTGTTTTGTCACATGTTTTCTGGACTTTATAGCTGGCCAGGGGCTGTTCCTTTTCTCATTTCATATATATTCATCTGATACATGATGTAGAGACTCTAGATGTGGTCCATTACTTCCTGTACCACTCCCAAATCATTTTACTAGGTTCCTTCAGCTATGAAAATAAACTTGGTGTGTGGTGCAGACGTAGTGATAGTCTTGATTATCCTGTAGATGTGAAGGCAAGGTTGTCCAGAATAGGAAAAAGAAAAGGATTCTATTTCCAGAAGCATTGCCACTGTAGTCCACGTGTAGTATTGCCCTTCACCCCCATTAAAATCTATTGGCTTAACTGCATTACGAGACAAAATCTAATATACAAGTATGGGGCTGTTTTTAGTGGAAAATCACCTTTTTTCTTATACTAGATAACTACTTTAAGCAAAAAAATATATATATTTTCATGTCTACCCCATCTAACCTTGAAAAAGATGACGTTTTGATATACGTCTTCCTTGACTTCTTTTAAATGTTATCCTGTATTTTATATATACTTCTATATTGTCAACATACTGTAGACCACTTTCTTGACTTCCTTTACCATTAAAGAGGTTGACCCATCTCAGACAATGGTGGCATATTGCTAGTATATGCCCCCATTGTCTTATAGGTGCTGGTTCCAATGCTGGGACCCGCAACTATATCTGAAACAGAGCCCCACAAAGTGGTGGCTGAAGGATTCCAGTCCAGCCACCACCAAGCACTCCTCCCATAGAAGTGAATGGGAGTGCGCCGCGCATGACCAACCATCGCTCCCATCCACTTCTATGGGCCAGACGGAAATTGCAGAGCCAGTGCTTGGCTATTTTCGGCAGCCCCATAGAAAATGAATGGAGGGCGGCAGCGCATTCGCAGTGCGCCCTCAACCACTTTCGGGGCTCCGTTCTCAATATAGGTGTGGGTCCCAGCGGTGGGACCCGTACCTATAAGACAATAGAGGCATATCCTAGCGATATTCCCCCATTTTCTGAGATGAGACAACCCCTTTAAGTGGCAGGATTTCGCTGGTGGCTGGGGTGTTTATCAATCCCTATGATTGCATTTTGTTTCTATTGGCCTGGCACAGACCAACAATATTTCTACATACAGTACTTCTCTTTTGCTTTATGTGGAGATGTGTATCACAGATCTTTTGTAAGAGATTCTCTTTAAAGGGGTTGTAAAATTTAAATCAGACATCTAATAGTACAAGTCCCTTTCTAACGAAACTAGAACCAGCCCAGTACCTTATCTCCCGATTCATTGTTTCATTTGTTCTGCTAGATTTATATCAAGCTGGCAGTTTTGGGAGCATGTCCAATTAAGGCCCCTTTCACATCAGCGTTTTTGCTTTCCGTCCTAGAGTTCCGTCCTCGGAGAGCAATCCGTTCAGGATGCATCAGGATGTCTTCCGTTCAGTATGTGAACGTTTTTTGGACGTTGACAAAAGCGCAGCATGCTGTCGATTTGTCTCTATCCAAAAATCCGGAAGACATGCCGTAACGCCGGATCCAGAATTAATGCCCATTGAAGTGCATTAATCCGGATCCGGCCTTAAGCTAAACGTCGTTTCGGCGCATCGCCGGATCCGACGTTTAGCTTTTTCTCAATTGTTACCATGGCAGCCAGGACGCTAAAGTCCTGGTTGCCATGGTAAAATCCCTTTCCAGAGTGACGTCAGGGCGCCCCACACGCATGGATCACGTGATCCATGGGCATGGGGCGCTCTGACGTCATTCAGGAGCGCCCCGGGAGCCGCACAGGACTGTAAGTATACCACTCCCCACTACTACTATGGCAACCAGGACTTTAATAGCGTCCTGGGTGCCATAGTAACCTGAAAGCATTTCGAAGACTGATCAGGATCCTGATCAGTCTTCTAATGCTTTCAGGCGACTTGCGTTCTGACGGATCCGGCGGGATGGAAGTGCCCGCCGGATCCTCAGAACGCAAGTGTGAAAGAGGCCTAAGGGGTGTCCTTTCTGCTGCAGCTTTCTCCTTATCACAGTTCAGGAGGCAGGTGAGGGATGGAACTGAGCATGGGCATCCAACTCAGAGAGGTGGACAGAGAAATGAGGAAACCATTTGCTATCTTTTTCGGAATGTTTTTCAGCATATTTGTCAATTGTGGACAGTCGTATAACAATAATTGAAAGCTAAATATCTATACTGTAGCTACATTTCAGTTTATTATGTAGACGCCTTGTGATACTACACGTGTGTGAACTCTCTGTTGGGTGTACTGATGATTTGGCTTGGTTTACGAGCAAGATGTATGAACCATGATTGTGTTGCAGATTATTTTTTTTTTGTATAGTTTTTGTTTAGCATGTGTAATAGATACTTTAGTCTCTTTAATTTACCATTTAGAGATTTGACTCCTATATTCCTATAGTATATGAATCCCTGGTCAAAGAAAGCACTTTTGTAATGAGCTCTAGGAGTACAGGATAGGTCATATTTAAACTGATGAATCTGTTAAGTAATTGACCCACTCACAAATATATTCTTGTTCTTCTCTACTTGTCTTCAGATCTTAGACCACTGCCTGATGTAGCCATGACGGGAAACTGCACGCGGGAATGTACAGAATATGGACACTCTGATACTTGCTGGATGCCCGGCCAGCCATCCCCCAACCGCAGGCCCAAGAATGCCCTGAAGCTCTCCACTTTTGTGCCTTACCAAGACAAGGGGAGTCAAGAGCAGATTGGCAATGGGAACCCCAGAATTCCAGAGGACCGCATTGGAGGCAACAATAACAGCAGCACCAAAATGGCCAACATCCAGCTGTTACCGACTTACAGTGCCTTTACAAGTAACAGCCATGAGCCATGTACGGACTCCCCCATGGAGGAAATCCCACTAACCCAAACAGTGGATTTCCAGCATGCCACAACTCCTTCCTCCCAATCTGCCAAGAGGGAGATATACCTGTGAGGTTCACTTTTTGGCATGGTTTGAACTTGAAAACGTAAAGGAAGAATTGGGAGGTCAGACCTAAACAAGGATAACTTTTAAATGAAGGAGACATATTAGAGAGGAACTAAAAGACAATTGCTTTATGGTCCATGCAACTGCTTCTAGGCCTATGCCTATTTTAATTTTTAATGTTGATTTCATTTTTTGTCGTTCTCCATTTTTATTTTATTATTCCTATGTGAAATTTGAAACCGCCCTCTACAGAGACAATTCATTGTCATAAAGGTCAGAACTGGAGTAAGAGAGAGGGAAGCACATTTGTCTTTTTAAAAAAATGTAGATTTTATATAAAAAGGGAACTTGCATTATGTTTCTCGGCCAAAGAGGAGAAACTGGAAAGCAGAGGTGGACTTTATAAGCCATTGTGGTTTGTGTCTGAGAATCTTAAAGAAGGGTGTTCTTGGTGCTGTCATCTCTTCTGGTACATCGGTTGAATGTCCTCATATATAGGAGAAATTACTGTCTCTTTGTGGTGAATGAATGAAGTTGGTAGAGGTTTTAATTTTTCTCATTAAAAAGTTGGCGCGTGCACACACACACTTAGACACATTCAGAGACTCACATTTTCCCATTGGAAATTAAAGTTCTGCTCAGGTACTAGCTTCATAGACCTGTGTGTCAAAAAATACCCAGATTCTCTACTTGTACATGGTACTAGGGTTCTTTCAAGACATTTGTTTAGAAATATTTTTATATATTCTATCTATTAAGATGTTATTTATTTTTCGTTATTCATAACATTAACTTCTTCAAGATGGCATGCTGCCTTTAGTTTTTCTTTTAACATTAATGCAGCGATCCGTAAATCAGATGATTACTTGCTGTTTTAAGGTCAGTTTGGATAAAGGAGGTTATCACCTCTGACACTTATAAAGCACTTCATGTTATGTCACCTATTTTTTATTTGATTTATTGCATGCTAGTGCTAAAAAGTGAGGACTGCTCTGCCGTGAGCCAAGCTCAATGGATGACTAGGCAAAGGTCTGACGAAACTTCCTTAGGTTACGGTTCACAACCACTTTTTGAACTGGTCTAGTAATCTTGTGAGATATCTGAGTTATGTCGACAAATAGGTAAAGGGGGATATTATATACCAAAGGTGCCAACTGTATGAGTACGGATGATTGCAAGGGACAGCCTGATGGGGACCAAACTGTAATCTATCTGCATATCCAACTCATCTATAACAGGGTAAGCTGCGAGTTTGACTGGCCGTTTCATGTAGACTTCTGTAAATACAATCCCTTTGAATGAAGCCTGATTTCAGCTTTTATTGTTGCAAGAAACCCTTTTTTCTTTTTTTTTCTTTATTTATTGTAATTTAATTTTGACTACACTCTGCCAAATGGCCCACAGCCGGTTGGGCGTTTTTGGTTACAAGAGAATGTAGGCTGGTGTATTCAGTGGCATTACTTCCTGTTCCTACTTAATGGGAGAGAGAAATCCTTAAAACCAGAGTAGAAAGGTTAAGTTCTGTGTGTATATTTCTGTAATGCATACTAATTGCACATAATCTGCCCAGATTTCCTAAATCAAAATTGCTCCTTTTTGTTCTTACTCTTAAATTGTAAATTGCACAAAGAGCTGAGCTTACCATTCAGCCATCCTACAATGTGTTTGTGGGAAGCAGGAACCACTTTAATAACATTAAGATTTTGTACCATACAAAGGGGACATATAAATGTGGGGCTCTTCTGCCATTGTACCTTTAAAGGGTTTGGTTGCTACAATTAGATTTTTATTTTTAATACACTGAACGCATGGAGAAGAGAAATTGGAATGCTTTGCATTTGACTTCTGGTATTTAAAGGATGTATAGCTTCATTTCCCTCTTACAACATATGGTATAATGCTGATCCATATTGTTTGGTGCCACAGGTGCGATTGTCAAATAAAAATTTAAAATGCTCAGATTCTGACTATTATGGTGTTACGGTGTATTATGGTGTTTGGAAAATGAACATAACCTCTACCTGACGCATGCCATCTGCTCGTCACCTAATACTACTACTACTTTGCCTCTATTGTGGATTATCTTTCCTTTGATGTTTCTTTTCATGCTCATATAACTTCGTATGCTACTGTCTTTTTTATGAAGCTTTTAATAACTCTGAGAGAGGTAGACAGATGCACAGAATTTATTGGCAGCCATCAGCTTACAGAGTTTTGATAGTAATTAAAAATGAAAGAAGAAATATTTAAGCATTTGAGTTAATGGAAAGTACAGTAGGACCATTTGCTCTTTGACACAGTACATCAAATTTATTCTACTATAGATTTACATAATCTGGAAAGACAGGATTTTCAAACCACCAAAAGTTGATTTTGCGTTTGACGTTTGATGTTTTTCTAATTTTCCTTCTTCTAGTGCAGTGATGGGCAACGTGCGGCTCTCCAGCTGTTGCAGAACTACAACTCCCAGCATGCAAAGCCTGTCTATAGCTATCAGCCTACTGCAGGGCATGGTGGGAGTTGTAGTTTAGCAACAGCTGGAGAGCCGCACGTTGCCCATCACTGTTCTAGTGGGGATCTCCTTGTACACAAAGGAAGTAGCCATTTTTCTGGTGTCAATCCAGTTGCAAGCTATTCGATGCTGCTACTTAAAGAGCATCTGTCAGCTACATCAAGCCTATTAAACCAGGTGTACAACATGATAGGGTTGATCACAGTGATACATATGGTGCCCTTATGACTCTCCATAGCCATATTACTGAGAGAACTGCATTTTTCTTTATGTGCAGTTGACCTTACTGGAGAACCAAAGGGCTGCCCAGAGCCCTCACAGCACCATTTTGTAACACCACCTTTACCTTCCCCTGGATTGACATGGCTAGTCTTCTAATGCCTGTTAACCACCATTTCAATTTAATTTTACCTACTCTGTTGGCCAACTCTAAGAATATGAGGCTTAAAATAAGTGAAATTGCTATGGTGGCTCCTGTGGAGCATTTGTTAGGCATCATTGTAGGCCGTACTGGCATTACGTTGTGCCTTATGCTTCAGTGATGTCACTAGTTCCTAGTAATTTGATACATTGAGTTTTATTGATTGTCTCTAAAATGGCTGCTGCCTTTGTGTGTTTCTAGACATTTTGCAAATTAAAATGGTCCACTAAAAACAATAATCCAGACTTAAAGAACTTTCTTTTGCTCATGTTCCTTAAACCCACATTATAAGCAGCACGGGGCTGCATTTCATTCTTCATCTCTCAGCAGCTGTCTATAAAAAAAATTCTCATTCGTACATCACCAGTCAGGAATCCTTTGCTTTTACTTAAAAATTGCTCCGCTTTTTTAGCTGTTGTTTATATCTATTTAGCTATAAGCCTGGTAGAAAAATGGAAGATAGACAGTTTTGCCCTGCAAGAAGGGTGATTGTGTCAGAGCTCTGCTATGCTCCCACATGATCTAATATGACATCTGTAATGCACATCTCTGTCTAGATAGGTTCTTAATTATCCACTCCTCCACCCCATTCACTTGCTATTGAATTCCTCACTCACCTCCTCTCACCTCTGCGTTCTCTGCATTACACTTCATGACATATGTAGCTCTTGCACGTATAATTGTCACTGCATTTTTGATGTGGGGTGAGAACTTGTTTGCCGAGAGTCTATTTTTGTGGTGCAGTCATTCTTCACCTTTTATGCACAATGTGTAGAGCAAGGTTGGACAGCTCAGGTGTCTGACACATTATAATATGATAGCTGTCGAAAAAAGCATTGCTTGGCCAAATAACTAGTATACTTGTTAATGTCTTCCTTGCTAGAAGAAACTTTGAATTAGTGGCATGCAGAGCTTGATGGGCCATTTTAGTTTGTATACTATATGGTAACACTGCAGTCCTCATCACAAAAGGTCTTCTGTTTCCTTGCCAGAAAAGTACATCACAGATTTCCTGTGAGGTCGGACATTACTAGGTATAACAATTGCCTATTGTAAGAAAATGGATATTTATATTTTTATGCTGTGTTGTCATTTGAACTATGATTGAGGTCTTGCCACTACACACTTGCCAAGTAAAAGAGCAAAAGTAGAGTTTGGATAGTGTGATAGGTGGTAGATTACCTGGCTTACTTTTAGCTATAAAATTGGTGGCCACCTCCAACATTTGCATGTCCTAAAAGCCATTTTAACCATGTTCATGGCATTTGCAAGGTATCGGGGATAGAGTTTTAGTGTTGATTCTGTGAACTAGGTAACTTTAACCCTATATTTCATAAATATATTATGGTTCCTTTGTTTGGTCTTCTAAGATTGAAGTATTCTGTACATGGACCTTAGTTCTGGGTCTGCCTGCATTGAAAAGTTGTGGATTAAAGCTGCATCAACTTTTTTGGGGGGTTACTACTGTAGATATATACAAAAAAGGACCTAGGAAACAATCGGTGCTGTAATTTAGTATCTCAGTACCTCAAATGTATAATGCACAGTTGTAATCGACTTTGCTTTACAAATTACTACTTCTAATTGGGCATAATGAATCCCCTATTTTATATGTCATGTTAGTTATTTGACCCTGTTTTCTTAAATCGTATGTGCAATATAAGGACAGATTATGTTCCCTATCAAAAAGACATTCTTGCAGTTAAGCCTGCACTATGATGCCACAAAAAATGTATTTTCTGAGGACAAAAACCAAAGGTTAGAATTCGAACATGAAGGAAAAATTGTTTCACCACTGGCTACATTTGGCAGAGTAGTTTGATACGGAATGCTTTTGTGAAAACTAAAAAACAAACAAAAAAACAAAAAAAAAAGTGTATAGAAGAGAAATAATCAAAAGCCTGTTTTTAGATTTTTAGTGTTGATTCTTTTTGCCTCCTGATCTATTGAGGTATTGGCAATGTCCACCAATGGAAAGGGGCTAACACGAAAAATTTAATTTACCTGCTTGTGATGCTGCCTTGTTTTGTACAGTTTTATGTACATGAAAGTGTTGCTTTTTAATATAAACCTTTAAAGAAATCTATATATATATATATAATTAAAAAAAAATCCCACATAAAAAAACCTTGACTTAAAATATTATGGCAAAGTATGTAACTATTTTTAAGATGGGTAAATTAATATGTATAATCAGACGCTATCGTTGAAGTTTTCTCGATTTCTTAGTATTTGATGTATTTTCCCAAGTTATCCTGAACCTTGACCTTTCTCTCTGGGAATTTTTTTCTATCTTATCTTCTTGTTTTAATTTCACATTTTCTTAATTTATGCTTTTTGCCACTCCCCCACTTCCTATTTTTTTTTTATTACCCTGTGAGCACAATCATTTTTTTTTTATTACTTTTTGTTGTTTCCTGTTTTAATTGTTTCAGCATGGCAAGAATAAAACAAATTTGTGGTCTGTCTATTACCGTTTTTACTTTTCAGATACATGAAAATCTGTTCTGTTTGCGGAGCTGTCAAATAAAGAATTCCATTGTAATTATACTCAGTGCCTCAAAATGACTCAACTATTATGTGTCAATCTCTTGTGTACCTGTGGTGATTTTATGTTGGTGCTCTTGGTTAACTGTCAGTGAATTGGAAAATATATTTTTTACTAGCAGAAGAACCCGGCTTCGCACGGGTATATTTCATCTATTTCATTTAATGTTTGTGTGTGTCGTTAAAAGATATCAACAGTATCCCTCCATAACAGTGACATATACAGTACCCCGCCCCTTAACAGTGACCTCCACAGCCCCCACCCCTTAACACAGTGCCCCGCCTCCTTAAAATGGGACCTCCACAGCAGCCTACCCCCTTAACTTTGACCTTCATAGCAGCCTGCTCCTTTAACAGTGAGTTCCACAGCACCCCACCCCCTTGACAGTGACCTCTACAGCACCTGCCCCTTAACACTTACCATAGGTTACAATCCACTTAACTGTGACCTCCACCATTCTCGGCTCCCTTAACAGAGACCTCCACAGTCCCCTCCTCCCTTAAGTGACCTCCACCGTGCCTGCCCCTTTAACAATGACCTCCACAGCGGCCTTCTCCCTTAACAGTAACATCCACAGTGGCCGGTCTTTTATTGGTGACCTCCACAGTACCCTGTGTCCTTAACGGTGATTTCCACAATAAACTGCCCCCTTAACAATTACCTCCACAGCAGCTGGCTCTTTAATAGTGACTGCCACAGTTCCCCACCCCCTTAACAGTAACCTTCTTAGTGCTTGCCCCTTTAAAGGGATTCTGTCACCTCGTTTTAGCCTATAGAGCTGCGGACATGCGCGGCTAGATCGCTGCTAGCATGTCCGCAATATACCTGTCCCATAGCTCTGTGTGCTTTTATTGTGTTTAAAAAATGATTTTATAGATATGTAAATTGGCCAACTAAGGTGCCCAAGGGGCTGTACTAACCTTCTTGAAGCCCAGCCACGCCCTACTGTGAAGGAGCAAAGCACCGCTTGCGTCCTCCGAATCTCCTCCTTGCTCACAGTTAGATCGCTGTAATCTCGCGATGCGCCGTGCCGGCATGGTGTTCCTTCCCTGTGCTGGCATCAGCCTCAGGGAAGGAACTGCTCATGCACGAGCTCGCACATCGTGAGATTATGGTGATCTAACTGTGAGCAAGGAGGAGATTCGGAGGACACAGGGGGGCGTGGCTGGGCTTTATGAAGGTTAGTACAGCCCCTTGGGCTCCTTAACCAGGCTAATTAACATATCTATAAAATCATTTTTTTAAACACAATAAAAGCACACAGAGCTATGGGACAGGTATATTGCGGACATGCTAGCAGCCATCTAGCCGTGCATGTCCGCAGCTCTATAGCATAAAACGAGGTGACAGAATCCCTTTAACAGTGACCTCCATAGCGGCCAACCCTTTATTTATGACCTCCACAGTACCCCATCTCGTTAACAGTGATTTCGACAATAAACCACCCCCTTAAGTGACCTCCACAGAGCTCTATTCCCTTAAAATGTGACCTCCATAACACCCCGCCCCTATAACAGTGACTTCTATAGCAATCCATACTGTTGGTCCTTGTGTCTTTCAAGCAACTGCCAAGTCAAATTCCTTGTAAATGCAAACTTATTTGGCCGAATAAATGGATTCTGATGTTACAAAAATATTCAGATCAGGTGCTGGTTTAAGAATATTTTTTTGTGGCACAACCTCTTTAACAACTATTTAGTTTCAATATTTTCTTGTCATTTAGAAAATCACCGAAGAAATTACAGCAATAGCAGTTTGGAAGGACACCAGAATATGTAACCATCATACACTGAGCAGTGTATTGAATGTGAATCAAAATGTATCATCATTAGACCTACATCTTTATTTTTTTCCTGTGTAGGCATCCTCACCACTATTAACCTCATAAAGAATGCCTATTTTTGAGATAAAGGACCCAGCAATATTTTAATATTGTTGTTTTTTTTTGTTTTTGTTTTTTTTTTTGCTAATTCTTGCTTTCCAAAAACTATAACTCGGAGACAAGTTGCATTTTTCCTTTTCATGCTGTTTACTCTGTCTTAACAATAAGCAAACTATTAGGCAATGCCTCTTCCATGATCTAAAGTAACAGAAGCTCATGGCAGACCTGGAGAGGCCTTTCTCGTAGCTCTTATTATTAGTCTATGGTTTTATGTCGATGTAATATTTTATAAATTTGTATACCCTTTAATACAATGCCATGCAGTCTGGACATGTAGGGGAGAATAATAAAACACCTTTTGGGCAGGATTCAAATTAGCATCCTCCTGCTAACAAAAGTAGTGATAACCAGGTTTTTTGGTCGGGACACTGGAGCCTCATGGTAATGTCTGACACGTCAGATATATTGGTATCGGTGCACAGCAGACATCTAGGTGCTTTTCAACTGGAACATGACTACCAGAACATGAAGAATATATATCATAAGCTATAACTAATCTCTGGTACAACTCAAATATTATTTATTGTAATGATTGGATTCCCTACGATGCCCACATTATACGGAATGTAAACATTTTCCCCCGACAGCCAGCATTCCCTCATAATGAGAAACTCTCATTCCGGAACCCCCACACCTGTCATATTTGGCATTAGAATGATCGGCCTGATGAAATATGCATTATTAAAACATATTGGGGCCCGAATATCCATTAGTGTGGCTGGGAAGCAATGTTTTATTAATATTTTATGCTTGCCAGCAGAGAGGTAGAGCATGCACCCTTAGGCCTCATGCAGACGACTGTTGTTTGATTCCGTGTCCGTTGCGCTGTTTTTCATGATTTTCTGCGGACCCATTGGTTTTCAATGGGTCTGTGGAAAACTCGACAAATGCACCGTTTGTCCTTCGTGTCCGTTATTCCAGTCCGTCAACAAAATATAACCTGTCCTAATCTTGTCCGCGAAAAACGGTTCGCGGACCCATTCAAGTCAATGGGACCGTGAAAAAATGCGGATGGCCATCCGTGTGTCATCCGCGTTCTGCGTCCGCATTTTTTTGCGGATCCCTTTGCAGGCATTTGGCAAATTGTCAGACTGTCTTTTGGTAATATCTTTTGGGTCATGTCCGCCAAAAAAACGGAAGACACACGGAAACATGACGGAAGAAAAAACAGATCATGGAACAACGGAACCACGTATTGCGGACCGCAAAAAAATACTTTCGTGTGCATGAGACTTTAATGAAGGCCTCTCCAGAAGGCTAGGCCGAGAATGGGAGAGAAACTCCTCTTAGCGCCACCCAGTACCGAATGGAGTTAAAAATGACCAAATAAGAACGTTTCATTGATACAGTTTGGGGATCCGATCAACATTGGGTTGTGTTTTCACGTTCTCCTGTTCCCGGAACCAGAACAGACTTTAATTACATAATTTGTTAAGTACTAAGAACGTTTCTGTTTTTATCCTTTTATTTTTTATAGCTGGTTTGTGCAGATTTAAAGCGAGCCTGGTAACTAGAGATGAGCGGATCGAATCGGACGAAGTGGAATTCGATCCGAATTTCAGGAAAAATTTGACATGTAACAAATGCGAATTTCCTTGCGCTTCGTGGTAACGAATCCCAATTTTTCCTAAAATGGTGACCACACGTGAGGACTGAGGAAAAAGAAGCAAGGAACTCTGGTAAGACGGGACCACAAAAATTGACATGCATGCAGCCAATCAGCAGCCAGCCAGCCCTGTGATGTCACAGCCCTATAAATATGGCAACCAGTTTCTATCATAACCATTGATATGATAGAGGAGGAGGATGAGAAAAGGCAAATTGAACCATAAACCCTTTTTAGGGGTAGAAGGGGTGAATGGGAATACAGTGTATACAATACACCGTAAAAGCCACATTTAGAGTGCCTTTATGTTCAGCTGCTTTCCTTTAGTGGAGTAGAGGAGACGGGCAAACCAGGCCTTGTTCATTTTTATAAGAGTCAACTGGTCAGCATTTTTAGTTGACAGGCGGATGCGCTTATCAGTTATGCCCCCAGTAGCACTGAATACACGCTCTGCCAAAACACCGGCGGCAGGGCAGGCCAGCACCCCAAAGGCGTAGAGCGCCAGTTCGTGCCACGTGTCCAGCTTGGACACCCAATAGTTGTAAGACACAGAGGGATTACTGACATGGTCTGCTATGTACTCCTTCACCATCCTCCAAAAATTTCTCCCTCCTTGTGACACTAGGCTGCGTATCAGGTTGACGGTGCTGGCAGGGTGTCATAAAACTGTCCCAGGCCTTGGAGCGTGTTGCCCTGTCTCTGTTGGAATTGCTGTGTGTTCCCCTCCTCCATTGGCCAAGGAACTACGTACTCTGCAGCCAGCGTTATCAGCTGTAAATTTTTGGAGCAATTTTTCCACAAGGACCTTCTGGTATTGCACCATTTTGCTCGTCGTCTCCACCACAGGAATGAGAGATGAGAAGTTCTCTTTGTAGCGGGGGTTGAAAAGGGCGAACAACCAGTAATCGGTGTTGGCCAAAATGCGTATAATGCGAGGGTCACGGGAAAGTCAGCCTAACATAAAGCCATGTGTGCCAGAGTCCCAAAAGACAAGACTTCTCTGTCCTCAACAAGAGGATGACTCTCAATATCCTCATCCTCTTCCACCTATCTATGCTGAACAAATGGAATAAAACGTCCATGGGTACTACCCTCTGTAGCGGAGGCAACCATCTCCTGCTCCTCCTCATCATCCAATTTGCGCTGAGAAGATGAACTGAGGGTGGTCTAGCTATTACGCGGTGTACTGTCTTCTAGAGTTGAGCGAACACCTGGATGTTCGGGTTCAAGAAATTCGGCCGAACTTCACGAAAATGTTCGGGTTTGCGATCCGAACTTGACCCCGAAGCCAAACCCCATTGAAATCAATGGGGACCTGAACCTTTAGGCACTAAAAAGGCTGTAAAATAGCCCTGGAAAGGGCTAGAGGGTTGCAAAGGCATCAAAATGTAGGTAAATCCCCTTCAAACAAATGTGGATAAGGAAATGACTTAAAATAAAATAAATAAAAATAACCAATATTTATAATTATATTATATAATTATAATTGGCACCTTGGAGGAGGAGATAGAATAGGAGGTTGGGGTGGCGTCAGGTGGGAATGCTATGGTTGTTGAAGTTCTCATCACAGCCAAAAAGAATTCATGTCTGCCAGCAGTGTCACAGGCCTCATTCACAGACTCTGGGCCATGGCAGCCATACATGGGAGTTGAAGTTGTCATCACAGCCAAGAAGGAATCATGTCTGCCTGCAGGGCCACAGGCCTCATTCAAACATTCAGGCCCACAGGACCCACAAAGAGGAGAGTTAAAAATCACACCAAGACAGTATTGATTTCACCCAGCAATGCCACAGGCCTCATTCACAGATTCAGACCGATGTCACCCATAAAGAGAAGAGTTACAATCATGCCAAAACAGTATTGATTTTAACCATTAGTGCCACAGGCCTGATTCACTAATTCAAGACCATGGCACCTGCAACGAGGAGAGCGGTCCCGTAACAGCTACACGGGCCTCAGGTCAACCTGCAATGGAACAGGCCGTTATCATTTATGTAGGCCCCTGACACCCAGACAGAGAAGAGGTCATTTGATAGCAAAAAGAGTATAATGTCTACCTCCAATGCAGCAAGCGATGAAATGAAATATAGGCCCCTGACAACCAGACAATGGGGCGTTCATTTGACAGTAAAAAGAGGATAATGTCTACCTCCAATGCAGCAAGCGATGAAATGAAATATAGGCCCCTGACAACCAGATAATGGGGCGGTCATTTGACAGTAAAAAGAGTATAATGTCTCCCACCAATGCAGCAAGCAATGAAACGAAATATAGGCCCCTGACAACAAGACAATAGGGTGGTCATTTGACAGTAACAAGAGGATAATGTCTCCCACCAATGCAGCAAGCGATGAAACGAAATATAGACCCTGACAACCAGACAATGGGGCGGTCATTTGACAGTAAAAAGGATAATGTCTCCCACCATTTCAGCAAGCGATGAAACGATGTATAGGCCCCTGACAACCAGACAATGTAGAGGTCATTTGACAGCATGAAGAGGATAATGTCTCCCACCAAGGCAGCAAGCGATAAAACGAAATATAGGCCCCCGACATCCAGACAATGGGGCGGTAATTTGACTGTAAAAAGAGGATAATGTCTCCCACCAATGCAGCAAGCGATGAAACTAAATATAGACCCTGATAACCAAATGTAGAGGTCATTTGACTGCATAAAAAGGATAATGTCTCCCACCAATGCAGCAAGCGATGAAACGAAATATAGGCCCCTGACAACCAGACAATGGGGCGGTCATTTGACAATAAAAAGAGGATTATGTCTCCCACCAATGGAGCAAGCGATGAAACGAAATATAGGCCCCTGACAACCAGACAATGGGGTGGTCATTTGACAGTAAAAAGAGGATAATGTCTCCCACCAATGCAGCAAGCGATGAAACGAAATATAGACCCTGACAACCAGACAATGGGGCGGTCATTTGACGGTAAAAAGAGGATAATGTCTCCCACCAATGCAGCAAGCGATGAAACAAAATATAGACCCTGACAACCAGACAATGGGGCGTTCATTTGACAACATGAAGAGGATAATGTCTTCCACCAATGCAGCAAGCGATGAAACGAAATATAGACCCTGACAACCAGACAATGGGGCGGTCATTTGTCAGTAAAAAGGATAATGTCTCCCACCAGTTCAGCAAGCGATGAAATGATATATAGACCCTGACAACCAGACAATGGGCGTGTAATTTGACGGTAAAAAGAGGATAATGTCTCCCACCAATGCAGCAAGCGATGAAACTAAATATAGACCCCTGACAACCAGACAATGTAGAGGTCATTTGACTGCATAAAAAGGATAATGTCTCCCACCAATGCAGCAAGCGATGAAACGAAATATAGACCCTGACAACCAGACAATGGGCGGTCATTTGACGGTAAAAAGAGGATAATGTCTCCCACCAATGCAGCAAGCGATGAAACAAAATATAGGCCCCTGACAACCAGACAATGGGCGGTCATTTGACGGTAAAAAGAGGATAATGTCTCCCACCAATGCAGCAAGTGATGAAACGAAATATAGACCCTGATAACAAGACAATGTAGAGGTCATTTGACAGCATGAAGAGGATAATGTCTCCCACCAATACAGCAAGCGATGAAACGATATATAAGCCCCTGACAACCAGACAATGGGGCGGTCATTTGACTGTAAAAAGTGTATAATGTCTCCCACCAATGCAGCAAGCGATGAAACAAAATGTAGGCCCCTGACAACCAGACAATGGGGCGGTTATTTGACAGTAAAAAGAGGATAATGTCTCCCACCAATGCAGCAAGCGATGAAACGAAATATAGGCCCCTGACAACCAGACAATGGGGCGGTCATTTGACAACATGAAGAGTTTAATACAGGGCTCGACAAATCCCAGGCTCCTGGGTATTTGTCAGGCTGTTTGCAAATGTGGCCTGGGCGCAGGGTCGGCGCGTCCTAGGAGCGCCTGCCCCCTTCATGCTGCAGCCGCCCGAGCGCTCTATACAGAGCCTCAGGTGGCTGCAGCACTGCCCTGGCTGGCGCGTCCATGAGGGTGCACCGCCCGGGCGCAGCAAGAGGAGAGGAGCTGACACGAGGGAAGCGCTCAGCGCCCCCTCCTGTCACTCCATTGTAGCGTGGCCGAGCCCTGTATGGTCCGCGGGTACAGGGAGCATCTGTCTCCTGTACCCGGATGGACTGACAGGAAGTGACAAGAGGAGGAAAGAGAATGACATGAGGGGGAAAGAGAATGACAAGAGGGGGGAAGTGAATGACAAGAGAGGGAAGGATAATGACATTAGGGGGAAAGAGAATGACAAGAGGGGGGAAGTGAATGACAAGAGGGGGAAAGAGAATGACAAGGGGGGGGGGAGAGAATGACAAGGGGGGGGGAAAGAGCTGGGCGTTGAAGTGATGCGGGGACTGCAGAGGCTGAGCGCCAGCTGGGGGTTGTAGTGCTCAGTAAAATGTCATGGTGCACCCTGTGTTTGTGTCCTCCAGACCCCTCTGCCCTCCCCTTCGGACCCTGTAATCCTTGTAAGGGTTTCCACATGTCATGGCGGCCGCAAGTGGCGATCACTTGGATGCTGGCAACATTATGGGGGGCCCTATATACTCGCACATTATGGGGGGCACTATGGAGAAGAGGGGAAGAGGCACTATGGGGGCATCTACTGGGGGCCCTATGTACTGGCATGCATTATTGGGGGGCTCTATGGAGAAGTGGGGGGGAGCACTATGGGGGCATCTATTGGGGGCTTGATGACGCGCCTCCGTCTGGCTCCTAACTTTTTTAGCTGGCTCCTAGATTCCAAGGAAATTTGTCAAGCCCTGGTTTAATATCTCCCACCAATGCAGCAAGCGATGAAACAAAATATACCCCTGACAACCAGACAATGTATAGCTCATTTGACAGTATAAAGAGGATAATGTCATCCACCAAAGTAACAGGTGATTATCTGAAATGTAAGCCCTTGGCACCCAGACAGAGGAGAGAGGTCCCATAGCAGAAAATCAGTCTTCATGTCACCCAGCAATGGAAAAGGCCACTTTCAGTTATTTAGGCCCCAGCAGCCAGACAGAGGAGAGAGGTCCCATAACAGAAAATCAAGCTTGATCTCACCCGCCAAAGCAGCAGGCGATTAACAGAATTTTAGGCCCCTGACACCCAGACAGAGGAGAGGTTCATTCAACTTGGGGTTGCCCCCAAAATAATGGTACAATTAAAAAAAGAGGATTGAATAAAGAAGTGCCCTGGAGTACAAGAATGTATGGTTGAGGGCGAGGCAGTTATAAATGTCTACTCTGCACAAGGTACGGACAAATCCTGTGGGATCCATGCCTGGTTAATTTTAATGAACGTGAGCTTGTCCACGTTGGCTGTGGACAGGCGGCTGAGTTTGTCTGCCCCCTGCCGTGCTAAATTCAGACAATACACTGGCCGCAGGGCAGGCCAGAACCTCCAAGGCATAAAGTGCAAGCTCTCGCCATGTGGACAATTTGGAGACCCAGAAGTTGAATGGGGAAGAACCATCAGTCAGTACACGTACTGTTCCACCATGTTGTTGAAATGCTGCCTCCTGCTACCACATTCCCTATCAGCTGGTGGTGCAGTTTGCTGTGGCGCGGTGACAAAACTTTTCAACAGCTCGGCCATGCTAACGCTGCTGTCTGAGGAGCTGGCCGCGACACAGCTGCGTCCCTGGCCAAAAGCACTTGTCCATGTGTCGGTCGTTAAGTGGACCTTCCCAATAACTGCATTGGTCAGCGCACGGTTGATATTACGGGACACATGTGGGTGTAAGACTGGGACTGCACACCATGAAAAATATTGGCGGCTTGAGACAGAGTAGCACGGGACGGCCTCCATCAGGCTGCGGAAAGCCTCATTGTCCACAAGCCTAAATGGCAATATTTCCAGGGCCAGCAATTTTGAAGGTGCGCATTTAGTGCTATGACCTGTGGGTGGGTGGCTGGGTATTTGCACTTTCGTTCAACAGCCTGGGGTATAGACACTGTACGCTGCGCTGGGACACAGAAGTGAATGTGCTAGCTGATGGTGCTTGTGAAAGTCCAGGTGCATGGCGGAAGGCATCCAGGCCTGCATCTTGGACAGGGGAAGAGGAGGCAGTGGTGTGACCCACAGACACTGATTGTGGACCCAGGCATTTGGCCCACCTATTAGGGTGCTTTTGATGCCATGTGGCGGATCATGCTGGTGGTGGTGAGGTTGCTAGTTTTCATGCCCCTGCTTATTTTGGTACGGCACGGTTGCAAATGACAATTATTTTATCGTCCGTACTTTCCTCAAAAAAGCGCCAGACTGCGGAACAGCTACCCCTTGGCAAGCGAGATTTCTGCATGGGGTTGCTCCGGGGAACAGTTGCAGGCCTGTTTGGTGTGACCCGCCTTCTCCTTTTTGCCACCCCACTGCCTCTTCCAGCCTGTTGCGGTGCTGCGGATCCCTCCCCCTCTGTACTGCTGTCCTCGATTGGGTTGCCACCGTCCCAGGTTAGGTCAGTGACTTCTTCGTCCACAACCTCCTCTTCCACTTCCTCACTCTGGTCATCCTCCTGACTTGTTGACCTAACAACAACCTCAGTTATTGACAACTGTGTCTCATCCTCATCATGAACCTCTTGAGACACTAATTGCGGTTAACTTATTGGCAACTGTGTCTCATCATCATCATCCACCTCGTGAAACACAAATTGCCGTTCCCCACCGTCATCTTCTTCTGACTGTGGATGCTCAAGAGTTTGGGAATCAGGGCATACGTTCTCCTCATGTGCCTCTTCAAGCGGGCTTGTCGAGAGGCCCAAATTAAGGAATGGCGATTAAAGAGGGGATCACTTGTTTGCCAAGCCTCTCCATGGTGGGTGGAAGGAGTATCAGGGTGAGGATTCTGTTGACCAGACTCTTGGCTACTGAGACTGGACCTTGTAGAAGACAGGGTAGTGCTGAACCGACTGGAAGCATTATCTGCTGCAATCCAACTGCCCACCTGGTCGCACTGGTCTGACTTTGAGAGTGGTGTCCTGCGCCGCTCTGCAAACTGAGACATGAAGCTAGGTATCGTGGATGAGTGTGCTTCTTGTGCTTTGGCAGCAGGCACAGTTTCACTGCGCCCAGGGCCACGGCCTCTGCGTGCACCATCAGTAGCATGGTGACTTCCCCGTCCCTTACTGCTCGCCTTGCGCATATTAAATCGTCTATATGTGTTTGCAAGTATGTCACACGTACAGTAGCGCAGGTTTTGTAAGTGTATGCGCAAACTACACATAATGTCACAGTTATTTTTAGGATACGCACACGTTAAACAGGAGATGTAGCACAGATAATAAAAATTACACTGAATGAGTGTCACTGATATTTAGGATGCACAAAAGTTATACAGGAGGTATAGTGCAAGTAATGTTGCTATCACCACCGGCTAATAAAAAATTACACTGAATGAATGTCACTGGTATTTAGGATGCACAAAAGTTATACAGGAGATGTAGCGCAGGTAATGTCGCTGCCACTAGCAGCAAAAAAATTTGACTGAATGTTACCAATATTTCAGATACGCAAACGTTATATAGGAGATGTAGCGCAGGTAATGTAACTGTGCCCAGCAGACACCGTCTACGGAAAGAGTACACTGGATGTCACAGATATATGTAGGCTGTGCACATGTTAGACAGGAGATATAGTGCAGATAATGTCGCTGTCTGCAGCGTCCAAACAATTGCAAGCTATTTAGCGTAGGTTGCGCTAAAAACATATATTGCTGCCAAATACAACTATAGTCCTTAAAAGGACTTTTGGTTCTCTAACAAGCTTTAGCAATTTAGTGCAGGTTACGTTAAAAATATATATTGCTGCCACACATAATAGTCCTTAAAAGGACTTTTGGGTCTATAAAAACTATAAAAACTAAAATATTCCTTTTTCACTCCCGACACTATCTTGCCCTTCTACTCTCCAGCTCTCCCTGACTAAGACTGAGCCGAACACGCGTTCCGGCTAGCCAATCACTGTAATGCCAGCAGCTAACATGGCTACGGCATTACAGTGAATGGCAGTACTTACCTGCACGTTTATTGGCTGCGGAGCATGCTTGACCAACACTACTCGTCAGTCATTCCGTCAGCAATTAATCACCAAAGCGATTGCCAAGAGACAGCAGTATGTGTGCACGCATCCAGTGGTGCAGAAGCTGAATGTGCTCCTGTCCAAGTTGCTGGTGCTGCAGTCCCTCCCTTTCCAAGTGGTGGACTCTGCACCTTTTAGTGAACTGATGGCTTGGGCCGAGCCGAGGTGGAGAGTCTCAAGCCGGCATTTCTTTGTGAAAAAAAATGTGTAGAACAGAACGTGGGCAAGTCAATGAGCCTGTCGGTGTCTGCCAAAGTGCATGGCAGCGCCGACGTGTGGAGCTGTAACTACGGTCAGGGACAGTACATGTCCTTTACGGCCCAGTGGGTTAATGTGGCTCTTGCAGAGCCCCACCAGCAACTTGGACAGGTCACGACACTTGCGCCTTCATGTTCTCACGCCGTTGGTCCAGCGACAATGTCCGCCTCTACCTCCTCATCCTCCAGCGTGTCCTCAGCCTCCACTGCAGGGACATGTCATAGTGCCCCTCTAGCACACCACATGTGCCGGGCACGGCAGTGTCATGCTGTTCTGCACCTCGTTTCCCTGGGTGAACGGAGTCACGCAGGGCAGGAACTGCTCCCTGTGATTCATCAAGAAATCGAATCCTGGCTTTCTCTGCGACAACTGAAAATCTAAACCGTGTTGACCGACAACAGGAAGAACATTGTGTCTGCGCTGCATCAAGGAAGGCTGAGCTATGCACTTTGCATGGCACACATGTTCAATCTGGTTGTCAAGCGGTTCCTGAAGTCTTCCACCCATCTGCAAGTCATCCTAAAAATGGAAAGGAAACTTTGCATGCACTTCAGCCACACGTACACCACAAAGCACACCCTCCTTGAGTTGCAGCGGCAGAACGGCATCCCCCAACATAGGCTGATATGCGACGTTTCAACCTGTTGGAATTCCACCCTCCATATATTTTAGACCAACTATATGAACAGAGAAAGGCCATCAATGATTTCTTGATGATGCAAGCAGATTTGAATACTCCCCTGTGTAACTTCGAAGTCAGCCAGTGGCAGCTAATGCGTGACACCTGCTGTTTTCTCAGGCCCTTTGAGGATGCCACGTTATTTGTCAGTCGCCGGGATGAACGACGTCATTCCACTGCTTCCTGGAACAGATGGTTGTAACAATTGCTGGTCAGAGAACTGGAGACATGGCGCCTAGATCTCACAGCCATATATGCCCTGTGGGGGCAGAACTGGAAGAGGAGGGGGGGGCCCTCTGCTCTCACGTTCCACTGCCATGGCTGCTGGGGAGGGGTGGGATGGCAGGAGCAGTGCCAGCGTCATCAGCAGCAGCCTGAGTCTATAGTCGCTGATGAGTAGCTTTTTTCACCCGCATAGTGAAAAAACTACTCACCAGCAGCAGATAGACCTGGAGCAGTACCTGAACCAGCAGAGGTGGCAGCAGAATCAAGAGGCCACAGAGTGGTACAATGACTGAGTCTAGAGGTGGCAGCAGCATCAGGATACCACAGAATGGCAAGGTGGCATACTGTGGAGATGGCAGCAGCAGCATTAGGAGACAACAAAATGGCAAGGTGACATAGTGTGGAGATGGCAGCAGCAGGAGACCACCAAATGGCAAGGTGATATAGTGTGGAGATGGCAGCATCAGGATACCACAGAGTAGCAAAGTGACAGTGTGGAGATGGCAGCAGGAGACCACAAAATGGCAAGGTGACATAGTGTGGAGATGGCGGCGGCAGCATCAGGAGACCACAAAATGGCAAGGTGACATAGTGTGGAGATGGAGGTGGCAGCAGAATCAGGAGGCCACAGAGTGGCACAATGACCGAGTCTGGAGGTGGCAGCAGCATCAGGATACTACAGAGTGGCAAGGTGGCACACTGTGGAGATGGCGGCGGCAGCAGCATCAGGAGACCACAAAATGGCAAGGTGACGTAGTCTGGAGATGGGGGCAGCAGCATCAGGATACCACAGAGTGGCACCAAGTGATGCCAAGTGCTCCTTCTTTAACCCACCTTCTTCAGCTGGTACTGGTATTGCCACCCACCACCCTACTCTGTCACTGGGTTACTTTGTGGTATCCTGCTGCTGCGGCCATCTCCACACTATGTCACCTTGCCTCTCTGTGGTATCCTGATGCTGCTGCCATCTCCACACTATGTCACCTTGCCTCTCTGTGGTATCCTGATGCTGCTGTCATCTCTACACTATGTCACCTTGCCATTTTGTGGTCTCCTGCTGCTATCTCCACACTGTCACCTTGCCATACTGTGGTATCCTGATGCTGCTGCTGCCATCTCCACACTATGTCACCTTGCCACTCTGTGGTATCCTGATGCTGCTGCCGCCATCTCCACACTATGTCACCTTGCCATTTTGTGGTCTCCTGATGCTGCTGCCATCTCCACAGTTTCCAACCTTGCCACTCTGTGGTATCCTGATGCTGCTTCCACATCCAGACTTGGTCATTGTGCCACTCTGTGGCCTCCTGATTCTGCTGCCACCTCCATCTCCACACTATGTCACCTTGCCATTTTGTGGTCTCCTGATGCTGCTGCCGCCATCTCCACACTATGTCACCTTGCCATTTTGTGGTCTCCTGCTGCCATCTCCACACTGTCACCTTGCTACTCTGTGGTATCCTGATGCTGCTGCTGCCATCTCCACACTATGTCACCTTGCCATTTTGTGGTCTCCTGCTGCTGCCATCTCCACACTATGTCACCTTGCTATTTTGTTGTCTCCTAATGCTGCTGCTGCCATCTCCACAGTATGCCACCTTGCCACTCTGTGGTATCCTGATGCTGCTGCCACCTCCAGACTCGGTCATTGTGCCACTCTGTGGCCGCCTCTTCGTGCTGTTGCCTCATCCAGACTTTGTCATTGTGCCACTCTGTGGTCTACTCGTGCTGCTACCACCTCCAAACTGTCATTGTGCCACTCTGTGGCCTCCTGATTCTGCTGCTTCCTTCAGACTCTGTCATTGTACCGCTCTGTGGTCTCCTTATACTGCTTCCACCACCTCCAGACCATTCATTGGGCCACTCTGTGGTCTCTTAATGCTGGTTCCACCTCACCACTATGTCATAGGTCATGCTGTTCCCACCCTCCCCATTTCATGACTGGTCCACTATTTTGGCTTTCAGCCTGGCTGACATCATCATTTATTTGACCTTTCTTCTGATCTGTCAGAAGCAAAGAAAAATGAGACGCACAACGGATCCTGTTTGTGTAGCAGCTGTATGGCCTGTATGGTCCTATCAGAATTGGCTTATAATTTAATAGCCAAACGCAGGAGTGGGTACTAAACACAGAAGACATGCAAATATTCCATTCACGTGTCATCTCTGTTTTTTTGGCATTAGCAATACTGATGGATTATTGAGCAAATGCTGACATCCTCTCCACTCTGTCAGGGGGGAACTTCATGTATAAGCGTTTAATAGAACAGGTTCTGTAGACATCTATGTGGATTCAGCTGACGAGGGTGAAAAAGAACTGCTTCTTCTTGAAGCTAACATCTACCTGTAAGTTAATACTTTAGTTATTTGGTCAGTTTTGGCCCCGTGACTGCCCAAATAAGTGAAATGTTCAGTGATTCTAAGAGCGAAGCCTGTCATCTGCATGTCATACTGACTCAGAGTATTATTTCACCGCCACAGCAGACTCCCTATGCGTGTTACTGCAAGGCACAGTTTTCTACACCCCTATAAAGGCTGTCTGCAGCCCGGAAATAGCCATTTTTTTAAGCGATTTGCCGCGGATATATATTTGGATCGAAGCCAATTTTTCAGAAAAATTCGAAAAATCAGTAACCTCCATTCTTAGGTGTGAGTGTAGTTTGCGTTACGGTGTATCTACTATTAGTGTGGCTAGTGCTACTGTGAGACTGCTTGTGAGTGGGGCACTGTGGGGGTGTTCTATGAGCCCCTAATTAGTTGGTATATTAATTTAAATGTCCTGGTGGCAGCATGTTGGGGTGTGATCTAGGTTCAATCTCAGGCCTGTATGTAGCGGCTTGCGAGACTGAGTGTGTGAAATAGATTGACCCTTGGCAGTCGCATCCAGGTCACGTGACAAGGAGCTTCCCTTACGTGACAGTAACCCATTGTTAACCACAAAACTCTCCCTCTAAAGACCCCTATACACATTAGTGTATTGTCGGATAAATTGGCCAAGAATCGTAGGTTCAACTGACAGTTTAATTTGTATAGGGACCTCCTGACCCCCTACACATGATTTAGAGGGAGAGAAGGGTCCTGCAAAATGAATACTTTCTCCCTAACCTTTTTCTCCTGGGAGATAAGCTACAAGTATCTGTGGTAAATACGCATACCATTCGGCCCAGTTTGAGGGACAGTTGTTTGGCAGCTAGCTATTGAATGTGTATGACTGCCTTAACAATTTAAATATCTTGGTTGTTATTGGTCAAGACATCTATGTGGTTAATTAGCTATGATATACAGTTTCTCTGATCCTGGTTTTTAGGGAACAGCTGTCATTTGCTACTGGATTCCTGCAGTGATTACACAGACAAAGTTTCTCTGCCTGTGCGAGCACAGTGACATACATGTACCTGATGATCTGGTTAATGGGCTTTTCCTATTTTACATATTCATGAAATATCAATAGACATGCCATGGATTGGTGTACATGTAAGACTAGAGAGGTTTCTTAGCAGAGTTCAAACTGGGACTCCAAAGAAGGTCTGGGCATTATTTCCCAGGTCAAAAGTGGCTAGTTCCTCCTCGTACACACCCTTTTCATTTTCTTTAGGAAATTTCACCACATGTTTGCTTGCTAATAATAGTTGCTCTGGCGTGGGGTGTCCTGCTTAGGTCCTTGCAACCAAATCACAATAATTATTATGGTACCAACCAGGACTGAATCCTCTTCCTCCAAGGATCGCATAACAGCCACATGGGCAGCCTGTATTGTAAGTACATCCTTGTCTTTTGGGTAATGAATGTAATGTATAGCTCTGACTGAGATGGCTCATATACAGGGGCGTAGCTATAGGGGGTGCAGAGGTAGCAGTCGCTACCGGGCCCAGAAGCCTGAGGGGCCTCAAAGAACCTTGTGCCGCATAAGAAGACACACAAAGCACTGATGGAAGGGGGCCCCAAGCACAACTCTTGCACCAGGGCCCATGAGCCGTTAGCTACGCTCCTGCTCATATACATATACAAAGGTCCCTCAAAATGGTTGCTTTGAGCAATTGTCTGTAGACTACTATATGCCTTGTCTAATCATGACATCTCCCCTTTCATTAAGTCAAATTACTACACTCCTTTCTTTATGAAGTCCAATTATCTTACCCTTTATTAAACAAGGCACTCACACAAGACACCACAATATGCTGGTGTAGACCCTAAGGCACTTTACACATAACATATGAGTAGTGATTGTGAAATGCAGCAACAGGGCATTAACAATCCATTTTTTAATATAATATTTTTTTTTCTTTTGACCCTTTATCATGTGCAGTAGAATTGGCTGTACTTACCATATGCAGGTCGGTCATCAGGGTGGTGTTCCTTTAATACATATAAAACTGCATAATGTGCACTGGTGTGACAAGGGCTGGGGTGCAGACGCATTAATACTAATATAGGAAAAATGTCCAGCTCACCTGCTATATGTTTTCCCCTCTGGGATCCCTCATGCACGGACCATGCGGCAAGTAACCGTAGACTAAAGAATAAAAGTTCTGGCGGTCCAGCAAAAAGTATTCAGCTGTATCTTCTTTATTATGGTGAAGGTTATCACAACTTGAAGCACATATATTTACAGCAGATTCACACCGTCAACGCGTTTCGAACGAAGTTCTTATTCATGACTGTTTTCTGACTGGTCCGCAGCACCTTTATACCAGTTTAATAATTTAAGCACCACCTCCACCAATCACGTGGAAGGAAACATTCACCTGTGTTTCATTAGTGCCAGAGAAGTCAGAAACACTCGATCAAACAAATGCACACACGTAAAGCACATAAAAAAAAAAAAAAAAAAAATCCATAATAGAGTGACATTTTAAAATATTGGTACCTATATCATGCCCAATTATGAATAAGCATTTCAATTCTATTGAGTATAAGATGTCTAAGTTTGCAATAGCAGATCATTCACATTTCCTGCGTTATTATTGCTGTCAGGATTCATACTGAATAAACGCAGGCTGTGTGAACACCTCCTTATGGAATGACTGCTGTAAAAATACATCCTCATTCATAATTAGAGTGCATGAAAAGGTGACAATAGAAATCAGAGTGGTGTGGCCGTAGGCTAAAATAAAAACTCCTTTACAAGCAGCAGTGGATGGATTGCATTAACCCAAAGAATATATACTCGGTAAAATCCCGAGATGGGGCAGGACCAGTTACTAAAAGCAACTTGTTGTAACGAAGAGGCTATATTGGTCGTTCCATATGTCAGACAAATCATCCCTCATTTATGATTGTCCACTTCTGCTGATATCATATGATCATAGAGGCATATCCATTCACAACAAACGTGGTTGTAGAAATGTGGATTTGCACTCAATAAAAATATAGCAGTTCCTTTTTGTAATTCATACCCTTTGGGAAGTATGTGTCTAGTCTGAACATCCAATATGCCTCTCTTTTTAGAACTTTTCTTTTCAAGTCTCCTCCTCTCAAAGAACAGCATACCTTCTCTATACCAAACACCCGAAACCCACTCGTGTTTCTATTGTGGGTATGTATGAAATGTTTTGCTGCTCCTGAGACATTTGTATAAACTGGATTATTGATATAATTTAAATGTTCCAGGACGCGAGTTTTTAATTTGCGGGTTGTGCTTCCCACATAAAACAAATCGCATTGTGTGCACACGATCATATAAATCACATTGTCGCTATTGCAATTAATGTAAGATTTTATGTTGAATATATTCTCACCATTAGTGTTGCGAAATGTTTTGGTTGGATAAGCATATGAACATGTTTTACACGGATGACCTCCGTACCGTGAAAAAGCTTTATATTTCAACCAAGTGCTTGTTCGGGTATTTGTTCTAGAGGAGAAAAGAGAGGGTGAGAGCATGGATGCCAATGTAGGTGAACATCTAGGGACCACTCTATAACCCTTCTGTAATATGTATTATTGCATTAATACTAACTACTGACAACTTCATCTGTATACTAATGACCCTTGTCCCTTAACTATTAAGGGCTCATGCCCACGAGCGTATTTTCTTTCCGTGTCCGTTCAGTTTTTTTTTTGGCGGACCGTATGCGGAACTATTCATTTCAAAGAGTCTGCAAAAAAAACGGAAGTTACTTCGTGTGCATTCCGTTTCCGTATGTCCATATTTCCGTTCCACAATAAAATAGAACATGTCCTATTATTGTCCGCATTACGGACAAGGATACTACTTTTATATTAGGGACCCGTTGTTCCGTTCCGCAAAATACGGAATGCACACGGGCGTCATCTGTATTTTTTGCTGACAGCAAAATACATACAGTTGTGTGCATGAGCCCTTAAGGGGGGAATATATCCTGCACATCAGACTTCTAGCTTCAAAAAGTCACAAATAGTGGCTTTGTGAATTTTTGGGGTCACTTGGGCAAAATTTGGTGATTTTTTGTGCACTGCAACTTCCAGTGCCACTTGGGGATGTGGAGTTGAAAGTTGGTTGTTATATTATAGTATATCACTTTGGGCCACATTTATGATGTGCAACTTTTCTAAATCTTGTAAATTTCAGTTCTGCCAGATTTATTAGTCTCGCAAGACTTAAAGTAAAAGTAATAACTTCGGCTCATCGGAGCCAATACATTCTAATACTGTACAGAGCCTGTATGTGGGAATGTTTGCCTATTGTTCCAGAAAAACATTTGTGAGGTTAGACATATTATGGACACGAGGGCCTGACTTGCAGTATTCATTGTAGTTCAGCACAGAGGTTTTTTGTGCTGTTGAGGTCAGGGCTCTGAGCAGGCCAGTCAAGTTATTCCACCCAACGATGCCTCTATGGACCTTACTTTGTGCCCTGGGGTACAGTTATGCTGGAACAGAAAAGGGCCCTCCCCAAAATCCTCTTGATTCAAAATGGAAAAACCCCTTTACGATTTCCTATCGCTGAAAGTAAGGGGCCAACCCCTGAAAAACAATCCTGTTGCATTATCCCATCTCCACCAAATTTTACAGTTGGCACAGTGCTGTCAGGCAGGTAATGTTCTCCTGGTCAAACCCAGCCTCTTCATTCAGACTGCTGAAGATAGAGAAGTGTGATTCATCACTCCATAGAACACATTTCAGTCCAGTCGAGTCCAGTGGCAGCATGCCTTACACCCCTCCATCTGATGCTTGGCATTGTGCTTGGTAGTGTAAGGCTTTCTTGGAGCTGGTCGTCCATGAAAACCCATGTTATAAAGCTCCTCGTGCGCAGTTTTTGTGCTGATGTTAATGGTAAAAGAGGTTTAAAACTCTACAGTTATGCAGTCAGCAGAGCATTGGCGACTTATGTACTATATCCCTTAGCACTCAGAGACCCCACTCTGTCACTTTATATGGTCTGCACAGCTGACTTGCAGGGGTTCCTAAATAGTTCCACTTTACAGTATATGTGAGAAGATTACATTGGTGATATCTATGATCTTCGACAACTACTAACTTCCACAATTAAAAGGCTCTATAGAGCGATAAAACCCAGTTGACACTACCACATTTGGATGGACTTTGTCTAGAATACCACATTAGGCTAGGGCTACACGGAAAGACGGCAACACTGGTTCGTGGCCAGGATCTCAGAGTAGCAGTGATTCCGTAGAAATTAATGGTATTACATCGGGAGTCACAAAAAAATCCAACACTGCTGGATTTTTCGCAACTTGTGCTGCAATCCCACTAATTTCTAAATTGTGATCCTGGCTGTGACACCGCGTCCAGTGTTGCCATGTAGCCCTAGCCTTAGTATTTCAGTAACAGACATCTCAGAACATTGACAAGGGATTATACTTTTATGCTGCCTTTTTTCAGTTAGTAGTGCTCCAAGCTCCAAAACTTCTCCAATTCATTCCACTTATCTATGATATATCATAAGAATAGTTATTGATAAGTTCATAGTCCAAAGAACCACTTTTTCATACAAAACTTGACATGTACAGGTGAAACTCGAAAAATTAGAATATCGTTAAAAGTTCAATTATTTTATTAATGCAACTTAAAAGGTGAAACTAATATATGAGATAGACTCTTACATGCAAAGCGAGATATTTCAAGCCTTTATTTGTTATCATTTGAATGATTATGGCTTACAGCTTATGAAAACCCCAAAGTCACAATTACAGGTACTCTTTGCTCAGGGGGTATGGATTAAGTAGCTGACTAGAGTGTGACACTTTGAACCTAGAATATTGAACTTTTCACAATATTCTTTTTTATTTTTTGTATTGACCTCACAAAAAAAACTATATTATTTATAAAAAATATAGTTACAATAAAAAAAGGCAATACAAAAATACAATATAATACATTTTAGACCAATATAATATAATAGAGTCTCCCCAAGTCCCAATAATCTGCCCCTCCCTATTCACTGTTGCTATGACCTGAAAGATCCCCTAAGGATCTAAGTATTAAAAACTAGCAGCTCCATAATTCGGGGACCGGAGGTTGCACTGCCCTTGCCCCTACTATCTTTTAAACATACCCACTATTCTTTCATAAGAGTTAATATTCTCAATTAAAGCGTTCCACTTGGAGAAACTGGGAGTATTTTCTGAGCCCCAATATTTAACTATCAAGGCTTTTGCCACCGAGAAACATTTTAAAGAAATCTGTATAAGTTGTGGAGCTAAATCGGCGGGAAAGGAATCGCCCAATATTACTTGAACAAAATTAGTTTGAATTTAGTTTGAATTTACAGCGTCTATATAACTCTTCATAGATCTGACCCTAAAAATTATCCTCGCAGAGACTAATTTTGTCACTAATCCCCTTCCCTCCAAAGCCCATGACATTATTGGCTAATTTTAGGGGGAAATTTTAGGGGTTCTAAAAATAGAGCAAAAAGTAAGGGTGAAACGGGGCAATATTCTAATTTTAAGTTGCATTAATGCAACTCCTTTTAAGTTGCATTACTGAAATAAATTAACTTTTGCACGATATTCTAATTTTTCGAGTTTTACCTGTATATAACGGACCATGAAATAAAAAAAATGATTTTGACTGGACTTTCCATTTAAAAATAAATGTTTCAGCTACTGGTAGAAAAGCTGTTAATACATAGAATATTGGAAAAGACAATTTTAGGTCAATTTCATTCTGTATAGAAAATACAAACACGCACTAATGATCAGAGCCCTTAAAACGTTAGTTTTAGTTAGCTGCCCTTTCTAATCTTCTTTAGTTCAAATCACTATTGAATGTATCGGGGATTAATGCTGGGCCAGTTTAAAATCTCCTGATTTAATGTAAATGTCCTCATAAGCCTAATGTAGCAGAAAATGTAGTGTGTGTAGTGCGTCCCCTAGCCGATCACCCATTGTTTGTTTCCTTGATTGGCTGCAGCATAACAAACAGCTACTGAAAAGGTCACTGATGTCCAGAAAAGACATAAGCCAACACCATTGATCACTTGAAAGGGTTAAATGAAGGTGACTAAGGCCTGGTAACTACATTGAATTTTATCTAGATACATAGCTGTCAAAGAAGAACATTTTTGGTTCCTCAAGTGTAATTGTGGTTTCAGTTAATTTTTTTTTTTTTGTAAGGCACTTCCTTAGGGAAAGATGTTTGTTTCTACTAGTAAACAGGGTGTAAAGAGTCTTCTTAGCAAAGCTCTAACAGCGTTGCTAAGGACAATCTGTCTTTAGTCTGCAGAAGACACCTATGTGTAACAAGGAGAGGCTTCCAGCTACCTCGTCACGACCTCAGCCCCTATGTATATAGTCCCTAAGTATCACTGTTTGTCACCCTGTCTATCTGACTTGTAGCACACAGATGTCTTCAGTAGGCAGAATACACCCATGTGTCTTCTGCTTCCAGCCACCTCATCACTACCTCAGTACCTGACTATGTATATAGTCCCTAAGTATCACTGTCCGTCACCCTGCCTATCTGACTTGTAGCACACAGATGTCTTCAGTGCTTAGTAGAACTAACAGATGAATCAACAGTTACACTTTAAAGGGTTAAACTTCCTAAATAGGATCTCAACCTAACCTTAGCACCAACAACAAAAGAGCCATTTTTTATTAAATGAATGGGAAGATGATAGAATATTTAGCAAGAGCCTTCTAGATCCAACTGTAATGTCAATCATCCTGTCATCATGGTTTGTAATCGACATTCTAGTTTCTAAATCAAAAGTCAATAAATATTTGGTGAGCATGGATTTCTGTCTCCCTGTGGTCAATCCTATTTTATAAGCATTGTCAGACAAGGTTTTATTGAGTGTAATGGAAATATCGTTTTTTTTTTTTTTTTTTTAAAGCTTTTTAATGATATACAGCAAATAAACTAATAATCCTAAAAGCAACAAGTGGAATTTAAAGAGGACCTTTCATCAATATTGCCGCATTGAAATAAATTTCCTACCTAGCTGGGCACCTTCCACTGATGTGCCCTCCTTTTTTTTTTTTTTTTTCAAATCGACCCCAGAATCGCTTTATAATTGCCCCGTTTCTTCTGCCGCCTGATATGCAAATGAGGCGGACTTTTGTATGGAACTTGAGATCCTTCTCCTTGGCTGAGAGCTGAGCGCTGCGATTGGCCGCGCTCTCAGCCTGGGATAAGCGCTGCCACGCCCGAGGCAAAACCTTTGTCACCGCCCGATACAAAAGTCCGCCTCATTTGAATATCAGGCGGCAGAAGAAACGGGTCATTCTTAAAGCGATTCGAGGGTCGATTTGAAAAAAAAAAAAGGAGGGCACATCAGTGGATGGCACCCAGCTAGGTAGGACATTTATTTCAATGCGGCAATATTGATGAAAGGTCCTCTTTAAGGATTTAAAGATTGGTGAGAATTGTAGATCTTGCCTAAAGATTGGGAGAAGTGATTTTTAGTGAAATGTTAAACTGTAAATTCCTATATGTGTAAAACTGGTCATATACATGCGATAGCAGTTGAATAATGCATGATTCGTGGCAGCAGATGTGGGGATAAAGATGGGATTATGGATTTGAATGACTGATACTTCTTTCCCCCTCTATCTCCTGCAAATATTGTGGGCCAATTCAGACCGGTTGTCCTGACTTTTCACTTCTGTGTAGGCCACTTTAATTTGACCTTCTTGGGTTAGTAAAATCTAACAAAAATATAAGTCAGATTTCAAGCCCTGCATCAGTTTTGCCCATGGTGTTCCATTTCATAAAACCAACAAAGTATTGATGTTAATATGGTTATCAGAATATCACAGAAACTTGTGCAACCCCTGCAAATCTTGTAAAACAAAATAAATGATACTCATCCCTTTTTCTTCCCTGCTTCTTCCTGCGCAGCACTTCGGTCCACCCCTTGCTGACTTCATCTTCCTGGCTGCAGTTGTGATATTCTGTGCACATAAGTCACCACTGCAGCCAATAATTGGCCTCAGAAGTACACAAGACATCACTGCTGAGGCTAGTGATTGGATGTAGCAGTGACATGTGTACTGGGATGCCACCACATGGGATGTCACCACTGCAGACAGGAAAATAAACAGCAACGGGGAGGAGTTGAGTGCTGCACAGAAAGAAGCAGGGGAGATTATTTTTTTGTTGTACCACATGTATAGGAGCTCCCAAAGTTTCTATTTAGCTCATTTGCTGGAAATCAGGTCCGTCACAGCATCATAGAAAAGGGAAGCTACAATGTTATTGTGTGCAAAGCCCAGCATTGTAGATTTGAACATTTTGGGGATTATTTACAAAAGCTTTATGGCAGGTTTTTGGTATAAAAAAGTTCTAAAAAAATGGTGCACATGGCATTTTGCCCAAACATTTTATATAACTTTTTTTTTTTATCTTCTGTCGCTCTTGTCACTGTTGAAAAGCTTTGCAGAAGTGGACAGGGCCACAGCGGCCTGGCACATTTACAATATTTTATGCAAAAAATGGCACATATTATAACTGAAATCTACGCCAGCTTTTCAGTTTCTCAACACTGCCCAAGCTATCCACTGAAACTGACCAGTTTGATAAATGGCATCAAATGTAAGCCCAAAGCATTGCTTATGTTTAGAACCATAGGCTTAATGGTGGCGGATTATAAGTATAAAATCAGAAAGCATTGTATCCAATAAAAAGTCTACTGTGTCGTTACCTGTTTCTGGCGCACAGACAACAGAATGCTACAAATATGTTATGAGGCTCTTGAAGGGGTTGGCCACTTTCTGGCTACTTGTGACCAATGTATATGTAAGATCACTATAGGACATTTAGGCCTCATGCACACGACCGTATGTGTTTTGCATCCGCAAAAAAGAAACTGATGATGGACCGTTTTTTTTTGCGGGTCAGTTTTTTTGGCTGATCCATTGTAATAATGCCTATCCTTGTCTGCAAACGTGAAAAAAATAGGACATGCTCTATTTTTTTGACGGAATGTAAACATGGACCGCGGATGCGGAATAAAAACGGTTGACCATCCGCAATTTTTGACTGACCCATTGAAATGAATGGGGAAGCATCCTATCAGTGAAAAAAAAAATGGAACGGACGCGGAAACAAACAACGGTCATGTGAATGAGGCCTTACTAATATAGCCTTTGTTAAAATTTTGTGCCATTTGCGATATTTCATAAGGTATGCCATTTTGTTGGGTAAAACCTCTTTGCTATTCAGATAGAGTACTGTCCATAAGATGGCTGCTGATAGACCAGACCCATCGCTCAGCCTCCTCGATTCTAACACACTGCACCTGCCCTGGACTCCCTACAGTTCAAGTGCAGATGGCGGTGGCAGTGTATTTAAATGGAGAAGACATCACACTGAAGTGGGTTGCCTGATGACATGACCCTCCATCAGTAGCCATTATATGGACAGGACCTCTGTGTGGACAGCTCAAAAGACTTGGCAAAAAAGGGAGAATACCTTATGAAATATAGAAAATGGTGCAGAACTTCAACAAAGGTTATATTAGTAAGTGCCATGTAATCATCTGACAAACACATTGGTCAACAGTAACCAGAAAGTGATCAAACCCTTTAATAAATTGGTCAAATTTTCCTACAATGGGCTATTTACTGAGACTGGCAAGTGAAAAGGCAGTTTTTAGTAAATAAGGCCCTTTCAATTTTGTGTAACATTTTAGGTTTCTCATTTCAGAAATACTATGATATATAGAATCTGGAACAAATCTTTATACATCCATCCAAAGATTTAATAAATAACTGGTAAACTTTACAAAGATAACTGTTGAAAAAAAATCACAGTTTTTACAAATCTTTCCCCTTGACTTTATTTATCAAATACATTTGGCGTCATTACTAGCAATCTATTTCCTCGCTATTATCTATGGTTGTATGAATCGCTTTGACACTTATTGCATTTCTAAAAAACGTTTATTGTTTTTCAGCTCTGACTTCCTGACTTTTCCCTTTGCATGCCAGCTGTAAACAAAAGAATGAAATCACAGTTTGGCCTGATGCCACAAGACCAATCTAATTGTCCTTATATGAGAAGTGTAAAATTTCTCTCATCAGGCAATTAGAATCATATTGATGAAAATTTCTGCGGTTTACCCAACACCTAATGAAATATTGCATTTAGATTAACCAATGTTGAGTAATAGACAAAAGGTTTTTCTTTTTTATAATTGGACCAACCCTACACTCAGCTGCTATAGATCATGTTCTGTTTGGAAAGAAAATTGCGGAAAGAATATTTAGACTAAGGGCAGTAGCTATGTCTAACAATCTTTTACTCATGAAAATAATGTGATTTTTTCTTCTTGGATAAAAAGAACAGACTCATGGAAAAATATTTTATGTGCCGGTGTACTGGGGAGGTTCATGTTGACCAATTTGCCTTTATTGCGTTTATTTCCAGTATCTACTTTAATATGACCACACCACCACTTACATGAATCCTTTAACTGGTGGTGATGCCCAGGCACAGTTGCAATATCACTCATGTTGAACTGTTATGTAAGAAACGACAAGTTGTGTGGTGCTTATGTTCCTTATGTCTTTGTGTTACACCAGTGATGAATTGAGTAATGTATGCACCACTAAGTATTGAGATCATTATTGGGACCATTGCAGAAAGTGGTGACACCACAGGTAGCCTGTGATCGTAGATGACACCTGTGTGAGTCATATACCCTTAGACAGGATGTCAATGAGTGCTGCAACTAAGTATGATGCAAAACCCACTGTATTTATTGTAGAGCACACTGTGTATTTAAATTTAATGCTCTGTAAAAGTTGGCATGAATGGCACACAGCTAAGGCATTCAAAGACAAGTATAAAGCAGAGGAACTCTTGGTCAGGTGCAGTGAGATGTATTATACCAGCAGAGCAAAAGTGCTGGGCGATGCTGTAGCTGCTATTGGAGAGATAGACATCTGAGCATTGCATGATAGGTAGCTGGTACTGTATGTGGAGGTGAGTAGAGCTAAAAAATTGGTGCTTTACCTCTGGGCAAAGATGAGGTTGGAGCAGCTGAACATCTGCAGTGGCCTATTGCAAGCACCTGGGGATCCCTGGCCCCTTAAGAGGTATTTACGATGATATGTCCCAAAAGCAAATAGCCATGACTAGAGATGAGCAAATCGAAGCTGATGATGTGGAATTCGATCCAAATTTCAGGAAAAATTCAATTTGCAGAGAATGCAAATTTCCTCGCGCTTTGTGGTAACAAAACACATTTTTTCCTAAAATGGCTGGTACATGTGTGAGGACATGGGGCAAGGAACTCTGGGAAGGCGGGATCACCCATACTGACATCTAATCAGCAGCCTGCCCTGTGATGTCACAGCCCTATAAATACGGCGGCCATCTTAGATTCTGCCACTCACCAGCGTGCTTAGTGCAGAGAAAGACGTGTCTGCAGGCACTAGGGACAGTGATAGGAAAGACTTTATTGTGGTTAAAAAAACAAATTACAAGTGCAGGGAAAGATTACTCAAGGTGTAGGGAAGAGTAGGGAGGAATCATTCCACAACATTTGTGTTGAACAGGGTTCAGACGGGGAGGTGACAGTCTGGGTAATAGGAACAATCCTATTACACCTTGCTGCACTGACTGGGGAACCAAATTGCCATTATACAGCTCTGTAATTCCAGCAAACCTGTCTTATTAGGGTGCAAGTGCTGTTTGATACAGGCATTAACAGGGTTTATTACAAGGAAATATTTTTAGGTCTTATTTGCCCTTATGTGGTACAGTTATATGTTCTAAAGCATTTTTTGGCATGTATTAGTGTGAAAAAAGGGCTTATTAGCCGTTGTGTGGTGAATGGCGAAAATGACAGCCCTTTTTGTTGTGTATTAGTGGCAAAAGTAAAATATATTTGCTGCTTAGCATTGCAGTTATCTGTTTTAAAGACCTTTTTTCTGTGTATTAGTGGAAAAAGAAAACGTATATCTGCCGCTCAGCTGTGCAGTGATATATTCGGAAGCCCTGTTTTCCGTATATTAGTGGCGAAATAAAAATATATTCGCCGTCCAGCGTTGTACTTCTCTGTTGAAAAGCCTGTTGTGTAAAAGTAGAACAAAATTTGGCAAAAAACAGCTAAAGTAAATAAATAGACCAATCACTGGGGTTCAGTGTATGGCAGTAGTGATTGTAATGTTAAAACTTAACTTTTAATACTAAATCTCTAGGAAATAGGCCTTATAATATGAAATAATAACTATTGACTAGCAAAGAAGATATATAGGAGTAGTCAGATACTGTGGAAGGTAAGACCCTAGGTGCACGGCGGCACTCAACGATAATAGACCAGAGTTCTACCACATCCAGTGGACCGGTTCCTGGACGTCTCCGTGATTCCACGAAGATGATGATCCATCCTTAAAGATTCTTCTGAAAACACTGTTTAGTACTGTTATACAGAAGATAGATAAACAAATATGACTAGGGTCCCTATTAAAGCCCTAAAAAAGCCCTGTGGTGTAACTCAAAGCTGTCCCTGTCCACTAGTAAAGCAGTCCCTTGGGACTAGGATAGGGGCTTAGTCAGGGCCAGAGTATCTTGTTCAGGGCCAAGTTCCTGACGGGGTCGCCCTTTTAAGGACGAGTGCCCTGTGGTTAGGCTGCTCTGCTTTACTAGTGGACAGGGACAGCTTTGAGTTACACCACAGGGCTTTTTTAGAGCTTTAATAGAGACCCCTAGTCATATTTCTCTATCTTCTGTATAACAGTACTAAACAGTGTTTTCAGAAGAAGCTTTAAGGATGGATCATCATCTTCGCGGAATCACTGGGACGTCCGGGAACCGGTCCACTGGATGGTGGTAGGACTCTGGTCTATTATCGTTGAGTGCTGCCATGCACCTAGGGTCTTACCTTCCAATGATTTCATATTATAAGGCCTATTTCCTAGAGATTTAGTATTAAAAGTTAAGTTTTAACATTAGAACAAAATTTGGGCCTAATAGAGGTTCTCCTGTGCTGTGATATATTGTGAAGCTCAGTTTTCTGTGTATTAGTGGGGAAATAAAAATAGATTTGCCGTCCAGCGTTGCATGTATCTGTTGAAAAGCCTGTTGTGTAAAAGTAGAAAAAAATTTGGGCCTAATTGATGTTCTGTGGTGATGTGATATATTCTGAAGCCCTGTTTTCAGTGTATTACTGGCGAAAAAAAAATATATTCGTCGTCCAGCATTGTACTTCTCTGTTGAAAAGCCTGTAAAAGTAGAACAAATTTGGGCCTAATTGACATTCTGCGGTGCATTGATATATTGTGAAGCCCAGTTTGCCGTGTATTAGTGGAGGACAAAAAATTATATCTGCCATTTATCGATGCATTTATTTGTTGATAAGCCTTGTGTAGTGTAAGAGTTGAAAAAAATAAAAGCCTATTTGTCGTTCAGCGGTGCAGTTATATGTGGTAAAGGCCTTTTTGCGGTGACATTTTTTTTGGGTGATTGGACACTTCCTTTTGCGGTATGGACCAATTTACTTAGTGGTGAAATTCTTTATGTGACACAGGCTTTTTTGGGGAAAATTTTGGGGTGATTGGACACCTCCTTTTGCGGCACGGGCCGAAATATGTAGTGGTGAAATTTGCAATATGAAAACTGGCTTTTTTTCAGGAAATGTATAGGTGAATGTACACCTCCTTTTGCGGTAGGGAACAACTTACTTAGTGGTGAAATTCTTTATGTGACACTGCCTTTTTTTCCGGAAAATGTATGGGTGAATGTACACCTCCTTTTGCGGTAGGGAACAACTTACTTAGTGGTGAAATTCTTTATGTGACACTGGCTTTTTTGGAAAATGTATGGGTGAATGTACACCTCCTTATGCGGTATGCACTGAAGTACTTAGTGGTGAAATTCTTTATGTGACACTGGCTTTTTTTCCGGAAAATGTATGGGTGAATGTAGACTTTCTTCTGTATGAACCGAATTCCAATATACTTTCGTTGGTGACATTCTTTATTTCAACCATGTTTTCTTTGGAGAAATTGATTGGTGTTTGTAGACCTTCTTTTGGTATGGACCGAATTACATCATTGTCGGTCCAGCAGTAAACATAATGAAGACGCAGATGACAACAAACCAGCAGACTTTGCCTTTACCATCTATGCACAAGTAAATCAAGCAGCTTCAGTAAGTTGAAAACATTCATGTGTTTTTATCTGCTCCGTCTGCATTCGATCTCCACAGCACACAAGACATGACAGGAGAGCCTCTGCTTTGGAGTCCAAGTCCAGTTTCTAAAGATCAGGAGTTCCATCAGAATTGTGCGTAACATTCTTGCTCCCTGTGTAAAGCCATAACAAAAGGACTCCATAGGCATACACATCAGAGGAAGCTGAAGCCACATGTTGCTTACAGTGGTACATGTTTCTCGCTCTGAAAGAAGCTGGGAAGGTATAGCCCGAACTTCCGGCTGGCAGACAGGGTCATAGCAAAGACCTTCTGGGGTCTCACATAGGCCTGGAGGTTGGTGGTCTAGTGTTCCTCCCATCTCTTAGGTGGAGTAGGCAACCCTGGGATGAGCAGCTCTGGCTGAGGTCATTCTCGAAAGGGGAGCACACCACCTGCCGACTCTTGCAGATAGCACACTTTGCTTATTGCAGCTGGGTCATCCAGCCATACCTCCAGTGCTGACAACGGGACGAGAGGTTTCTCAAGGCAGATTAACGCTACAGCAAATTGACCCTGAAGGGACTCCATGGGGGCGTATTCTACAGTGTGCCCCTTATATAGGCTGTCGCTAGCCTGAGGAAGGTAACAGCGCTTCACAGAGCGCCTGTTAACATACAGCTCCTGTCCGGTCTTGTCATCTTGGATGAAGCCAGACCCCCTCTCAACCGAGAACCACACCACGCTCCCCGTCCTCCTCTCAAAAATCGGGTCCCTGGGCTGGGGGTCGGTCCCATACCTTTACTGCCAGTCCTCAATAGCTTTACGTAATTTTTACTGTAATATCGCTCCCTTATATATTGCAATTGTAACTTGAGGAGTTTTCCTTCTTTCTATATCTTTCTAGACTTTGTCCAAGCTCTAGCAATCAGGTACTGGATATAATAAATTCTTACTTAGCAATCCACAGGGCGGTCTCCCTAACGGCAGGCAAAATCCTTTGCTCCATTATTTGTAAGGATGCATTCATTTACTCTGATCCACAATGTCCATAGAGGCATGTGGTAAAGGATAATTTTGCGCATTAATCATCCGGCTGTGTCCAGGTACTTTTAGGTTCCTCCTGGTCACTGGTGCTTGTGAAGTCCATTGACTAATTTAGCTCTAACCTCCACTAGACTTTCTCTATATCTAGACATTGACTCACTGGTCTATGCTGCTGTAATAGTGTTCTCTATACTCCCTTAGCCTGGCCAGATCCAAGGGGCTAAAATAACAGCTACATTGTGGACTGCTCTGATTCACCTTCTCCATTAACTTCCTCCTCTCTTCATTCTCATCCTCAACTCACACACTGACACTTAACACCCAACCCCCCGCAATATATATAAATGGTGCCAGCACCACCTAGGGGTGAATAAAGGTAAATGACACTACCAGCCTGTTAAAGGGATTTACAGCATGATACCACAATACATTTGATATGACATTTAGCAAGAGTTTAAAGTGCCCACATATAGCACATAGTGGGACACTGCATCAAGATGAATCAGGCGTGGATCAGCTGGGATTTCCACACACCAATGCCTGATGCATCAGACTAGATCATCCATGGTGCCACACCAAAACTTTGACAAAAGAGACCGGTTTCTTCTGGCTACCTGCCTCAGCTACTATTCTGATGCTGTCACCCACCTGCTGCCACACATCTGATGCCAAGTGCTCCGTCTTTCACCCACCATCTTCAGCGGGAACTGGTATTGCCACCCACCTCCACAGTATGTCACCTTGCCTCCCTGAGGCCTCCTTAAGCTGCCGCCACCTCCAGACTCTGTCATGGTGCCACTCTGTGGTCTCCTCATGCTGCTGCCACCTTCAGACTCTGTCATTCTGCCACTCTGTGCTCTCCTCATGCTGCTGCCACCTCCACACTCTGTCATTGTGCCACTCTGCGGCCTCCTGATGCTTCCGCCACCTCCAGACTCTGTTATTGTGCCAATCTGTGGTCTTCTCATGCTACTGCACCCTCCACACTGTTACCTTGCCACGCTGTGGCATCCTGATGCTGCCGCCACCTCCAGACTCTGTCATTGGGCCACTCTGTGGCCTCCTCATGCTACTGCCACCTCCAGACTCTGTCATTGTGCCACTCTGCAGCCTCCTGATGCTGATGCCACCTCCAGACTCTGTCATTGGGCCACTTTGTGGTCTGCTCATGCTGCTGCCACCTTCAGACTCTGTCATTGTGCCACTCTGTGGTCTCCTCATGCTGCTGCCACCTCTACACTGTCAACTTGCCACTCTGTGGCCTCCTAATGCTGCTGCCACCTCCACACTATGTCACCTTGCCACTCTGTGGCCTCCTGATGCTGCTGCCACCTCCACACTATGTCACCTTGCCACTCTGTGGCCTCCTGATGCTGCCTCCACCTCCACACTGTCATTGTGCAACTGTGTGGCCTCTTCCTGATGCTGCTGCTGCCGCCACCTCCACACTGTCATTGTACCACTCTGTAGCCTCCTTATGCTGCTTCCACCTTAACACTCTGTCATAGTGCCACTCTGTAGACTTCTGCTGTTCCCACCCTCCCTACTTCATGACTGGGACACTATTTTGTCTTTTGGCTGGGCTGACATCATCCTTCATTTAACCCTTCTCCTGATCTTTCAGAATGAAGGAAAAATGAGACATACAATGGATCCTGTCTGTGTAGTGGCTGTAAGGCCTGTATGGTCCCATCAGAATTGGCTTATGATTTGGTAGCCAAAAGAAGGAGTGGGTACAAAACACAGAAGACATGCAAATATTCGTGTCATCTCAGTTTTGGATCCACTCCTGTTTTATTTGGCATTAGTAATACTGATGGATGGCTGACCAAATGCTGACCGAGTAAAGGCGGATGATCCAATGACAGGATCCCTTTTTTGGCAGTTATTGTTCTGATGGATCAGAAGAAGGGCAAAATAATCAGTAACATCAACACTAAATTACTGCTGACGCCCTCTCCACTCTGTTGGGGGGCTCTACTTGTATAAGCGTTTAATAGAACAGGTTCTTTAGACATCTATGTGGAATCAGCTGATGATGGTGTAAAAGGAGTGCTCTTCTTCAAGCTAACATTGACCACTAAGGCTGAGTTCATATGTGACTTATTTAGTCAGTTTTGGCCCCGTGACTACCCAAATCAGTGAATTGTTCAGTGATTTTAAGTGTGACTCCGGTCATCTGCACGTCATACGGACTCACAGTATTATTTCACTACCAAAGCAGACTCCATATGAATATTATTGCAATGCACAGTGTTCTACGCCACTGTAAAGGCTCTCTGCAGCCAGGAAATAGCTGTTTTTTAACATAATTCGCTGTGAATTTATTTGGATGGAACCTTTTTTTTAAAAAAAAAGTTGGCGAACCAGCGAATTTAATTTTTGGCATAAGCGGTAATCCAAACAGTTTCCAAACTTTACCTTGCTCATCAGCAGGTATTGGCTTAACTCTGGCAGGCAAACACTTCTGCAACAATCTCAGCTCTGCTATGCGGTAGCTCTCTCAGCTCTGCTATGTAGGCTCGCTTAAATAGCAAACTTTTCCTCTTCTGCTGGAACTTAGCTGTCTGTATTCTGTCTCTTACTTTAATAATAGGAATCTCTCTTCCTGGCATCAAGCTCACTTAGCTTGGGAGGCAATGCAAGCCCAGGAGGGGACAAGCAACCATAAAGGACGTTTGCAGGCAGGGCCTGCAGGCCCAGCACAGCAGACAGAGCTCTGCTGGCCGACACACAACCTCTCCCTGAGGAGGGTAGGCTATACTGACTAATGCTGACTAAACTCCTCCCTTTCTAAAAAGGTCTGGAATGGACCTAGAAGATTCCTCTCTAGGGTAACTATCTCTGCACAGATTTGCTGCTACCTGCTGGTGAACCAGGCACATAACACTTGAACAATACTTTTGCAATGGAATAAACATATACACTTTGCAGGAATTGGTCATAAGTATATATATGATGACACAGGATCACACAATACATATAGCGGGGGTCCAGAAGAGGTAGTAATGCCACTCTGCGGTATTACACATCCACAGCAGAATTGTAGCCTGTAGCATAAATATTTGACTTTCACTTTCTATCCCCTGTACCGCTGAGTGTCAGTGGACGTGTGAGTTGCTAGGTCTAGGGAAACAGTCTGACCAGCTTATTACAAATAAAAATGCTTGAATAGAGAGTGGTGACGCGAACTGTGTATGGAGTGTGTCATGAGGACAGATACCTATACTGTCTAAGCACATTGTGTGTCAGCATGCAGCAAAAAGAATTTTTGTGGCCTAAGCAGAAAAGCCATCTTCATTGCTACCGTGCAGAGAGAAATTCAAAGACAAAGTATCATTGCCCAGGGAAGTTGGGTGTAACATTGCCCCTTGTGTGCCTATACCCATCAAGCCAGCTTCTTATAAGAACATTGTAACCACCAACCGTGTAGCCCCATGTGTGATCAGTAAAGCAGTTGTTCCAAGTTATCATTATATCTACATGATTCCGTCTGCCATGTATAATACTGACAAAAAATACCCATGTTAAGGATTGACCCCTCTCCCTTCAGGCGTTTTCAGTGAAACCTACTCTCTTAAGCCCTACTTTCTCTCAGAGCTCTAGAATATCTTACTGTCATGTTGTAATTTCTTTGAAATCCACCTTCCATCTTAGTTGTTATTATTACTCATGCATTATCATTAGGGATGAGCAAACCCGTAGTTGTTCGGTTCGACCGATTCGGACGAACTTTGTTTCCAAGTTTGGTTCGGGTACCTCAGCTTGACCTTGAACCCGAACCCCATAGAACACGAACCCGATAGAAGTTGATGGGTACCTGAACGGTGGTGCTGTAAAATGGCTGTAAATTAGTCGTAGTAAGGGCTAAAGGGCTGCAAAAGGAAGAAAAATGGGGGTAAGAGCAGTACAGTTGCCCTGCAAACAAAAGTGGACAGGGAAATGACTTCAAATAAGAAGAAATAGAAAAAAATGATAATCTTGAACCAGGGGGCGGAGGTCCAAGTGGAGTAAGAGGTTGAGGAGGCTGTGGACATGGCGTGGAGGTAGCCAACACAGTTTTTTTGTTTTTTTATTTATTTTGTTAATTCTGTGTGTGGCCATATTTTGGGATGTGGCCGGTATACTTCTCTACTCTGCCAATATAACAAATAATCATTAACCAGGAGGTGGAGGTCTTAGTGGAGGAGGAGGTGGACATGGCGGTGTAGGTGGAAGAGGCAGAGGAGGTAGCCAACACTGTTTTTGTGTGGTATTTTTTTTGTTATTTGTGGATTCCCCAAAACATTGGGAAATGGCAAACAGAATGAACAAACTGTGCTGGAGTATAACAATGGCAGGGTAAAGCCGGTATACTTCTCTACTCTGCCCAAGGTACGGACAAGTCCTGTGGGATCCATGCCTGGCTCATTTAATGAACGTGAGCTTGTCCACATTGGGTATGGACAGGCAGATGCGCCTGTCTATGATACACCCTCTGCCGTGCTAAACACACGTTCTGACAATACACTTGACACAGGGCAGGCCAGCACCTCCAAGGCATAAAGGGCAAGCTCAGGTCATGTGTCCAATTTGGAGACCCAGAAGTTAAATGGGGCAGACCCATCAGTCAGTACGTGCAGCAGTGTGCACACGTACTCTTCCACCATGTTGCTGAAAAGCTGTCTACTGCTAAGGCCCCATTCACACGTCCGCAATTGCGGACCCATTAGTTTCAATGGGGACAGACGATGTCCCGGCCGGGTTCGCAATTGCGGATCCGCACTTCCGGGTCCGCAATCGCGTTCCCGAAAAAAATAGAACATGTCCTATTCTTGTCCGCAATTGCGGACAAGAAAAGGCATTTTCTATGAGAGTGCCGGCGATGTGCGGTCCGCAAATTGCGGAACGCACATCGCCGATGTCCGTGTTTTGCGGATCCGTGGATCCGCAAAACACACACGGACTTGTGAATGAGGCCTAAGACGTTCCATATCAGTTGGTGGTGCTGGTTGTTGTGGTGTGCTGACAAAGGTTTTCCACATTTTGGCCATGCTAACCCTTCCTTCTGAGGTGGTGCCGGTGCCCCAGTTGCGTTGACGACTTCCTCCTCCACCCTATGCTTCCACTGAGCCCCCGCTGTCAGGTGGGAACGTTGTCCATAGTGCATCTCCCAGCGTGTGCTTGTATTCACGCATGTTCTGATCACGTCCAGTGATGGAAGTAAGGACGGCACAATATCCTTGTAGAGGAGACCCAGCAGGGTGGCCCCCAGTAATCAGCACTGGTTAGAATGTGGGCCAATCGGCAGTCGTTGCGCAGGCTCTGCAGCATGTAGTCGCTCATGTGTGCCAGGCTGCCCAGAAGCAACGACAAGCTGTCCACGGTGGGAAGTGTATTGTCTATATCCTCTGTATCCCCTCAGCCCTGCTCCAGTGATGCCCATGAGCTGCTTTCGAAACCACCTTGCTGTGAACACCATTACTCCTCATCACCCTCCTTCTCATCCTTCAAAACTGTGCCCTGGCTGGACATTTGTGTACCTAGCCGCTGTTGGTGCAGGACCCACCCTATGAACCACGTGTGGGTTACTTGCTTGATAACCATGTGAATGATCCCTGTTCCTCCTTCTTTTCCTCCTGTGCCACCACCTCACCCATCACAGCTGAAGTGTTTTTTCGAGGAGGCATAGAAGTGGGATATTAATGCATGCAGATGAGGGTGTCATCAGTGCTGGCCATGTTGGTGGAGTACTCAAAACAGCTCAACAAAGCATACATATCCTGCATAGAGGCCCACTTGTCGGTGGGGTAAGTGGTGCTGTTCGGCAAGTGACTCACCCGTGCGTGCTTAAGCTGAAACTCCACTATCGCCTGCTGCTTGCATAGTCTCTCCAGCATGTGCAAAGTGGAGTTACACCTTGTGGGAACATCGCATATGAGGCAGTGAGCAGGAAGGCAGAAATTACACTACAGCACAGACAGGCAAGCAGCAGGGTAAGAATGGCGAAAGTGTGCACAGACATCTTGGGGTAATTTCTCATGAACCTCTGATCCACCAAATTCAGCACATGCGCTAGGCAAGGGATGTGTGTCAAACTGGCTATGACAGAGCTGCTCCGAGAATTTGCCCATTATCACACACCACCAGGCCGGGCTTGAGGCTCAGCGGCACGAACCACTCATCCGGCTGTTCTTCGGTGCCCGTCCACAGCGCCTGTGCGGTGTGGGCTCTTTTCCCCAAACATACAAGTTTCAGTACAGCCTGCTGTCGTTTCCCCCTGGCTGTGCTGAAGTTGGTTAAGGGGACCCTGCCACTGTTGGCGTTGGGCAGTGGACACCTGATTTTGTCCACCACTTGTTCATTCAGGGCAGGGATGGCCCATCTGGAAAAGTAGTGGCGGCTGGGAACCATGTACCCTGGTTTGCATATTTCACGACTGAACAGTATTTTGTTTATTCATAAATTTATCACAGTTCTGATACATATAGACATCAGATGTCAGGTAGTCACTAGTGTAATTTACTGTAATTTAATCTATCTATATAAAGAAGGAAGTATATATGTATGTGTGTGTATGTATGTTCCGCGATCACTCAAAAACACAACTATCGATTTCAACGAAACTTGGCATACACATCCCTTGCTACCTGGAAAGAAATATTGTGGGGGTCTCAGCTCTCTAGGACGTACCGTTCCTGAGATATTACCAAAAAATGACCTGCATTAGCCAATACAAGCCTGCAAGTCTTTCTCTTCATATCCCAACTGCCATACACACGGTCATATGACCCTTAGGGTGCATTCAAATGTCTGCAAGTGTTTTCTGGTCCGCATATTGCGGATCCGCAAAACACGGACACCGGCCATGTGCGTTCTGCATTTTGCGGACCGCACCTGGCCGTCACTTTAATAGAAATACCTTTTCTTATCCGTGTCTGCGGACAAGAATAGGACATGTTCTATTGTTTTTGCAGAAGTGCGGATGCGGAATGGGAGTGCGGATGCGGACAGCACAAAGTGTGCTGTCCGCATCTTTTGTGGCCCCGTTAAAAATTAATGGGTCCGGATCAATTCCGCAACATTGCGGACGTGTGAATAGACCCTTATCAGCCAATAGAAGCTCGCAGGCCCTTAGTCTCCACATACACACAGTTTTACTTCAGGTTTCCATAACACCCCAGCCATTTTTCTTCAATGCTTTAGGTTAGCTTAAGGCTAGGGCTGCACGACACATAGGGCACAACTACACTGCTACATGCATCCATCATGCAGCATGTCGCACCATCATTATAAAAATTGTTGCGCGACATTGGTACGACAAAATGCCACGCGACACATGTCATCAAGTATCCCTAGCCTTAAAGGAGCAGGGCGCTTTCGAGGAGGGGCCACTGTTAAAGGGGCAGGGCACTGTGGAGGACACTGTTAAGTTGGCAGGGGCACTAATAAATGGACAGCTGCTGTGGAGGTCACTGTTAATGGGGCAGGGGCCACTATTAAAGGGTCAGGCTGCTGTGGAGGTCACTGTTAAAGGGGTGGGCACTGTGGAGTTCACTGTTAAGGGGGCAGGGGCCAGGAGCTGTGGACAGGCATGGAACAACAGACGGATGATTGGTTGGTGCCATAGAGCCTTCAGCCCGGCCTGGTGTTGTGCGCTAAAGGGGCAAAATGTAATAGCAGGTCTGAGCCTAGCCTGTTTGACGCACATCACCTGCCTGCCACATATGCTGAATTTGGGGTGCAAGAAATTCCTAAACACCGGACAGTGAAAATCAATTTAGTTAATCGAACACACACAACACCCCCCCCCCTTTCACTCAAACCATTAACAAACTATTTACAAATTTACTTAAAAACATATTAAAATAATTATAATGCAGATAAACTAACCATACAAACAAACAAAACTATATACACGCCTTATCCTTAACTTAGGCCAGCCAATTACAATTGGCTCGGAGGGTGGGTTCCTGCACCAACATAGGCCCTGGCCTGGAACACAATTGTCCAGCCAGGGTACAGTTCTGGAGGATGAGGAGAAGTAGGAGGAATGCTGGGGGATACAGAGGACACAGACGATATACCTCCCTCAAAGAGGATAGCTTGTCCTTGCCTCTGGACAGCCTGGCAGACATGAGCGACAACATGCTGCAGTGCCTGCGCAACGACCGCCCAGTTACTGCCACATTCTAACTTTTGCTGATTACTGGGTGGCCAGCCTGCTGGATCCCCGTTACAAGGAGTGTGATAAGAAGATGATCCCGCTAGTAGACACGCTGCTGATGGCATTTACACCTGACACCGTGGACTCAGTGGAAACACAAGGTGAAGGCAGAGAAGGAGGAGGAAGAAATTGCCAATGCAGCTGGGTCACCAGCAACACCTCAGAGGGCAGGGTTAGCATGGGAAAAATGTGGAAAAGCTTTGTCATCACGCCACAACAACCTGCACCACCAGCAGATATGGAACATCTTAGCAGGAGGCAGCATTTCAGCAACATGGTGGAAGAGTACACGTACTGACTGATGGGTCTGCCTAGGGGAATAGCTACAGGGGAAGCAGAGGAAGCAACTGCTTTGGGGCTGTGACCTAGAAAGAGCCCATCCAGGAGGAGGAGGAGGACTAACAGTATTAAACAATGAAATTATATACAGTGGCAGTATAGACAGTGTAGAAAGCGAATGGAACAGCTGCTGTGCCTGGTCTGAGAGAGCGATCTTTAGTAGCCACAGGCATGGCGGCATGAAAAGAAGGGGTTGCGCAAAAATTACTGGGGGAGGGGGGCCTCATTCAAAAATTTTATGTGGTGCTCAATCATTTCTAGCTACGCCACTGGGTCTGGCCCATTTAACTTCTGGGTCTTCAAATTGGGCACATGTCCTGAGGTTGCCCTTTACGCCTTGGAGGTGCTGGCCTACCCTGCAGCCACTGTATTGTCTGAACGTGTGTTTAGCATGGCTGGGGGCATTATCACAGACAAGCGCAGCCGCCTGTCTGCAGACAATGTTGGCAGCTAAGCTTTTGTTTATTAAAAAGAACCAGACATGGATTCCACAGGACTTGTTTGAACCTTATGCAGAATAGACATGTATACCGGTCTCACCCAACCATTGTTGTAAAATAAAACTAGTAGATCATCCAATTCTTTGACTTGGCTTGGTGGTCTGTATATGACACCTACACGAGTTACCTTATGATTACCAAGCTGCAACGTAACCCAAACTGACTCTAAATTGGTTTCGCTGGCTTGTTTTAGATTAGATTTTATGCTATCTTTCACATATAGGGCCACTCCACCCCCTTTCTTGCCTTCTTTGTCTTTCCTATATAGAGAGAACCATGGGCGTAGCTATAGGGGGTGCAGAGGTAGCAGTCGCTACCGGGCTCAGGAGCCTGAGGGGGCCCAAAGACCCTTGTGCCACATAAGAAGACACACAAAGCACTGAGGCAAGTGGGGCCCAAGATGAACTCTTGCACCGGGGCCCATGAGCCATTAGCTACGCCACTGGAGAGAACCCAGGTATTGTTATATCCCAGTCATTACTCTCATTGAACCATGTCTCAGTAACAGCCACTAAATCTATATTCTCAGATGCCATTACAGACTCAAGTTCGTTGATCTTATTCCCTAAACTGCGAGCATTTGTAGACAAGACTCTCAGCTTGTCATTTCTTATCCTATCAGCTCCTGGCATCTTCTGGCATTGTTTTTTTCGGGGGGCAGCCGAACTGATGGATTGTCTCTTTTGTGCCCCCCTTTCCTAGTTTAAATGTTCCTTAGCAAAAACTTTGAACTGTTCATTGAGGACATGCGTTCCCTTGAGAGAAAGATGCAAACCATCTTTCTTGTACAGTTCTTTTCCATTCCAGCTAGAGCCAACATGAGACACAAAGCCAAATCCCTGGTTCAAACACCATTCACCGAGCCATACATTGAATTCCTTAATACGCAACTGCTTGTCATGCTGACGGTTATGCACAGGCAGACCTGCAGAGAATGAGACAGTCGATGCAATCTCCCGTATATCATTACCAAGTGTGTGAAAAGCTTCCTTCACCTTTAAAACTTCATTGCAAGCCAGATCATTTGTCCCAATATGGACAATAACATCCACCTCCTTTTCCATTTTTGCTTGCTTAATAATGTTAAGGATACGTCGTCTGTCCGTGCTGGCAGTAGCACCAGGGAGACATCTCACAAAACCATTTTCATCAAACTTCACACCTCTTATGATAGAATCGCCCACCAATAGCTGCTTACTATTAGTACTCACTATATCCTTTTTGTCTTTGTCAGTAGTCTTGCATACCTTAGGCATAGGAGATGATTGTTCCTCACCCACTGTGCCTGAGCCATCCTCCATGGAGAACTTTTATAAAAAAAAAAAAGTTTTATAGAAATAGTAATGGCTGTACCAAAGCACTAGGTCACCAATATGTCCCCTTTTCCACAGCATTATCATTTACAGATCCCTGTAAAGTTTTCCTACTTTTAACTGCAAACTAATTTTGATTGAGATAGCAAGAATGCTAAGTCTAAGCACTAAGTTGGTACTGGTCACTCTGTTACTACAAGCCTTTAGTTTTGCAAAAAAGGAATTGGGGCAACTGGTACTGGGTGTCTTCCTTTCACTCTAGAGTACTGTGAGTGCGTAACTGACAACCACACCATTTACATATAAATACAAGGGGACACTTTTACTGAGGTCAGTGCTCCAGAATTCTGTGTTAAAAACATTGATTTCTGTGCCTTGCAAGACACTTTCAAGAGTGTTGGTGTAAAATGATGGTATAAAATAAACTATCCTTGTGATAAGGTGTGATAAGTTAGACATGAGAAGACTTCCTTCCAAAATTATTTTTGTGTATGATCCATTTTTTTTTTTTAAATGTGACTTGTGGCAGAATTGATTCTACATAAACCATAAGTGCTCTAATTGACCTGAAAATTGGTATATGACATTCTGAGGTATCCTATAATTTTTTTTTTTATATCCTGTTCTCTCTTTTAAATTATTATTTTTTTTTTAATTTTTGAAAGCAATGACAGCAATAACAAATAATGTCAGCGTGACACTGACATATAAAGCTTCGGTGTTAACAAACAGTGTTTTTAAAAACAAGCCATGCCTTTGCATTGGTTATGCTTTTTAATATTAGAACCCTTTCAAAAAATGTCCCTTATTGGGGGTGGGGGTCGGCAAATGGAATTTAAACACTCAGTGTTAAGGGGAAAAAACTGTGACTTGCTGGGACCAAGCATCCAAAATTATGCCTCTACTGGAGCAGATCCTTACCTCTATTTATACACACACACGTTAATATCATAAGAAACAGTGGCTTTTACGGCACAAGCATCCAAAAATGATGTGTTAACAGGGGCAGAATGCCCCCATTAACACACACAAGCATAGAAAGATTCTCCCTTTTATTTGGGCGCAGCAGCAGTACAGTGTGGCTATGAGAAGGATAAGTTGTGTCGAGGTAATAACTGCAGGCAGGTGGTGTGTCTCTGTTTGACATGCCTCAGTCTGGCATGGCAAATGGAAAAACTGCTTCATCAAGTTTCTGAGACTGAAGTAGCTGCTTCTGCTGCTGTGGCTATTGCTGCTTGTGTTAGTGGAGCCGAGGTGGGGGTGGAGTGGTCGGGGAAAGGCCTCCTGGTCAGGCACGATGGCAGCAGGTGTCTGTTCACTGAAAGCTGCAGCAAGCTGTGTACACAGTGCATGCTGGTAATAGAGCAATTTGACCTCCCTTTTAGCAACAGAAAAAGATTTGCTCGTTCTGCTCTGATAGCAAAGGTATAAAAGCATGGCTATCCAGTAATCATCAGATTGCTTGATGAAAAGGAATTGCCTGTACATCAGCAAGCACTCATACAGCATTCCATGCTTGCCAGTGTGTCCAAAGACCCAGTTCTTTCTTGCTCACCCCCACTGAGCTGATTGGTCATCATGGAAAGTGTTGTCGTTATCATCAGCCTCGCCCTGCTAGGATATGAGCTGAGCGCTGCGATTGGCCAGCGCTCCAGCCTGGGAGAAGGAGACGCCCAGGGCAAAAGAGGATGTCTCCGCCCACAGCAAAATTAGCAGCAACACATGCGCCGGTACCGGGACTACAGCGGAGGACGAACGGACCGGCACCCAGGGATACAAGTAAGTGCAGGGACATCCCTGGGTGCCGCTCTGCATGTACATAGCTATACCTAACAAACTTTGGACCGGTGAAGGGTCCTCTTTAAGTATTGGCGCAACCCATACTCCTTGTTGTGGTTCCCTGGTGCATGACTAAATAATTCACCTCTTTACGCTGCTCATACAGACGCGCTAGCCAGGGACGACTCCAGGTTCATGTGGGCCCTTGGGTGATAAAGTCTTAGTGGGCCCACTTGTGGCATCTTGCACGGAGCTTACAGCAATAAAACTGCATGTAATATAGATTAACCACCTCAGCCCCCCTAGCTTAAGCACCCTTAATGACCAGACCACTTTTTTACAATTCTGCACTACGCTACTTTCACCGTTTATTGCTCGGTCATACAACTTACCCCCCAAATGAGTTTTACCTCCTTTTCTTCTCACTAATAGAGCTTTCATTTGGTGGTATTTCATTGTTGCTGACATTTTTACTTTTTTTGATATTAATAAATAAATGACTGAAATTTTTGCAAAAAAAGACATTTCTTGCTTTCTGTTGTAAATTTAAAAAAAAAAAAAAATACATTTCTATATAAATTTTTCTCTAAATTTCTTGTTCTACATGTCTTTGATAAAAAAAAAAAGCAATAAGTGTATATTTATTGCCCCTCACGGAATACCTTGGGGTGTCTTCTTTCCAAAATGGAGTCACTTGTGGGGTATTTATACTGACCTGGCATTTTAGGGGTCCTAAAGCGTGAGAAGAAGTCTGGAATCCAAATGCATAAAATTGCCCTCCTAAAAGGTACTCATTGGAATTTGGGCCCCTTTGCGCATCTTGGCTGCAAAAAAGTGTCACACATGTGGTATCGTCGTACTCAGGAGAAGTAGGGCAATGTGTTTTGGGGTGTATTTTTACATATACCCATGCTATGTGTGAGAAATATCTCTGTAAATGACAACTTTTTAAAAAAATTTATACAAAGTTGTCAATTTACAGAGATATTTCTCTCACCCAGCATGGGTATATGTAAAAATACACCCCTAAACACATTGCCCTACTTCTTCTGAGTACGGCGATACCTCATGTGTGCCACTTTTTTGCAGCCTAGGTGCGCAAAGGGGCCCTAATTCCAATGAGTACCTTTTAGGAGGGCATTTTTATGCATTTTTCTTCTCACGCTTTAGGGCCCCTAAAATGCCAGGGCAGTATAAATACCCCACATGTGACCCCATTTTGGAAAGTAGACACCCCAAGGTATTCTGTGAGGGGCATGGCGAGTTCATAGAATATTTTCTTTTTGGCACAAGTTAGCAGAAATTGACTTTTTTTTTTTTCTTACATAGTCTCATATTCCACTAACTTGTGATAAAAAATAAAATTTTACATGAACTCACCATACGCCTCACGGAATACCTTGGGGTGTCTTCTTTCCAAAATGGGGTCACATGTGAGGTGTTTGTACTGCCCTGGCATTTGAGGGTCTCTGCAATCATTACATGTATGGCCAGCATTAGGAGTTTCTGCGATTCTCCTTATATTGAGCATACAGGTAATGAGATTTTTTTTTCCCGTTCAGCCTCTGGGCTGAAAAAAAAAATGAACGGCACAGATTTCTTCATTCGCATCAATCAATGTGGATGAAAAAATCTCTGCCATAAAATGTGAAAACAAAAAAAAAAGAGAGCAGAAAGCACATAGGAGTGCTTGCGAAGTAAGGCCCCATTCACACGTCCGCATAAATGTCCGCATCTATTCCGCAATTCTGCGGAATAGATGCGGACCCATTCAGTGTGAATGGGGCCGGCGGTGATGCGTTTGCGGAGTTCGAAACATCAGGCCGCAGCTCCGCAAAAGATAGAACATGTCCTATTCTTGTCCGCAATTGCGGACAAGAAAAGGCATTTTCTATATAGTTCTGGCAATGTACGGATCCGCAAAATGCGGAAAGCACATTCCCGGTGTCCGTGTTTTGCGGATCCGTGGATCCGCAAAACACATACAGACATCTGAATGAGCCTTACAGGGGGGTGATTAGTGACAGGGGGTGATCAGGGGGGTGACATGGGGTGATCAGGGGTTAATCAGTGATGGGGGGGGTGTGGTGTGGTGATTCGTGCACTTACTTTAGCTGCCTGTGTCCTCTGGTGGTCCCAAGCAAAAGGGACCACCAGAGGAGCAGGCAGCAGGCATATCAGTCGCTGTTTACAAAACAGGGTTTAATATGCCATTTAGACGGCGTGTTTTTTAAGACGCGATCCTGTGAACGCTCGCCTCTCGCGAGATGACGCACCGGCGCGTCAAGGAGGAATAACCCGGCCGCCCGCAGGACTCATCCCTGCGATAGGCGGTCGGGTAGTGGTTAAATGCCTTACACAGAGCATGCTACAGAGCGCATATATGTGAATCAGTCCTTATGTGCCTATTTTTATTTTCTACCCAGTGTTTCAGTCCCTCAGGTCTACTCACAGATATTTGCCCCCTCACAGTAGATATGCCAAGATATGCCCCCTCCATAGTAGATATGCCAAGATATGTGCCCCCTCACAGTAGATATGCCAAGATATGTGTCCCCCTCACAGTAGATATGCCAAGATATGTGCCCCCTCACAGTTTATATGCCAAGATATGTGCCCCCTTTGCAGTAGATATCCAAATATATGTGCCCCCTCACAGTTGATATGCCAAAATGTGTGTCCTCTTACTGTGGATATGCCAAGATATGTGCCCAGTGCCCCCTCCACAGTGGCTATGCCCAGATGTAGAAGTGAAAAAAACAAACAATAAATACTCCTCTTCTGAATCACCTGGCTCCTCCCACGATCTACACTCCCCATCAGCAGCAGCAGGATACTGTGACACGTTGTGCTGCTGTGTAGGAGGAGCAGAGGCTGATTCCCAGCCTGCCCCGCTCTTCCTCCTACACAGATCAGCAGGACGATGTCTGAGGACATCGTGCTGCTGCTGCTGTGGAGCGCTGGTGGCTCAATGGTGGAGCGGGGAGCAAATAGTTCCCTGCTTCAGTGGCGTGCCTACGGTGTTTGGCGCCAGGGGCATGTCCTTTCTCTGGCACCCCACCCCCCAAAAACTTTTAAAAAAATTGTACCCTCTCACAGTAGTATTGCCCTCATTGTACAACCTTCACAGTAGTTTTGTAAAGATGTGTGCCCCCACACAGTAGTTATGCCCACATTGTGCCCTCTCCCTCTCAGACTTGGTATGCCCTTTCTGTGCCCCTTTCAAAGTTGTAATGCCCTATCTGTGCATCCTTCACAGTAATAATCCCCATTGTGCCCCCTTCATAGTAGAAATCCAAATTGTGCCCACTCCACAGTAATAATGCTCACTGTGCCCCCTTCATAGTAATAATGCCCACTGTGCCCCCTTCATTGTAGTAATGCCCTCTGGCTCTGTGCCCTCTCCATAGTAGAAATGCCCATTGTGCCCCCTTCACATTAGTAATGCCCTCTGTGCCCCCTCCATATTAGAAATGCCCTCTGTGCCCCCTCCATAGTAGAAATGCCCTCTGTGCCCCCTCCATAGTAATAAAGACCTCTGTGCCCCCTCCATAGTAATAAGTAAGTAAAAAGAAGAAGAAAAATCCAGCTCCAGCAGTAGATGGGATATAATTGAATTTCGGTCTTTATTGAGCGTGTCATATTGACACCATTCATGCCAGTATTGTCAACGTGTTTCGGACCATATAGTATGTACAGTCCTTCCTCATGACAGACATAGTGAGTCTGGGAGGATATCAGACTGATATACCCTCCCCCATCAGGTAACACCTGCGTAAGGGAGGAGGGCACAGCAGAATTTAACCCTCTCACCAAATACTCACTGATACAAAAAGGCAAATCTAATTTAAAATGAACACAAAAATTTAACATATATAAAATAACATTATAATGAAAATCTACAGTAATCCAGGGGCATATAAATAATATATAATCAAAATAATACCATAATAGGTAAAAATATATATTATATTATTTCCACCGAGCACCAGGGGTAGGCACAAAAGGAAAATCCCCTCAATATTGTAATATGAGGTCCAAGCGCTTGTTCAGACCATGAGGTTGTCTGGTTCCTAATTTGAAGATCCAGAATGCTTCCCTATTGAGGAGTTTCCTCCTGTGATCTCCCCCTCTCGGCGGTAACGAGACTCTTTCAATACCGTGGGCTCGCAGATGCGATATATCCCCTGTATGGATAATCGCAACATGCGAACTTACCGCTGATAACCCTCCGTGCATTAACCCTGAAAAAATATTTTTTCAATGATAGCTCTGCTAGTGATGTCAGCCAAATGTCGGCACCTGTTATCTCTATACAAGGTCCTTGCACTGATACTAATTTGAACACACTGTCATTTACTGATATGATACAATGTAATGCTCTTCAAACAATTTATATCCCTAAGGAGACCTTGGCTACTACCAATACTTCCCAATCCTTCAGAACCACAAACCCTGATTTTTACCTGGTGCAATCACGTTCTTCTGCACTGGATAAATTCCAGGAGCTGGTGGAAAGAGATTTGAGACGGTTGTCCAGTATGAGGAAACCCTATAATACACCTAATCTTACATTGCGGGAATGCTCTGCACTCCTAAGTCTGGAAGATGATGATATCATCAAGGAAGCAGACAAAAGAGGTGCGGTCGTCATACTGGACAAGGGCTTATATGGAAAACTAGTTCTAAATATGCTTGCCGATACCACCATCTATAAATTACTTTCTACTAATCCATTATCTGTTTTCCAGAAAAAAAAATTCTGACATATTGGATATGGGTTTATCGCTGGGCATAATTACTCAGAGGGAAATGGACTACATTTTTATTCAGCACCCAATTACTCCCATTTTCCATGCTCTTCCAAACTTGCATAAGAATGTCTTCCCTCCCCCCCTAAGGCCCATTGTGGCAGGCATTGGCTCTTATTCAGAGCATTTGTCAGGGTGGGTAGACTTTTTGCTCCAGCCTCTGGTTTCCCTTATAACTGTTTTTTTGAAGGACTCTATAACAGTTTTACAGGCTATGTCTGCTTTGCAGTGGAATGATAAATGCATATGGATTATGGCGGTGTGGTGGCACTATACACCATTGTTCCTCACAACTTGGCCATCACTCCTTTGCATTGGTTTCTTTGTCATTATAGTGACTATTCATTGGAGCTGAGGGATTTCATTATTATGGTGGTGGAGTTCCTCCTGAGGCACAACTATTTTTCATTTGATAATCAATTTTTTTTTTGCAGGTTTAGAGGGTGTCGATGGGGGCCAAGTTCTCTCCCTCCATTGCAATTATTTTTATGGCATGGTGGGAGAGACACTTTCTCCTCATCGACACCCTCCCTTTTTAGAATAGCATACCACTACTTGATTCCTATCTAAATTCTACAGTGGGATCTTTATCTTTCACAATGCATCACAGTGTAGATGAGATTCACTTTCTGGATTTGTGCCTTAGGGGGGACCCCTCCAAGCATGGGATTGTCACCTCCACGTACCGCAAAGAACTAGCGGGTAATACGATCCTCCATGCAAGCTCATGCCATCCTACCCATGTAATACAGAATATTCCTTTTGGTGAACTTGTACTAGCCCATCGAAACTGTTCAAAAATGGTGTCCTATAACAAAGAATACCATGATATTAGAGGTAGACTGTATCGTAGAGCATACTCTCATACTACCATAGATCGTGCATATAAAAAAGCATCATCTTTGGATAGAGAGTCTTTAATTTTTCTGCCTACAAACAGGATGTCTGACCTTTCTCACCACGGCCAGCAAGCTACTACTTTTGTTACACAATATAGTCAAGAATATCCTGCTATTCGTAAAATTATTAAAAAATATTTCCCAATTCTGGCAAGTGACGAACAATGGTCAGATATCGTGTCTGGAGGAGTCAGGTGTGCAGCTAGGAAGGCTACTACTGTGGGCAACTTAATCAGCCCTAGCCTTTTTCTCACATTTAGTCCAACCTGGTTAAATTGTAAAGGCTGTTATAAATGTGGACACCAGAGGTGCATATGCTGTTCTAACCTTATAGTGAACAGATCCTTCACATCTGTAACCAATAACAAGGAATTTGTCATACAATCCTACATCAACTGCAATACCAAATATGTTATATATTTGATTACATGCAGTTTATGCCAACTCCAATATGTTGGATGTACGATAGGTCCCCTAAAGAAAAGAATTCGTAGACATCTTTCAGATGTTCCATTTTTTGATAAACGCAATGTATCAGCGGTAAGTTTGCATGTTGCGATTATCCATACAAGGGATATATAGCATCTATCAGGTGCATCATCCGTGCTCGTTTGTCGGATGGTCGCTATTTTTAACAGGTGAGAGTTGCCACTCCCTTCTTTGCCTCCATAATAATAAAGACCTCTCTGCCCCTCCATAGTAATAAAGTCCTCTCTGCCCTCTCCATAGTAATAAAGTCCTCTCTGACCCCTCTGTATTAAAAACAAAGAAACATAGTAACTATTCACCTTGTCCCATTCCTAAAGCCCACAGTCCTCTCTTCCCTGCAGGCACAGATTGCTCTGCGCGATCCTTGATTTCAGGCTGAATGGTGGTGCAGGGAGAAGTCTTTCTGCTTTGCCATTCAGAGCGCGACTGGTGTGAGAAAGGGGAGGAGCGCGGGGAGCTGAGCTGTGAGTGACAGGATCCAGCTCCCTGCGCTCCAGCAATGAGCGCTTCCATCTGTATTATTGGAAGCGCTTATTGCTTCTGGCCTCTGGCAGCTGTGCTGTGGGCCCCCGCAGGAGATGTGGGCCCCGGCACTTGCCCGGGTATGCCGGGTGCTGATGCCAGCCTTGTCGTTAGCATATGCAATGTGGAATTCCAGTGAGTTGGAATGTTATGGACTAAGCAGTGCAATGGCAGACCATTCTATTGCTACAAGTCCAGGAGGAAGTTCCTTGGCTTAAAAGAATTGCTGAAATGCGAGGACAGTCTCCTAGACATGGACAGCACCCTTTAGAAGCTACCGTACTTTTTCAAAAAGCGTTGCACAAATAAACGTATCATGCGCACCATGGGGAAGCATGTGTTATTTCGCCCTAATATGGCTTGGCCTTGATGTTCCTGTTATTGTCCTTGAGTCAGGGACCCTGACCACCTGGACAATGCTAGCACCTTTCGCAAGCCAGTGTGTATTTTAAAAAAGCATTGCACGGCTAGGTTTATCAGTTGCTCCACGCAGAGAGCATGTATTAGTTATTTCTCACAGGTTTAGCATAGCCATGATGTTGCGGCCATTGTTGCTGACGACTGTGTCTAGTTGGTGGGGAGATAGCCAAGGGGATGTTTTCACCTTGAGTCACTTTAGCAGTTGATCAGCTGTAACACAGCATGGCAAAGCTTCACTTTACACATAATATATAAGAGAGGGGAGTGGGAGCAAAGCTCTTCCCTGCTTGAAAGACATTTTCTGTCCCTGCCTGTAACAGCTGCTCTAGGTGTTCATGGAGGTGTGCACCTTCCTGTACAGTGAGAGTTACAAGGAGTGGCACCCTTCTCCACCACTTGACAATGAGGCAGGATGTTTTTTTTTAAAAGAAATAATAGTGACTAGGTATCTTCTAGTAAAGCTGAATGCACACCATCAGTTGACCAAAGGCTGTGGAATCCACTAAGTGGTACAGTAGTGACTGATCCTCCAACAAGTTCGCCGGTTAGAAGTTAAGCTTGCATACCATTGGATTGCTGGGCACAGAAAGTTACTTCCTGGCCACAAATTCCTTTATCAATTGCTGATAATAGAGGGAAGAAGGAGGAAATGTCTGAGTGGGAGAAGCAGGAACTGATGATGATGATAACAATAACACTATACTGCTTGTGGAAGCGACCCTGCTGGCGTAAAGGAGATAGGGAGAAAGAGGACACTTTTGATATGCTAGCTGGTGGCCACTTCTATTTTACTACAGGATCTGATGATGCTTCTTTATGTGCTGCAATGCTGCAATAGAGCCGTGGTGTCTACGTTTGTGTTTGAATGCCCGCATGTCATTTTAACCCTGCAGATTTGCACATGGCAGTACTTTTGTCTTCTAGCACTGTGGAGAAAAACTTCCAGATGGGAGATACTCGCACAGAGCTAGCAGCAGCTGAGCTTGGCTTAGGTCTGGCATGTTTTGAGCGTTCTCTCACAGTATCAGCAGCGTCACTGTCAGCAGATGATAATAGAATGAGATCTGACCGTGTCAGTTTTTTTAAAGTTTCTAGCAGTAGGTCGCCTCTGCTTTTTATTGTCCCTGCCGCAGCCACCACTCTCCTCCTCTGGTGTCACCTCCTCCTCAGCATCCAAATCCAGCTCCTAAGTCCTGTCCAGCACACAATCATCGTCAGAGTCCTCACCCTCCCAGCAACTTTTATCAGACTGTGATATGTCATTGGGAGCTCATTAGCCCTCCTTTCGATTTGTTGCTCTGTATTTGTCCTGAGTGCCATAGTTACTACCACTGCCCCTACTGCCACCACTGTGGCTACAAGTTCCACTACTACCACCAGCACAGCTATGCATGGGGTTCTCCACTTTCCTCAGAACCTCCTCCTCATGGCAGTCCAAATGCTGACTGTTCTCACACAGGTCATCAACAGGGAAACTCCCAGGCTATGAGCTCTGCACTGCGATTGGCTAGCGCTACAGCCTGGGAGAAGGAGATGAAGGGCAGGCTCCTTCTACTATAACCAAGTCCCCGCCTACTATAACTTTGTTTACAGAGACCGGAGCCTATACCGGGAGAACGGAGCGGCGCCCAGGGATAATAGTAAGTGCAGGGAGATCCCTGGGCGCCGCTCTACATGTGAGCATCGTTAGTTAATATCTTTAGAAGTGATGAAAGGTCCTCTTTAAGCTACGTCCCTTTCTGTCTAGGTGACATACTTTTCCTGCTAAGCCACGCCCCTTGACAAGTGACATTCAAAAAAGTGCCTACAACACATAATAAATATGTGCTATCCCAGATCAGTATCAGGTCTGTATCACACAAAAAATTCAATATCTATTCCCAAAAAACAGTGCTAGACTAAGTACTCAAATAAAAAATAAACCGCATTTGTTACATAATATTAAAAAAACAATAAAATGGAAGCCAAAAGGTAAGAAGTAGAGAACTTGTAGGGTGACCATAATAAGTACTCCGGTATCACAGAATAGTACAAACATAATCCCAGAATAGTATTGCAGGCCAACAAAGTACCATAACTATACCTACAAAACATTATAATATGTAAATGCGAGATCAAAAGGGCAGAGGTGACAGTAGTAGTCACACAAGGCTCATCCATCACATTCGATGTGTTTTTTGCGCCTTTCTAAGAAATATGTTGAAAAGCATATATGCGGCTTTTTTTTTGCCTCAAATCAATCTTTGTAAATCTGCCCCACTGTCCCTATACTGAAGATAAATCTGGCCCTGTGCACATCTAAAATTTCTCCTCTGTTTTATGTAGGAAGCAAGTGCTATTTTGCCTCCATTGACAGCCCTTTCTTGTGCACAAACATCACTGACTGTACAAAAAGAGACTATTTGTACTTGCGAAAAGCTCACTCCCACATATGTGTTCAACCTGCCTTAGTGACTGTTTTGATTAATGTTAGCAATGAGGATTTTCAAAAATTACGGATCTAATAGAAAGCATGATTTTTATTTATTAGAAAGTGTATCGAAATGGGCAGGATCAATAGAAAAATACTTGTTATCAAGAATGAAATAATGAACAATGGGTAGGATTAAGGTCAATTACACGTTATATTCATTTTTACCAGCACTTTACAGGAGAGCCATATCCATTTTCCCAACATTCACTTTTGTTCGAAGCAGCAAATGATAATGCTAAAAGCACTTATTCTCCAGTAACTACCCACCAGCAAATCCACTCAATCACTTGGAAATAAAATTAAAACAGAAAACATTACAATAAATACATATCTCCCGTCTAGTCATTACAGTCCAGAAGAATAGACCATTAAAATGTATCTTTACAACGCTCACCCGCTCTCCGCGCTCTTCCCCATCCATAGGACTTTTAGCTCAGATTAATCTTTTAAGTCTCTGCTAATGCATTGAGTGAGTGTGTTAGTAAATGACGGGCCATTACTTGTACGTCTCATTTGCTATAAGCTTTCATGATCCCCAGTCCCTCGCAAAGCTGTTACTGCAGGGCTGCTAATGAAGCAATATTTTTACATTTTGCCTTAAAAATGGCCTTTGTGATTATAAATTTACAGAACTTTTTTTGTGCTCCAATAAAGCAATTTTCTCCAGATGTAATGAATATAATAATATTCTTGTCTCCCTTTTTTAATCTCTTAAAACTTTGCAGTATCATTAAATCCCTTTTATTTAATATTAAACATATAATTCATACGGAACAGCTGGGGATATTGTGCAGAGATCGTGATGGCTTAACCCTCTTGGAGAAGGAAGGGTGCAGAACGCTGAGATATGTTGCAGGCCCCAGGCACTAAATGGGTTATTAAACAGGAACTGCTCAGCTCTGTAGATAGTGTCTAGAATTAGACCTCTGTGGTATCTAAGTGCCTCATATTCTAATTTTCTTGTCATTTCTTTAATATACTTTACTGGTTAGCACCACTTTCAGCACAGATTATATTATGTTTTAATACACCCTTATGATATTCTGAAAAATTCACATGGACAGTTGCATTGAATACCATTTGGAATCTGTGTGCAAAAGCCATTCTTACATTTCTACCAAAATGTAGGGCATGGGTGGCCAAGGATCCACGATTCCTAGATTGCTTCTCTCCGAATTGCCCACTTGCTGCTTTATTAAACTCTTGTGTCACATCCATAGTTATAATTGCTTGTTACAAAGTAAAGCAGTTAAACGGGATCATAGGTGAAAGTTTGACTAGGGATAACAGATTTGTGCTGTATACCTTCTAACAATACCCCTCCCAAAGTAAACATGCTAAAAGTAAACGCTATAACCATAGGACATTTGATGTACATGTACGTAATTAGTGAGAAGTAGTTTCTGCAATATGCTGTACATATACATCAACAAGATTGTGGGGGCACACATACATGCTACATCTGAAGTTGCTTTGTTCAAAACTTCAGATTAATACTGTATGGAGATCCGTCTCTGTATAGTATTAAAATGTATGGGCTCCAATAGGCTGAAGTCAGATATTCGCGAAGTCGCATGAGACTTCGGTAGTTGATTTTTAAAGTGGAAAACCGCTTTAATACTTTTAACCAAACTTGGCTTCATTTCCGAGGTACCAGTCGGAACTGAAGCCAAATTCGGTTCCAAGTTCTAAAGTGGTTTTCCACTTTAAAAATCAATTACCGAAGTTATTCAACGAAGACTCACGCAACTTCGCGAATAACTGACTTCGGCTCATTGTAGCCCATACATTCTAAAACTGTACAGAGACAGATCTCTGTACAGTATTAATCCGAAGTTTTGAACGAAGCGATTTCAGATGTAGCATCCGAAGCTTGCTTTGCTCATCACTAGTTGTAACTATCAGGATCGTAAACTCTAATTCCAGTCATTTAACACCTTAGATGCTACAGTTTACAGAATGAAACGGCTCCCTTCATCACCTCATTCCCCCCTTCCCCATGAGGACTAACAATGGTTTCTCAGCTTGCAATGTACATAGGTCTATTAGGGGGAGTCTTGTATAATACACTGCAATAGAGAAATTATTAATGTAGTAGAAGGTTAAATGACTTAGTGGGACAAAAGTAAAAAGTTGAAAAATATTGAAAAATATCAAAACTGAAAATGCGTTCCCACTTGTTTTCTGGCTCAGTAGTTTGCACTGGTGCCTTGCAGCACTGGGGTCCTAGGGTCAAATCTGACCAAGGAGAACATCTGCATGGAGTTTGTGTGTTCTCCCTGTGTTTATGGGGGCCTTCTTCTGGGTACTCTTGTTTACTGCAACACTCCAAAGACAAACTGATAAGAAACTGAGATTGCGAGCTCCATTGGAGACAGCAAGTAATTATTATGTCTGTAAAACACTGCAGTATATGTCAGTTGTATATAAGTAAGTAAATCAATAAAATACATACAGAAGAAAACCCCCACAAGATTTGTATTGCCAGGGGTGCACCTAGCCTTTTTTGCTGTCTAGGATTCCACCAATACTATGCCCACTACTCCAAAAATAACAGTGCCATGTAGTTAGTGCTCCATAGTAATAGTGCTCCAAGGCTTATGTCAGTACTAACAGTGCCTCCTACAGTACCATACAGTAGATGGATTTATGGTACAGTTCTCTAATATCATATAGATATTTGCCCTATTCTTTGGTAAATCACCTATATTAATATTCCCAAAAACATTATACTGCAAAAAAAAAGTGTCATACAGATAGTCTTCCCTATAGTAATAGTGCTCCCAGACTGCTCTCAATAGTCTTCCCTACAATAACCCCAATAGAGTGCCCTTTTTAGTAGAAGTGCCCTCCATATTGTGCCCAATAATAATATTGTCTTCACAGTATACACAATAGAAATAATGCCACTATAGTGCGCCCAATAGAAATAAGGCCACCCTTATTTCCCAGCAGTAACAAGACCCCAGCAGTAACAAGACCCCTCTATAAGGTACCCCATTAGAGCAACCAGTAGAAATAAGGCTGATCTATAGGACATCCCTATTTATGCATTTATTTATTTATTATACTCATATAGTGCTACTATATTCTGAGGTGCTTTACAGAGATTAGCATCACACTGTCCCCAATGGGGCTCACAATCTAAAATCCCTATCAGTATGTACAATGATGTAGTAGATCACAGTCGGGATGGCACTGCTAATCTCCCCAACCAATAACTCGACCGGGTGTCTCCAGAACTTACCACTCAAGTGGATTCTTCTTTTATTTGGACATAAATTAATCTAAAATACAAGCAGGGGCCGACAAACGTACACTACAGGCAAGCTATTGTGCTTCCTCAGGCCACTGACGTCAAGACATCTCGTCCTTTATGCACTGGTTCATCGGATCACCTGCCTGTATTTGAGATTACTTTATGTCTGAATAAAAGAAGAATCCACTTGAGTGTTGAGTCCCTTTCAGTATGTTTTTGGGGTGTGGGAAGAAACCAGAGTACCTGGAGGAAACCCACGCAAACTCAGGGAGAACATACAAACTTCATTCAAATGTTGTCCTTGGTCAAATTCGAACCTAGGACCCCAGCGCTGCAAGGCAACAGTGATAACCACTGAGCCACCATGCTGCCCTATAGAGCCCACAGTAGTAATAGAGGCCCCTATAGTGTTCCAAGTAGTTATAATGACCCCTGTAGTTCTCAGGACTGTAATATAATGACTCCCTGTAGTACCCTTGTATTATAATGACCTGTAGAGAATCAGCCTGTATTATAATGCCCCCTATAATGCTCCCTGCATTATAATGCCCCCTTTTAGTGCCTCTGTATTATAATGCTCCCCCCTGTAGTGCCCCCTGTATTATAATGCCACCTATTGTGCTTTGACCTGTATTATAATTCCCCCTGTAGTAATAATGCTTCCTCACTAGGTTCCCGTTTCCTGCTGCTGTCTGAAATGCAGGCCACAGGCCTGCATCCTGCGTTGCCACATCCCAGTGCAGCCATAATGACATTACTTAATGACGTGATCACTTAATGATGTGAATGATATAATTATGTGTCATTACGCCACTTGAGACACTGCACAAGAGGGAATAGTGATGCCTTTTAGGCTTCAGGCCTAGTGACCTATGAGACAGAATTGCAGGGATCGTAGCCAGTAGACCTATGACCTGTAGTAAGAAAATGAAAACATATAGCAAGTGCTATGGCTGCTGTGGCTATAAGTATGCTCATAGGCTCCACATGTATATGCTGGATTTTCTCTGTGTGATATGTAGTGATGGTCTTGCGGTTCCCTGGTGGTCGTTTTGTGGCGAACTTTGAGCGTTTGCGATTCGTCGAACATGCAAACATATGGAGATGTCTGCTTGCACCATATTCTTTTGCATTGCGCCGAACTTTGACCCATGATACATCCATCAGGTGGGACAGGACAGCCAATTGAGATGTTTCAGCACATGGACACACCCCCACCCTATAACAGAACCCGATCTGGCAGCCATTTTACATTCTGTGTTTTGCCAGTGTAGGGAGAGGTTGCATTTGTATTGAGCAGCAGTTGTGTGTGGTTCCGCTGTGATACTGCAGCTATATTGTCACGATGTGGAGTAAGGGAAACCCCCCACCGTATAGTATAGTATAGGGAGCAACTAAGCCAGGACACTGGGAAAAGGAAGCAGGTCACCTCCTAAAACATCCCTAATCCTACCCTCTTACTCCTCACCATATGAGTGGACCTGGATGGTATGATGTCTCATATCCAGAAAACCTAGGACCCTAAGTCACCCTGATAATCCCTCACATAGGAGCAGGGGTGAGACAACCCATACTTCCAGTACATGGATGCACAGGAGTCTCCACCGGCCTAGTTGCAGGGAAAAGAAAACAGAACAACACACTTACCTGCCGCTGCCACCATGACTGGGACCCGTGCATAAGTACTGGAGCCAACACACCAAACACCACACACACATGAATCCAGCACACCAGTTACTGCCTGGACCCCCATGGAGAAAGATGCATGGTGGCCCCAAACAGCGCTGCATACAGGTTTGTGGTTCACCCCTCCAGGAAACCATGGAGCCCACTTCCGCAGGCAGAACTACCAGGACATGTCTAACAACCATGCGGGATCACCCACACCATAGACAGACCACACATGGAACAACAACTAGACAAACAACAACCCATAAGTGCAGCACCACACAAACAACAATGGGGAGGGGCACACAAAGGCAAGGACCTCGATGTCCCACAAGGTGGCCCTCAAGAACAGGGCAGATGGAAATGCCCAGAAAGGAGCATTACATCCAGCCCCAATAAAGGGTGAAGTGAATCTCACTCAGGCTCTCAACACCAAGAGGCCACATCCAGCTCCACCTAGCACACATCTTAACCCTGTGCTCACCAGAAAGGAAGGGAAACAGACTTAAAGGGAAAGCGCACACACACACATGCAGAAACAACAACACGTTGCCACTAGCAACCAGCATGCGCAGTGAAAGTGTCACGGCAAACAATAACAAGCCATGACATATATAGAGGGACAAACACTATTGGAATAACTAATTGCAACTGGTGTGATGTACCTGTTGGCCCCCAAAAAATGATGGAGGGGTGTGATGTACCTCTAAATATACTTTCTAACATAGAAAGTATATAGTGCATTTGTATTGTGCAGCAGTTGTGTGTGGTTCTGCAGTGATACCGCAGGTATATAGAGGAACATGTGATATTGGCACAACTATTTGCAATGGGTGTGATATACCTGTTGCCCCCCAAAAAAACTGATTGAGGGTGTGATATTCCTTTTTCCACAAAATACTGATTGAGGGCTGCAATATACCTGTTGCCCCAAATAAAGTGGGTGGTGTGATATAACTGTTGTGGAAAAAAATAATACTCAGGGAGAACATACAAACTTCATTCAAATGTTGTCCTCGGTCAAATTCGAACCTAGGACCCCAGCGCTGCAATGCAACAGTGATAACCACTGAGCGACCATGCTGCCCTATAGATCCCACAGTAGTAATAGAGGCCCCTATAGTTTTCCAAGTAGTTATAATGACCGCTGTAGTTCTCAGGACTGTAATATAATGACTCCCTGTAGTACCCTTGTATTATAATGACCTGTAGAGAATCAGCCTGTATTATAATGCCCCCTATAATGCTTCCTGTATTATAATGACCCCTTTTAGTGCCTCTGTATTATAATGCTCCCCTCTGTAGTGCCCCCTGTATTATAATGCCACCTATTGTGCTTTGACCTGTATTATAATTCCCCCTGTAGTAATAATGCTTCCTCACTAGGTTCCCGTTTCCTACTGCTGTCTGAAATGCAGGCCACAGGCCTGCATCCTGCGTTGCCACATCCCAGTGCAGCCACAATGACATTACTTAATGATGTGATCACTTAATGATGTGAATGATATAATTATGTGTCATTACGCCACTTGAGACACTGCACAAGAGGGAATAGTGATGCCTTTTAGGCTTCAGGCCTAGTGACCTATGAGACAGAATTGCAGGGATGGTAGCCAGTAGACCTATGACCTGTAGTAAGAAAATGAAAACTCATAGCAAGTGCTATGGCTGCTGTGGCTATAAGTATGCTCATAGGCTCCACATGTATATGCTGGATTTTCTCTGTGTGATATGTAGTGATGGTCTTGAGGTTCCCTGGTGGTCGTTTCGTGGCGAACTTTGAGCGTTTGCGTTTCGTCGAACATGCAAACATATGGAGATGTCTGCTCGCACCATATTCTTTTGCATTGCGCCGAACTTTGACCCATGATACATCCATCAGGTGGGACAGGACAGCCAATTGAGACGTTTCAGCACATGGACACACCCCCACCCTATAACAGAACCCGATCTGGCAGCCATTTTACATTAATTGAGGGGTGTGAGATACCTGTTTCAACCAAATAATGACTGAGGCCTGCGATATACCTGCTTCCACAAAATATTGATTGAGAAGTGCGATATACCTGCTTCCACAAAATACTGATTAAGGGGTTTGATATACCTGCTTCCACCAAATACTGATTGAGGCCTGCGATATACCTGCTTCCACAAAATATTGATTGAGGGGTGCAATATACCTGCTTCCACCAAATATTGATTGAGGCCTGCGATATACCTGCTTCCACAAAATATTGATTGAGGGGTGTGATAAACCTGCTTCCACCAAATATTAATTGAGGCCTGAGATATACCTGCTTCCACAAAATATTGATTGAGGGGTGCGATATACCTGCTTCCACAAAATGATGATTAAAGGGTCAGATATACCTGCTTCCACAAAATACTGATTGAGGGGTGTGATATACCTTCTTCCACCAAATATTGATTGAGGCCTGTGATATACCTGCTTCAACAAAATACTGATTGAGGGGTGCGCTATACCTGCTTCCATCAAATATTGATTAATGGGTTCTGTATACCTGTTTGCACAAAATACTGATTGAGGGGTGCGACATCCCTACTTCCACAAAATACTGATTAGGGGGTTTGATATACCTGCTTCCACAAAATACTGATTGAGCGGTGCGATATACCTGCTTCCACAAAATACTGATTAAAGGGTTTGATACATCTGTTTCCACCAAATATTGATTGAGGCCTGCGATATACCTGCTTCCACAAAATACTGATTGAGGGGTGTGATTTACCTGCTTCCACCAAATATTTATTAAGGGGTGTTATATACCTCCTAGTGTTGAGCACGAATATTCGCATTGCAAATTATTATCGCAAATATCGGCACTTCGACAATTCGCTAATATTTCCAATATAATGATATATATTCGTAAAAATGAATATTCGTCTTTTTTTATCATCTGAACCCATTACCTGCTGGCTTCTTGCTTGTGGGCCAATGTGAGAAGGCTGCAACATCGTAGTCTGTAGTGAATTCAAATATTCTATCTTCATTATTTAATTTATTTAATCTTATGCAAAAAATTTGCAATTTAATATGCGCGTTAATCGATTAGGGGCGGGTTATAGGCAACTTTCCTATTGGGTTGGCTTTCTAGAATTCGCGAACAGTGATATATATTCGTAAAAAAGTTATTTGTTTTTTTGTTTTTTTTTTCATCTGAACCCATTAGTAAATGTAATGGGTTCAGATGACAAAAAAAAAGACGAATATTCATTTTTAAGAATATATATCACACCATATTCTACATATTCACGAATTCTAGCAAACCAATATTCGTAAAAACGAATATTCGTTTTTTGGGTTTTTATTCATCTGAACCCATAAGTAAATGTAATGGGTTCAGATTGGAAAAAAAAACGAATATTCAGTTTTAAAAATATATATCACACAATATTCTACATATTTGCGAATTCTAGCAAGCCAACCCAATGGGAAAGTTGCCTATAACCCGCCCTTACTCGATTAACGCACATATTACATTGGCGATTTTTCGCAATCAAGAGAATAATCTTGAGTACGAATATTTGCAAATATTTGACGAATATTCTACCACATATTCGCAAAATATTGTGAATTCGAAAATTGTCCCTGCCGCTCATCACTAATACCTGCTTCCACAAAATACTGATTGAGGGGTGCGATATACCTGCTTCCACAAAATACTGATTAAGGGGTTTTATATACCTGCTTCCACAAAATACTGATTGAGGAGTGCGATATACCTGCTTCCATCAAATATTGATTGAGGCCTGCGATATATATGCTTCCTCAAAAAACTGTTTGAGAGGTGCGATATACCTGCTTCCACAAAATACTGATTAAGGGGTTTGATATACCTGCTTCCACAAAATTCTGATTCAGGGGTGCAATATATATCTGTTTCCACCAAATATTTATTTAGGGGTGCGATATACTTGCTTCCACAAAATACTGATTAAGGGGTTTGATATAGCTGCTTCAACAAAATACTGATTGAGGGGTGAAATATACCTGCTTCCACCAAATATTGATTAAGAGATTCTATATATCTGTTTCCACAAAAGGATGTTTGAGCAGTGAGATATACCTGCTTCCACAAAATACTGATTAAGGGGTTTGATATACCTGATGCCACAAAATACTGACTCAGGGGTGCGATATACATGCTTCCATCAAATATTGATTGAGGCCTGCGATATACCTGCTTCCACAAAATACTGATTGAGGAGTGCGATATACCTGCTTCCACCAAATATTGATTAAGGCCTGCGATATACCTGCTTCAACAAAATACTGATTGAGGGGTGCGATATACCTGCTTCCACCAAATATTGATTAAGGTGTTATATATACCTGCTTCCACAAAATACTGATTGAGGGGTGCGATATACCTGTTCCCCAAAATACTGATTAAGGGGTTTGATATACCTTCTTCAACAAAATACCGATTCAGGGGTTCTACATACCTGCTTCCACAAAATACTGATTGGGGGTGCGATATACCTGCTTCCACCAAATATTGATTAAGGGGTTCAATGTACCTGCTTCCACAAAATACTGATTGAGTGGTGCGATATACCTGCTTCCTCCAAATATTGATTAAGGCCTGCGAGATACCTGTTAACACAGAATACTGATTAAGGGGTTTGATACACCTGCTTCCACAAACTAGGCGCACAGAATATCAGGGAAGGCACAGGACAAGTTCGTCACCAGCCTGCCAGCCAATGATCTGCGCTGGCAGGCTGGTGACTTTTAAAAAAACGAATCAAAAGCCATATAATGCATTATATTTATAAATATAATGCATTAAATGGCTTCTGTGCTTTGTGCTGGGTCCTTTTCATCGGTTGGACCCGCACAGAGCACATGTCACAGTGAGTACACCAAGCACCACATATTTAGCCCCAGATTACCCCCCATCACCCCAATTAACCCCTTGATCACCCCATATCAATCACCTGTCAATCACTAATGAAAGGAAAAAAAGTTATCAGTGTAAACTGTCACTTTTTTTTTCACCAGTATTGACTGCTAGGTTTTGGTTAGTTTAGGCCCCTTCGGTAGGTAGTTAGTTACCGTTAGCGCCCAACCCACTGCACCGCAGTCGCGTAGCGTAGCGCTAATCAGCATTTGTACTTTTATAGTATCTGTAAATGATCAGAACTGATAACAGTCAGATCTATAATAGTATTACTGTTACCTTAGTTCGCCCCCCACCCAAAACACAGTGTTTGCCCGATCAGGCCTGATCGGTCGCCCACACGTGCGTTCATCCACGCCCGCCTTGCCGCAGTGACCAAACATTTTTTTTTTTTAATCACTGCACAATCACTTCACAAGCGCTGCGGCGATAAAAAAATCAGTTTTGATCTTTTTTATCAATCGCAGCAGCTTCCTGTACTTCGCTAGCCTCCCATTTGTAGGACAGGCTTGCTTTTTTTCTTGGGTAGTCTCCCCAAAACACATTGCCCTACTTCTCCTGAGTACGGCGATACCACATGTGTGCCACTTTTGTGCAGCCAAGATGCGCAAAGGGGCCCTAATTCCATTGAGTACCTTTAGGATTTCACAGGGCATTTTTAGGCATTTGGATTCCAGACTTCTTCTCACGCTTTAGGGGCCCCTAAAATGCCAGGGCACTATAAATACCCCACAAGTGACCCCATTTCGGAAAGCAGACACCCTAAGGTATTCGCTGATGGGCATAGTGAGTTCATGGAAGTTTTTATTTTTTGTCACAAGTTAGCGGAAAATTTTTTGAAAAAAATAAAATAAATTTCCGCTAATTTGTGACAAAAAATAAAAACTCCATGAACTCACTATGCCCATCAGCGAATACCTTAGGGTGTCTACTTTCCGAAATGGGGTCATTTGTGGGGTGTTTGTACTGTATGGGCATTGTAGTGCCTCAGGAAACATGACAGGTGCTCAGAAAGTCAAAATGCGGAAATTCACTTTTTTGCACCATAGTTCGTAAATGCTATAACTTTTACCCAAACTAATAAATATACACTTCTTGCATTTTTTTTTATTATCAAAGACATGTAGAACAATACATTTATAGAAACATTTATATACAAATGTAGTTTTATTTGAAAAATTTTACAACAGAAAGTGAAAAATGTCATATTTTTGCAAAAATTTCGGTCATTTTTGATGAATAGCAAAAAAAGTAAAAATGGCAGCAGCAATGAAATACCACCAAATGAAAGCTCTATTAGTGAGAAGAAAAGGAGATAAAATTAATTTGGGTGGTAAGTTGTATAACCGAGCAATAAACGGTGAAAGTAGTGTAGTGCAGAATTGTAAAAAGTGGCCTGGTCATTAAGGGTGTTTAAGCTAGGGGGGCTGATATGGTTAAGGGGTTTGATATAGCTGTTTCCTCCAAAAATTGATTAAGGCCTGCAATATACTTGCTTCCACAAAATACTGATTAATGGGATTGATGTACCTGCTTCTACCAAATGTTGATTGAGGCCTGCGATATACCTGCTTCCACAAAATACTGATTAAAGGGACTGATATACCTGCTTTCACCAAATACTGATTGAGGCCTGTGATATACTTGCTTCCACCAAATACCGATTAAGGGGTTCGATATACCTGCTTCCACAAAATACTGATTAAGTACTACGATATACCTGCTTCCACAAAATATTGATTGAGGGGTGCGATATACCTGCTTCCACAAAATACTGATTAAGGGGTTTGATATAGCTGTTTCCACCAAATATTGATTAGGTTCTGCGATATACCTGCTTCCACAAAATACTGATTAAGGGGATTGATGTACCTGCTTCCACCAAATATTGATTGAGGCCTGCAATATTCTTGCTTCCACAAAATACTGATTAAAGGGACTGATATACCTGCTTCCACTAAATACTGATTCAGGGGTGCGATATACCTGCTTCCACTAAATACCGATTAAGGGGTTTGATATACCTGCTTCCACAAAATACTGACTGAGGACTACGATATACCTGCTTCCACAAAATACTGATTAAGGGGTTTGATATAGCTGCTTCCACCAAATATTGATTGAGGCCTGCAATATTCTTGCTTCCACAAAATACTGATTAAAGGGACTGATATACCTGCTTCCACTAAATACTGATTCAGGGGTGCGATATACCTGCTTCCACCAAATACCGATTAAGGGGTTTGATATACCTGCTTCCACAAAATACTGATTGAGGACTACGATATACCTGCTTCCACTAAATATTGATTGAGGGGTGCAATGTACCTGCTTCCAGCAAATATATATTGATGCTTGCGAGATACCTGCTTCCACAAAATACTGATTAAGGAGTTTGATATACAGTAGCAACGGCCGCAACCAAGTGGTCTGGCGAGAGTACCCAGATCATCCCAAGGAGGGAGGTCCCCGATGTTGCTGCCTACTCTGAGATCTCAAATTTCAGTGGTGGTGAAGGTGACGATGATGACGTGTTGATGGACATCACGTGGGTGCCCACAAGAAAGGAAGAGGAGTGGAGTTCATAGAGAGAGATGGAGGAGAAGCCGGCAGAGCTGGCAGGGCACAGGAGGCAAAAAGCATACTGAAAATGAATCTGTAGCGATCCATCCACCATGCACGGTCACATCAGCCTGTGCTATCAAGGCATAAGTCGCGAGGCCAAACACCTAGGGACGATTGCCTTAAGAAGACGCCTAGCCTCCCATCACCGAGCCCAGTGGGAGCAACGGCGCCAGAACCCACAAAGCCACACTCCCGGCGCTCCACGTCCTGCCTCTTCTCCTTCTACTCTATCCTCCCGTTTGTCCTCCGCTCCACCTTCCTCCATGTTGTCGTCATCTGGCAGAAGTCAGGCTTTCGTGGCCCAAATGTTCGAGCTTAAAAAGTTGATGATGCCGGATAACCCTCTTGCCCAATGGCTGACCGCTGGCTTGTCGAAACTGCTAGCCCGCCAACTACTGCCATATAAACTGGTGGACTCGGAGGCCTTTCGAAAATTTGTGGCCATTGGCACACCAAAATGGAATGTGTCTGGAAGGAAATATTTCTCCCAGAAGGGGATCCCAGAGCTATATGGCCATGTTCAGCGGCAAGTGAATATATCTCTGGTACACAGTTTCGGTGCCAAGATACATCTGACCACAGACACATGGTCTAGCAAACATGGGCAGGGAAGGTACATAACTTTTACCGCCCACTGGGTGAACCTTCTGACCGCCGTCAAGCATGTAACCCGAGGCTCCCGTGTGGATTTGGTGTTACTTCCATGGATTGCATGCAGGCCTGCCTCTTCTCCTCCTCCTACTCCATCCTCCGACTCCTCCTGTTCCACTGCTACCTCCTCTTTCGCTGCGCGCCCCAAGCTCCCCAGAACCTATTTGACATGCCAGGTGAGACGTTGCCATGCTGTGCTGCGGCTGTTTTGCCTGGAATCCAAGAGGCACACCGGTCCTGCACTGCTTTCAGCTCTGCGGTCACAGGCTGATCAGTGGCTAACCCCGCTCAATTTGACAGTTTGTAAAGTGTTGTGCCACAAAATGGTGCCAATCTTCTGAGTGCGCTGAAACAGGGCAAAATGACACACGTGCTGTACATGGCACACGTCCTGTGGACGTCTTGCGGCAGGCCAGGAAAATCTCTGGCCATTTCAGAAAATCATACACAGCCATGGCTCGCCTTACTGACATTCAGTGGCAACTCCACCTGCCCATCAGACGTCTGATTTGTGACAGTCCGGCACCCTGGAACTCCACTTTGTATATAGAGATGTCGCAAACAAAAAATTTTCTGTTCGCGAACAGTGAACGCGAACGTCCGCAAATGTTCGCTATCGGGCGAACCGCCATAGACTTCAATAGGGAAGCGAATTTTAAAACCCACAGGGACTCTTTCTGGCCACTATAGTGATGGAAAAGTTATTTTAAGGGGACTAACACCTGGACTGTGGCATGCCGGAAGGGGATCCATGGCAAAACTCCCATGGAAAATTACGTAGTGGACGCAGAGACGGGTTTTTAATCCATAAGGTGCATAAGGCCTCTTTCACACTTGCGTTCTGAGGATCCGGCAGGCACTTCCGTCCCGCCGAATCCGTCAGAATGCAAGTCGCCTGAAAGTATTAGAAGACTGATCAGGATCCTGATCAGTCTTCGAAATGCTTTGAGGTTACTATGGCAGCCAGGACGCTATTAAAGTCCTGGTTGCCATAGTAGTAGTGGGGAGCGGGGGAGCAGTATACTTACAGTCCGTGCGGCTCCCGGGGCGCTCCAGAATGACGTCAGAGCGCCCCATGCACATGGATCACGTGATCACGGGAGCCGCACGGATGGTAAGTATACTGCTCCCCCGCTCCCCACTACACTTTACTATGGCAACCAGGACTTTAGCGTCCTGGCTGCCATGGTAACCATTGAGAAAAAGCTAAACGATGCGCCGAAACGACGTTTAGCTTAAGGCCGGATCCGGATTGATGCCTTTCAATGGGCATTAATTCCAGATCCGGCCTTGCAGCAAGTGTTCAGGATTTTTGGCCGGAGCAAAAAGCGCAGCATGCTGCGGTATTTTCTCCGGCCAAACAACGTTCCGGACCTGAACTGAAGACAGCCTGATGCATCCTGAACGTATTTCTCTCCATTCAGAATGCATGGGGATAATCCTGATCAGGATTTTTCCGGCATAGAGACCCGACGATGGATCTCTATGCCGGAAAACAAAAATGCTAGTGTGAAAGAGCCCTAAATCCCCTAACATTCCTAAATTGTTTGGAATAACGTGCTTTAAAACATCCAGTGTGTGTATACGATCAGGTATGATGTTGTATCAATCAGGTAGTGTAAGGGTTATGCCCGCCTCACAGTGACAGATCTAACTGTGACAGACTAAACTCCCCGCTTAATGCACCGCAAACAACCGCCAACAGTCCACTTGCACAACCGCAAACTCCCCATTTGCACAAGATTGGATACCAAGCTAGCCATGTCCCGTTCCTTGTCCTCATTGACATAATTGAAGGTCTCTTCCTTGCGCAATGTACTGTGCCACCCTATATGAGTGGTGTGTTCAGTAATCAGAAGTACTATTATTATCAGTTCAATCCCTGTTACGTCCCCTATCAGGGGATGTGTATCGAGTAGATTTTAGGAATCGGGAGATGTAAAAAGAAGCTCGGTCGGTCCTCTTACTTTTAATTTGGGGCACTGCGCATGCGCCATGCAATGTACTGTGCAACCCTATATGAGTGGTGTGTTACTTAGTACTATTCTTATCAGTTTAATCCCTGTTACATCCCCTATCAGGGGACGTGTATCGAATAGATTTTAGGAACCGGGAGATGGAAAAAGAAGCTTGGCCGTTCCTCTTACTTCCAATTTGGGGCACTGCGCGTACGCCGTGCAATGTACTGTACCACCCGATATGAGGGGTGTGTTAAGTAGTACTATTCCTATCAGTTTAATCCCTGTTACGTCCCCTATCAGGGGATGTGTATCGAATAGATTTTAGACAAACGTATAGAGTTGTCAATAGTTGACACACTCATGACATAAATTTTATTTCTCTATGCGTCAATCTTGGTGTAGTGATGACTGTGCTCGTGCGCACGTTTAGAAGATTGCAGGCGATGGCGGTTTTTCAAAGCCTATGGTCGTGCTGAGGTAGTTCAGTGACAGTTAAGTGACCCATAAAACAATGATTCTGCAGTGTGGACCCATTGTTGGCCTTGTAGTCTTAAATGATTACCTTAGATGATCACAAAGAAAATTAATGTTTTTTCTATGAAAAATTATCCAGCCGATCGCTTTTGGTCTGTTCACAATGAACCAACGACCTTATCATCTGGGCTGTGCCAACATTGCCAACACACTAATACAGGTGATCGCTTCATTGTGATACGCAAACCCCTTCACCACGACAAGGTAAAGGTCACAAAGGGGAATTGACACATGTATGTGCCTTTTTTTTGTTTTGTTTTTGCAGCCACAGTGCCAGAGGCCAGAAAAATTAGGCATGTACAGATGCCTGAAAAATTAGGTTTATTGTTTTCCTGACGGAAAGTGTACTAAAACATTTGGGCCTTGAACCCTAGTTGGTGGCGGAGAAGTCACGCAAGTCATCCGGCATGCAGAGATTAAATACAGCAGCGTGGGGACCATTTTTAGCCCAAGGCATGTCATCAGGCCTTTTTTTAGTCAAATGAATCCTCCACTTTGGTATCCATGCCTCATTTATCTTAATAAAGGTGAGGTAATGTACACTTTTTTGACTTAGGCGACTTCTCTTGTCAGTGACAATACCTCCTGCTGCACTGAAGATCCTTTCTGACAGGACACTTGAAGTGGGGCATGCCAGAAGTTCTATCTCAAATTGGGATAGCTCAGGCCCCAGGTCAAGCCTGCACACCCAGTAGTCAAGGGGTTCATCGCTCCTCAGAGTGTCGACATCTGCAGTTAAGGCGAGGTAGTCTGCTACCTGTCGGTCGAGTCATTCTCTGAGGGTGGACCCCGAAGGGCTGTGGCGATGGGTAGGACTTAAAAAGCTCTGCATGTCCTCCATCAACAACACGTCTGTAAAGCGTCCTGTCCTTGCCGGCGTGGTCGTGGTAGGAGGAGGATTACTTTCACCTCTTCCCTTGTTTGATTCCCGTTGTGCTGTGACATCACCCTTATACGCTGTGTAAAGCATACTTTTTAACTTGTTTTGGAAGTGCTGCATCCTTTCCGACTTCCGTGAATTTGGTAACATTTTAGCCACTTTCTGCTTATACCGGGGGTCTAGTAGCGTTGACACTCAGTACAGGTCGTTCTCCTTTAGCCTTTTTATACGAGGGTCCCTCAAGAGGCATGACAACATGAAAGACCCCATTTGCACAAGGTTGGATGCCGAGCTACTCATGTCCCGTTCCTCGTCCTCACTGATGTCATTGAAGGTCTGTTCTTCCCCCAGCCACGTACAACACCACGGATAGGTGACAACAAGGAGCACCCTGGGATGCCTGCTGTGGTTGGTCTTCCTCCTTCTCAAAGCTACATTCCTCCTCTGACTCCTCAGACTCCTCTTCCAGCGTTGCTGCAGGTCCTGCAAGTGATGATGATAAGGCTGTTTCTGGTGGTGATGGTGACTACAACTCTTCCTCTTTCTCTTCACACGCATCTACGGCCTGATCCAGCACTCTTTGCAGGGCACGCTCCAGGAAGAAAACAAATGGGATGAGGTCTGTGATGGTGCCTTCAGTGCGGCTGACTAGGGTTGTCACCTCCTCAAAGGACGCATGAGCCTACAGGCATTGCGCATGAGCGTCCAGTAACGTGGCAAATAAATACCCAGCTCCGCAGAGGCTGTCCTAGCACACCGGTCATATAAATACTCGTTGACTGCTTTTTCTTGTTGGAGCAGGCGGTCGAACATTAGGAGTGTTGAATTCCAACGTGTCGGGCTGTCACAAATCAAGCTCCTCACTGGCATTTTGTTTTGCCGCTGAATATCGGAGAAGTGCGCCATGGCTGTGTAGGAACGCCTGAAATGGCCACACACCTTCCTGGCCTGCTTGAGGACGTCCTGTAAGCCTGGGTACTTACACACAAAGCGTTGTACAATCAGATTCAACACATATGCCATGCACAGCACATGTGTCAACTTGCCCAAATTCAATGCCGCAAACAGATGGCTTCCGTTGTCACACACAACTTTGCCAATCTCCAGTTGGTGCGGGGTCAGCCACTGATCCACCTGTGCAATCAGGGCGGACAGGAGTGCTGGTCCGGTGTGACTCTTTGCTTTCAGGCAAGTCAACCCCAAGACGGTGTGACACTGTCGTATCCGGGATGTGGAATAGCCCCTGAGGATCCGGGGGTGGTGGTGGTGCAGTTGATGATGTTGAGCAAGACGCAACAGCAGAAGAGGACTCAGCCGAGGAGGTTAGCGAAGAGGGTGGAGTAGGAGGAGTAGAGGAGGTGACAGCAGGCCTGGCGTGCTGTCTGGCTGACCCCGGGTGCCTATACATGCTGTCTGACTGTGCCACTAGCTCCTTGCGACGACCTCCCCTTGCTTCCAACTCGTCTCCTTCTCTTCTCTGTCTCCCCATTTGAACTTTCCCCCTGTTCTTCTTTCTCTTCGAGCAGGCACTCACAAGACATCTTCGGACACATCGTTATAATCAACCGCTTCACTTGTATCTGACAACTCAGCAAAGGAAGCAGCAGCGGGTACAATATCATCATCATCACACCGTATGTCCATGTGTGTAATGCTGCCTGACTGAGGCATATTCCTTGTTATCTACATCCTCTGGCAATAATGGTTGCGTATCACTCATTTCTTCCAACTGATGTGTAAATAAATCCTCTGACAGTTCAAATTAAGTGGCTGTGGTGCTAGTGTTGGTGGTGGCGACGGGCGGGTAGTGGTAACTTGAGAGGTGCACGAAGCTGAGCTGGAGGAGGATGGTGCGTCAAGGTTCCGAGCGGAAGCTGTAGAAGATTGAGTGTCCTGTGTAAGCCAGTCAACTATGTCCTCAGAATTTTTCGAGTTCAGGGTATGTGGCCTCTGAACACTGGGCATTATTCTAGGGCCAAAGGAAAACACAGCACCATGACAGCCCCTGTGGGGTGGCCTGCCTCTGCCTGTAATTTTTATTTTAATTAGTGGTAATATGCGTGCAAGGTACTGTGCCACCTGGTATGAGTGGTGGGCACTGGCAGTGGGCACAGTACAGTCAGTGGTAGTGGGCCTGACACACAGTGGCAGGCAACTAACCTTAGATTAAAGGGTAAAAATTAAATGCCTTATTTATCGGCAAGCTACTGTGCCACCTGGTTTGAGTGGTGGGCACTGGCAGTGGGCACACTACAGTCAGTGGAAGTGGGCCTGATACACACTGGCAGGCAACTACCCTTAGATTAAAGGGTAATAATTAAGTGCCTTATTTATCGGCAAGCTACTGTGCCACCCAGTATGAGTGGTGGGCACTGGCAGTGGGCACACTACAGTCAGTGGAAGTGGGCCTGACGCACACTGGCAGGCAACTTACCTTAGATTAACAGAATACGAACAGTCGGCACTCCTCTCTTGCTGGCGGCGTGGTGCTCGCGTCCATGGTAGGGTAACCCGCATAAATCACCGATGAAAAGACCGACACTTCACTTACTTGCAGGAAGTTGTAGTTTTATTCAAGCATCAGAGGATTAAGATCCAAAGCGACACGTGTTTCGGTTTGAACCGAGCCTTTCTCAAGCATGCTTGAGAAAGGCTTGGGTTCGAGTCGAAACACGTGTCGCTTTGTGTCTTAATCCTCTGATGCTTGAATAAAACTACAACTTCCTGTAAGTAAGTGAAGTGCCGGTATTTTCTTCGATAACCTTGGATTAAAGGGTAAAAATTAAATGCCTTATTTATCAGCAAGCTACTGTGCCACCCGGTATGAGTGGTGGGCACTGGCAGTGGACACACTACAGTCAGTGGAATTGGGCCTGACACACACTGGCAGCAGGCAGACAACTGAAATTAGATTAAAGTGTAAAAATGAAATGCCTTTTTTTATGCAAAGTCCTGTGCCACATGGTATGAGTGGTGGGCACTGGCAGTGGGCACACTACAGTCAGTGGAAGTGGGCCTGACACACACTGGCAGCAGGCAGGCAACTGAAATTAGATTAAAGTGTAAAAATGAAATGCTTTTTTATTATGCAAAGTCCTGTGCCACACGTTATAAGTGTTGGGCACTGGCAGTGGGCACACTACAGTCTGTGGGCCTCCAGCCTCTCACACACGGACAGGCCAGGCAAATGCAATATCTATATGGAGAAAAAATAAATAAAAGCAGACTAATGTAGCAGCCCTAAAATGGGCTTTTTGGGGTGCTGTGACGCTGTCCCTACAGCAGATGAGTCTGTAGACACAGAACACTGGCTTAGCTAACGCTTCCCCTGTGAATTCATCAGCACAGCAGCTGCAGCTTCACTCTCCCTGCTCTCACTAACACACTGCAGCTTCAGACTGAATCTAAAATGGCTGCCGTTTTTATAGGAGATGGGAGGGTGTGGGAGGGAGGATGCTGATTGGCTGGAATTTGAGAAGGTCGCAATGCTGAATGAATTCCCAGGGGGCGCTACTCCATCTGAGACAAGTCAGCAGGAGTCAAAGGTGGATGGTGGCTGGGGTGAAGAAGGAGCAAAAAGACCAGGTTTTGAGGGTGACTTTAAACTTTTTGGGGATCCTGTGTGTTGTCCGTGCCTGGGGGGGGGGGGGGATGAGACCGAGGACAACATTCTCCTGGGCGATGAGCAGGAGCCAGGGAGCTGAACCGCTTCCAATTTAGTGCAAATGGGGGCCTTCATTCTCCAGTGTTTAAAAAGGGACCCACGTATAAAAAGCATAAAGGGCAAAGACCAGTACTGGGTGGTGACATAATTACACCCCCGGTACAAACACAAAAAGACGGACATGTTACCGGCATCACAGAGGGCTGGCAGAATACAGCATTTCCAGGCCTTGCGAGAGATGCTGCATTCTGCTGTTGCGGGCGCTGGCTGAGGAATTTCCACCCACAGCGACACAGGTGCGGGTACCAATCCTACTGCACCTGCAAGAAAAGGGCGGTTTGAAGATGTGTTAGGTCACTTCGGATATGAGATCATTCTTGCAGCCAACCCATCGACAGCGACCCTCTGGATCCAGCCTCAGGGAACGCCTAGACTGACAGGTGTCCGACTACATCGGGTTAACGGCCGATGTGGACGCTCTGAGAAGTGAGAAACCCCTGGACTACTGGGTGTGCAGGCTTGACCTGTGACCACAGCTGGCACAATTTGCCATGGAACTCTTGGCTTGCCCCTCGTCGAGTGTCCTGTCGGAAAGGACGTTCAGCGCAGTAGGGGGGGATCGTGAACGATAAGCGCACTTGCCTAGCTCACGACAGTGCGGACTACCTCAAATTTCGAAAAATGAATGAGGCATGGATCTCGGAGGAATTTAACACCTGTGACGACCACTTGTAATTGTACTGGCCTACAGTAACATTTTTATCCGGTGACCGCCTAATGTACCTCCTGCCACATAATCACAAGTTCTTTTCTGTCAGATGAATGCCTAATTTTTGGGGCCTGTACTAGCCTACTGTAAAATTATTAGCCGTGACTGCCTAAAGTACTTCCAGCCACATAATCACAAGTTATTTTCTGTCAGGTGAATGCCTAATTTTTGGGGCCTGTACTCCCATGGCCTAAAATATAAATTTTCTAGGCTCCAGCAGGGCACATTTTTGAGAGTTTCCCTTTAAGACGCATAAAAATGTTCCCTGATTAAAATACATATTTTTTGTGGGAATTTTTGCCATTGATCTCCCTCTGGTATGTCACTGTCCATGTTGTGGGACTATATGTGCACTTCTAATAAGTATTCGTAAGGTTCGTCTGCCATTAACTCAATGGGGCCCGCCGCAAACGCCCGGTTTGCAAACATTTCATTGCGAATGCACATTTGTGTTCGCAAAAAGTCCCGGCTGATGTTCATCCATCAATAGTGATATGCCTTAATGTGCCAACAGGCCTTACCTGAATTTCTGAAGAGTATGGTTCAGTCTAAACCAGAACAAGACTACTTCCTTATCGATGACTATGAAATGTTCATGCCTTGGGTTCATTGGTTACCTTGAAGTACTTTCTCTGGCACCCCCTAATGAACTCAATTGGGCTCTGCTGCCATACCAAGTACAGCCACTATCAAATGGACACAGCTGTGCTTGGTGAGCCGAGAGAAGGCAAGAAAATTGAAATGCCCCCCGTGCCAAATTCTCAATCCAACCCCTCCCACAGCCCTACTGAGATATTTGGGTGGACATTGTATACTAGGCTATGAAACATCCAACATCCTTCCCCTCCTGGAGCCCCGTCTTCCTGCTGCAACCCTCAGTACTCTGCCCACTGTGCCCCCCAATGTCCAATCCAGTTCAACCTGTTATCCTGCAAGTTTATCCAGAGGAAGACAAAAAAAACTGTCAGGTAGAAGCCAATTTTTCTCACAAAAAATTCCTGCCCGACTCCAATCAGGCAATCAGAATAACACCCTGGATCAACAACCCATCTCTAGTAACTATAACCTGTATATATATATATATATATATATATATATCTATATCTATATTATTACACTCCAGAAATACATCCAGGCCCCTCTTGAACTCCTTTAGTAAACTTACCATCACCACCTCCTCAGGCAGAGAGTTCCATAGTCGCCCCCCCCCCATAGTAATAGTGCTCCCAAACTGCCCTAAGTAGTAATAGTGCCCCTACAGTACCCCCAATAGCAACCCCATAAGAAATGCCCTCCATATTGTGCTCAATAATAATGCCCCCACAGCAGCCCTAATCATGTCCCCATAGGGCCCCTAGTAGAAATAAGGCCCCCTATAGTGCCCCCAGCAGTAACAAGGCCCCCCATAGAGCCCCCAGTAGTAATAAGGCCCCTCTATGAGACATCCAAAGAGCCCACAATAGTAACAAAGCTCTCTAGAGTGTCTCCAGTAGTTATAATGCCCCCTGTAGTAGCCCCAGTATTTATCAAGCCCCACTGCAGGGCCCTCTGTAGTTATAATGACCCTCTGTAGTGCCCCTGTATTATAATACCTCCTATGTAATATACGGCAATGTAATATATTGACGATAAAAATTAGCGATTAGAATATTCGCGATCAACACTAAGGGGTAGGCAATGTTTCTATTGGTTGCTTGGTATGTTTCTAAGTGCCGATATTCGCAATGAATTCACTATTAAAATATTCGCGATCAACACTATTCTCAAATAGGAATATATAGCACTATATTCTGAATATTCGCGAATTCTCAAAGTGGCCATATTTACGATTAAAATTCGCGATTCAGATATTCGCGTTCAACACTAGAGGTAACATCCATGATGACCAAGTTATTCTATGCTGACATTGTATTGCACTCATCATGACCAGTTATATAGATTTGCCATAGGTTTTATAGATAGACCAACTGAATTTTTTTTTTTATTAATTCCATGTTGTGCATAGTTAATTGTGTGCTGAATAATATAGAGTCCATATTGTCCAAGTGTTACTTTTAAGTCTTTGGTGACCCACTAGTTAAAGATGAGTGAACTAATTTGATTTGTAACGAATTTCACAAAAATTCTGCAAAGTTTTGTCAATTTGCTTTGAATGAATCATGCAAAACAGTGTTTGCACAATTTTACTGCGAAAATTAGCGGGAAATAGGACAGGGAGGGAGGCTTTGTCATCCGAATCAGAATGTGGGTGATTGTAGTAAGGCAAACAGCTGTAGCAGCACCAGGCGTCCTAAGAATAAGCAACAAAACCCCTTGTGCTATGAAAGATACTCCAGATAGTCCTCCTTTTGATGACTTGTGTGAGTGCCACAAGCCTAGGAGGAGCAGAGTGGAGGATGAGAGTGGTAGTGACTGTGAAAGAAGGCCACATCGTTGTTCCTTATTGCACACTGATGTTGGGGCTCCTGCCAGATGGTAATTGGGGTGTCCTTGATGTTGTAGGTTTGGTGAGGGTTCAAGGCAGGAGGTGTAGGGTGCAATGGCCGGCATTTGGTGTAGGAGTCAGTAATAAGGCCAGAGGTAGAAAACAAGCGCCTCTCTTTACTAAAGTGCAGAAAGGAAGTTGTAGTACAACACAATTCCAACAATTCACAGTGCAAATCTCCTCCGATACCAATGTATGGATATAGCCAAGGATGGGAATGTAGTATTCTTTTCTCTTCCAAAGTCTCTTTCTGCATAATCTATGGCTACCATTATTGCTCTTGCAAAGGTGGCTGTAATTTCCAACTAAGGGATACATGGCTTAAGCTACAACAGGCCAGGTCCAAGTGGGAACAGTGCCAACATTGTCCCTCTCACAGCAGTAACGTCTATCAACTTTGATTAGCAAATGCCTTACTGTCTGATTCCAGTGCTCGGCCATGCAAATTCTCGACCTTCTTAGCTCTTTCCTTTTTTTTCTCTCTCTCTTTTTTGAGAACTGGAGAAATGTTGAGGTGTTTCACTCAGTAGATAGTACATTCTCTAGAGCAGGTGATTCTTACATGTTTGTTCCAGTTCCTACTTTCTAGACAAAACTGAGCTAGCGGCACAGTACCCACACTCTAATCTCCTTCAGGGGTAGATTCAGGGTAATTAACCCCTTCTCATCCATGCAAAAGCTATGCTGGTTGAAACAATACATTACAAGGTATGACCATGTAAAACAGCATTAAATAACATTGCATAATATTATATAACAAGAACAATTTGCAAGTACCCTATGTCAGTGTTTGGACTACCATGAGGAGGAGGTGCAGGCCGAGACAGGGGACCTGATGCATTGCTGTGTTGGTGGTAGTGGTAGTAGTAGTGACACTTATAGCCATGGTGGTGGTGGTAGGGGCAGTGGTAGCGCCATGGTGACAGTGGGGGAAAAATACAATGAAATTAATTGGGAGGGAGGCCAGGAGGCCATGTTGACATATCACAGTCTGATAATAGTGGTGATGACTGTGTGTTGGACAGGACCTATTGGTTGCTTGGTATGTTGCTAAGTGCCGATATTCGCGATAAATTCGCTATTAGAATATTCGCGATCAACACTATTCTCGAATAGGAATATATAGCACTATATTCTGAATATTCATGAATTCTCGAAGTGGCCATATTCACGATTAAAATTCGCGATTCAGATATTCGCGTTCAACACTAGAGGTAACATCCGAGGAGGATGGTGGTGGCTGTGGCGTCAATGACAAGCGCTACGCTACTCCTCCTTGTGTCCCATCCCATTACTCTCTCCCTAGCTGCGGCGCTTCTGGTTGCCAATATCCTCTGGCGGCTGCGGTCTGCATGTCTGCTCTGTTAGCCAACTGGCCTGCTTTCTTAGAATGTGCTCGCTCTCAGCCTCTTAAAGGGCCCGCATGAGCATCCAACTTCTTCCTGAGCCAATGGCTGGCACACTGTGGCTATTTAAGGCACCCTTAGGGTGATCTTTGGGTTTAGTCTGAGCTTTAGGTTTTCCTAGTTTCTAGTAGCCAGCAAAGGTGTTATATTCTGTCTGACTACCTGTGTACCAAACTGCTTTTAAAAATGAAATCCAGCACAGCGTTCAATTTAAAAAATACTTAAAAGCTCAATTCCATTTTCAAATGCTATCTCCGCAGCTGGAACAGCCTTTCATCCGAGCACCATCTGGAGTCCCTGTTTGTGACGACTAAGGTGTTGGTGTGGTGAGTAGTGATGAGCGGCAGGTGCCATATTCGATTTCGACGAAATTCGCGAATATTCGAATGAATATTCGTTTCATATTCGTCGAAATCGAATATTCGTCATTTTTTCTAGTTATCGCGATTAACATGCGATTTAAATAATCGCATATTGCGATTTGTACTTAAGGCTACTTTCCTATTGGTTTCATATCTAGAATTAGCGAGGATGACAAATATGACGAATGTATTCGTCTATTCCTCAAAACGAAGATAACGAAGTATTCTACATCTTCGTTTTAGCTACCTATTCGTCAACTTCGCTAATTCTAGCAATCAAATAGGAAGGTTGACTATAGAGACAGCTGTGTTAAATTCGCTATGCGATTTTTTTTTTTTTTTTAATAAATAGAATACTGTGGGGAGTTAGCTCTGGTCTCGAGGATCGTTTACAAAAACTTCCTTCCGGACAACGGATTTCACGTCCAAACAGTGCGTTTATTATAGCAGAAACAACACAACAGGTGCAAAACAATAAACACTGGCCCGGCTAGGCTCTAACTAAACATATTAGTTGGGTCCCTCACTCACCTAGTGGGTACAGTTCACACCCTGTGAACTGCTGCGGCTTTCTCCAGCCCAATGTCCCACAGCCTCCTGGCTGTTCAGAGCACTGTTCACACACAGCCTCAGATCAGTGTCCGTTGGGGAATTCAGGCTCACCAGACCTCCTGACTGTGGCCCTGCGACCCTTCCAGGCGTCGCTGTGTCCCCAATTCCGGGCTGTCGCTTAGCCCCGTGGCCCCTCAGCCAACTCAGCCGAGACCACTCACACAGAGCCTCTGTCTCCAAAGCTCTCTCCAGAGTGGGGCCCCACCCATGTCCAACAAGAGGATTAAATATCCTCCCTGGACATGGGCATTGTCCAAAATCCTGGACTGGAGCATGGGGAACAGGCACCCACCCAGCACATTGCCTGTTCCCAGTAAAAGCCCGCCCTGGAACTGGCTGAGCCAGCTATACTAACACTAGTACTTGGGCTTTCACTCCCCCAAGGCCAGGCACCTTGGTGACACGCTCTCTCTGACGGCCTTCCTGGGGTTTCACTGCACACCCCAGTGTTCACCTTGCCACATATCCCCCTCTGTTCACACCTGTGGAGGTGAACACATGTACCGCCTGGTCGCTCGTGATAGGGCACCCGCATTATCTTGCCATCTTTAAGCTCAAGGGTCCCCTGGAAGATGTGGCCAGCACCACAGGCTTCCCCTTATTCTGCCACAACCACGCCAGCAGAACCCAGTTCGTCATAAACACGAAGCTTACTAACCTACCAGTCATCTTGTCCCATACTAGAGACACCTGGTCGCTACTAGCAACTACCACAGTTTTAGCGGACCTTGACCTGTCAGCCTCTTTTTTGTCTCTTTGTTTTATCAACAGATAGCATCTTTCTTTTTCCTTTACTCCCCCCAGGGGTTATGTCAGGTTTGGCTTCAGTTTCAGAATCTTCTGCTTCTTCAGTGGTACTCCCCACTTCAGCAGACTCTTTTCCAGTCTTTTCTTTGGAGTCTCCATTCACTTTATTAGCCGTCTTATGCTTCACAGACATGGCATCATATGCTTTCCTTCTTAACTCCTCCTCCTCTTTCTCATCAAGGTTGGAGGCACCGGGGACATCAGGACCTTCGCCAGACTCGTCGTCTTCTGGCAATCCCTGCAGAGGTTCACCCGGGACATGGTTCTCCTTTCGGGCAGGATTCAGGGGAGCCAGCCCATCGGAGTAGACAGGACCCTCATACTGGTTGTCGGTCCCCTCGTATTTCTTCCCCAGCAGACTGCTGGCTTTCTGGCAGGCATTGACAGCAGAGGGAATGTCTTTCATGACCAGGTCCTGGCCACACACTGCCACGAGTCTCTGGGTTTCTGCATCCACCTCAGCACCACCATCTGGTTCAGCAGATACATCTTCCATCTTCTCTGCCTCGGCTGGCACCACAGCGCAACCACCTCCAGACCCATTCTTAACGGGTTCTGACTTCTTGGCATCTTTCAGAGGATCTTCCTCTTCAGGCATCTCATTTTCTTCCACCTGCTGCGCAGGAGCACGCTTAGGCTTCTCCAACTCATAGACTTCATCTTTTGAGCTCCTGAGATCTTCCATCTCTGCTCTGAGTTGCTTGTTCAGCCTCTCCAATTCATCTTGCTCCTTAAGCACTTTTCCAAGGGCTCTAGTCAAGGAGAGGGCCTTGGTCTTCTTCTTAATTTTTCGCACTAGCTTGTTAGCAGCGCCCCGCTCTTGGGCCTTCTGGTCCAGCTGCTCTTCACTCTGTTCTGGTGTAACAGCAGTTGTAGGAGTACCACCATTCTTTCTTAGACACTCTGTGGGATTTCCACCCAGGGACTCTTCAAGCCCATTGTTGAGGTCTACTATAGACTTTTGTGTCTTTCTGGAGTCTTTTCCCCTCCCCAGGACACCAGGAGGTAGACCCTTCAGTTCACTCATCTTTTCTGGGGTCTCCTCGTTTGACCCTTCTGCAGCCTTCTTCGGTGACCCTGTGACGACAGCTTGTCCCTTCTCTATCATATCTAGGGACCGTGTGGCGAGAGGGAGGGCAGCCTCCTGTTTGCCGCTGTACTGTCCTGTCAGGTCATCTAAGACTGCCTGGACATGAGCTTCAGACACTAGGCTGACGTCACCCGACTGTACTCTCGTCACATCAGGTATAACTATCGTCTGGTTGCTACCAGTAACCACGTCAGTTTGGCAAGACCTCAACATGGCAGCCTCTCTCTCAGAGTTGCTGTCGGTCATAGCACCTGCTTCATATATACTGCTCATGTCATTCTCATTTCCGTCCTCTAGGGGCACCGATGAGTTAATCCCCACCTGGGACATTTTATTAACCATAGAAACCTGTGGAGACTGCATATCCACTTCTAGTACGTGTGGTACACCCTCTAGGACCGCCCCATGTACTTGCACATTTTTCACAGTGGGTTCCCTCAGTTGTGAGCTCTCAATATCAATTAGCATTTTTATACCATCCACATTTTTACCAACAGGGGAGCTTTTTCCCCAATCACAGCCTGCAAAGGAAAAGGACTGTCATCATCCTCATCACTTCTTGCACATAGACCCACATTATCATTATACATTTCATCAAACTCTGCACCTTCACTTGGCACCGTGTCGGCACCATTGTTTCCAATGGTCATTTCACTTACACCTTCATTTAAAGGGACAGGTACAGGTTCTGTAGGAGCTTCATTACTTCCTACAGAAGTGTCTCCATTGCCCCACATTACATCACGCATGAGCCTATTTCCAACATCAAGTCCATCAGTCTCTGTTCCCACCATGGTCTCACCCTCCGTGCGGACCACTGGATAGTCCACAGGATTCACATAATTGTCCCGGACAAACATCATTCTACCTCTTACCCAGGCTAGCATGGGATCTCTGATTTTCACCATCCCAAATCTAGCCTTGGTCACGGGCACTTTAAACAACATCTTGAGCTTCTCCCCTGCAGATTCCTGCGAGAGAGCAACCGCAACAGGCTTACCAGCCTGTTCAGACACAGCATTTTTCCCATAGTCACTCATTTTTGAGACATCTTCACGCCGCAGCGCTTTATCACTGACCAGCCCGGCAGGTAGCAACTGCCGCCGGCTCATTGTCACAGGGTCTGCCACAAAATTATCAATAGGAACAGTCTTACCGATTGTCGTCACTGACTCGGCACTCCCGGAAGATAAGGGTAGTCCAGGAATATCTCCAGCACGGTCATCACCCTTCTCCTCAATGCAGTAGTTGCCACGGGAGACGCCTTGGACTTGTCTCCTGTCTTTTTCTGGACGGACATTCCAGCCGCACCCTTTAGGATTCTGTGCACAGTCGCAGGGAAAATAGGCACTCCTGAGAAACGCACCGCTCTCCACCTCTTTGTCTTCCCGACGGTTGCCCTTGGCAACGGCACATATTACCTCGAACAGTCCACTCAGAGCCGCCTCTCCAAGTGCCGCACTCGGCTTTCTCACCAACCGATCAGTCTCCAGCACCAGCTGCTCCATTACACCCTCAGTGGCCTTGGTTTTCCGCCAAACCGGGCCACTTCTCACATATGGCATCACCTTTGGCATAAGCAGCTTCCGCCACACCTGACTATCTTTCACCCAGGACGCCATTTTGAGCAAAAAAATTTCCACAGGTCAGTTTTTTTTCCTTTTTCCCTCTTTTGTGCTTCTGGCCCTTTAAACCTTCGCACCGCTTGCACCACAGGGAAAAAACAGTCCAGACAGCAGTTCTTTTGCAACCCAGCAAAGTGTCCAGGACCACACGAGCAGCACCTGCTCCACCGAACAAACAGGCTTCCGGCCCTAAGCTCCAATACAGCAATCGCACAGTTTTTTCCTCTGTCCTGTCGTTGCGCCCAGCAACACTTTACCTTTATCCAGCAGGGACGACTTGCCCGCATCCTCCACCAAATGTGGGGAGTTAGCTCTGGTCTCGAGGATCGTTTACAAAAACTTCCTTCCGGACAACGGATTTCACGTCCAAACAGTGCGTTTATTATAGCAGAAACAACACAACAGGTGCAAAACAATAAACACTGGCCCGGCTAGGCTCTAACTAAACATATTAGTTGGGTCCCTCACTCACCTAGTGGGTACAGTTCACACCCTGTGAACTGCTGCGGCTTTCTCCAGCCCAATGTCCCACAGCCTCCTGGCTGTTCAGAGCACTGTTCACACACAGCCTCAGATCAGTGTCCGTTGGGGAATTCAGGCTCACCAGACCTCCTGACTGTGGCCCTGCGACCCTTCCAGGCGTCGCTGTGTCCCCAATTCCGGGCTGTCGCTTAGCCCCGTGGCCCCTCAGCCAACTCAGCCGAGACCACTCACACAGAGCCTCTGTCTCCAAAGCTCTCTCCAGAGTGGGGCCCCACCCATGTCCAACAAGAGGATTAAATATCCTCCCTGGACATGGGCATTGTCCAAAATCCTGGACTGGAGCATGGGGAACAGGCACCCACCCAGCACATTGCCTGTTCCCAGTAAAAGCCCGCCCTGGAACTGGCTGAGCCAGCTATACTAACACTAGTACTTGGGCTTTCACTCCCCCAAGGCCAGGCACCTTGGTGACACGCTCTCTCTGACGGCCTTCCTGGGGTTTCACTGCACACCCCAGTGTTCACCTTGCCACAATACTTATAATAATTTTATCAAGTAATATAATTATTGTATTAAAAAAATAAAATAAAAAATCGCATAGCAAATTTAACACAGCTGTCTGGTAAGTCAACCTTCCTATTTGATTGCTAGAATTAGCGAATAGCGAAGTTGACGATGACGAGACGAATAGGTAGCTAAAACGAAGATGTAGAATACTTTGTTATCTTCGTTTTGAGGAATATGACGAATACATTCGTCATATTCGCTATTCGCTAATTCTACCAAGCCAACCATAACTTCTGTGCTCATGGAGCGTCCCCATCACCATGGGAACGTCTCCATATACTAAAATGTACTGTCGGATTTGAGGAATTACGTTGAAATCGCAATGCGATTAATTCAAGTTATATTAATCGCATTGCGATTTCAACTTAGAGCTGGGTTTATAATGGGTCAGCTTGCTAGAATTAACGAAGTTAACGAATATGGAATATAGCAGCAGTGCTAAGTTGAAATCGCAATGCGATTAATTTAACTTAAAGTATTCGCATTGCGATTTCAACTTAGCACTGCTAGTGCATAGCTATACTCCATATTCGTTAATTCTAGCCTATGTAAGATAGCAGTGCTAAGTTGTAATCGCAATGCGATTAATATAACTTGAATTAATCGCATTGCGATTTCAACGTAATTCCTCAAATCCGACAGTACATTTTAGTATATGGAGATTCTCCCATGGATGGGGACGCTCCACATGAGCACGGAAGTCGGCAGAAGCGGCAACGGGCACTGACTAGAGCAGCCAGGAAGCCAGGAATCCTCAGGACAGGTAAGAACTACTTTTGGGAAGTAGGAAAGAAAAAAATATAACTAAAAAAAAAAAAAAACGAATATTCGAAATAGCGAATTTATAGCGCTATATTCGAAATATTCGCGAATTAGCGAAGTGCCGATATTCGCTAAAAAAATTCGCTTTTCGAATATTCGCGCTCAACACTAGTGGTGAGCTGACCAGCATTTCATCTCTCCTTTTTGTACCAAGCTGCTGCCTGACTACTGACTCTGACTTCTAGTTGCCCGTTTCTGGATCACAAATATTGCCTGACCAACTACACCAGGACTATTCCAGGATGTAGTGGCCTAGTTGGAAACCTGCAATAAAGTCCACATCCTTGTATAGGGGTTAAAGGAAGAATACCAGGGAACCTCCAGATAATACTTTAGGTTTAGCCCAAGGCCAAACTGGATAGTTGGCAGAGTAGGTCCACTCCCACTGTGCGTAACACCCCCCCTAAACACCTGAGAATCTCCGGTTTTGTCCGTGCATTGTGAGGTCCTACAATGTAATGCTGCTGCTCCCAAAGAACAGAGAATTTTTGTGTGCTTGTTTTTTCTGATAGTGGTGTATGCATCTGCCTACAATAAAGGACAATATTTAGAAATTTTAGGTTTTTAATTTTAAAAATCATAACAAATGCGATGACACAATGTTTGTTAACTGTTTGCCAGCTCTGTCAATCATGTGTTTACCCATAGATATATATAAAAAAATAAAAAGCTGTGGCCATCATCTTGAAATTTGTGCACCATATCTGTAAAAGGTGATTTTAAACATGAAAACTTTGTCCATGTACTGAATTTCTAAATCTGACATTTCTATTTAAATTTTATGGTAGATTCATGATATGAAGCTTACTATTTTCTTGAAATTTAAAACATTTTGTTGGACACTTGAAGACAATATTTCTTGAAAGATTCTGAACCAGAATTAGATCACCTATTGTGAAGCTTTTAGTATATTCGTTGGGAGGATATAACACCTGCAATTCGTTCCTTGTATGTAACGCGATCTAATAGCAGGTGTGTGATGTAACATAGTAATTTTAACCTGGTCCTATGTGGGTCACGGTTGCATGCAGGTATAATTAGAGCAATGAATGCTTAATTAACTACCTTATGTAATATAGGAACAAAACTTCTAAGGAGGTCATCATCTTAAAGAGAACAACATAGAAGTGTCAGCTCTGTGCTAACTTACTCAGGGTGCTTTTACATGGAAGCAGTAGCAGGCATGGTTAGTGCTGGCGATGTAGCACCATGGTTTATGGTTGCAGCTTGTGAGTCCAGATGTGGTTTGGAAATTAGGTGTACATCCTCCTGGTAATCTGACTAAGACCAGTTCCTGGATTAACCCCTCATCTGCTCTTTGGGCTTTATCTGTCTCTTCTGGTTCTGGCCCTGCTTGTCGACCACTCTTTGCACCCCAGTCATTCTGCTATATCTGCTTCTGGTGAACAAGCACCAGGTTTCTGCAGACATAAACTGGGTCCCCAGCATACTTTGGCATGTGTTAGCAGTTTCTAAGTTTGCTGGTTTTGGTTCCAGACAGAGACCATAGTATTTTCTGACATATCCTATAATCTTGACTCCTTATATTTTGAAGCTGCAAAGTATGAAATTTTGATAACCCACTTTCTGTCTTGAGATGATTGCAGAGCTCTTAAGATTGAACCTCTGGGGACCATATCACCAATATTGGTGCCTTGTAGCTGGCTGTACAGCCACATTTCCACCTTACCAAAATGAGTACGGGTCAGCGTTGTCCATATACCTAACAAGTAAACTCATTTGGTCCTAAAAGGAGACTGTTGGAGATTCTCAGCAGGCTTTCTCGTTCTGTTATATTTTACTATATGATGTGGCGTTTCAGAGAGAACATACACTACCATAAAAAGGAAAAACATAATGTGATTGAGATGACATTGGCAAAGTATAATCTGATAGTAGTGTTTAGTCAATGATCACACAACAAAAGTAGTACAGTAAGAACACCCCTTTTTGGGGGTTCTGCAGCAGGCTGCCACTGAGGCATAGTCACAAACATGCTGAATAGCCTCTTGTGGTATATCATTCCAAGCTCTTTCAACTTGGACCCTTAGTTCAGGCAAGGTGGTTGTTGGCTGCTGTGCATGAGAGATCTGTCACACCATCCAATCCAAGAGTCTAAGACATTCTTGATGTGGAATAAATATGGCAATCGAGCTGACGAGGGCAGCTACTGGTCCACGTTTCCTTTACAAATACCAGATGGCAATGGCTCTCCTATCTATCTACATTATCTATCTATCTTCTATCTATCTATCTATCTATCTATCTATCTATCTATCTATCTATCTATCTATCTAATATCTAATATCTATCTATCTATCTATCTATCTATCTTAGGTTTCCCTCCATTTTCTCTCAGCACATGGTGCACTATGTACTATGCTCTGCACCCATGTTTATACATATTTTTCTTGTTCTGCTATCTCACTGTTATGATTTCGTTTTCCACAATTAAACTTTGAATTTATTTCAGTTGATAGGAATGTAAATACAGATCCCTTCTCTGCATCTTCCTGATGAAATTCAAAGATGATACAAGTGCTCACCAATGTCAGCTCATCAGTATAAACTCCTTCGATTTATGTTTGGGAGGCGCCCAATTATTTATTATTCTTCTCTCCACTCTCTCCTCATCCCCATCTCAGCGATTAAAGTCCTTATTTAAGTGAAATTAAAAATAAACCTCCAGCTAGTTTTTTTCCCCTTTCTTGACAACATAATTAGATTGGAAATAATAATTATTCTTTTTAAAGGCAATTTATCAGATTCCTTTTATATTTGATTTCTTATTTAACTCATCAAACTGAAAAAGGCGCTGCAGTGGGTTTTGCATGCTGCGTTGACTCACAGCACAGATGTCCTGGCTCAAAACTATTTTAGAATATTCATTGTTAGCCTACATGCACACAAACGTTTGTGTTTTGCGGTCCGCAAATTTCGGATCTGCCAAAAAAAGGATGACATCCATATGGGATCCTTTTTTTATGCACATCCTTCATTGTCCGCAAAACGGACAAGAATAGGACATGTTCTATTTTTTTTTGCGAGGCCACGGAACAGAACATCGGATGCGGACAGCACACGGAGTGCTGCCCGCATCTTTTGCGGCCCTATTAAAGTGATCGGGTCTGTACCCGAGCTGTAAAAAATGCTGCTCGGATGCAGAACCAAACAAGGTTCGTATGCATGTAGGCTTAGGTTAATGAAAATGCTGATCACATATAATTGTCAATTAAAGGGACAGTTTAGATGTCTCAGGCAGCCATGTGGCTTTAAAGGGATTCTGTCACCTGGAAAATCAATATTAAGCCAAACATAGGTTCTTATAGCTCTTCATACCTTCTTTCCATAGGCGTTCTTTACACTTGGATCCAGCTTTGTACCTTTATGAAAATCCTCTTTTATCTTTATGCTAACGACCCCTGAAGGTGCCCAGAAGGGCATTATTTTCATTCAAAAAGTGCCCAGAAACGCCTTCCATCCAGTGCCCAGGCCCGCCCCTCTCTCTGCTCATACCATATGTCTCTGGCATTGCGACTGCCGTCAAGCTCCGCCCCCACTGGCTACGTCACTAGTAGCCGATAACCCCGCCCACTCCTTCCCCCCAGCTTCACTAACATCCACCGACCTGGCTCCTGTGCTCTTCCTGTTTAACTGAGCGCATGCCCAGTGAAACACTTGAGGCTGATGCGCTCAGTTAAACAGGAAGAGCGCAGGAGCCGGCTCGGTGGATGTTAGTGAAGCTGGAGGGAAGGAGTGGGTGGGGTTATTGGCTACCAGTGACGTAGCCAGTGGGGGCGGAGCTTGACGGCAGTCGCAATGCCAGGGACATATGGTATGAGCAGAGAGAGGGGCGGGCCTGGGCTCTGTTGGGGGGAGGCGGGCCTGGGCCCTGGATGGAAGGCGTTCCTGGGCACTTTTTGAATGAAAATAACGCCCCTCTGGGCACCTTCAGGTGTCATTAGCATAAAGATAAAAGAGGATTTTCATGAAGGTAGAAAGCCAGGTCCAGGTGTAAAGAACACCTATGGAAAGAAGGTATGAAGAGCTATAAGAACCTATGTTTGGCTTAATATTGATTTTCCAGGTGACAGAATCCCTTTAAGGATGTTATGGCGTTTCAAAAATTAAAATGCTTCTGTTTTAATCTTTTCTCGGTGGGATACAATTGCCAACCAGTCTTTGCAGCATCACCATTTTCATGAGACATGGAGGTCCCTGAGGTAAGCTGGGTTTACATTACCCATAAATATGATGATAGCCAGTGTCATAACTAAAAAATCTATGGCTCTATAGCAAGTATTTAAAAAGGCCTCCTATGGTAAATTTTGCTATAGGCCTTTTTTCTATCTTCTATCTAATATGTATCTATAAATTTATTAATTTAAATCATAGATAGATAGCTATAAGATAGATAGATAAATAGACAGATAGATCGAGCCAGGAAAGGTGGATGATAGAGGTCTCCTAGGTTGCAATATAGTGAATATTAGAAATGTAAACTGTGCTCTTGCATGAAATCTTTTTAACCCCATCTTAAAATCCACCATACATGTATGGCAGATGTGGGATCTTTAAATATAGCGCCTGCTGAGGAGCTGACGGGTAACTGCTATGTTGGATGCAAAACATCCTGCACAATTTGATAACTGAATATGCGGATATGAATGACTACATTTATAACAGAAAATCACGGAAAATAATGCACTAAATGCAAACATTATATATAGACTAAGCCCTCACCCTGATACAATAAAATCTGAGACTCTCAGCCAATATATTTTGATCAAAATACATCTGTGCCTGCCTACCAGCGCCAAGGTGGTCTCAGTCAGGCAGGACCAACTCAAATGTATCGATGCTGTTTCTACACGATTCTCTACATGAACAGCAAAAAACAAAATAAAACAGATTTTTTTATAGTTCATACGTGTTATAGGCTTTTCCCCAAAAACTTCAGCACCAGAGGCATAAATTTTGCCTCAAACGCTGCAAAAACTGTTCTAGTTTAGTTGCCATACCAGTTTCATTAATTGCACTGACCTTTTAAATGTCTGGTTTTAGCTATGTTGTTATGTCTGGAAACTTGTTTTTGTCAGGAAAACCTGTTGTGTCATTACCATTGAGTATCATTGAAGCTTTAATGTAAGTCTATACCAGATGGGAGCTGAAACAACGTATCTGTTTGTGCTGAGTTTCTCCACTCCACCCCTCCCACTAGAAGGTTCTAGTCTAAAAACGGTATATAAGGAGAGCAGTCAGAGCCCCTAGTGTGCTGCAGTTAGGGAACAGTGCTGGTAAGATACGTTGACTTGTCACAGACCCTAGATCACCAGCCTTGGACCAGCCTTCTGAAGAGAAAGAGGGACAACTAGCTCAGGCCTTTCCTCAGCATCAAACCCTTCTTCTGCCAGGGAGGAAACTGGAGAAGCCAGCCCAATGCCTTGCCTGTATTGTTTTGTACCTGAATTCCTCCAGTAAAGAAACCACCCTGGTTTACTGCAGACCCTGACTCTCTGGACTTATTTCCCATTCCACCATGCCTTACCATCCCCTTCGGAGAGCAGCAACACGTGGTGACACTTTGACGGTGTCCGGGAGACCCAGCGTAGCATTGGGGCCACCCCAAACCCGGCCACTGCAGTAGTAACAGTAGTATCCATGGTGACAGTGGCACATGGGGCAAATACAGAGAAGGTAATTGGTAGGGGGGAAAAATAGCCCACAATGATAGTCTAATAAAAATGTCAGGGAGGCTAAAAATTATGATGATGATTGTGTGTTGGACAGGACCTAAGGGTCAGAGTAGAAGGACTGCTGGTAGGCCGAAGAGCCAACCGTACTCCCCTCACCCCTCCCTTCCTGAATCCAATGAACTTCCCACAAAACTACACAAAATACCTTCATGTTGGGTGGTGATCGGCCACAGCTTTTATTTGTTCATTTGTAACATCATCAACTAAGAGCATTAAACTGCTCCAACCCACTAACACATAGCGTGGTATGCCGGCCGCTGGAGTCCCAGCGGGCATGTTTGCCCTTTCAACTTCACCATGTATTCTGGATGTCTAAAAACTGCTATGTAGGAACCCGCCATCCTACACCGGGCTCTAATCACCACCCGACAAAAACATTGCTTGTCCCACCCATTCGGCAAACCGAAGTGGAAAATATCTAAACCAATATCGGAGAGATGCACTCTGTCTGGCTGCCTCAATGCCCGATTGTCACCTTCAAGTTGCCTATGGAGAAGCACTATGCCTCCCCGGGACCTAATAAAGCGGGAACTGCGAGAGTTGACCGTTCTGCAGCATTTTTCCATAGCCTCAGGGTCTCTAGCTCCATGCCAAACCACACGGGGGAGGATCTCAGAGGATACGAGCACCATCTCTGGGAAAAAGGAAGCCAGGCGCTCCATGTCAGAATGCATTAACGTCATGAGCTCAGCAAGCCGCAAGGAACAGAGATCATTTCCCCCGGCGTGTATCACCAGGATAACTGGACCTGCCGTGGACCTGCTAATATCTACCACCTCCGAAGGAACTTGAGACCACCGCCAGAAAACTTCAACATCCCGAAAACACAGGGTCAGACCGCTCGGCCTGCAATCCACTCTCTGGGCTGCCCAGAAGACATATGAGTGGCCGATGATCCAGATGGCTGGACGCGGGACCCCTGTAAAACAACATAAACATCAGCATTTTTTACAATAGGGATCGCAGATATTAGCTAACTGGCAACAGATCATTCAGGACGGTCATAGGTCGCAAAACACCTGGAGCTCCATCTACCAATTATAATGTCGGCCTCATAAAGACCAGCCCTGGCCGCCTCTGTCGCTGCCCCAATGCGGAAAGAATGTGTCTCGAACTCCCAAGTCTCGTAACCGGCGGCTGCAGGGCAGCGTTTAAAAATGGCGATAAATTGGAACTTTGTGAGGGGGGGCAATCGTGGTGCACCAAAAAAGTACTGCCACCGGGGCGCAAGACGTTGTAACTTGTGACCAAACGAACTGGGCAAGCGGGACCAGAAATTGGGTGAAGCGGGATCCACGCCCCCCTGCCAAACGCATCCATTTTAGAGCGCCGAATCCTGATCCGAACAGACCCATTCCCGATCGATACATCCCTGAAGAGGACGCCTCCCGGCTTATGGTGCAAAGGAGGCAATAGCTCACTGATGCGATGGGCCCAGAATAAAGCGAGGATAAACCTAACGGATAAGAGGATAGCCTCGAACTGTGAACCACAAACCGCAGGACACAACAAAACCAAACTGCAAAGTAAATGGTATGAAATCGGCCGTCGGCATTTCGAGCGGACACTTTCCTTACGCCAACTGCGCGTGATCAAAAAATGTTTTGTGACGTTGCGCCATCCGAAAAGACGGAAAAAAAAAGCAACACTGGACATACGGCATTGGGCAATCACCGCTGAAACCCCTAACGATCATAAGCGCAATAAGAGTTCTACCGTAATCTCCAGTCTTGCTTCCTCCTGACTCACATCCCGAGTGCCGACAGTGACAAGCCACTCACCCCATGTCTTACTGTGTGCACTCCAAGTCGCCGGAGTGACCGAAGAAGAGATCAGTGAAAGTAACTGCTGTTCACTAGCCTCCAGAGGTGCAGCAGAGGTCCAGAGGTGCATCCTGGTCCACTCCCAGAAGGAGGGCCTGAAATTCCTGCCAATGAAAGCGAGAGAGAGCATCAGCAATGACGTCAGAAGAACTGGGAACATAGGGGGACCTGAAGAAGATGTTAAATTCCAGACAGCGCAACACTAAATGCTAGAGAAGGCTGAGAATCGGTAAGGACGAGAACGACAGGCTATTAATGCTATGAACAACGCTCAAATTATCCATCCAAAAGCATATATGCTGATTAGCGAACTGGGATCCCCAGATCTCAACCCAACAGCTCTAACAATCTTAAGTTCCTACAAAGACCAGATGCCAGCCAAGACTCCGGCCAATGGGATGCATACCAAGAATTACAGAAAACAGCGCCAAAACCACAAGAGCCTGAGGAGTCTGTGAACAAGGAAAGCTCAGTATTGGAAGACTTGGGGGCCAACAGACATGACCGACGGTTGTAGGAAACTAAAAATTCCCGCCATATTTGTAAATCCACCTTCATAGATTTGGTCACCCGGATATGTTGTCGCGGGGAATTAACACCCCGAGTGGCAAGGGAAAGCTGACGAGAAAAAGCCCTGCCCATAGGCATCACCCGGCATGCAAAAACCAATAAACTCAACAGGGAATGAAGTTGATGGAGCGTGACTTTATTCATTGATAGGAAACCTTCAATCATAGCAGACAACTTTGATATTTTGTCCCCAGGTAACCGGAAAACCATTGCAACCGTATCAAGCTCAATACCTAAAAATGAAAGGAAGTCATGGGACCCTCCGTCTTGTCAGGGGACACCAGAACACCAAAGCATTCCATAAGTTGGAGAAAAGTATTCAAAAGGTAGCAACAAGTCTCTCCTGAACCAGGGGCAACAAATAAAAATCTTCCAAATAGTGAATTACAGATCGGGAACCAGTAACAGAACGAATGACCCACTCAAGGAATATACTAAACATTTCAAAATAATGGCAGGATATAGAGCAACCCATGGGAAGGCAAGTATTGTAGTAATAAAGACCGTCGACATAGCAACCCAACAAGTGATAACAATCCGGATGAATCGGGAGCAGGCGAAAGGCAGACTCAACATCCAATTTTGCCAAAAGGGCGCCGCGACCAGCCCTCCTGACCAGAGCTACTGCCCTATCAAAGGAAACATAAGACACTGAGGCGTCCTCTGGAGGGATGGCATCGTTAACCGAGGTCCCCTTCGGATGGGAGAGGTGATGAATCAGACGAAACTTACCTGGTTCCTTCTTAGGAACTATACCCAGGGGGGAAACGCGAAGGTTCGAAAAAGGCAGGGCTCTCTATCCTACCCATGGAAACCTCTTTAGACAGTTTATTAAGGAGAACCTCCTGATGCTCTTGAGCCGACTTAAGGTTCTGTGAAAAAAACGGAAACATATTCAAAACAAAGGGGATAAAAAACCCGAACGTGAAACCGAAACAACGCTGAGTAGCGTCCGATTTATTGGGTAGAGGTCTAGCCAAGGGGACATCTCAGTGATGTTCACTGTGGCCTTCAGGGTCACTGGATGTGAAGGGCTTCTAGACTTTTGGTAGAGGGCAGTTACAATGGATGGCAGCATGGGAGCCCCCGCAAAAGGAGCACTCGTGCTTGTATTTGCACAGGCCTGCAAACCGGCAATGACCCTCGTTAAACAACCAACAGGCTCCAGGCTCGACGGACAGCCACTGATCCCGTTGCTGAGGAGACCCCAGGACCAGTGGCCGCCCCGGGAAAGGGGGGCCTCTGAGACATCATAAGGCGGAGCCAGACGTCCGTGGCCTTGACCCCCCCACACTATATCCGGTTGAGGGGACAACCGGTGACAGAACTCCTCGTCATATCTCCACCACGTGGAACCCCCATGAGCCTTATAGGCGCTGTATATGGTGTCCTGATAAATGAAGAGTTCCGAACAACGCTCCAGATGCCGCTGACCCATTACACAACCTAACACTGAAAAGGCTTGTAGCCAGTTATTCATAGTTCTGGCAACCCGTGGGCGATGATCGTACATTTTTTTGGGTGGACGGCACTCCTGGTCCACCGTATGTTGGTCTATCGTAACTATCGGGACCATATATCGATGTATGGATTTGCCCATATTTTTTCTTTGACTTTTTCTGACAAGTTCGCCCCAAGCAGGCTAACACTGCAGAAGACTGGAGGGGTTTGTGCAAAGGAGCAGGTTGGGGAGTGGAAGACTGTAATTTATCTATGATGGCCTTACGGCCATGACAACATCAGAACCCTGGCCACCCGTCTCCTGCGCACCCGTATATTAAAACTCACCAGACCCAGCAGGAACTGGAGTCACCAGAGGAACCGTGGATGTAGACGGTGCTGGAATCATCTCTGGAACCGAGGACGGATGAGCCGGAGGACAAACCAGGCTAGAGGCCCCGGAAGATCGAGAAGGCTCTTGCCTCTTGCGTCTTGAATGGGACACTGAACCAGACTCCGCAGATTCGCCCAACGAAACATCCAAAGATGACGGTGAGCACCATATAGAGGATCTGGAGCACCGTCTTCTCCCAGAATCCCTTGAACGGTGATGGGACTGGCGCCTGTGAGAAGCATGATGGTGCCGATGCCTGTACTCTACAGATGATGAGGAAAGTAAATGGTGTCTGTGTATATGAGGTACAGCAGAAGTAGGGGCAGGGGGGCCAACTAGTGAGAGGGGGTCCTGCAGGGGAACACAGGGTACTGCAACTGCAGAGGGCTGAATAAACTCCCCCACACTATTATCCTCCGGTGGGAGGGAGGAAAGGGGCTCATTTAATGTGGAGGTACAGTCGTGGCCAAAAGTTTTGAGAATTACATAAATATTGGAAATTGGAAAAGTTGCTGCTTAAGTTTTTATAATAGCAATTTGCATATACTACAGAATGTTATGAAGAGTGATCAGATGAATTGCATAGTCCTTCTTTGCCATGAAAATTAACTTAATCCCAAAAAAAACTTTCCACTACATTTCATTGCTGTCATTAAAGGACCTGCTGAGATCATTTCAGTAATCGTCTTGTTAGCTCAGGTGAGAATGTTGACGAGCACAAGGCTGGAGATCATTATATCAGGCTGATTGGGTTAAAATGGCAGACTTGACATGTTAAAAGGAGGGTGATGCTTGAAATCATTGTTCTTCCATTGTTAACCATGGTATCCTGCAAAGAAACGCGTGCTGCCATCACTGCGTTGCATAAAAATGGCTTCACAGGCAAAGATATTGTGGCTACTAAGATTGCACCTCAATCAACGATTTATAAGATCATCAAGAACTTCCAGAAAAGAGGTTAAATTCTTGTTAAGAAGGCTTCAGGGCATCCAAGAAAGTCCAGCAAGAGCCAGGATCGTCTCCTAAAGAGGATTCAGCTGCGGGATCAGAGTGCCACCAGTGCAGAGCTTGCTAAGGAATGACAGCAGGCAGGTGTGAGCGCATCTGCACGCACAGTGAGGCGAAGACTTTTGGAAGATGGCCTGGTGTCAAGAAGGGCAGCAAAGAAGCCACTTCTCTCCAAAAAAAACCCCATCAGGGACAGATTAATCTTCTGCAGAAAGTATGGTGAATGGACTGCTGAGGACTTGGGCAAAGTCATATTCTCCAATGAAGCCTCTTTCCAATTGTTTGGGGCATATGGAAAAAGGCTTGTCCGGAAAAGAAAAGGTGAGCGCTACCATCAGTCCTGTGTCATGTCAACAGTAAAGCATCCTGAGACCATTCATGTCTGGGTTGCTTCTCATCCAAGGGAGTGGGCTTACTCACAATTTTGCCCAAAAACACAGCCATGAATAAAGAATGGTACCAAAACACCCTCCAACAGCAACTTCTTCCAACAATCCAACAACAGTTTGGTGAAGAACAATGCATTTTCCAGCACGATGGAGCACCGTGCCATAAGGCAAAAGTGATAACTAAGTGGCTCGGGGACCAAAACATTACCATTTTGGGTCCATGGCCTGGAAACTCCCCAGATCTTAATACCATTAAGAACTTGTGGTCAATCCTCAAGAGGCGGGTGGACAAACAAAAACCCACAAATTCTGACAAACTCCAAGACGTGATTATGAAAGAATGGGTTGCCATCAGTCATGAATTGGCCCAGAAGTTGATTGAGAGCCTGCCCAGTCGAATTGCAGAGGTCCTGAAAAAGAAGGGCCAACACTGCAAATACTGACTCTTTGCATAAATGTCATGTAATTGTCGATAAAAGCCATTGAAACGTATGAAGTGCGTGCAATTATATTTCACTACATCACAGAAACAACTGAAACAAAGATCTAAAAGCAGTTTAGCAGCAAACTTTGTGAAAACTAATATTTGTGTCATTCTCAAAACTTTTGGCCATGACTGTACATGTTGGTGGTGGAGTGGGGGGCTGCTCTGCAGCCGAGGATGAACTGACCTGCCCTCCCATAGCTCTAGGTACCATAATCTCCCACACTCAGTAAGGCTGCTGGGAGGAAGAACCGGCCGCAAAATGAAGGGGCGGGGCTAAAGGAGTGCTCTTCACCGAGCGCTCCCTCCTCCTACTATGGCCGGAGGCAAGCCCGGGAATTGATGGAGCGGAGGGACAGGGACCTACAGGAGGTGGTGACCTAAGCTGGCGGGTGCGCCACACCGACCGCCGCCTTCCCCTGCAGCTGGACGTGTGGACACAACGTTCCGCACCCGAGCCAGTGTCAGGCCAGGAGGTGAAAAAGGAGGGGGAAGGGAAAGGCTGACAATAAAAGAAGACAGCCAGCCTTCCCCCTCCAAGAAGAGATGCGCCAGGACAGCCGTCCGGAGGGGATCCTCAGCGACCATCTTGCCTGAGAAGTGCTGCTGCTGCTGGTGAGAACAGTGATTCTTAGTGATTCTCCAGCCAAGAGACCGGCCGGAAGGGAATGGGGGGATATATAATCTTAAGGCGTGGCTAGCACCGCCCAGGGATCGGGAGGGTGGCAGTCAGCCTGGCTTAACCCTTTCTTTGCCATTAACAAGGGAGATGGGTTAAAACTAAGAAAAAGGGTTGTGAAAACCCCTCAAATGATGGGTATTTGGAGGGGAGAGGTCCCCAACAAAACCCCAGTGGCAAAACGGTAAAAAGGGGGGACACCTGCAGTTCCACATCACCCTCCCTATATGGCCAGGTGCTCTCCAAAACAACAGTAACAGAGTGGTGGCTCCTGTGAAAATAAACAGATCATGCAACCTACCTAAAGAACCTGCTAGTGGCAGATCTGCTTCTCTTGTGTTCAGCTTGGGAACTGGTGATGCCACTGATAATGTGAGCACAGAGTTAAAACATGCACGACCTAGACCAAGCTTGACTGCCACCAGTGTGTAAGTATCTCTCATCTTGCAGTTTTTCTCTACAGTTCTAGCAGACAAAAACACTGCCATTTGCAAGATCTGCAGGATAAAAATAAGCCATGGGTGTTCAAACAGAAATATAGGCAGCACAGTTCTATTGCAGCACATGAAGCAGCATCACCAGATCCAATGGTAAAAATGAACTGGCCACCAGAAATCAGAACAAGACTGTCCTTTTCCCAGTTTCCTTTTCAGCAGTCAAGCTGCATCCACCTGCAGTACTGCAGTACAGTGTCCTTATCATTGTCATCATCAGACCACTCCTACGCTCTATTATCAGCCATTGGTAATGGAATGTGTGGCTAAAAAACAACTCTCTGTATCCATCAATCCACTGGTGTGCCAGTTTCACTCTCATCTAGCCAAGTTGCAGGCAGTGTAGGTGCTGCTGTACCACTTAGTAGTTCACTGACTTTGGAGAACTGATGGTTTGTGCTAGCTTCGGTGTAAGATACTTAGACGCCATTATTTCTCAAAAAAGCCAGCCTTCTATTCTGACATGGTGGAGAATGTGGGCCACTTCTTGCAACCATAGCAGAGTGAATGTCACTGTGGACACCTGGAGCAGTTGTTACGGGCAGGGACAGTACATGTCTTTCATGGTCCACTGGGTCAATAGTTTTAGTGGCAGCGACAACTCAGCACTGCATTGAGGCCAGGTGCTATTGACATTTCCAGGTTTGTGTCAGTCTGGTTCCCACATCAGGTGCTTATCTACCTCCTCAATGGAAATCCACCCATTCCCAACAGAAACAGGGCAGAGCTTTGCTTCCACCTCCCCACCTCCCCTTACTCTCATATGTCTAAACTGAAGCATTGCTGTGCTGTATTAGTGTTGATCAACCTCAACTAAAGTAGCTACACAGTGTATCAGTTGCGAAAGTGCATCAAGCAGCAAACATCCCACTATTTGTCTCCCTGCCAACTCGAATTGGGCCAAGTGGTACGTCTATGTTTTTTTTCCAGGGCCTTAAGTTCCAAGTCTGCCCCTGCTTCTCCGTTCTCTGCCATCTTTGCTACTACAAGTAGCAACAGCAGCTGCAATACCAGCAGCTGCCAGTTCAGTTTAATGAACATGAAGGAGCAGACTTTTCTTGTGCCGCATCGGCTCACAAAAATTAGCAAAGAGAGATTTACTACATAAACAAACAGGTTTGATTACCGAGTTCTCTGACTCCATGGACCTGGGAAGGCAGTAGTTGGAACTAGCCCACTTTGATCTCCCTGTGCTGTCTTGCCCAGCCTCTAGTGTCATCTAGGGTTTTCAGCACTGCAAGTATCATCATCACACCCAAAAGGACAAAGTTGCCCATTATAAGTGCATAAAAACTTCACTTTTGTTCAAATGAATGAGGCATGGATCCATGAGCATTTTCATACATCTTCATACATCTTTGGCTGACGCTGATGAATAACTCTTCTATTGCTGACAATGACTATTTATTGCCGGCTGGATCATGCCACTGTCTTCCTGCCTACCAATACCATCATGTACCGTACTGTACGGCTGCCACCACCACTGCCTCAGCTGCCACTTCTCCTACTACTACTATTATTACCCCTATACAGCTGCCACTACTACTACTGTAGTACCCCAGACCTGGGGGGTAGTATAATATTGTGTGTGTTTTGTAATTTTGTATGATATGGCTGTATGTTCCAGTAAGGTTATGGATGGCAAAAGTCAACCAGGAACAGGACTAAGCACCCTGTTCCTCTCTACCTGGTAAGAGTGGGCTGGTCCTGCTTGCTGCCAAGAGGGGGAGTTCCTGTTGAGCTACAGGGGAGAAAGGAAGCACATTTCTGAGCTTCTGCTCCAAAATAGGATTATCCAAAGTGAATTAAAGCTATATCCTGCCTCAAATAAATCTTGAGAAGACAGACAGCAGAGTGAACAGCTACCTCCAGCATTTGAAGAAACTGCTGTGTGGTGAGGGACTATGGCTAAGACACCCATCATTTAGAACATTACTAAGGCAGTACCACCTAAGTGCTAGATTGCAGCCAACCAACCTGCCTACATAATGCTTACTGGTGCCAGAAGATTGCACTTAAAGTCTGCTGCTATTGAATGTATTTGAAGTTCTATGTTGCACTTAGTAACCATTCAATTCTGGCACAATTCTTCAATACTACATTTCTACTTCACCAATCTTCAGGCAGCGATGGCCTGTGGAAGTACACAATAACACAACAGTTCAACAGGGCCACTACCACTCCCATCCTCTGTACAGCTCTTCTGGGGCTCACTGCCTTGTTTGTTTCATGTTGTGCTGCTACTTCTGAAAACTGCTAATGGAGAAAAAGGACCCCAAAAACAATCTTTATTATAAATCTCGTTAAAAAAGGGACTTAACCCTATCCGATACTCATATCTTACAAACAGCTCCCTTAAACTCATGAAAGTCGTCCTACAGGAGGAAAAGAAACTCGTTGAGAGGACCTCAGAGAGACTTAAAGAACTTACGGAAATAGCCTTGAAATTCAAGTCAGACCCCGATTTTAATTTTTGGGATATATAAGTATCGGATAGGGTTAAGTCCCCTTTTTAACGAGATTTATAATAAAGATTGTATTTAGGGTGCTTTTTGTCCATTAGCAGTTTTAAGGTGAATAGTTGGGAGTCATCCATCAATATATATAACTGGGTAGCTCAAATTACACAGAATGGGGAAATAAGGAAGATTTAAAAAATAATTGGACCGAACCCTGGTCCTATGGACCAGTTTAGGTATGCACAGTTAAAACATGCTTACACAAGAACTACGAATAGACAGGCACTTGTAATGAATTCACACGAATTTATAGATTTTAGTAGGAGGATGAGATCAAGGAATGCAAAGATGTCACTAATATATAAGAAACTACTATCTAGCATGGAACATAAATTCCAATTCAGAGCTATCAAGAGCTGGGAGGAAGAGGCAGGCTTAACGACTAAACTGAAATGGAAAGAAATATGCAGAAATATAAATGCAGCTACAATAGCCAATAAGTATAGACTAATGCAATTAAAATTGCTACACCGGCTCTACTATACACCAAGGGATATGACTAGATTTTATAAAGATAAAGATCACAAATGTAAAAAATGCGGACAGAAAAAGGCAGACTTTTTACATATGATCTGGCCATGCCTACGTGTACAGGAATTTTGGGTTGCGGTTCGAGACGTGTTAACAAGTAGAACAAAAGCCACACTGAGGTGAGAAATAGCCACAACTATACTTGGGGCAACTCCACAATTCGTCAAGGAAGAGACAAGGGTCAATACAATATGGCTCAAGAGACATTGCTTCTCGCTAGAATCATAGTTATCAGGAAATGGGGGTCACCACAACGACCTACTGTGAGGGAATGGATTTCCCTGACAGATAAAATTGTAAAATATGAAGGAATGGTGGCAAAAACGGAGAAGCAAAGAAAAAGGAAGGAAAAAGAGTGGGCAACTTGGAACAGTTAGGTCACTAGGAGTCTTGACTGTAATACTACTTGGGAGGAAGTCTGGACGGGAAACCCACACGGTGGGACGAAACAAGCAGACCTACAAGACGGTACATCGGAGCCGACACACAGCGAGGGACGGGTTAGGTGGAGGGATGGGTGGGAATGGGGGGGGGGAAAGCAATATTAAGAGATACAGGGTGTATGGATACGTTATGAAACAGCATATTTTCAACTTAGCACGGCATGTTAGAGAAAAATCAATGAAAATATATGTAAACATGGTGCTTTTCGTTGGGGTATGGATATATCTATTGACATAGGAGCAATATAACTATCAAGAGTGCTAATATCCATACAAATCGTGACTAATAATGTGGCTTTTTTTTCTTTTTATTCTAATGTATTGAAAAACAAATAAATATATTTAAATTAAAAAAAAAAAAAAAAAAAACATCAATACCTGGTCCTTATTTTTCTATTTAATTATTTGTGCTGCTACTTCTGCTGCAACTATTGCTGCCACATGCCACTATTACCCATAGAGAAGGATAATTTTTCCAGGTTCAGAACAAGCCACTGTTTCTTATGACATTAACACTTGTGTGTATATAAACAGGGGCAGGAATCTGCCTCTGTTAAGGCATAATTTTTGGATGCTTGTTCATAAGAAGTGACTTCTTCTTCTGACCCTACCCAGTGTATATAAAACATGAGCAATCAGCTGCTCCCTAAAAGGCATCATTTTTGGAAACAAGTTTTTTTCATATAACTTATTGTGTGTTTAAACACCATCTGCCCCCAATAAGAGACAGTTTTTAGAGTACCGGTGTGTTTTTTGTAGAGTACCTAAATGTACCTGTGTGTTTTTTGTAAACAGGCTACATTTACCCATAGCTATATGTCAGAGTCCCTCTGACATTATCTATATCTATATATTATTTATTGCTTTCATTGCGTTAAAGAGCTTAAGGGGGTAGGCAGAGAGAGTGCAAAAATTAGAAAAATAAATAGAAACAAAATAAAAAGACAAGAGAGTGTGCCAACCTCCACTTTTCTGGCGAATTGGCATTGGCAATTGGCTTTTGTTACGGGTAAAATCTATTTGGATGCAAATCAAATTTTTAGAACAATTTGTTAAATTGGGCATAAAACAAATTTTAAGATATTCGCTCACCTCTAACAGGGCATGAAAACTAAAAAATGTTAATGACTGTAACGGGTTAAAGGCATTGTATAAGGACATATGTGTATCTTATACCACTCTCCTGGGCGAGGATGAAGCCTTGCTCCTTTTGACTGAAGCCGACAGGGGATTTGATCTGTCTATGCCAATTAGTATTAGGAATCCATAGTTCACTCTCTCACACGGTTTATCCAAGCACTGTCCCAAGAACCTTCGATAGTAACTGCCACAACCTGAGTAATGGCAATTTTTTCATTCTTATAATAAAACTTTAAGGTATATGTTTTAGAATTGCAAACTGTCTTTTCATATAGGATTAACTTAAATTTTAAGCTTATTGGACCTTTAATGCATGTACTCTATCGGGAATTATACTTACCGCATTGCATCCTAATTATTAAGAGGTTTTAAAATGTCAGGTATTAAGTGTATTTATGTCGCAGATATGGACCTACTGTTGAATCCACCCTGCATTCTTCAGAAGACTGGCAAAATTCCTTTAAGTTACTGGTTGCCATGGTTACCTTTCAAGAGCTTAAATTTAAAAAGCTTGAAAAATCTTCTTTCATATGGTAAGTTCCTTTCAAGGTGCATTCACCCTTAGGTTGAAAATGATATATTATTTAATGTATAGCAGTAAAATGCATTTGTTTGACTTGATGAATAACTACACATTTAATGTTCTAAAGCCAATGTCAATATGTTATTGTTTCCACAAAATTTTATAGTATTGTAAAAACTGGAATCCTGATGGTAAATATATTATTGTTGGCCTTAAAGTGCCAGAGTACAGCCTTTCACAGCTTATCAGTTTGGACAGTTAGGCCCCTCTATAAGAAATGGGTGTCCTTATATTGAAAGCAGCCCCGATGATTTGTAACGGGTGTGTCTCTGCCCAAGTTGCCCCTAATTTCAGGATAAATTTGATTCGGCATGAAGCCAAATTTCCTCGTGCTTCGTGGTTGGGAATTAATTTAACCTGAAATAGTGCAAAAAAAATCATACTTACCTCAATTTGCTCGCAGCGGGCGCCGCTATCTTGCTTGAAGATCTTGCACAAAATCTCATGCATGGTCTGATGATGTCATCTTAGGGCGCACAAGATTTTGCGCCAGTTCTTCAAGCAAGATCACGGCGACCGGCTCGTCGAGAACAAATAAAGCAGGTATGATTTTTTTTGTTTTTTAATTTTACACCGTGAATGTTATGTTATGTATAAAATATTAAAATGTAGCGGGGAACGCAAGGGATCGCTACTCACTTGTCAATGGCGTCCACACATACCATGACGCTCAAACGAGCGTCTCATGGACAGTACTGCGCATGCCCAGGCCGGCTCCAACAGATACTCCGGGACAGCCAGCGCATGCGCTTTTAGTAAAACCTGGCTAGTCGCGCCAAGGAGGCATTGCTTATAGACTTCGGCTTTCTGGCTTCTTTTTCCTCAACCAAAATGGCGCAACTAGCCAGGTTTTACTAAAAGCGCATGCGCCGGCTGTCCCGGAGTATCTGTTGGAGCCGGCCTGGGCATGCGCAGTACTGTCCGTGAGACGCTCGTTTAAGCGTCATGGTATGTGTGGGCGCCATTGACAAGTGAGTAGCGATCCCTTGCTTTCCCCGCTACATTTTAATATTTTATTATTACTCACAAATAGTTGTTGTATTGACAACACTACTGTATGCACATGCCACTTTATTTTGTATTCTCCAAATTTTACTATAGTTTTATACATGAGTCACATGACATGTATTTGAATATCACATAATTTGTATTGTTTAATTGATTTCATGACGTGATTGGATGTTTGTCCCTATGGACCACTATATATGTTTGATTACTTCACTGTTATCCATGCTTGAGGAAGGCTCATGTGAGCCGAAATGTCGCACTTGCCACCCGATGCGTCAATAAAGTTTTTTCACCCTTTGGAACCTGAACAGGAGTGCAGTCCGATCTTTTCATCTTTTATAACATTTGGGACTATACCTGGAGCCCTGAGTCGAGCATTGCACCCGCTACGCTGTTTGTGGATGGTGCTGCCGATGCTTTTCTCTACACACATATATATATATATATATATATATATATATACAGTTGCAAGAAAAAGTATGTGAACCCTTTGGAATGATATGGATTTCTGCACAAATTGGTCATAAAATGTGATCTGATCTTCATCTAAGTCACAACAATAGACAATCACAGTCTGCTTAAACTAACAACACGCAAAGAATTAAATGTTACTATGTTTTTATTGAACACATCATAAATATTCACAGTGCAGGTGCAAAAAGTATGTAAACCCCTAGACTAATGGCATCTCCGAGCTAATTGGAGCGAGGTGTCAGCCAACTGAAGTCCAATCAATGAGATGAGATTGGTGGTGTTGGTTACAGCTACCTTGCCCTATGAAAAACACACACCAGTTCTGGGTTTGCTTTTCCCAAGAAGCATTGCCTGATGTGAATGATGCCTCTCACAAAAGAGCTTTTAGAAGACCTATGATTAAGAATTGTTGACTTGCATAAAGCTGGAAAGGGTTATAAAAGTATCTCCAAAAGCCTTGCTGTTCATCAGTCCACGGTAAGACAAATTGTCTATAAATGGAGAAAGTTCAGCACTGCTGCTACTCTCCCTAAGAGTGGCTGTCCTGTAAAGATGACTGCAAGAGCACAGCGCAGACTGCTCAATGAGGTGAAGAAGAAACTAGAGTTTCAGCTAAAGACTTACAAAAGTCTCTGGCATATGCTAACATCCCTGTTAGTGAATCTACGATATGTAAAACACTAAACAAGAATGGATTTCTTGGGAGGATACCACAGAGGAAGCCATTGCTGTCCGAAAAAAAAATTGCTGCACGTTTACAGTTTGCACAAGAGCACCTGGATGTTCCACAGCAGTACTGGCAAAATATTCTGTGGACAGATGAAACCAAAGTTGAGTTGTTTGGAAGAAACACACTACACTATGAGTGGAGAAAAAGAGGCACAGCACACCAACATCAAAACCTTATCCCAACTGTGAAGTATGGTAGTGGGGGCATCATGGTTTGGGACTGCTTTGCTGCGTTAGAGCCTGGATGGATTGCTATCATCGAAGGAAAAATGAATTCCCAAGTTTATCAAGACATTTTGCAGGAGAACTTAAGGCCATCTGTCCACCAGCTGAAGCTCAACAGAAGATGTATGTTGCAACAGGACAACGACCCAAAGCATAGAAGTAAATCAACATCAGAATGGCTTAAACAGAAGAAAATATGCCTTCTGGAGTGGCCCAGTCAGAGTCCTGACCTCAACCAGATTGAGATGCTGTGGCTAGACCTCAAGAAGGCTATTCACACCAGACATCCCAAGAATATTGCTGAACTGAAACAGTTCTGTAAAGAGGAATGGTCAAGAATTACTCCTGACCGTTGTGCATGTCTGATCTGCAACTACAGGAAACATTTGGTTGAGGTTATTGCTGCCAAAGGAGGTTCAACCAGTTATTAAATCCAAGGGTTCACATACTTTTTCCACCTGCACTGTGAATCTTTACATGGTGTGTTCAGTAAAAACTTGGTAACATTTAATTATTTGTGTGTTATTAGTTTAAGCACACTGTGATTGTCTATTGTTGTGACTTAGATGAAGATCAAATCACATTTTATGACCAATTTGTGCAGAAATCCATATTATTCCAAAGGATTCACATATTTTATCTTGCAACTGTATATATATATATATATATATATATATATATATATGTGTTGACATTTGGAGGATTTTACAGATAATTGTAATTTTCACATTAATTACCCATCCTCAGGATAGGGCACCAATTTCAGATCATAGGGGTCCAACTGTAGACACCCCAGACGATCAGCTGTTTGAAGAGACCTGGGCGCCCCAGTCAGTCAGTTACCTGATACAGCATATTGTCAAGAGTGAAGCTGTTTCTGTAAAAAAAAAAAAAAAAGGAGTTTTTGTTTGCTAATCTCATAAGCCCCTATTTTAAAAATATGTGCTATATAAGATCATTTATGACCCTATGGTGGCATATTGCAAGTGAAATTACTGGTGGATTTACATATCCCTATCCATGGTCTTGATTAGGAGCAGACTGTGCTCATGTAGCAAAGAGCTGCCTGAAAAAGGAGCAGTCAAGTAACTTGAACTTGAAATATATCAAATTCATCTCTTTGTACATTCAGTTCACATTCAGAGAGATGGAGATGTGATGATCATGGAGATTATTCTTGCAGTGTAATACACTGAGGTCAGTCTGTTATCTATTAATCTCTAGGGGTTCACGAACAAAACATGGAGATCAATGCATTTAGTTGCTAGTACTTTACTGATTACCAAATTGTGTTTTTTAGCGCTGGGAAGAGGAGCTAAGGAATTCTAAAATTGTGTGCTCCTACTATATTTCTATCCATGAGTTAGGTGGTAATATCACTTCTATTACATCGTAATTTTATGGGTATCAATAATTTCATTAAAATGTAATCACTGGATGCAGCTAACCAAAACACATCTGTCCCACCTGTTGTTCAAACAAGACTATAAATTAAAGTGCTTTTCAGGGTGTTTATTATTGATGACCTTTCCTCAGGATAAAGTCATAAATACTAGTGTTGAGAGCAAATATTCGAATTGCTAATTTTTATTGTGAATATCAACACTTCGAGAATTCGTGAATTTTTCGAATATAGTGATATATATTCGTAAAAACGAATATTGTTTTTTTTTTTTTTTTCATCTGAACCCATTACCTAGTATTCCTACCTGCTTCTTGCTTGTGGGCCAATGTGAGAAGGCTGCAATATTGTAGTCTGTAGTGAATTAGAATATTCTTCATTATTTAATTTATTTTCTCTTATGCGAAAAAATCGGCAATGTAATATTCCCGTAATACGAATATTCTAAAAATCGAATATAAAACATTAAATATAGTGCTATATATTCGTTTGTTAGAATATTCCTCATATTGACCCTGCCGCTCATCACTAATGAATACCTGATCGGTGGGGTCCGACACACAGCACCCATGCAGATCAGCTGTTTGAAGAGGTTGTGACGTTCTCGTTAGCGTTGTGGTCTCCTTGCAGCTTTCCAAGCACTGCATCGTACATTGGGTAGTAGTTCTGCTTGGTATTGCAGCTCAGTCCCATTTACTTGAATTGGACTGAGCTGCGCCTAGGCCATGTGACCGAAGAACATGATGTTACTGGACAAGGATGAGGTCGCTACATCTCATCAGGCTGCGGCTTCTTCATATTGGTGGGGGTGACAGGAGTCAGAGCACCACCGATCAGATATTGATGACCTATTGTGAGGATAGTTCATCAATATTAAACCTCTTTAAATGATAGTCTTATCTTAGAGTCCTTTTATATGCACATATTTTAACATAATGAGTGCTGCCGATTGATGTTAACTGCAATTCACATGTGACAATCTTTGTATTGCATGGGGCTGAATGATCATTACTACAATTGCTCTTCAGCATCCAGTTTACATTTGTTAATAGCATGTCCCCTGTTTACAGTGGGTGATGTGCTGCCCATAAACAATAATTTTTATGCTTGCATAAAATATTTGATCAACCCACAAATTAGCATTTGCATGTTTATTAGGTGATCAGTGGTCCAGAATGAAAATTTGGTTACAAAAGTGTATTCAGCTGACCATCAACCCATGTAAAAGATTGTGTCGAAAGATTTTAGTGAGTCCATTCTCACAGGTGGTCACAGATTACTACTTAAAATGTCACTTATCGGAAATGATTAAGGGATTTGGGTAATGATCACATCAAGTAGAAACTTTTTATATCAAGGAAGTTTTCTAGGAAAAGTACAATGATGGCCTATACTTAAAATAGGCAATCAATTTGTGATTGGTCAGAAACTGACCCCTTGGACCCCCCCAAAAAACAAGTGCTGCAATGCTCACATTAATGGCTTTTTTCTTTTTTGCCAGAAAACAAATTGTAAAAAAAGCCATGCCCACATCATGTTTTTGTTCCATGTTTAACACGTACACATGATGTATACATTACATTAACAGATGGCTCCAGCAAATGCCATAGAGAGGCATCTTTCTCCATAGAGTTCTATAGAGTTCCGTTTAACGTATATGTTTTGTACTGATCTCTGCAGGATGGAAAAGCATAATAATATCAATAATAATAACAATAACTAGTATAATGTCGCAGATCTCACTCCTGAACTGGTTTCTAAAGGCTCTATCTGGAGCTGTATCACAGCTATCAATGCCATACACCACTTTGATTGTTTTGTACCAAAAGCCCAGTCTTGCTTTAAAGCTTAGAGCATAAGCTTTATAATAAGACCCAGAGACTTTTTGGCAATCTTTTTTCTTGCTAAACAGTACATCTTATAGTCCAAAATATACACCTCTTTTTGTAAATAAAGTCAATATTTTTTCCTCTAATTTCTGTTTAAAAGGACTTATTACTACATAACGACTGGCTCAATGTAAGAAGCAAGTTTCTTTAGCTTTTTACACCTTTACATTTTTTTGATAACCTTGTCTATGTTTTTTTAGTAGACAGCAAATCAGTAAGCTTGCCATTATCAGAAGCTTTAAAAATGGTTGGCCTATGACCCCTATACTCCAGTGGCTTTACTGTTGATTATCAAAAGATCATAATGGCACTCATGAAAAAGAGGTGATAGTCTAGGTAAACTTAATTTAAGTATTTCTTTTACCGCTCACATTTTTAGATTTGCTTTCCCTTTAATCCTGGTTTAGTGCTGTATTAATTTGAGGTATAACAAGATAAAGACTTGAATACATTCTCAGAGACCCAAGAAGTCAGATGAAAACACTCTTACACTTCGAACTGTTTAGCCAATTATTTTTTTTAACACTGCTAATGCTGTATTTTTTGGCAGAAAAAAAATGTTTCAGCTGAAAAAGGCTAAAGCTTGGGAATTCGAAAATGGAAGATCTCTTCGGAATAAACAAGTGTGAAGTAAACTGTTGAAAATTGCAAAATGTGAGACCTCCTTTCTACAAAATAATAATCCAGATTGCAAAAGCAATTTACAAGACCCAACTGAGATAGTCGTTATGGAAAAGTCATATCTTTGCTGTCAGACAAACAAACTGGTCACATTTAGAGGGTACTGCCAACAAAACAATATATATACATCCAGTAGGTTAAGGGACTATCCCTACTTACTTGAAAGATCCATGAACAATAAGCTGATTGTAAAGTGTTCCCCTACCAGGACCTAGTGATCAGCCGTAATCTATGAGAAAACATTATGGTTAGTGTTCAGTTTCCCTGCAGTGCCTCCATTGGGGCAATTAAGCAGTACATAGTGCTCATGCAAATCAATACGTTTTCTGTGGAATGCAGAAAAGTAAATGTTCTCTAAAGAAAGACACTCTTTGTAATTGTTCATCTATCTAGAGAACCAATACACAAAGAACACTTGTATTGGCTTTATATTCCCTAACTGGGTAAATCATTATTGGCCATTCTAAGCTATTCACAATTGGCATAACATATCAACATTTCATTTATTTCTGTTCATCCTTTCTCCATTCTGATCTTAATAAAAGTCTTAATAAAATAATAACTGACATTTATTTAATGCACTTCTATAGCGCTGATATATTCCGCAGCGCTTTACAGACATTAGCATCAAGCGTCCCCCAATGGGGCTCACAATCTAAGTTCCCTATCAGTATGTCTTTGGTGCGTGGAAGGAAACCGGAATACCCAGAGAAAACCAACACAAACATAGGGAGAACATACAAACTCCATGCAGATGTTGTCCTTGTTCAGATTTGGACCCCAGTGCTGCAAGGCAACAGTGCTAACCACTAATCCACCATGATGCCCATAATGTATATTGTTTAATTGCACACTGTATAACCTTGAAAAAGTAAACAATTCTGTTTAGTGCTGCTACTTGGAGTAAGTTTCTTACTAAAAAACCCACATTTAGAAGTATAGCCATATTTTATGTTTTTGCAGATGGTCAAATTTAATATTGATTTTGCCATACATTTATGGCATTTTCCCTTATGATAGTAATAAAAAAAATGCCCTAAATTTAATTTATATGACTAAACCTGCTTTTCTCATCACTTATAAAGAAAAAAAAGTAAAGAAAAAAGTTGTAACTTCTGTTGACATTTTTAAAATGTTACATTTTATGACAAAAACTGCCATCAACATATTAATAATTCTGGGTTATAGGGTGGTTCCATATAAAGATAAGGGATTTTTTTAAATGTATTTTGCTCCCTCTTCCCCAGATTGTGGTATGTACATACAGTATCTATCATATGCATACATAGATGCAATATAGCTGTAAGTCATCCAAACCCACCATTTCTGGCTGGACAGGCCAACGATCTAATGTGTAGATGGATGATCTGATTCTCCACTGATAACAGAGAAGTTATTACCATAAGATTATATCAGTTATATCTCTTTAAGAAGAAACCAAAAAGGTTTGTGATTAAAGCTATGGACTTCATGTAACTTTTAATGTGCAAGCTTCAAAAGAAGAGTTCCATGATACTACTTAACCATTGTTTTCAAAGAAAATTCACAAATCAATTTCAGATGCAACCATGTGAATGCTAGGTGGAACTCAAAGATGAAAAGAAGTAAAATGTAGGAAAAACAAAAAGACAAATAAATCAAAGGGATTCTAGAAGATACAGTAAAATGACAAAAAAGAGAGCCACAAGTAAGAAGAATAGAAGCACTTTCAAATACTTTAGGAATGCCAGTAAGAACAAGTGTCAATAGCACAACAAAAGTACAGGTCAACGAGCATTGTTAGATAATCTGTACTGTAGGGCTGGTCCCACCTTAACAACATGTCACCTATACACAGGATAGCTGATAGTCTTAATTCACAGGGTCACAGCATGGACACCTATCGTCCGGCAAATTCCAGGTGCACGTCTAAGTTGATTCCCAGCTCTACCTCAGGAACTCAAACTTGAATTTTACAACATATTTTACCCACATTCCGGCTGCCCCATTACAGCACTACAGTGTGGCCTGATGAACGGTCTTTCTTGTATGAGCTGAAACATTGCTTAATTATGACCGGCTGAATAATAAAAAACTCACTTATTTCACAAGCATAAAACGGAGTGCAGTCTATCTCTGTAAAACACAAGATAGCTGATAGGTATCTGGTTGGTAGGGTTCTGTCCGTGAGTGTCCCGAATTAATGGAGCGCTGGACTTGGCAGCACCATAGAGAATAAATTAAGCAGCAGCGCTCGTGCATGACCATCACTCTGTTCACTAGGAGAACTCAGTAAACCCTAGATCAGAAATTAGATACTTATCACCTATCCTTAGGTGATAAATTGTTATAGTGAGACAAACCTTTTAGATTATATCAGATTGGTCCTGACCACTTTGTCAAAGCATAATTGACTTTCATTGGATGACAGATCCCCATTGTAGCCTTTCCTTTAGGCCTATTGCACACGAACGTGTGCACCCCGTGCCCGTATTGTGGACCGCATTTGTGGATCCGCAATATATGGGCACCGTTGCGTGGCGATTCCGCATCACTGATGAGGACCCATTCATTTCAATGGGTCCGCAAATCCGGAGATGTGGAACGGTGCTGAACGGAATGACGGAACGGAACACTTAGGAAGCACTCTGAGTGCTTCCTTGGGGTTCCCTTCTGTACTTCCGTCCCGCAAAAAGATAGAACATGTCCTATCTTTTTGCGGAACTGGCAGATTGCGGACCCATTCAAGTGAATGGGTCCGCGATCAGCTGTGGCTGCCCCACGGTCGGTGCCCGTGCATTGTGGGTCGCAATTTACATTCCACAACATGGGCACGGGGCTCACATGTTTGTGTGAAAGAGACCTTATGTGTATATGACATAAGAAAACTATATAGTATAGAGCCAGAAGAAGAACAATAAACGCTTAGGGACCTAGTACCCAGTGTGCTAGTCCTGCTTTGAGAACTGCATATTTGTGGAGAAGATGGAGGTAAATGAAGAGCATGTTTATACATAAAAGTGAAAATGTGTTTGGTTGTTTGTTCTTCATAGACTCCTATGTGCCTTTATGATTCTTAACCAAAGTTGGTACATACAGTATACTCTTCATGATCCAACATAAAATATTGCGTGGGTCGTCAAGTCCAGCTGACAGGGTTCTGGAAGGTTCTATCCAGAGATAAACTTCCCAAAAATGTATCAATCGGACAAGCTCCTACCTTTTTAGGTTCGCTTTGGATGCATCCAGTAAAACGGAGCGCAACACAATTTAAGTGCACATATCAGCAGGAAGAAGACCTCAAGGTCATGATTAAGGACATCTGTGTCTGAAACATGTAGACCCTGGGAGTGAGTGTACCAAACATCCAGCTAAGCTGTTTCTGTATTTTAACGCAACGAAAATAAAGGAAATTTGGCAATCTACATCCGTGGTTTGTGCTGGACTACTTCATCCATTTACTAGTGAGCATCCGTTCAGGACATCCGTGCACAACACAGGAGGAAAAATTCCTTGGATACACATTCATCGCAGGTGAGCTGGTTCATCCAAGTTATTTTGGAAGATTGTTGCTCTGAATTCTGTAAGTAGTGTATTGCCTCTGGCTAGAATGATACAGCCCTTAGGTCATAGTTTAGACTGAGTCTTTCTAATACTCTGCAAGACCTCCTGGATAGTCATCGTACCTCGGGGTCCCTAGACAAGGATATGTCTTTAACTATTTGACTTGACAGACGTCTTAAGGAACGTAAGCGGGAATGATCTGTCCTTGTCCATCCTTCTTCTTTTCCCTCTGTTCCTCAAGCCTCTGTGTCCAAGTGCCAGTGGAGTCTGAGGAGCCCATGCAAGTGAGTGTCTTCTCTGCAACAGAAGTAACACAGCCTGAATAATGGCCTGTGCGGCAGTCCTGAACATCAACTGCCAAAGGCGGAGAACTTCAGAGACTGAGTCACTCAGACACACAGGGATTTCCCGAAATGACTGATAGGGTTCTAATGACTGTTCATTTGTCTTCAGAAGGAAGATCTGTTTCTGGTTTAGCTTTTGTGGATTAGGGGGCTGCAGATAACCTTGTTAAAGAGATTCTGTCACCTCATTTTAGCCTATAGAGCTGTGGACATGCACGGCTAGATCGCTGCTAGCATGTCCGCAATATACCTGTCCCATAGGTCTGTGTGCTTTTATTTTATTTAAAAAATGATTTTATAGATATGTAAATTCACCTGTTAAGGTGCCCAAGGGGCTGCACTAACCTTCTTGGAGCCCAGCCACACCCCCTGTGAAGGAGCCCAGCACCGCCTGCGTCCTCCGAATCTCCTCCTTGCTCACAGTTAGATCGCTGTAATCTTGCGATGCACGAGCTCGCGAATGCGCAGTGCCGGCATGGTGTTCCTTCCCTGTGCCGACATCAGCCTTATTCGCAAGCTCGTGCATCGCGAGATTACAGCGATCTAACTGTGAGCAAGGAGGAGATTCGGAGGACGCAGGCTGTTCTGGGCTCCTTCACAGGGGGTGTGGCTGGGCTCCAAGAAGGTTAGTGCAGCCCCTTGGGCACCTTAACAGGCGAATTTACAAATCTATAAAATCATTTTTTAAACAAATTAAAAGCACACAGAACTATGAGGCAGGTATATTGCGGACATTCTAGCGGCGATCTAGTTGTGCATGTCCACAGCTCTATAGGCTAAAAGGAGGTGACAGAATCCCTTTAATTTTCATTTGGTGTCAGCCTTGGTTCTCATGGTATGTAAACTGCCTGAACCCATTCCGGTTTCATGAGTGGATACTACTCCCTTAGGCCGCAACCGAACGTATTTTCTTTCCGTTTTTTTTGCGGACCATATGCGGAACCATTCATTTCAATGGGTCCGCAAAAAAAACGGATGGTACTTCGTGTGCATTCCATTTCCGTGTGTCCGTTTTTCCGTTCCGCAAAAAAATAGAGCATGTCCTATTTTTTCTAGTTTGCGGACAAGGATAGGCATTATTACAATGGATCCGCAAAAATAACGAATCCGCAAAAAAAACGGATACCATACGAAACGTCATCCTTTTTTTTGCGGATCCGCAATTTGCAGACCGCAAAACACATACAGTCGTGTGCATGAGGCTTTAGCCGGAGGGTTGATTGAGTTAAAAAAAAAGTGAATTGGTTATGAAGATTGGATCTGTCCATTCTGAAAAATGTTTTTTTTTCATGAAAAATTTGTCATTTGGAGTTACCGTGGTTGAGGGTGCATGGTCTTTAATTGGAGTTCTGGGGAATTAGTAAAATGGGGACCTCAGTGCTCTAATCATTGCTTTTCTATCAAACTCTCTGGTGTTGGACTAGAGGAAGGGCCACTACCTGAGTTTATTGAAGGGGTTATCCAATCATAAAAAAGCCCCCCTCCATATGCCGGGCCACCTAGGCTGAATATACTTACCCGGGTCCCTGCTCCCTGCGCCGCTCCTGGTCCCCGTACCTCCACTGCAGCTTCTCCCCATGGACGGATGAAAACATGTAGTTTCAGGGGGGAGCAGCCAATGGCAGGTGGGAACGGGACAAGCCTCCTTAGCGTCACCCGTGATGCTTGTCCCCGTCCCCACCTGCCATTGGCTGCCCCTTGTCCCTGGACATCGGATGTTTTCATGAGAAGCAGCAGCGGCGGTGCGGGGACCAGGAGCAGCGCAGGGAGCGGGGACCCGGGTACGTATATTCAGCGTGGGGGGCCCAGCATATGGGGCAGCTTTTTTTAGGATTGGGTAACCCCTTTAAGGACTTTCAGGGTGTGTTTTCAAAAGAGGCCTCTGAAGTATTTCCCTCTCATCGCGAGAATGATTGTGCCATTGAGCTTAACCCTTGTGCTAAACTTCCCAAAGGCAGAATTTTTTCTCTTTCTGGGTTTGAAAGGCAGGCTAAAATGATTATATTCAGTTATATCCTGTCACCCCAAAGTTTCTGCATGGACCCCGCTAAAGTGTAGGCCATACTTGATTGGACTAGGCTGCTTTCTCTTAAGGTCGTTTCAACAAAAACTGGTAGGTGAGCACTCAACAACTGGCAAAAATCATTTTAATAAAACACATATGTCAAAAAATAATAAAATAATACATTCATCATCCCATCCCCCTATAAAATACTATAAAAGAATGCTATATAAGTTAGCAGCACGGAAGGCAATCTCTCAGTATACACCTGCAAAATTCAGATGTAGTGATGGAATCCTCACTCATTCAATTGCAGCATCAGAACTTCCTTGTAAATGTTCAAGTGCCTTGGGTATTGCACCAATAAAGAGCCCTGAATCACCGATACAGAATAATTCCACTGATTCGATATCCACCTTCCCAACGGTTGCCCTGTCTCAGGTATTTCTAATGGGCCAACCGATAGGATTCAGTGTGTTCAGCTCCTCCTTATATAGGTATCGAGTGCTCTCAAATCAATAACTCTCTATCACCAATTGATGTTGTTAACTTAGTGATATTATCATCAGTTCATATGAACTCTTACCTCCCTCGTTAGTTTCGGGGGTTTGAGCATACGGTATCGGCAGTCACTGGTAGCGTCTATCGACGCGCTTACCCGGCAAACAGTCCCGTAGTCTCGCGATGCTTGGTGCAATAGCCTCGCGATGTTTGGTGCGATAGCTCAATCTCACTCCAATGCCGTCTTGTATAGCTGTACGCAATAATTTCCAATGATTCCACTTGTTCTTTATTTATAGCATGGCCATGCTAAGATTATTCGGAGGTCTTTAACATTAAATATAAGTGGTACCAAACGCGTTTTGGGAAACGTTCCAATCCCTTCCTCAGTGGTATCATTATGTCCATTTGCCTCCATTTATATACCTCACAGGGTATCAATGAAAATGCGGACAGCTGGCATCTTACAAAAATGAGAAAATATGGACAACTGGAATTCTTCCAAAGATCCTCATTTATCTCTGTTCTCTTCTAGCTTCTACAGTATATTGCAATAGTCCCACACAGTCTCATAAAACTTCCGGACATGAGTTTTTTATATAAAAACGCATATGCGTTTTCAATGCGTTTTGTCTGCGTTTTTTTCAATCTGTGCGTTTTCTTGTCTGGACAATACTGAAGTGTCCCTCTTTCATTTCAATAGATTGATTTTCTTCTTTCAATTTAATAATCATACATAATTCATATTTTTCATGTGTAACTTCTCTACAATCATCCTATAGGGCAAGTCCACAACATTTCAGTTCTTCATAAGTCATTGATAGTAGTGTAAAGGGTGGGAGCCTTCGTTCGACCCGGTGTCACAGTGTCGATAGACGACCAGACTGCGACACCGGGTCGATCCGAGGGCACCCAACCTATAGAAATCCAAACAATTCTGATTCAGAATTCAACCCTCTTGGTAATAGTGTATCAAATTCGTAGATCCTACGTGATTCTATTCTAGACATTTGTTTAATGTAATTCCCTCCACGCCAGTGTCGGTCTACCTTCTCCAGTGCCAGGAAAAGTAAATTCGATGGATCTTTGTTATGCTCTTCATTATAGTGTTTAGACAAACTATGTTTGTCATAACCTTTTCTTATATTGGCTATATGTTCAGCCATTCGGGTCTTCAAGGCACGTTTGGTGCGACCAATATATTGTTTCCCACACGGGCACTGGATAAGGTAGATGACCCCTATAGTATTACAGGTCAGACAATCCTTGATTTCCCACGTATAGTTATTTTGTGTAGAAGCAATGGTTTCAATCTTACGTGGTGTGTTGCTAATCTTGCATACTGCACATCTACCACATTAAAAAAAAACTTTTAGATCCAACCAGGATTCTATAAAGTTACTACTACCTTTACGTTTGTGAGTCTTAATCGAGGGGGCTACTTTTATCCCCAAATTGGGTGCTTTTGCAAATGTAATACTGGGCATCGTGGGTAAAAGATGACCTATCAGTTTATCATTTAGCATATGATGCCAATGTGTGTTTACAATTTTCTTGATTCACACCTGACTAGTGAATCCACCCTGTAGGCTGCTTTTAAAGTCAGTATAAAACTGAGTCTGCTTTATAGAGCTTGTCAGAAGCCATTTGGTTCCAGGAGAAGTACTAGTGGGCTCAGCATGCATGTTGGTATTTGCATCCCTTGATCTGATGAACGCTGTATGGCACCAGACGGGGTTACAAGCAGAGTGTATCTGGCATGCATGCTGCACCTGCACTCCCTGGATTTTGTGTGGCTGATATGGCCCATAAAAGGTAAGAATTAATGTTAGGGACCACTCACAGAGGCAACCGTGAAGTGGTGGGTGGCTTACATAATTTGGCCAAAATATAAACTAATGCCTCATCAAACATCCAGCATAGTGGCAGGACGGAGCTCTAGCTGCAGTGTGCCATTGCACCTTTGTTTTTACGTTTGTATGTGTATTTCACCATAGCAACGTGTACCTGCGTATTGGGTTGTGCTGACTGCAATCCCCATTTTATTCCTTTGTAGCATATATGGGAGGCGTGGTGACCTCCATGCAGTCATGCACACCTGACTAGTGAATCCGCCCTGTAGGCTGCTTTTAAAGTCAGTATAAAACTGAGTCTGCTTTATAGAACTTACCAGAAGCCATTTGGTTCCAGGAGAAGTACTAGTGGGCTCAGCATGCATGTTGGTATTTGCATCCCTTGATCTGATGAATGCTGTATGGCACCAGACGGGGTTACAAGCAGAGTGTATCTGGCATGCATGCTGCACCTGCACTCCCTGGATTTTGTGTGGCTGATATGGCCCATAAAAGGTAATAATTAATGTTAGGGACCACTCATAGAGGCAACCGTGAAGTGGTGGGTGGCTTACATAATTTGGCCAAAATATAATCTAATGCCTCATCTAACATCCAGCATAGTGGCGGGACGGAGCTCTAGCTGCAGTGTGCCATTGCACCTTTGTTTTTACGTTTGTATTATAGAAACTCATTAACATTTTTTCAGTTATTGCCAAGCCTTTGAGTGACTTAACCAGGAAGGGAGGTTTCGTCTTCCATTGGTCTCCTTATGCTCTGTCCACCTTTGAAACACTGAAAGAAAGGTTCATTCACGCACCCATACTTATTCAGCTTGATGTCACCAAAGATTTATTGTTGATATGGATGCTTCTGAGTACGTTGATATGGATGCAGTACTGTCTCAAGGATCATCTTCTTTAACTAATCTTCAGCCATGTGTATCTCAAGAAAATGTTTCCTCCGCTAAGAGGCACTATGGTATTGGCAATTGGGAATTACTAGCTATCAAATGGGCCTTTGAGGAATGGTGACATTTCTTAGAAGGGGTTCACCACCAGATCACCAAAAACTGATATACCTGGATGCTGCTTGAATTGTAGACAAGCACACTGAGACTTGCTCTTCACTAGTGTTGGGCGCCAATATTCGAATCGCGAATTTTAATCGCGAATATCACAACTTCGAGAATTTGCAAATATTTAGAATATAGTGATATATATTCGTATTTTCGAATATTCTACTTTTTTTTTCATCAGTAACCTCCCTTTTTGCTTGTGGGCCAATGAGAAGGCTGCAATGTATTTGTCTGAGCTTAGCAACATCCCTAGAAACCAATAGGAAAGTTGGCTACCTCTTTAGTATATAAGACCCTCCCCACAGCCATTTTCTACAGTTTATTGCAGTTCTGAGAGAGACAGCAGTGTCATTGCTGTGCTCTGTGCTTTCCTGTGTCATTACATTAGATAGTTAGTTAGTTAGTTAGCTTATGTATATAATACAGATAGTTAGTGAGGGATAGTCAGTGTAGGTTAGATTGTGATATAGTGTAGCTGTGCAGGGTGTTAGGTTCTGCTGTCCATGCACACATGTTACATAGATAGTGCTGTGATGTCACAATTTCACAACAATACACTAATATGTAGTCAGACCTGCTAAAATGTGAAGTTGCATGTATTGCGCAAAATTATGCGCATCATTAATTGTCGATTTGCGCAATCGCGAATATGTTGGAGCACTCTATCTGCATATAAAGCTATTGTAATGTTCTGCTGTGCCAACCATTTTCTCCAGTGTCAGGAAACTTCTAGCAGCTTGAAAAATGTAGCTATAGTGACCCACGCCTGTATTGAGCGTGCATTATGCGCATATTACACTGCCGATTTTCGCAATCAAGAAAATAACCGTGAATTCCCGAATATATGACGAATATTCTACCAAATATTCGCAAAATATCCTGAATTCGAATATTGCCCCTGCCGCTTATTACTATTCTTCACCCGGTTCAAATTTATTATTACTTATCGTCCTTTATCACATGGTTTTGGTATCAGGTATTTTCATTGCTGCCATTAATCCTGATCTTGCCTCTGAAATATGATGTTGTCAGGATTTGGTTCCCAGTAATATTCCCTCTGTTAAACTTTTTGTTCCTCCAAATCTTTGCCTTAAAGTTATGGAGGAATTTCATTGCTCTGTACTTGCAGGGCCAAAGTACCCTGGAGATGTCCTGCGGGTCTATTTTGCCCCTTGCCCATTCCACTGAGACCTTGGACCAACATCTCAATGGATTTGATTACTGACCTTCCACCCTCCTGGGGGAAGACGGTTATCTGGTTGGTCATTGATAGGTTTTCTAAAATGTGTCACTTAATTCCGTTAAAGAAACTTTCTGATAAAAATAAAATTTGCTACCTTTTTTGCTACCTAACGTTTTATTAAACTCAATGTAAAAACACAATATTAGGACACTATTAAAAATCGCAGCTCACTTAAAAGCCCACACTTTAAAATGGCTTGCTACCATATATAATCTATCTTCATAACAGTGCAAATATAGGTTAGCCTGTGCAAAAAGATGTTAGGTCAGTGACGCCTTGCTGACAAGTGAAATGTGCAAAAAACAAACTTGCTAAAAACTTGCTAAAAAGGATTAATGGCTCAAACGTCTGTTATTAAGGATCGCTGGTATTGTCCGGCCAAGTTGTAGATACGGGGTGTTAACAGTTACACCAGGTGATAGCCGGATAGTGAGATACAGTTCCAATGATAGTCCGATAGTCCGTGCTACTAAGGACACTTTCTTACCTCCCTCTAGAAGAAGGAATCCATGCAGCCTTCCCCGCGCGTGCGTTGTCCCCGACACCACTGGCGTCCCACGTGGTGTAGGTCTTCCCGTGGCGTCCCACGTGACCGGAAGGGGAGCGGGTCAGAGTGCTTCAGGGAGGATCGCTGCTTCCAGGTCCTAGTGCCCTCGGCTTCTGTGTTATCTGTAGGCACCGGCCGCTGCAATGGAGGGAGGCTTTATAATTGATCCAAGTTCCTCATACACTTGGTCACCAATAATTTCACAACACTGTTCAGTAGTCCCAAACGCGTTTCGGGGAGACCCCCTTCTTCAGTGGATACTGTCAGTGTGTGCTTTACTTCTTTATATAACCGGACAACAATCACCAGTCTGGGCGTCAATCAATCATCAGTCATTCTTAAAACCTGACATGGAATACTTTTACATCCTTTTGTCTTCTGCTAAATATTGAAATAGTACATTTCTTAATATACCCATATTGAGCCTTCTTAATTTATATAGACAATGAGCCTTTTAAAAGTATATTGTGCATATTCCATTAAAATCATTATGCGTATTCACATTAAAATCACGAATATAGTCACCAATACTTCATTCCATACGGGTCCAGATGTGGAGATAGGTGGCTAGAATGGATACAACGATGAGCCAAGGGAGGGGGGCTGCAGGGAAGGGAGATCGTGGTGTCGATACACGACCAGACCACGAAGAGTTGGGGACGGGACTGGAAGCAGCGATCCTCCCTGAAGCACTCTGACCCGCTCCCCTTCCGGTCACGTGGGACGCCACGGGAAGACCTACACCACGTGGGACGCCAGTGGTGTCGGGGACAACGCACGCGCGGGGAAGGCTGCATGGATTCCTTCTTCTAGAGGGAGGTAAGAAAGTGTCCTTAGTAGCACGGACTATCGGACTATCATTGGAACTGTATCTCACTATCCGGCTATCACCTGGTGTAACTGTTAACACCCCGTATCTACAACTTGGCCGGACAATACCAGCGATCCTTAATAACAGACATTTGAGCCATTAATCCTTTTTAGCAAGTTTTTAGCAAGTTTGTTTTTTGCACATTTCACTTGTCAGCAAGGCGTCACTGACCTAACATCTTTTTGCACAGGCTAACCTATATTTGCACTGTTATGAAGATAGATTATATATGGTAGCAAGCCATTTTAAAGTGTGGGCTTTTAAGTGAGCTGCGATTTTTAATAGTGTCCTAATATTGTGTTTTTACATTGAGTTTAATAAAACGTATGATCCTGATGTTGGAGTGTGCCCCTTGAATCGATTAATTGTTGTGAGCATTTTATTTGTACGCCTTGGGGTGAAGGCAACTAGGTGAGCACCTCCATTCCATTAGTCCCCTGCTGGGTGAAGCCGCTTCTCCAAATATACTTTTTTGCTACCTACAATATTCTCAAAAAACATAGGATACCTGAGTCCATTGTTGGGGCGAATTTTAAGAGTCTGGGTATCAAACTGTCCTTTTCACCTGTGTTCCATCCGGAGACAAATGGACAAACTGAAAGGGTCAACCAGGTAGTGGAGGAGTTTTTAACTTGTTGCCGACCGCCTCACGCAGGATTGCGTCCTGCGGGCGGTCGGTTTGTTCCTCCTTGACGCGCGGGCGCGTCATCTCGCGAGAGGCGAGATTTCCTGTGAACGCGCGTGTGCGCGTTCACAGGATCACGTCGGGGACAAGGTAAACTACAGCCTGCCAGCGCTGATCGTGCGCTGGCAGGCTGTAGAAGTTAAAAAAATGGCATATCAGACGCTGTTTTGTTAACAGCGTCAGATATGCTTGCTGATCGTTCCTTTGGTGGTCCCTTTTGCTTGGGACCACCAAAGGAAACTTTTATAAGTGCACCAAATCACCACACAGACCATTGGGGTGTCTTCTTTCCAAAATGGGGTCATTTGTGGGGTGTTTGTACTGTTCTGGCATTTTGGGTGGGGCTAAATTGTGAGCAGCCATATAAAACCTAAAGGTACTCATTGGTTTTAGGGCCCCTTTGCGCATCTTGGCTGCAAAAAAGTGTCACTCATGTGGTATCGCCGTACTCAGGAGAAGAGGGGCAATGTGTTTTGGGGTGTATTTTTACATATACCCATACTTTGTGTGAGAAATATCTCTGTAAATTGACAACTTTGATTAAAAAAATGTAACAAGTTGTTGTTTACAGCAATATTTCTCACACGCAGCATGGGTATATGTAAAAATACACCCCAACACACATTGCCCTACTTCTCCTGAGTACGGTGATACCACATGAGTTACACTTTTTTGCAGCCTGGGTGCGCAAAGGGGCCCTAAAACCAATGAGTACCTTTAGGATTTCACAGGCCATTTTTACGCATTTGGATTCTCACGCTTTAGGGGCCCCTAAAATGCCAGGTCAGTATAAATACCCCACATGTGACCCCATTTTGGAAAGAAGACACCCCAAGGTATTCCGTGAGGGGCATGGCGAGTTCACAGAATTTTTATTTTTTGGCACAAGTTAGCGGAAATTGATATATTTTTATTTTTTTCAATTTTGTTTTTTACAAAGTCTCATATTCCACTAACTTGTGACAAAAAATAAAATTTCACATGAACTCACCATACCCCTCACGGAATACCTTGGGGTGTCTTCTTTCCAAAATGGGGTCACATGTGGGGTATTTATACTGTCCTGGCATTTTAGGGGCCCCTAAAGCGTGAGAAAAAGTCTGGAATCCAAATGCGTAAAAATGCCCTGTGAAATCCTAAAAGTACTCATTGGTTTTCGCGGTGGGGCATGGTGAGTTCATGTATCATTTCATTTTTTTTCACAAGTTAGCGGAAAATGACACTTTCTGAGAAAAAAAAAAAAAAAGTTTCAATTTCTGCTAACTTCTGGCAAAAAAAGAAATCTCAGACGGACTCACTATGCCCCTCAGTGAATACCTCGGGGTGTCCACTTTCCGAAAAGGGGTCATTTGTGGGGTGTGTTTACTGTTCTGGCATTTTGGGCGGGGCTAAATTGTGAGCCGCCATGTAAAACCTAAAGGTACTCGTTGGAATTTGGGCCCCTTGCACCCAGGCTGCAAAAAAGTGGCACACATGTGGTATCGCCGTACTCAGGAGAAGTAGGGCAATGTGTTTTGGGGTGTATTTTTATATATACCTATACTGTGTGTGAAAAATATCTCTGTAAACGACAACTTTTAAAAATTTTATACAAAGTTGACAATTTACAGAGATATTTCTCTCACCCAACATGGGTATATGTAAAAATACACCCTAAAACACATTGCCCTACTTCTCCTGAGTACGGCGATACCACATAAGTGACACTTTTTGCAGCCTGGGTGCAAAGGGGCCCAAATTCCAACGAGTACCTTTAGGTTTTACATGGCGGCTCACAATTTAGCCCCGCCTAAAATGCCAGAACAGTAAACACACCCCACAAATGACCCTTGAAAGTGGACACCCGAGGTATTCACTGAGGGGCATAGTGAGTCCGTCTGAGATTTCTTTTTTGCCAGAAGAAGTTAGCAGAAATTGAAACTTTTTTTTTCTTCTCAGAAAGTGTCATTTTCCGCTAACTTGTGAAAAAAATGAAATGATACATGAACTCACCATGCCCCTCCGCGAATACTTTGGGGTGTCTTCTTTCTAAAATGGTGTGATTTGGGGGTATTTATACTATCCTGACATTCTAGCACCTGAAGAAACATGACAGGTGCTCAGAAAGTCAGAGCTGCTTCAAAATGCCGAAATTCACTTTTTTGCACCATAGTTTGTAAACGCTATAACTTTTACCCAAACCAATAAATATACACTTATTGGACTTTTTTTTATCAAAGACATGTAGAACAATAAATTTAGAGAAAAATTTATATAGAAATGTAGTTTTTTTTTCAAAAATTTTATAACAGAAAGTGAAAAATGTCATTTTTTTGTAAAAATTTCGGTCATTTTTGATTAATAGCAAAAAAAGTAAAAATGTCAGCAGCAATGAAATACCACCAAATGAAAGCTCTATTAGTGAGAAGAAAAGGAGGTAAAATTCATTTGGGTGGTAAATTGTATGACGGAGCAATAAACAGTGAAAGTAGTGTAGTGCAGAATTGTAAAAAGTGGCCTGGTCATTAAGGGTGTTTAAGCTAGGGGGGCTTAAGTGGTTAAGATGCTTTGTGCCTGACAGAACAAGTGGAAGAGGTTCTTGTTCCTTAGTGGAGTTGGCTATCAACCGTCATGCCAACTTCTCTAGGGCATCTCATCTTTTTATTGTAATTATGGCTTTAATCCGTTTTTTTCATCAGTTTCTGGGTTAAACTCTGAGTCCTGTGGTGGATATTATTGTTAATGATCTGTGCAAAGTTTGGGCCCAGGCCTTGAATGCCTGGAAAATACTCAAAGCATCCAGTATGAACAAGCCAATAAAAAAGTGTTCTTTAGGTTTGAACTTTGTTTTAGGAGACCTTGTCTGGCTTTCTAAAAAATAATTGTGTCTCAGGGTAACTGTCTAGTAAACTTGCTCCCAAGTTTATTGGCGCATATAAGATCACATCTATAATAAACCCGGTATATTTCCGTCTTCAATTACCTTCTTTGTTCAGGGTATATAATGTGTTTCCCAAATCTTTGCTCAAGAAATATATTCCTCCTGTGATTCCTCCAACTAAACCTCCTGATCCATTTGTAAATCAAGGCGATTTACAAGTAGGAGGTAGAAAAAATTCTTCACTCTCGGAAAGTCCAAGGTTCTTTTCAGTACCTTATCCATTGGAAGGGATACGGTGCTGAAGAAAAGACATGGATCGCTGTTCAGGATGTTCACACTCCTCATTTAAAGAGGAAGTTTCATCTCAAGTTTCCAATAGAATTTTGCAACATGTGTTTTACAATCCAGAGGGTAGCATTAAATGTGAAAACACATGAAATACTAGTCTGAAATATGTGTCAGGGCATCTCCAGGCAGTTAAAGTGTTGGTGTGGGGGAGGGGGAATGATCTTATAGTAAGGTTAAAAACTTGTGTTTTACACTAGAGAAAGCTTTTTCTGAATCTGCAGATTTGAATGCGCATTAGTCATTAGGCCCAAATCTATCAGTGGTGAAATACTTCATTATTTCCAAAGTAACTTGTCAGTAGCAGTGTCTTCACTGTGCTTGTGGAAAGAGGACATTTTATTGCACCTCTCTGTCTTTAACTTCTAGAAAACAGACTTGAAAATTGTTCCAATCTTTGTGTGACTGTGTACATTAGACCCAAAAATATCAGGAATATGGAAGGATTCCAAACAAAAGACCCAGGGACAGGTCTTGTCCCCCAGAGCCAGAATGGGTAGTAGCATCAACAGCTATCCGTCCAGTAGTAGAATTAGTAGTAGTAGGCCGCAGTTTTCCCTAGCTTCAGAAAGGAGCAACATTATCATTGAGGAGAAAGAGGATGAGAATGCAAATTGGATGGCTCGCTCCTCCTATCTTTCACAGCAGGATGACGTGGAGGTGACTTCTGAGTCTTACACTGTGCATTCGATCCAGGGGTCAAAGTATTCCTTCTGCTCCTCCTCCTTGCAGCCCCTGAAAAGCCTTTCAGTGGAGTCCTCTCTGTCTTCACTACCCCTTCCTAGTGGGGCACCTTTATTTTTCCTAAGAAGAGGCAGCAAAATTCCACCATGCCCTATGGCAGGTAGCTCCCTGTTGACAACTCGTGTGAGAGCAGACACTTTTTGGATGCCCTGAGGAGGAGGGAACCCTATGCATAGCTGTTTGGTAGTGGCAATAGTGGCACCTGTAGCCACTGTGGGGATTTGCTCTGGTAGACAGGCTTGCGGACGCAGTATAGAGGCAAGGTACACAGTTCTCTGGGTAAAGCAGAAGTGTTTTATTCACACTCAGCAACACAGAAACAGTCTTAATGCTTGTTCACATGAGGCAAAACAGAAACAGTCTTAGTGCTTGTTCACACGAGGCAAAACACAAGGCAAAAACATCAGTCCCACAGCAAGGTCACCTGAGTGGTCGATGTTAGTTCACACCTGGCAGTTAGCTCGGCCACGCAAAGTTTCCACCAGAGGCTTCTAGATAGACTGCACGCCTGATTGCAGACTCTTGCTCTCAGCCCTGAGAGCTTCACAGTAACACCAGCAGCTTCCAGGATAATCACCACCCCACCTGCTGAGGTGGCTGCCTTTTAAAGGCCCGGAAAAAGTCCGGCCTGGACCGTGGGGAATAGTCTCCCACCCAGCACTTGACTATTCCCAATAAGAGGCGGCCCGGATCGGCTTTGTAGCCATACTAAATATCAATGTGTCAAACAGCACTAGCTGCTGCTGACACACAAAAAATCCGGCTCTTATCTCACCAAGGCCAGGAACCTCGGTGACACGTACCGTCCGTCGACGACGGAACCTTGCGCCCTCTTACACCCCCCCCTTTGTTCAACCCTGAGGGGGTGAACACATGTGAGGCAGTGGACGCGGGACAGGGCATCTGCATTACCCTGCAAGCGGCCTGCCCTGTGTTCTACTGAGAACTTGAAGTTCTGTAAGGACAGTAACCACCTGGTGACCCGAGCATTCCTCTCCTTGGCCTGGCTCATCCACTTGAGAGGGGAATGGTCGGTCACCAGACGGAACTTCCTCCCCAACAAGTAATAGCGGAGAGACTCGAGTGCCCACTTGATAGCCAGGCACTCCCTCTCCACTATGCTATACCTGGTCTCGGCTGGGTTGAGCTTACGGCTCAGGAAGACAACGGGATGTTCTTCGCCGTTGACTTCCTGAGACAGTACAGCACCGAGGCCTACCTCCGAGGCATCTGTCTGTACTATGAATTCCCTGTTGAAGTTGGGTGTCACCAAAACCGGGGACCCACACAGGGCCGACTTCAATGCAGAGAAAGCCTCTTCCGCCTTCTCACTCCAGTGAACCTTTCCGGACTTTCGTTCCTTCAACAGGTCTGTCAACGGTGCTGCTATCGTGGCAAAGTGGGGCACAAACCTCATGTAGTAGCCTACAATCCCCAGGAACGATTTTACCTGCCTGGTGGTGACCGGTCGGGGCCAATTACGTATTGCCTCTATCTTATTTACCTGAGGTTTGATGACTCCCCGCCCAATGACATACCCCAGATACTTGGTCTCTTCTAACCCAATTGCACACTTTTTTGGATTAGCCGTTAGTCCAGCTTTTCTAAGGGCATCCACTACCACCTGCACTTTGGGCAAATGGCTTTCCCAGTCGGTGCTGTGGATGATTACATCATCTAAGTAGGCTGAGGCGTACCGACGATGAGGTCGCAGCACAATGTCCATTAACCTTTGGAAGGTGGCGGGGGCGCCATGCAGGCCAAAGGGTAATACCTTATAATGATACAGGCCCTGTGGGGTAACAAAAGCAGTTTTTTCCTTGGCCGACTCTGTTAAGGGTACCTGCCAGTACCCTTTAGTGAGGTCTAGCACAGAAAAATAACGTGCTTGCCCTAAATTCTCAACAAGCTCATCTACCCGGGGCATGGGATACGAATCAAACTTGGACACTTCATTTAACTTGCGAAAATCGTTGCAGAACCGCTACATCCCATCTGGCTTGGGTATTAGGACTATGTTACTTGCCCATTCACTTTTCGACTTCTCAATGACATCGAGCTTCAACATTAATTGCACTTCCTCCGCGATGGTCCGTCGCCGAGCCTCGGGTACCCGTTATGGTTTTAACCGGATCTTGGCCTGAGGCTCAGTGACGATATCATGTTGGATGAGGGAAGTGCGGCCAGGGAGGTCCGATAACCCATCCGTGTTCCGACTGATGAACTCCCTGACTTCCTGAACTTGTTTGGAAGACAGGCTGTCTGCAATTTTTACCGTGGTTACAGCTTCACAGGCCTCAAACTGTGGGGCTGGACCCTTTTCACCTAGAAGCCCTGGCCAGGGGCTGTTGTCGGACGAGTCCCTATCTTTCCACGGCTTTAGTAAATTCACATGGTACACCTGCTCTGGCTTGCGCCGCCCTGGCTGGTGTACTTTGTAATTTACTTCCCCTACCTTCTCGATCACCTCATAGGGCCCCTGCCACCTAGCTAGGAACTTGCTGTCAAGGGTGGGTACCAGAACCAAAACCCGATCTCCCGGATTGAAATCCCGTACCAGAGCCTGACGATTATACACCCTACTCTGGGCTTGTTGCGCTGCCTCCATATGCTCCCGGACCAGCGGCAACACCCTTTCCATCCGTTCCTGCATCTGGGTGACATACTCAATGACACTTTTGTGGGGGACGGGTTGTTGTTCCCACGCTTCCTTGGCGATGTCTAACGAGGGTGTCGTCCATAAAGCAGTTCAAAGGGCGAGAACCCAGTAGAGGCCTGGGGCACCTCTCGCACTGCGAACATGAGATAGGGCAGAAGCAGGTCCCAGTCCTTCCCATCTCTAGACACCACCCTTTTTAACATATTTTTTAAAGTTTGGTTAAACCTTTCGACGTTTACATAGTTCCCTCATAACCTTGGACATAAAAGGGGTCCCTTGGTCTGTCAGAACTTCCTTAGGCAGGCCCACCCGGGAAAACATTTCCATTAACTCCTTAGCTATGAGCTTAGCTGATGTATGTCGCAAGGGTACCGCCTCAGGATACCGAGTGGCGTAATCGAGAATGACCAGAATGTGTTGGTGGCCCCTAGCAGACTTCGGTATGGGCCCTATTAGATCTATAGCGATTCGCTCAAACGGTACCTCAATGATTGGCAGAGGTACCAGAGGACTACGGAAATGTGGCTGGGGGCTATTTACCTGACAGGTTGGACAGGACTTACAATAATTTTCTACCTCTTTGAACACACTGGGCCAATAAAACCGCTGCAGTATGCGGTCCTGGGTTTTCTGCCACCCCAAGTGTCCCCCAAGAACATGTTGGTGGGCAAGCTCCATAACGAGCTTGTGATACGCTGTGGGCACCACCAACTGTTCAATATGCTCACCCCGGATTTGGTTCACCCGATACAACATTTCCTGGTGAACAACAAAACGGGGAAACACTAACTCAGCCCCAGGTTTTTGGGGTTTACCATCAATTATCACAACGTACTCCCAGGCCCTGGCTAGGGTTTGGTCCCGGTGTTACGCGGTCAAAATATTTTCTCCGGAGACGTTGAGGTCTGCCAACTCAGGTCCCGGTGGCAAGCCCTCCATGTCTCCCACCATTACACTCAGTGGGGTTGTCTCCTCCTCTATCTCAGAAGTAGTGGTCACCCCTACCGCTGGTGCCTCTGCCTCGGGGTCCTCGGGTTCGGGACCTGGACATTTTTCTTCCCCACAGGTAGGCAACCCGTTCCTCCACAAAGTCCAGAACAGGGGAAAGTCCCTCCCCAATATTGCAGCATAAGGGAGCCGTCTCCCCACTCCCACGACATGTGGTACCTCTTTCCCACCCACCGTCAGGGTAACCTTAGTGGTGGGATACTCCCGGCGATCCCCATGTATACAGACAATGGTAAGGGTTTGCCTTTCTGGGAGTTTTTCCGTTACCAAAGACTCATGTACCAGAGTTACCAGGCTTCCAGAATCCAGCAGGGCCTGCACGGAGTGTCCATTAACCATGATGTCACCGGAGGGGTGTCCGCGGCCAGCAGGGGGTCAGCTATATACAGTATACTGGTTGGGCAAAAAGAGAGGACCGGCGAGTGAACCCGCAGTCCATGGGTTCGGATGCCATAGGGCAGTTGTCGGCCACATGTCCCCAGTCCTGACAATGCCAACATCTGACCCCCGCAGCCTCCTTCCTCCCCAGGGTATTCCTCCCACGGACTGGAGATCCACTCCCCTCCTTATGAGGTAGGATCCCTTTTCTAGGATCCCGGGTCGGCAACTGGGGCTGACGTGACTTCGGTAGTACCGCAGAGTCGCTCAACAAATCCTGAGTGGCCATATACCTCTCCACCAGGCTAACCAGTTGTTCCAGGTTGCCTGGATCGCCTTGTCCCACCCAGCGCTGTATGGCTCTCAGGAGGGTACGCACAAACCTGTCGACCACGACCCTTTCAACCATCTGAGAAGGGCTCAATAGTTCAGGCTGGAGCCATTTTTTTACTAGGTGAAGTAAGTCATAAGCTTGTGACCGGACGGGTCGGGACTCGGAAAACACCCACTGACACACTCTGTGCGCTCGCACATAGGTGTTTACCCCCAACCTGGCCAACACCTCACCTTTTAGCCTCTCATAGTCCTTTGCCTCCTCACAGCTGAGGTCAAAATAGGCCTTTTGTGTGTCCCCACCAGAAAAGGCGCCACCACCTCAGCCCATTGCTCTAATGGCAGCCTGTCTTGCTTTGCGGTTCTTTCAAACACCTTCAGGAATGCCTCTATATCGTCTTCCGGACCCATTTTCCTCAGGGCGGATCGAACTTTGTCCCTGGCGGTAGACACAGTCGGGGCCGTCGTGGTTGCAACTCCTTGCTGGGACGTTCGCACCGACTCTTGCATGGCTACCAGCTGCTGCATTAGGAGATTGTTTCGTCTGCTGCTGTGCACACATAGCCTCCTCATGTCTTTTTTGCTGTAGCTCATTAGCCTGTTGCTGCTGTATATTACTCTGAATCAGGTGCTTAATGGCCTCCTCCATCTTGCAGGAACCATAAAACTTGAAGGCCTGATATATGACATGCAGTCCAACACAGCAAAAACAAAAATTTTCGGCGTTCAGGCCAGCCTCACTGCGCATGCCCGCATCCTCCACCAAATGTGGGGATTTGCTCTGGTAGACAGGCTTGCGGACGCAGTATAGAGGCAAGGTACACAGTTCTCTGGGTAAAGCAGAAGTGTTTTATTCACACTCAGCAACACAGAAACAGTCTTAGTGCTTGTTCACATGAGGCAAAACAGAAACAGTCTTAGTGCTTGTTCACACGAGGCAAAACACAAGGCAAAAACATCAGTCCCACAGCAAGGTCACCTGAGTGGTCGATGTTAGTTCACACCTGGCAGTTAGCTCGGCCACGCAAAGTTTCCACCAGAGGCTTCTAGGTAGACTGCACGCCTGATTGCAGACTCTTGCTCTCAGCCCTGAGAGCTCCACAGTAACACAGTATCAATGTGTCAAACAGCACTAGCTGCTGCTGACACACAAAAAATCCGGCTCTTATCTCACCGAGGCCAGGAACCTCGGTTGACGACGGAACCTTGCGCCCTCTTACACCACGGAATTGACAGTAGGGTTAGCAACAGTGGCAGTTGGGTCAAATACAGAGCAGGGAATGTGGAGGGGGCCATGGAGCCCACCATGATATATCACAGTCTGATAAAAGTGTCAGGGAAGGAGAGGACTCCAATGACAGTTGTGTGTTAGATAGGACCTTGGAGCCGGATTGGGGTGCTGAAGAAGATTTGGAGACACCTGAGGAGGTGAGCAGTGGCACCGATGGCAATATGGCGTGAATGCAAGATCTAGCCCAAACCTCCTAAAGTACTAGCACGGCCAGATCTTATATTGTGGTCAATGAAAAATAATGGTCTTCAGGACTTTCTTTTCCGTCCTGCATAACAGATACGAAACAGATCCGTTATGCTTGCCCATAGCCCTCTATTATGACGGATCAAAACTAAATGCCTCTAACGGTTTCCGTTTTGAATTCCATCTTGCGAATTCCGTTATTTTCCATTACAACCATGTTATAATAGAAAGCAATAACGGAATTCATAACGATGACGTGAACCTGCCGTAATATTGTGGGTGCAAGTGCAAAACGTGACAGATCTATACCAAGCTCGGCTTCTGCTAGCCCTGTGTGGGCAACTGTAGTATGGCATTTTTTCTCCAGGCAGCATCATCGACTCCTTTGGGAATGCAATTGGTCATAAATCCCAATCAGGAGAAGTATATCATTCCTCTCCTGGTCTTCTTTGTGGCAGCGAAACCACATTCCCAACCAGTACAGTTTCCTTGTCATCATCCTCAGCTTCTTCTTCTCCTGCCAAGACTCCTCCTCCTTGTCCTCTGCTCCATCGTGAGACATCCGTGATGGAATGTGTGGCCATGAAAAAAATAATTTGCTTGTCTACAAGCTGAACACCCACCGAGCCAAGCTGCTGGTGGTGCAGTCACTGCCCTACCATTTATTAGAGTCTGTTCTAACAAATGGCGCAGAACATGTGCCGCTCCTTGAGATTATCACAGTGTAGCAAGGTGCATGCCACAGTGGACACCTAGAGCAGATGTTACAGGCAAGGTCAGTACATGTCTTTAACAGCACACTGGGGCAATGTTGTTTGAGACTAGGCAGCATCCCCAGCAACAAGGCTAGGTCATTTTGAGCCTCCCACCATTGCATCGACCTGGCTTCCACACTAGGCCTCTTACAGCTCCTCTTCCATGCATACACTCCTGTCCCCAACTGCAGCAGAGAACAGTGTTGCTCCCCCTCCTTCTTATCACATGTATTAAATTTAAGTGTAGCCATGAGGTTTTGGAGTTGATACGCCTGGGTGAGAGTAGGCCACACTGGCGAGCAGTTGCTAAATTACATAAAGCAGCAAACATCCCACTCACAATGGGAGTAACATTGAGGCCACGCTGAACCTGGGAGAAATAACAAATGCTCCCTGCATGGCACTCATCATTAACCTAGTTGTGCAACACTTTTAAAAAAAGAATATTGGCCTGCGCAAGATGTTGGCAATATCGAGGAGACTGTCCTTGCATTTCAGCCATTCTCACATGGCATGGAACGCTCTCCAGGACTTGCAGTGATAGAACGGTCTGCTGCTACAAGGATTAATCCGCGATGCTCCAAATTACTGGGATTCAACATTGCACATGCTCGAGTGTCTGTGTGAGCAGTTAAGTCATGCACCAGAGCACCTCTGCAGGGAGCATGTGTTGTATCGAGGTCAGGTAGTTGCAACTCATGCTCGTCATGCCGCAGTTGTCCCTCATCCCCTCATATGCTGACTCTCATGCACATATAGAAACACATATTTCTATTCATACTTTCTATTCTTTTAGACCCTTGCTATCAAAGCAAAATGTTTCCCCCCCTCCATAATGGTGGCCAAGTTATGTTATTACCAAGAAACATTGTGTACCCAGCTTGCTGCAGCTTTCGATGAGCCGATGCCTACCTCCAGCGTCACCCACCCCTAGAGAGTTACCCACCTCCCACCGCCACAAGCAGAAGAAAGCATGATGGAGCAGTTTTTTTTCATATTCTGTACCAGACTGAGGCAAATCAGCAAGAGGAGACCTCCCGCCTCAATGCCCAGGCTCAGGTCTACCTACACTCTGGCTTGTCTCCGGCGCATACCCTGTTCCCTGACCCCATGGACTTCTAGGCAGGCAGAACAGTGGCCTGATTTGGCACAGTATGCTCTCTTCTTTCTTGCCCAGCCTCCAGTGTCATCTCTGGGTTTTCAGTGCCGCAGAAGGTGAGGTGACACCCAAACAGACCAAGTTGTCCTTCGCCAGTATCCAAAACATCACTTTTGTCAAAATAAACTAAAGCATGGATTTGGAAACATTTTCACACACCTCTGGCTGAGGTGGATGAATAGATTTTGCTTTTCTGAGTATACCCTCTCTTGCCACTGTTGCTGTTTGCCTGCCTACCATCGTGATGCCTGCCTACCATCATATTCCATATGGCTGCTGCTGCCTCTATCATGCCACTGCCACCATCATGCCATGACTGCTGTTGCTTAACTGCCAACATGTACCATGTGGCTGCTGGTGCCACCACTGCCACAGCTGATGCTCCTCTTTACTAATCCCCTACTACCACTACTATAAATGATGCACATCTGCCACTACTACTACCACTACCGTTACCAATACCACTCCTACTACTACTACTATTACCCATAGACATCCAATCTACTGTCTTGTATGTTCCATGCTATGCTTCTTCTGCTGCTACTACTATTTTGGGCACATGCCTTTAATACATTACCCTTTCCATAGCCACACTGTACAGCTGCTGCTCCCAATTAAAAGGGAGAATTTTTCTAACCTCGTTTGTAACGAGCAACTTTTTCTTCTGACAGTTAACACTTGTGCATGTCATTTGGGCAGACATTTTTCCCCTGTCAAGGCATAATTTTTCAATGCTTGGTAGCCCAACAAGCCACTTTTTTTAGTTTATTTTTATCCCACATCACCATGTGTGTTTGAACACCATCTTCTCCTGATAAGGAACAATATTCGGAATATGAGAAAGCAGAAAATATGCAATGGTGAGGTGTGTTTTTAAACACTAGGTTTTTTAACGACATACGTTTACCCATAGTGATGTATGTCAGTGTCACTGAGACATGATTTAATATTGCTGTCATTGCATTCAAGAGCTTAGGGAGGTGGGAGGGGGACAGAAAAAGCAAAACTTCATAAAAAATTAGCGAAGAGATACATTTTCCTAGAAGACTAGAGGGTGTTATATATCAATTTCCATGACACTGGTGAGGGCTGAATCGATTCGGGTCCGAGACAAACTTTTAAATAAATTCAGCGAATCGGAACCAAACCGAATCTCGAAAGGTACAGTCATCTCTAGTCGTAATAAACTAATGTGTTTTTGGTGCAGAATGCATTAAAATGTATGCACTAATCTAACTGTAACTGCTGAGGTACTCCTTGTCACTCTACTTCTCATCCTCCCTGCATTTCAGTCTGCCTCTTATTTCCCTACAAATACTGTCTAAAAGACAAACTATATGTTAACCATAGCAACCAATCACAACACAGCTTTCATATTAATACAGCTTTTCTCAATCTTTTTCTCCCTGTGTGTTGCCAGAAAATAAGGTCATTTGTAATTCAGAATGGTAATCTCCCTGTGCTGTCTAAAAGACAAACTGGTGCTCATAACAAACAATGATACTGCATGCATTTTATACATATGTAACTACTGAGACTCTACTTCTCACTCTGACTTTCATTTCCCCTTCATTTCAGGCTACTTTCACACTCGCGTTTTGGCTTTCCGTTTGTGAAATCCGTCATGGGCTCTCACAAGCGGTCCAAAACGGATCAGTTTTGCCCTAATGCATTCTGAATGGAAAAAGATCCTCTCAGAATGCATCAGTTTGCCTCCGATCAGCCTCCATTCCACTCTGGACGAAACGGAGCCAAACGGATCAGTCCCTACACACAATGTAAGTCAATGGGGATGGATCTGTTTTCTCTGACACAATCTGGCACAATAGAAAACGGATCCATCTCCCCTTGACTTTCAATGGAGTTCATAACGGTCCGTCTTGGCTATGTTACAGATAATACTAACTGATCCGTTCATGATGGATGCATGCGGTTGTATTATTGTAACAGATCAGTTTTTGCAGATCCATGATGGATCCGCCCAAAACGTGAGTGTGAAAGTAGCCTCAGTCTGTCTCTCATCTCCCTGCATCTGTCTAAAAGATAAACTTTGTTGCCCATATCAACCAATTACAGTACAGCTTTTATTTTACTGCAGCACTTTCTACAATGCTGTAGATCTGTTTACCAACTCTGATCATGTCCTGATAGGCGCAGGCTGTCAGAGCATGATGGGAGTTGCAGGTCTGCAACAGCTGGTTGGTAAACAGAGTTCTACAGTATTGTAAGAAGCTACTTGCGTTTAAGTTTTCCGGTATTGAGTTCCGTCACAGGGGCTCAATACCGAAAAGAAAAAAACGCTTTATTTTTATCCTAATGCATTCTGAATAGAAAGCATTCCATTCAGTATGCATCAGGATGTCTTCAGTTCAGTCACTCTTATGGTATTTGGCCAGAGAAAATACCGCAGCATGTCCAAAATTCCGGAACACTTGCTGGAATGCCGGATCTGGCATTCATTTCCATTGAAATGTATTAATGCCGGATCCGGTACCAAGTGTTCCGGAAAACCGGATCAGGTTTCCTTATCTGCGCATGCACAGACCTTTAAAAATGTTAAAAAAATAACCAGATCCATTTTTCCGAATGACACCGGAGAGACGGATCCGGTGTTTCAATGCATTTGTGGTCGGGGCTTAAATATGAAGGAATGACCCCTACCTACTGGATACCTAAAAGCGGTTAGAATTATGCCGGAACCGCGACGCTGAAGGGACGCCTGAAGGGGGGCATCCCCTGGTGTGAGATAGTGAAAGTAAGGGTGGGTACACTGGAGACGACGTTCACTGTGGGAGGAAACGCCCGGCCAGATATAGTCATCATCGCCCCTCCCACAAACACAGGCCAATGAATCGGCCTTAACACTTGTGGTCGGGGCTTAAACATGAAGGAATGACCCCTACCTACTGGATACCTAAAAGCGGTTAGAATTATGCCGGAACCGCGATGCTGAAGGGACACCTGAAGGGGGCCAAAAAGGACACAAACTCGATCAAAGAGCTTTATCACAACCTCCTATTGCGATTTCGCTGCCAACTAGCGAGCTGCAGCCAGGGTAATGGGATCGGAAGTAGTGAAGCGTACCGAGGCATTGTGGCACCGTAGACGTCCGCTTCGGGAAACTTGTGAAAGAGAATTAGCTTGGGACAGGGCACCGGCTGCTATATTTTGGATTCGGGTACATGAATGTGTGTAATGAATTTTGTGTAGTAACGAGCGAAGCACCTGACACCTAACAAAAGATATCAGTAGGACCAAGCCGTTAATCAAATCTCCATGACTGCGACATTGACATTAACATACATCATGTAACCAGCCTATTCCCGACCCCCTGCATGCACAGCCGCCATTATAGGATACAGTTCAACCAACGCTGAAATCTGTGGAACCCCGGATCAACCAACCTCACTCGTCCACCCATCAGCTAGCCAGTGGGGGCCAAAAAATGGCAGCAAAACCTGAGTGACGTGGCCTCAGGAAACTAGGAGACTTACTGTATACCTCTGGAATAAAAGAGAAATACCATACCAATGCCTGAGAAAGTGGTCCCACATGGAAAGTCAGCAATCGCCTGAACATCAAGGCAGATATAAACACTTGATCCTGGAGAGATAAACGCAAGAAACCCTTTAATCTTTACCAAAGCCACTAATGTGGTATCATGGCGAACTGATGAAATAACAAGTCGAATACGTATGCGTAAAAAACGTGCGTCAAGCGTAACCCCATTCAGAATCTGGCGCCGAATCCGCAGTGCGGACCAACATCCTAACAGTGCCCCTATACATATGTATATATACACATATACATATAAACTATACATATATATATATATATATTTTTTTTAAACTAACACTGGAGCCTGAACTCACTCTCTGCCCCGCACTTCCAGCTGTGGCCACATAGAGGGCGCCAGAGCTACAACTATGCGTGTCTGTGGAACCCAGCCAGCAGACCAGAGCGAGGGGCAGAGGTGAGTGCACGCCTGAATAGTGCGGGAGGAGAGACTGACTAAAACAGACACCGTGCATGCTATGCACCCCACCTCACTAGTAGCTCTGCGTGAGGAAAACACATGACAGCCAGCTGAATACATGGTCGAGTGACCCCAGTGACGTGCTTTCCACATAGAGTAATCTCGCACTAAAGCTATACTAAGAAGCCTGACATACCCTGACTAGAACACTGGACTCAATGTCCCTTCCCCATAATAAATGTATGTTTTTTTTTGTTTTTTTTTTGACATTTCATTAAAGTCACACACCCTCTTTTTTTTTTTTTAAAACACACACTCTTCCTGAAGCTTACTACTCCCCCTTGCTGAGTGAATTCACCTGTGCACCCCCTGGATAGAAACAACATGCTGAAGCCTAATTTGTCCGCCCCTCCCCCCCCTGCCTGTCTAACAGCACAGCAGCCTGTGCAATACTTTATCGAGCGGGCACACGCTGTGCCCTGCACCCTACGTGTCATGCCGCGTGGGGAGAAGAGCGTGTCTCCCTGGCAGACCGCTCCGGTGCGGTGCTGCTCCCCCTTACCAAGGGAGCTGACACACCGCCGGCCGGACTTAAAGCAACGATGCTGCTGAATGAGGCAGCTACTTATCTGGACCGTAGAAAGTTAGGGCCTGGAACTGCCATGTAGCGCTGCACCCTTGTTGCTCCCTGAGGACGGTATGTAGAGCTCCCACACCATACACTGGAGACGACGTTCACTGTGGGAGGAAACGCCCGGCCAGATATAGTCATCATCGCCCCTCCCACAAACACAGGCCAATGAATCGGCCTTAACACTTGTCAGCCGGATCCGCATCCGCATCTGGATGCAAATGCAATGGTTTGCTTACGGATTTCCGGATCCGGCAGGCAGTTTTGGCGACGGAACTGCCTGCCGGAATTCAACAACGCAAGTTTGAAAGTAACCTAATGTGTATGGTTACCTTAAGTTTGGTGGTAGTTATTCTTATATCCCTGCCTAGGACACTTAGGAGCTAGTTCCATCCATGGTCTACATAATGTAGAGGTACAGCATATGATCATACTCTTGGGCATACATCAAAATAACTGTCATTAATCTACAGGAGGGGTAGCCAACATGTGGCATGCATGTCAGAGATGGTACACAGGTTATGTTCCACTGGCACTCCAACTTTTCAGTCTTGTCACCATTTGTTAGTTGCCCTGCCGTCGTGAACCTGCATACCTCGCTGCTGCTGCACTGCTCCTCGTCTGCCACAGATTAAGAAAGGTATGTAATGAACTAGAGGTGTGGGTTGGAAGGAGGATGCTGTGCTTCGGGTGATGGGGGAACGAGCCTTGTAATTAGTTTGAAGAGGGGGAGAGGATGATGAGCCTGCATGTAATTGCTGGGGGGGGGGGGGGAGCAAGCTTTTTGACTACTTTGGGTTGTGTGGAGGGAATAGTGAGACTGCTTGTGATTGTTGCATGAATGGGTGAATAATGGGAAACAAGTTTTGTGACTACTTTAGGGGGTAGAGCGGATAGTGAACCTGCATGTGATTGCTGTGGGGATGAGGGAATGATGGGGAACAAGCTTTCTGACTACTTTGGTGGGACAAAGGAGATGGTGAGTAGAGATGTCCCAAACTATTCGCCGGCGAACATCACATGTTCGCGTTCACCGCGGCGGGCGAACATATGTGATGTTTGATTCACCCCCTATACCTCATCATTGAGCAAACTTTGACCCTGTACCTCACAGCCAGCAGACACATTCCAGCCAATCAGCATACCCTCCCTCCCAGACCCTCCTACCTCCTATCAAAAAGCAAGGACGGCATCCATCTTAGATTCATTCTGAAGCTGCAGTGTTAGTTAGAGCAGGGAGACACTGCAGCTGCTGCTGAATTAATAAGGAAAGAGTTAGCTAGGCTAGTGTTCTGTGTCCACTCCAGTCCTCAAAGACTCATCGGCCTCTTTCACACATCCGTAGTGTGTTGCGGATCCGCAACACACCATGCCGGCACTCCCCATAGATATGGCTATTCTTGCCTGCAGGCTGCGGACAAGAATAGGACATGCTCTATTTTTTGCGGAGCCGTGGCCAGATGTTTCGGGGGCCGAAACATGGAAGTTTGGGGCCGCGGCTCTGCAAATGCGGAAGCGGAGAGCACATAGTGTGCTCTCCACATCACGTCCGGCCCCATTCACAATGAATGTGTCCGCATCCATTCAGCAGAATTGCGGAATGGATGCGGACAAAAATTGCGGATGTGTGAATGGGGCCTTAGGTCCGGATGCGTTGCGGATGCGTTCGGTGAAAACTGTGCGATTTCACACTCAAAGCCATTCAGTTTTGCCTGCGATTGCGTTCAGTTGTTCAGTTTTTTTCCGCGCGGGTGCAATGTGTTTTGATGCGTTTTTCACGAGCGCGATAAACAACTGAAGGTTTACAAACAACATCTCCTAGCAACCATCAGTGAAAAACGCAACGCACCCGCACTTGCTTGCGGATGCAATGTGTTTTTCACGCAGCCCCATTCACTTCTATAGGGCTAGGGCTGTGTGAAAAACGCAGAATATAGAACATGCTGCGATTTTCACGCAACGCACAAGTGATGCGTGAAAAAAAACGCTCATGTACACAGACCTATTGAAATGAATGGGTCAGGATTTAGTGCGGTTGCTATGCGTTCACGTCACACATTGCACCCACGTGGAAAACTTGCTTGTGTGAAAAGGGGCCATCTGCTGTAAGGACAGCGTCCTGACAGCACCCCAAAAAGCCCTTTTCAGAGCTGGTACATCAGTCTGCTATTATATATTTTTTTCTATATATATATATATATATATATATATATTGTGGCAATGTGAATAACAAGGGGTGTTGTTTGCACCAGGAGCGTGTCACCAAGGGGCCCGGCCTTGGTGAAGTAAAGGCCCTAGTCTAGAGATGGGTGGCCACTAAGTTAGTTGGTGGTCACCAAGATAACTAGCTTAGCTGGCTCCAGCTAGTCCAGGGCGGGCTTTTACTGGGAACAGGCAATGTGCTGGGTGGGTGCCTGTTCCCCATGCTCCAGTCCGGGGTTTTGACAACGCCCATGTCCAGGGATGCTATTTAATCCTCTTGTTGGACATGGGTGGGGTCCCACTCTGGAGAGAGTTTTGGAGACAGAGTTTGGCAGAGGCTCTGTGTGAGTGGTCTCGGCCAAGTTGGCTGAGGGGCCACGGGGCTAGGCGATAGCCTGAACTTTGGGGACGCAGTGACGCCTGCAGGTACAAGGGTCACAAGGCCAGAGTCGGGAAGACTACTGGGCCACACTCCCCAAAGGCACTGGACTTGCTACAGTCGGGAGGCTGCTGGACTGCACGGGTGAAAAAGCCGCATGTTGGTACCGTGTGTGAACGATGTTTGTTCAGTGAGGTAGGATTATCCCTGTTTAGTTAGAGCCCAGACAGGCAAGGTGTTTTATTTTGTGTTTTGTCATCTCTGCTATGCCGTGTTCCACAATAAAAGCAATGCTTGGCCCCTAAAGCTGCGGTGGATGACAATCTTTGTGCAAATGATCCCCGAGACCAGAGCAAACCCCCCACAATATATATATATATTGCAGTTGCCTGCCCATGTGTGAGAGGCCACAGGCCCACAGACTGTAATGTGTGCACACCACTTATATCAGGTGGCACAGTACCTTGCAGATAGAAAAGTCATTTAATTTTTACCCTTTATTATAATTGCAGTTGCCTGCCAGTATGTGTTAGGCCCACAGACTGTACTGTGCCCACTGCCAGTGCCCGCCACTCATATTGGGTGGCACAGTACCTTGCAGATAAAAAAGTAATTTAATTTTTACCCTTTAATATAATTGCAGTTGCCTGCCAGTGTGTGTCAGGCCCACAGACTGTACTGCGCCCACTGCACACCACTCATATAGGGTGTCAGGGACAAAACAGAGATTAAACTGATAGGAATAGTACTTAGTTAACACTGGTTGCATTGGTGGCAAATTCCATTGCAAGTGCCCAAAATTAGAAGGAAGTGGACAGAGGAAGCTTTTTTCTCTATCTCTCCATGCAAGGATTCAATTCAATACATGTCCCCTGATAGGGGACGTAACAAAGATTAAAATGGTAAGAATAGTATTTCACACTATTTGTATTGGTGGTACAGTACATTGCGCGGTGCACACGCAGTGCCCCAATTTGGAAGTAAGAGGATCAACCAATCATCTTTTTCCATCTCCCGGTTCCTAATCTTTTCCATACACCGGCCCCTGATAGGGGACAAAACAGAGATTAAACTGGTAAGAACAGATTTTTTTAATTTTAAAAAAAGAGGACAGCCTATGCGGAGCTGTTTTTTTTTTGGCCGCGTTACTGTATGATAGGAGACAAAACCTGATAGGGGACAAAACAGAGATTAAACTGGTAAGAACAGATTTTTTTTTAATTTTAAAAAAAGAGGACAGCCTCTGCGGAGCTGTTTTTTTTTTTGGCCGCGTTACTGAATGGTCATGCACAATGGCTGTAGGCTCATGCGTCCTTTTGCGGAGGTGACAAACCTAGGCAGTCAAACCCAAGGCAACATCTTCGACCTCATCCCATATGCGTTTTTTCTAGAGTGTGCACTGCAAAGAGTGCTGGATCAGGCCGTAGATGAACATGAAGAGGAAGAGTTGTGGTCACCATCACCACCAGAAGCAGCCTTGTCGTCGTTGATTGCTGGACCTGCGGCAACGCAAAGAGAGGAGTCTAAAGAAGAGGAGTCAGAGGAGGAAGGCAGCTTTGAGGAGGTGGAAGACCAACCACAGCAGGCGTCCCAGGGGGCTTGTTATCACCTTTCGGGGACCCTTGGTGTTGTATGTGGCTGGGTGGAGGAAGAGACCTTCAATGACATCAGTGAGGACAAGGAACGGGACATGGCTAGCTTGGTATCCAACCTTGTGCAAATGGGGAGTTTGCGGTTGTGCAAATGGACTGTTTGCGGTTGTTTGCGGTGCGTTAAACGGGGAGTTTGGTCTGTCACTGTGAAGCGGGTGTAACCCTTACACTACCTGATTGATACAACATCATACCTGATCGTATACACACACTGGATGTTTTAAAGCACGTTATTCCAAACAATTTAGGAATGTTAGGTAATTTAAGCCCTTTATGGATTAAAACACGACTCTGCGTCAACTACGTAATTTTCCATGGGAGTTTTGCCATGGATCCCCCTCCGACGTGCCACAGTCCAGGTGTTAGTCCCCTTGAAACAACTTTTCCATCACTATTGTGGCCAGAAAGAGTCCCTGTGGGTTTTAAAATTCGCCTGCCGGTTCGCCCGTTCGCGAACATTTGCGGAAGTTCGCGTTCGCCGTTCGTTAACGAAAAATTTTATGTTCGCGACATCTCTAATGGTGAGCCTGCATGTGATTGCTGCAGTGATGGGGGGTGTTGGGGGGCAAGCTTTCTGACTACTTTGGGGGGTGGTGTGGAGGGGATGGTGATCCTGCAGAGAATGATAGGGAGCAAGCTTTCTGACTACTTTGGGGGGTGGGGGTGGGAGCATAGGGAATAGTGAGCCTGCATGTGATTGCTGCAGTGATGGGGGGTGTTGGGGGGCAAGCTTTCTGACTACTTTGGGGGGTGGGGTGGAGGGGATAGTGATCCTGCAGAGAATGATAGGGAGCAAGCTTCCTGACTACTTTGGGGGGTGGGGGTGGGAGCATAGGGAATAGTGAGCCTGCATGTGATTGCTGTAGGGATCAGGGGATGATGGACAGCAAGCTTTCTGACTACTTTGGGGGGGGGGGGGGGTTCCGGGCAGAGGTGAGCCTGCATGCGATCACTGCAGCAATGAGGGGATAATGGAAAGCAAACTTTCTGACTACTATAGGGATGAGGGTAGAGGGCACGTGGAGTGTGCATGTGAATGCTAGGGGGATAAGGGAAGCAGGTTATGGTGGGTAGCCAGCTTTCTGACTACTTTGGGGGATGGATGAGAGTTGTGAACCTGAAAGTGATTACTGGGGTAATGGGCAGGGCAGGACACTATGGAAAACAAGCTTTCTGACTATTTTAGGGAGAGGGAGCAGAGAGGATCATTAGTTAAAATAAGTGAGGGTTGCTCTCCCTCACCACTGTCAGTAAGTATATGGTTGGCGGGCGTAGGGGAGGTTGTACCTATACACTGGCCCCTTAGGTGGATTGAAAGGAGCCGTGGCATGCTTTGTTATACAAATATTTGCTGGAAGGCAACTTCTTTAAAACGTGCATGTTCGGCAGTAAATTTTGGGACATAGCTAGTACTCAGATGAATTTCCTGCACGGCACACTGAAAACTTCAGCTTTCATTTTTTGTTTCATTTGAAACACCATACAAAAAAGGTTGCTGACCCCTGATCTACAGCAATGTAATGATAATTTAAGAGAGTCTCACATTTCTACAATAAATCCATCAGAATTTATATGAGAGGCTGAAGTTGCAAATTTTTTTAATGTATTTATGTTACTTAATGTAAATGGGATTCAAAAAACATGAAAGTGAAATGAAGTAATTCATGGGCAGTGCATGGCACACCCTTGATGTGGCCAGAAAGAAAGTTCTGTTGGTTTCACTTATTTGCCTTACATAATATCTGGCGTGTCTTGTGTGTACTGAATCCTTTATATAAATATCCACCCAGGTATTAATCTCTGTTGATTATATTGACAGATGGAACCTGAAGAACAGGATTTCAGTTTATGGCTAGAAATACAATGGATTATATTTTTTATTATTATATTATTAGTTATACAGAAAGATTGGCCTGATCTCAATAACTTAGCCTTACTTATCCATCCACTCGCCAACATGTTATTCCATTTCAGAACCAAAATCTGAGATGTTATCTTCCTCTAAATTCCATGTTGAAAATCTTCACTATCATTTTTCATATTATGGAAGTTAGTTATGAAAAATGTATTTTAAAGTCAGTTATTTATAAAGGATATCTATGGTGAAGTATTATTTTTTTTTTTCTCAACAAAACATTTTTTTTATATATTTATTAATCCTTTGCCTACATAATACACTTCACTATTTATGCTGTGAAGTACAGTATATTGTGTCAGTATTCTGCCTGTCAGGACTCTGGCAAGGCCTCATGGGTTTCCGCAGATGGCTGACGGGGATGCCATTGTTAGGCCTCTGGCTGCCATAGCAACCAGTCAGCACCCCATGATTGCGTTGCAGTAATGGATCACTTAGATTATTATTATTAAAGCGTCATTTATACCATGGCACTGTACATGTGAAAAGGGTATACATACATGATATAAAACAATAGCATGACCAAGACGAATTACAAACTGGTACAAAAGGAGAGAGGACCCTGCCCGTGAGTGCTTACAATCTAGAAGAGATGGGGAAGAATACAGTGGGTGAGGGAAAAGCTGGTCATATAGCTGTATATGTTTGTCTGAAGAGGTGGTTTTTCAGGTTTCTTTTGAAGGTTTCCAGTGTATATGAGAACCTGATATGTTGGGGCAGAGAGTTTCACAATATGTGGGAAACACAGGGGAAATCTTGAAGGCGATAGTGGGAACAGAAGATACAATGCTGTGGTCGCTATTGATGGTAGTATCTAAGAAATTAAACTGCCAGAATCAGAGTATCTCCAATTTCTGCAGTAGCAGTAGGAGTCAGGCTATGTGTATCTACTGCTGCTGATCTCACAGGAACAATTGTAGTACTCACGAGATCACTATGACATGTATAGCTGTCATAGAGCAAAAATTACTCGTTGCTCGCGATAGATAATTTTTAATGGCACTGGCTGAATGTTTCTGGTCGTTGTCCTGCTGCAGAATAAATTTGGAGCCAATCACACATCTCCCTGATGGTATTGCATTACGAATAAGTATCTACTTGTATTTCTCGGCATTGAGGACACCAAATCCTGACCAAATCCTAAAATGCAACCCCAAACTTGCAAGACACATAATGCTTCCTTCCCTTGGAAATAGGAAGTTGTCTACCAGTGCCATTAGCTTAGAAATGGCAGACACCAGTGGGACTTGAGTACACCCATCTACTGTTCAGAGATATTTGGCCAGAAATTATCTTCGTGGAAGAATTGCGGCCATGAAAACCATACCTTCAATGTGGAAACGAGACCAAGCGGCTCTGCTATGCATGGCCATATAGGAACTGAGCAGCAGAAAATGGCAGCAGGTGCCCTGGACTAGTCAGTCAACATTTTCAATAGTTGGCCGTAACAGAAGGCAGTTTGTTCACCAAAGGGCTGCAGAGCAGTACAATACGGAGTGTCTGCAGGCAACAGTAAAACATGGGGGAGGTTCCTGGCAAGTTTGGGACTGCATTTCAGAAAATGAAGTTGGGGATGTGTTCACAATTAAAGGGGTTATCCCATGATTAGTGTAAATAATGATCATCAGACATCATATAGTACATGGGAATCTCATTCTAACAAAGCTAGAACCAGCCCTGTACCTCACATCGATCCAGAGATCTCCACAATTGCTCTACTAAAGTTATTTCAAGTTGGCACATATCCTTTCTAATGTAGCTTTCTCCCTATCACAGCTCAGGGGATGTGTCCTTTCTGCTGTAGGTCTCTCCCTATCACAGCTCAGAGGACAAGTCCTTTCTGCTGCAGATCTATCCCTATAATTGTCGCTGCTTATAACAGTAGACATGGCTGGTGGCAGTTTAAGGGTGGAACTAAGCTCTCTCCCTATCACAGCTGAGGAGGCAGTTGAAGGATAAAACTGAGCATGTGCGGCCTTCCCAGTGAGCAGGTCAAAGAAATAAGAAAAACAAACAGCAGGTGGCGCTATACTGTTACTTTTTATTGAATAACTCAGTGGCTAGACAAAATTTATAATTACATGCAATTACAAAAGTATTCAGATCCAGGTGCTGGTTTGAAAACTGTAGAAAATGTTTCTTGAGACAACCCCTTTAATGTTTAGAGCAGTTCATTATTGACAGAGAACTCTCTAGAATGTGAACTCATTTTTTTGCTCGTATTATTACTGATAATGGTGTAGTTTCCTTTAGCTTTATTCAGGGAACGTAATCTTGAAGGGGGTGTTGTTAGAGATGGGATTCAGAATCATGAATTTAAAGTGTATTAAGCTACTATACAATGGATTTAGTCAACTTTGCCTTCTACAATGGCTTTTCTAAATTATTTTCTGCTACGGTAATAGGAAAATGCAAAAATTGCTCTTTATAGTGTCTCTCTGTCACATGTTGCCTTAAAAATACCATGTGACAGCTTTGGTTTGGTCACTGGAAAAGTACATAAACTCTGAACAGAACCAGGTCAAATTAGTTTTTTCATTTATGTTCAGTAAAATGTCAAATTAATATATTATTTTCTATGCAGTGTAACAATCAGTTTGTTAGTCATTTACAGTTCTCAAATAATATGGTTAATGAATGTAGCCTCTCATGGGGAGGGAGATGCAAAAAGCAAGAAAGCCTTAGTCTTTTGACTAAAGAGATACAATGAAGATAATACCACCCCCCCACCCAGATATCCATTCACATGCAAATTTCAACATTTCACTATTCTAATTAGTTTGTGCTGATTTTATTTTACACATACTAAAGTATATAAAACTGTGTGCAAGATGTTATTTCATGTTGGGCATTGTATTCACTTTACCTGAGATTTGTTTCAAATTGAATCAGGTATATCCAGGATGCTCTGCCTAATCATATGCATCCCACTTGGTGTCCTAATCTCAGTGTGAAAGCTTGGAACTTAAACTGCAGGGAGAGGGTATTGCCATGTGCATTACGTTCTAGTGCACCTACATTCATAGTTAACCCGTTCTGTAGCTACTGTGCCATCGGTATTATAGGTGTAATCCATATCACTGTGCAGAGCTCCAAAATTCATAGCTAATCACTTCTGTTAAACAAAAAGAAGAGCGTACAGCACCTTTCAGTAAATAAAAAAAAAAAAAACATGTATGCACCCCTGCAGGAGCAGTGTCCAAATGGCTCCTTAGTGGATCAAAATAAAGAAATGGAGGCAGCATCCATAGAGTAGTGGAGAAAAAAAAAATGTTTAATGCATGTTGTGGCAGTCCAAACATATTTTTTTTTAATCCCCTCTGTTAGCTGTAGATTTACTGTGCATCAGTATTACAGGTCAATGTTACTGTCAGGTCTAATTTATCCCCATGGACTCAACGGTTCAGTGCCCCAAAAATCAAGTAAGGGCCCTATGATGACAGAGTGAGGAGGGTGGCAGCAGCAGTGGCAGTAACAGTGACAATAGTTGCCCCATGACAGAGTAGGAAAGGCAATCCAAAAAAACAAAAAAGGATGGAGACAGCACGTCCTTGTCTTGGTAATTTCTTCCAGGTGCAAAGTTTTGGCTAAGGAGCCCTTATCAAGCATGACAAAGGCTCCTTATCTGTAACCATGCATCTGAAATAAATTACAAAAACAAGGACATGCTGTCTCCAACCTTTTTTTTTTTTGATTACCCCATGGAATACGGGAAAGCTTACCACTTTCCCTGGAGACGTGCACCTACTACTGATTACAAGGTGTTCTGTCCACCCCCTACCCCCCTTTACAGTGGAAAGGGTGGCAACAGGGGCAGTACCAGTGGCAGTAGTGTCCCCATAACAGAGTGGGGAGGATGACAGCAGCATCAGTGGCAGTAACAATGACAATAGTCGCCCCATAACAGAGTGAGGCTGGGGGGAAACAGCGCTGATAGTAATAATAGTGGCCCTATGACAGAGTGGGTAGGAGGGGCAGCAGCAGTGGCAGTAAGGCTATGTTCACATCACTGTTTATTTTTCTGTTCTCTTTTGGCTTACAAGTACTGATCAAATACTGATGCGAAATACTGACTGTGTGAAAAAAGGCCTTATGCTCAATTTGCATCCGTTATACATTTATATCTGAAATAATTTTTTTTATCAAGGAAAAGAAAGTCCTGCATGTAGGATTTTAATGGCCTCTTTCTCACGGTCAGTATTTGTTCAGTATTTTGCATCAGTATTTGTGACAGAGATAAAATGTAATGGAAATATTTGCATCTATTCTGTGTTTTGGACCCACTCCTTCTTTTGGCTTACAAATGCTTATTAAATACTGACCAAATGCTTTGGGAAAGAGGTCTTTATTTCTGTTCTTCTGATAGAAAAGAATAAAGGAAAAATAAACAGTGATGTCAACACAGACAAACAGGGACAATAGTGGCCCCATAACAGAGTGGGGATGGGGGTCCAACAGCAGTGCCAGTAACAAGGACAATTGTGGCCCCATGACATATTGGGGAGGGGGGGAAGCAGCAGTGACAGTGACAATAGTTGACCCATGGCAGAGTGACAGTGTGGTCCTCCACCAGGGTGACAGCACTGGCATAAAGCACAATATGGCAGATCACAGTAGTAGCAGAATCCAACAACAGCAGTGTGATAGCAAGGCCCAGTGGCATGCATATTCTTTAAAAAATGTAACATGTACCAGTAGGCCAAGAAGACTCATTGTAGAAATGGCAGTAAAGGCAGCAGGCGGGTGGCATCAAGCAGGTGGCGGCATCAGAATGGTGGCAGCAGCACGTGGCCGGAAGTAATGGCTACTTTGCAGAATATTCTGCTGTGGCAGCAAACTACAGTATGATCATTAGTGGCAGAATTAGCTATTCTGTTGCATCAGGCACCGGTGTTGGGAAATCCTGCTTGATCCACAACTGATTCAAATTTATGAAGGTTGGTCTCTCAACATTTAAGGAGGAAAGTTGAGTACTCTTAGGTGTAACTGTAACAGTGTGGTTCACTGTGACAGTTGTGGCCGTGTAGGCTGGCTGCAGGCTGTCACCTGTGTATGCTGGTTGCTTGGGGCTGCGTGCTGGCTGCGGTGTCTTGTGTGTACTATGCCCATGAATGTGTGTACTCCCCTTGTCTGCATGTCTGTGCAGTTCTTGGCACTGTTGCCATACAGGCTGGCTGCAGTTTCTCTCATGTACTGGCTGCAGGATGAAACCTGTGTATGCTGGTTGCTTGGGACTGTGTGCTGGGGCAAATTGCTTAATGGGGGGCAGTGTGGGGGGCAGTATTACTAATGAGGGCATTCTAGAAGGGAATTACTATTGGTGGGACTATAAGGAGCACTATTACTATGGGGGTACTTATTTTTCTTCAGGGTAGTATTTGGGGGTATTGGGGAGCACAGCGAGCAGCAGGATAACACTGTGGGGGCTCCAGGTTGGGGGATGATTATAGAAAAGTGAGGAAGCTAAGATGTCTGTGTGTCACACTCTGCAGAGATGAGGCGGTTGAGAGAAGTTGTCCGGACTAAATGGAGAAGATGATGACAGAGACGATCTACATCAGAGCAGACGTCACCTGGGAGGCCCTGGATGTGACAGGTGTATAGAGAGTAGAGCAAAATGCAGTGTGCCGCCGGGGGGTGGGTAGCTTGGGGGGTCATTGTTTGCTGGACTTAGAGAATTCGATCATATTCATCGGGGCTTGTGCCCGGGATCTTTTTTAACCCTAGCAACGCCTCTGCTATATGCTATCTTTACCTGTTGTTCTGTACATTTGTTAAGTGGACAACCCCTTTAAATAAGTCAGGCTGCTTTTAAAAGGGTTATGCTATGACTGATGTAAAAAAAAAAATAAATCAGACATCGTATAGTACATGCCAATTCCTTTCTAGCAAAGTAAGAACCAGCCAGGCTGATGGCTCATGGGCCCTGGTGGAAGAGTTCAGCTTGGGCCCCCCTTCCCTCAGTGCTTTGTGTGTCTTCTTATGCGGCACAAGGGTCTTTGGGCCCCCTCAGGCTCCTGGGCCCAGTAGCGACTGCTACCTCTGCACCCCCTATAGCTATGCCCATGCAACCAGCCCTGTACGGCACATTGGTCCCGAGATCTCTCCATTCACTGCATCAATTGCTCTTCTAGATTATCTTCAGCCCAGCGGTTTAGAGGATGTGTTCTTTCTGCAGCTCTCTCCCTTTCACTGCCACAGCTTCTAAAAGAACATGTGGCTGGTGACAGTTGAAGATTCAAACTGAGCACATTCAACCAGCTCAGTGAGCTGGACAAAAAATGAGGTAAAGAACAAACATGCGCTATGCAGATGCATTTTATTGAACGTCTCAATGGCTATAACTTTGTAATTACATGTCACTACAAAAGTATTCAGATCTCTGTGATGGTTTAAAAATGTGCAATATGCTTTGTGATACAACTTCTTGTATGCGTGAATGGCCTATAAGGAAATATGATGTCACAGACCCACAGGGCGGGCCGGAGTTTACTGAGGGGTGGAGTTACGCGCAATTGAGACAAGGGAACTTGGGCACTTTCAGCAAACTCTCTGGCGCTGGGCACTTGAGAGACTCATTAGCATATCATAAAAATGACTTTTTGGGCGATTTGCATGATCTGAAAAACTAAACAAAGGTACCATCTGTGTCATGTCTTTGTGTACCACTGAACCATCTGATCGGTTTAAAACGGGTCAGGTTGGTGATAGACTCCCTTTATGTGGAGTCACCAAATCATAAATACAATCTTTACACAATAAAAAGTGATTACTTTGCAGTTACACTTTATCTAATTGGAGTTGTCCGCTTCCCAATAGAGGCTGCAGAATCTAAGATTGACAGCGCAGAAGTAAGAGCCTTTCACACCACATTGTGCATTTTGTATACTTCTGTGCATGTGCTTGCTCTCTGGTGTAAGCCAATGCATGAACAGCTAACTTTAATGTACTTGGGCTGTAGGTCCTGATATGGACTTCACATTAGTTGGTGGATACCCTTAGACACAACCACTACTGTATGTAGTAGTAGAGGTGGAGAAAATTCTCTTGTACATCTCAGTAGTCTCTTCATACAGACATGAGCAGCGGTGACCCAGGGGGAAGAAGTGGAGAATGGGAGTGGTAGTTGTTCTGACAAGAATAAGTGTACGCAGTGGCAATCCTCACACAGATACCCTCCTAGGACCTGCTGTGACTGAGGGGCGCAACCTTTCTTCCATCGAGCTCAGCATGATGTTGGAGAACCTGCAGGGGCGTAGCTAAAGGCTCATGGGCCCTGGTGCAAGAGTTCATCTTGGGCCCCTCTTCCCCCCGTGCTTTGTGTGTCTTCTTATGTGGCACAAGGGTCTTTGGGCCCCCTCAGGCTCCTGGGCCCGGTAGCGACTGCTACCTCTGCACCCCCTATAGCTACGCCCCTGAGAACCTGCCTGGTGGTAATTGTGGTGTTAAGTGTTGGCAGAGAGCAATGCAGGAGTATGGATGCAGTTGTAATGGCCGACATATCACAATGGAGTCAGTGACCAGGCTAGTTGTAGTAAATAAGTAAGTCTCTCTTCACTAAAGTGCAAAATAGAAGTGGTAGTACGTCCACCAGAATGAAGGCACAATTCCAAGCAAAATATGGTACACATCTTTTTCAGTAGCAATATATAGATAGCAGGAATCATGGGGGTAGTGATACTCCTTTTCCTTATCTTTCAAAAAAATCTCTCTGTAAAATCTTAGGCCGGCAATGAGGTTTTTGGTAGATGTTCTGTAATTCTCAGACTGAGAGGTATAAAATTAAGATATGGCTGGCCAATCCATCTCAAAGTGTGGAAGGGTGTGCTGGCAATATTCCCTCTCACAGTGGCAAAGTCTTTATCAGCCTTAAACATGCACAGTACCTTGCTGACTGACTCCAATGCATGGTTTTGCAAATTTTTCTAATCTTCCTTCTATTTCTCTCTCTGGAGCACTTTGTGTAACTGTAACTGTCTCATAGTTGATGGTTTTCTGGAACGCAGGTGCAAGTCCTGAGGAGCAAGCAGACATGAGTTCTGTCTATAGCACAGCTAGACTAGAATCTCTCTCTACTGAGAGGGGCGGACACAGGTCCATCTACTAGCAACCAAAATGGTCTGAGGCGGGGTTGTTAAGTACTATTAAGTAGTCAGGCATAACAAATTATAACATTTTATTTAACCAAATAGCAATACAATGACTAACTCTTTTGCAGTTACCCCATTCTCGGGTACTGGACTTGCAGCCGCCCATCACCACGGCAGATGGTGCAAAGTGAAATTTGCAATTTTTACACAGATATGCCATCCAGATGTCCAATGTATTGTGTCCAGTGTGAAAAGTGAGCCCTCTTATTATTGTGCCGTGCTTCCTGGATTTATAAACACCCTACATGTGGCCCTAATCTTCTGCCTGACCACATCATAGGGCTCAGGAGTAAAAGAGCATATTGCGAATTTGAGACGCGTTGTGGTGATTTACGCATCTTGTGCTGACAATTGAAGAGACTCTGGGGTGGAATAATAAATGGACCCCTGAGAAGTGACCCCACTTTATAAACTACACCCTCAAGGTATTTATTGAGGAGTGGAGTGAGCATTTTGATACCACAGATGCAGAAATTAATGCACAGAAGACCGTGCAAAGTGAAAATGACAGGTTTTCCACAGGTATGGCATTTCACTGGCCAATATCTTTTGCCCATCTGAGACATCCTATGCCCTACTGGTTACTAAAATGCCATAAATGTTGAGGTACACTGCGCAGATTTTGATAGATTTGTTTACGAGCACAATGTTGCTATTGATCAGCTTCTGGGGCACCAGTACAGCCATTTTCTGAGAGGAATATTTTTTTTTAATTTTCTTTCAAAAATGATTTTTTTTATTAGGATTTTGCAGTGCAATTTTACATTTATAACACTGAACTTATGTTTATTCAAAAAAAAAAAAAAATTCTTGCAAATATTTTCAGTTGCATCAGAGTAATTGTAGTATATAATGCACAGTTTAGATAGTTCAGTATGCTAAATAATAAGATTTAAGAACATAAAACATCAAACATAATATAACTCGGCTTGAGCCAAAAAATGTTGTTTAATTTTCTGTGTGAGGGCTTATTTTTTTGGGTTGAGTTGCTATTATAATTAGTTCTATTTTGGGGTACATACAGCTTTTTGATTACTTTTTAGGCAGCAATTCTGTGACTGCATTTTGGGTTTTGTTATTGCGGCAAACACCATGTGGGAAACGTGACACATTGGGGGAGATATATCAAGACTGGTGAATCCATCTGGCGTGAGATGCGTCTAATTTGGTAAGAGGCAGAAGCCTCTTAACAAATCAGGCGTATCTCTGCCCTGCCATGCACCATAAACTGAAGTCTACCCCAGCTACAGGCTAGCGTAGGCTTCAGCTAGAAAGGTACAGTAAATGTGGCAGGTGGTGCAAAACCATGTTCCCCTTTCGCTAAGCCGCACCCTTTTTATTGGCACTTCAGAAAAGTGCAGAGAAGCACAAAAAGTCGCAAATTGTAGTGCACAGATGCCATGCGCCATCATGTGAGACTTTTTTACGCCATAATTGTGGCGTAAAAACATTGATAAATGTCCCTCAGTACCAATTTTTTGCTGGTCAGTACGATTACAGAGATTTTATATAGGCTTTTTTTTTTTTTTTTTACATTTTAGCACTTTTGCACAGCATTTTTGAAAAAAAAAATTGTGTTGCCATTTTCTGAGAGCCATATTATTTTTTGTCTGATTGTCTTGTCTGAGGGCTGATTTTTTGAGTTGATGTCTTCATTGGTACCATTTTGCAGTACATTTTGATTGCTCGCTATTACACTCTTTGTGAGGCAATGTGACAAAAAAATGGTTACTTTTCATGTGATATTTTTATAGAGCCAATCATTACAGACACGGCAATACCTAATATGTCTATTTTTTTTATTTTTTTTTATTATTATACATGGTTTGATTACTGGAAAGGGTGCTTTTTTAAAATTTTTGTCTCACTATGGGACTTCAATATTTCAGGGTCTGATCCCTGTTTCAATGCAGCACAATACATGTGGTATTGTACTGCATTGACTGTCAGTGTATTACACTGACAGTTCGCTTATGAGAACTAGCCTGGGGGCTGGGTCTCATTGGCCTCCATAGCTTGAGGCTGCCATGTTGACTGAGGGACTGAGTTATTAATATCTACTGGCCCAGTTACTAATTCCTCCATCATCCGCTGGACACTTAATCCACACTCCTGCCTTTCACCCCACCAAAACACTTAACATCAAGGGAACCCCAATCACCACCAGTCAGGAGCCCCAAGATCAGGGTGTGCCCTGACGGAAGAAAGGTGCGCCCTCCTGTCACTGTACAGCCCCAGGGAGAGATAGAGGGTGGACATTGCTGTTTGCAGTACTACCACCCTCACGGCCAAAACTACCACTCCCATCCTCTGCTCTGCTCTCCCAGGTGTTCTGTTGCACAAGGTACAGTATATGGGAATGATGATATTTTTACAGACACTGCAACATTGCACAATTTCTAATTTGCATATAATAATCCACTGCAGTGTAATTAAAAATCACTAATTGCCTTGAAAGTAAATAAATAAATACAATGGTATGAAAAGAAGGGAATGCGTTCACTCTAGGCCAAGGCCTGGATGACTTCACAAAATCAAGCATATCTAAGCAGGTAGAGCTCCATTAGTAAGGGCAATTATCTTCAAATATATTTATATGAGACAAGAAGGAATTAATGTTCTGTACTAAAATGTTATTTTGGAGGAAAGGTAATTAATTTTTAATTATCGGTATATGTTCCTCTCTGATCCAGTCTTCAAAGTCCTCACCTCTGTCTCCACAATAATTAATATTAGGTGAAGGTGCAATGACGGTGGAACAATGGTGCTTAGGTCTAAAGCTTTGGCTTCTATACCCCATGAACTTTGTACAAAAGCTTTACTTAGTATAGTTTTTAGAACAGAAACCATCATTAGCAGCAGGACTGGTTATTGCACAATTCACTTCTGTGTTTTACACAACAGTTACTGTGTATACAGAAACACCATTTTTCTCACACAACTGCTATAAAACCTCAATAATCAGGTATAGTGAATAGTTCAATTCAATACCTGTCATAGTAACTGTGAATAAGAATATGTGCACCAGCAGGGGGTAGCTAAGGTAGCAATTGCACCCAGACCATAGTGCCTGAGGGAGCCCAAATGACCAATGACACATAATCAGGGCCGGCGCGTCCTATAGGCCGACTAGGCAGCCGCGTAGAGCTCCCCTTGGGAAGGGGCGCTGCTGCTAGGAGCGCCGGCCCCCCCTCATGCTGCAGCCGCCCGAGAGCTCTGAATTGAGCCTCTGGCGGCTGTAGCACTGCCCGGGCTGGCGTGTCCATGAGGGCGCACCACCCGGGCGCAGCAAGAGGAGAGGGGCTGACAGGAGGGAAGCACTCAGTGCTCCCTCCTGTTACTCTCTCATTGTAGCGTGGCCGAGCCCTGTATGGTCCACGGGTACAGGGAGCATCTGTCTCCTGTACCCAGCCGGACTGACATGAAGTGCGCACACAGTGTGCGCTTCCTGTCAGTCCGCCCGGGTACAGGAAACTAAAGCTCCTGTACCGTGGACCATACAGAGCTCGGCATCGCTACACTAGAGGTAGGGTGGGATAGGGAAAGAGAAAGACATTTGGGGTGTGGGGCTGGGGACAGATTGACATGGGGGGAGAGAATGCCAAGAAAAGGAGAGAGAATGACAAGAGGGGGAAGAGAATGACATGGGGGGGGGAGAGAATAACATGGGGGGGAGAGAATGACAGGGGGGGGGAGAGAATGACATATGGGGGGGGAGAATGACATGGGGGGGAGAATGACATGGGGGGAAAGAGAATGACATGGGGGGAAGAGAGAACTGGCGTTAGTTAAAGGGGTTCTGCAGTTTATTTAAACTGATCGGCAGGGGTCCGACACCCGGGACCCTCGCCGATCAGCTGTTTGAGAAGGCAGCGGCAGCTTTGCCCCACCCAGGCCAATGATACTAATCGTGACGTCACTGCGAGAAGGCAGCTGCCTTCTCAAACAGCTAATTGACGGTGGTCCCGGGTGTCCCATGGGGCATTGTGATGTCACATGGGGGGAAGGGGGGCGGCAAACTTTTCTTTTGCCTAGGGCGACAAAAATCCTTGCACCGGCCCTGAGGACAATCATATACACATTACAGTTGGGGTCTGTTACAGGTTTTGCATTTGGGCTTAGGAGCTTCAAGAAATGATTATGGGCACCCATAGTTAGCATGTGGAGAGTTATGTTTTCAGAATGCATTTCCCAAAAGGCATTTTAGGCTCATAATTATGTGTGGATCTGCTTGAAGGGCTTGCGACCTGTCCTGCTGGTCAGGGAGGGCTCACATCAGCTGTCAGATAATGGCAGCCACTCTGTGCACCTCCTGAATCTTTCTCTGTTTCACATGGCAGCCAGGAATAGATTGCTCACATAAGGCCTCCAGCCAGCACAGGGAGCATCACAAGAGCATGTGGAAGGTACGTATATAAAAGAAGTGGTGTGTCCTATAGAACATAGTGTTGTATAGTCAGAGCAATAAAGTGTTAAGTTGCTGATAGCATATTGTTATAATATTATGTCTTATGAGCCAGTGTTCTTGGTGTGGATCAGTCAGTGAATTGCTTAGCTGGGGTACAACATACATCCTGAAGATTGGGCCTTGTAATCTGTGTCCATACACCATCATTGGCCATAAGGATGTTGAGATTTCTTGATTTACCAGCTATTGGACCCTTTGCTGTCTCTGAGGGCCATGATAGCGCAATGAGCTCCGTGGGGAGCCGGTGTAGAAGATGGGAGTGGTAGTGGCCCTTATGTGGTGTTGTACTGTTACGGTGTCCTACCTCAGGACGTCAGTCCTTGGAGTTCATTGCAGTGAAAGTAGAGTACTGAAGAATGAGGCCAGAGTTGAAGGTAACAAAGTCCTTTTTACTAAGTGCAACATAGAACTTAAAATATATACAACAGCAGGATTTTACTTCAAATCTAGCACCAGCTGAGGAAGTGTGGTATCAGGTTGGAAGGCTGCAGCTCTACCCATGGGTGACAAAGGCTGTCTGGAAACAGGTGGCTTGACTGCGGTACCTCCCCTCACAGCAGTGTCTTCAGTATGATTCTTGAGAGCCGGTGCTCTATGAGCTATTTCCCAACTCTCTAGCAGGATATCTGGATAGTGGACCTCAATAAGGTTCTTGAGAGTGGATGCTTTACAAGCTACTTCCCAACTCCAGTATCAGGACAGGACCTCTCACTTTCCCCTTCGCCTTGTACTCTTAGGGTGAACAACTATCCTAGACTTCCCTCTCCTGGCAGAATGTTGGGCCAACTCACTCTAACCGGAGGGGTGGACCAACGTAGTTACCTCTTTTCGAACCAGCCATTGTCAAGCAGTACCTCCCCTGTTGGCCAAATGACATAGTATATACAAAATGAATAGCATTACATATAAAATGTATAAAAAAGCAGCAGTTAAAGAGCACAATAGTAGTACAGTGAGGTATGGGGTACGACACTAGTCTGGGAAAAATGAAAGAGATTATTTCAATTCTATTTTGCAGCTAAATGAGTGACTGCACCTGTCCAGGACAAGCATTGCTATAGCACCTTCCTGGACCAGAAGTCCAGGAGATTTCTGAAACCCTGGGAGAAACAGACTTCCCGTCTCACATTAGGAGACAGCCATGAACAGATGAAGTGCCTAATTTGGATGAAAGAAAAAACATTCCATATGAAAGATATAAATATAGAAATGTTGACAGTTAAGTGATTCGGTTAAAATATCTTGCCAAAGTCTAGTAATTTTGGTACTGTTACAGAGGAAATAACAAAAGATTGGGTCATTATGAAATGTATCACTCAGAAGAAAGCTACAACCTGATCTGACCCTTTTAAGTTTTCAAGAGCTTGTAAGAATCATTGAACTTTCTGCTGTCCAGGTTTTGCATGTTGAAAACAAAACATCTATATCCGTTAATGCAATCTCCAAACCTACCTACTATCATAGGAACACTCGGAGTACAAAAGCACATTTTTCAAAGAGACCTACCATTGCAAACTGCAATCAGTATGGCAGAGAGGGGTTCATGTCTGAGGACTTCACTGTGGTACACAATAGAATGTGCTAGGCTTGTGGAAAGATGGGTCATTTTGCAGCTGTATGCAAACGTGCAAGCTCAGAAAATAAAGGTTAAAGCAAGGTAATTGCACAAGAGGAGAATGCAAAATTAATCTTATGGTGGCAGATACAGAGACCGCATCAGATTGTGAATTTATATTCCCACTGTGCTTACTGGAGGCCAGGATATTACCCATTAAGACTTGTCACACAGACTTTAAAGTACTGATTGGTTCTGGAGATACTTGCAATGTTATGGGCTTGGCTTCTTGGGACTTTCTAAAAAGCAGAGAAAACAAACCTAAATTGAGTACCACCAACAAAAAGATGTGCACATACAACTGCAGTGAGCTTTTGCAGCTTAAAGGCAAATCCTACATCTCCTTCCAAACCTATGGTACAAGGTTTCTTTATGGGCTGTATTCTTTGTTGTGAATGGGAAAGGATATTCTCTGCTCGGGCCACAAAACAACTATAAAAATAGGGGTATGAAGGATTGAACACAAAGCAGCAAAAGCAGAGATCAACGTGCAGTCTCCTTTCTCCTTTTCTTCATATATTGAAAGAAGAATTTAAAGACTGTTCTCCTGGGTTTGAGAAGCTGAAAGATTTTCAATTAGAGGTTCACATTGACATTTACATGTAAACCATGTACAGCCAAGTTCTGTGTGGGTCCATACAAATTTTGCATGTCATAAAGGTCTTTTCGGATACAAGGAAGTAGTGTTTGGCGAATCCTTAGCACATATGGCCTATCAACGTGTGATTTAGCAATTTCTAAAGGGTTGTGAAGGCAATTTTTCAGATTATATCATTGTGTAGGGAAAAAGTACACAGGAGCATGATGGATGATGGTGCACTAATCATACAGATGTAGCAGAGTTAACAGTTACACTTGGGGAGTTATCACATCCAGTTAATGCGTTATGACTAGGGATGAACGAACCTGTGGAAATTTGGGTTCGCCGGGTTCGGCCGAACTTCAGGTCACGAGGTGAACGCGGTGACGTCATCACAGGTCCTTTTGCTGGTCCTGCAGAAAGAAGAAAGAAGAGGATACCGGCTGCGCGATCAAGTGGATGAGGTGAGTTTTTTTATTTTTAACCCCTCATTGGCCATTTTATTTAGCATTCTGTCTTAAGAATGCTATTATTTTCCGGTATAACCATGTTATAATGGAAAATAATAAAATCATCCGAACCATGAACCCAAACCAGAACTTCAGTGATTTGCAGTTCGGGTTCACTCAACCCTAGTTATGACTGTGACTGTTAACTCTGCTGCATCTTTACTTCTTATGCAAGTCTACACAAATGGAAATGCTACCATCTGTACACTGGTTGTTTTCTTTTGTGGTGGAGGCACAGTATAACATATTGTCTGGGTCTTGTATATTGTTTCATACATTTAAGATTTTGGCCATGTTTAAGTAATCTAGGTTGGCATAATTAAGGTAATGAATGTGGTAGTATTACATGGAAAATAACAACATAAAAAACCTTCAGCTTTCGTCTTTCTTCAACCATAACCATTTATTTGTTTGTATATGAAGATATGTGGGGGCTAATTTATTTTGCCAGATGAGTTGTACATTTTGTAGATATAATTTCATATAAGTATACGTTATTTATATTTTTCAAAGCTTTTCACTTAAATTATATATTAACGTTACACTATGCTATGTTACTTTTATGGGGATACCAATTATGAGTATGCTTAACAGTTTTTTAGCCCTATTAGAGGATTTTTACTTTTAGGCTACATGCAAACGACACTAAAAAAAAGTCAGTCAGTTAAAAACGGATAAACAAATAAACAGTTTTTAACAGACGTTATTTTCTACTGATGCCTTTCTGGACATTAAAAAAAGACCCATTCAATTGTATAGGCGCAGTTGGTCAGTGAAAAATGTTCTATTTTTTTACGCCCGTTATTCACTGGCCGTCAAAAAAACTGCCGTGTGAATAACCCCATAGACTTCCATTGGTGTTAAAACGGATGTGTGATGGCCATTAAAAAAAGTCCATCCCATCACATGTCTGTTCTTAACTGTGCATGTAGCCTTAAACTTTTTGTTTTTCTCTTTAACTATTATGTATTTTGTATTCTGTATGACAAATGCTCCAGTGTCTGTTAGGGCACACCTAAAGTATTAATACTGTACAGCCCTAAGGGTATTTGTTAGGATCAAACTGTCAGACCTGCTGGAGAAGTACCAAAGTGATTGTGTGGTCACAGGTGCCGTGCCCTAAATTATCACAGTTATGTACACAGCGGTTAAAGGGAACCTGTCATCAATGTTATGCTGACCTCACTAAGGGCAGCAGATAGTAGTGACAGACACTCTGGTTTCAGCTGTCTGTCACTTATGAGCTAATATTAGGTGACTGCTGAGAACTTGCTGTATAATTATCTCAGCCTGCACCAGAGAAGAGTCGTGAGTTGCCTGAGAACAGACAAAATTGTTCTTGAGTTCCTGCTCTCCACTCCAATCTGCCGACATTTGACAGTTTTCTTCTATGGAGAAAATTAAGAAGACTGTCAATCATCAGCAGGTAGGTGGGGAAAGCAGGAGCTCATGAATAATTGTGACTCTTCTCAGACACTCCTTGACTCTTCTTCAGCACAAATGCAATAATTATATGGTAAGTTCTTGGAAATCACCAAGAGTTAAATGTTGTGATTTGTTATAAAAGTACTATTTTCCTTGTACTATGTATGTGCCAATATCACCGAATGAACATAAGCCAGTAAAGACGTAAAACTTGAGCCGATGCTCACATATACAAACACCATGTAAAGAAAAATACACATATGCCTATGGTATAGCAAACTACAAATGCCTATCAAGAAACTACAAGATCGCATAAGATATAAGTAGATTTTATTAACACAATACATAAAGCACAATCCATACATAGAGAATAAGTGCAGGGAAAGGCGGCATCCTCAGGAGGAAGACACAAGGGCAGTGATTCAATATGATATCCACATATAGATAACAATAAAGTGCAAATGCATAATACCAAAATTGTCAAACATATATAACACAGAATCAATTACCCATTAAGTGCTTCCTCCAGGATGGCGCCAGCTCCTATGTATATCCCAAATGGTTATGTATGGGCAACAAATAGTTAACACTTGCAGTCCTAATTAGGTTGCCGGAGAAAGGCTGGACCTCCCCCCTGTCTTTTACAGTACAGAGTGTCTAGCAGTCAGAGCTAGAGAGAAGATATGTATGTGTGAGCTCCTGAAAAGTAGGCCCAAAGAGAAGCCTGGTCCAGAGAATCTTTACCCCTGAGACTGAAAATTGCCAGAGAGTACTGAAAGACTACCTCTGAGATGAAGAGCATGGAGATTCACAGAAAGTTGAGAGCCAAGGCCATGTTGGAATGACAATAAGCTATTGGATTGTTTATGGTAAAAGATTTTACTGCTTGTGGAAAGAGTATATTACTTTGGTGCCCACCACACTTTTGAGACAGAGGAGACATTTGGATTTGAGATCTGTACCCTGCAACCTGCAAATTGCAGAAAGTGTTAATGAGAATGGAACTGCACACCTGTTATTTGGAAAGATTGAAGACTATACTTTGAGACTCATGGAGGATCATTGCTGCTGACTATACACAGCTATTGGGATGGCCTACTCTGTAAACTTCCTTGGACCTCTGTTTGTTGCTGCTCTATGTACTGTAACTCCAATCATCTATTCAGTAAAGAAAGACTTTGTTCATTGTAACAAAACTTTCCTGGTCATTAACTCCATCATCTTTCACCAGCCTCTACCTATGTCTGCCCTCCTGTATTACACCCATCTACTTGACATCAAGGCAGGACCTCCAATACCAGCAGTGGAGAAGGGCTCTTCATTCGCTTTATGACCTCAGGGCCACAATTACCACTTCCATCTTCTCCAACACACTTGACACACTTCTGAAGTAATTGAAGACCATGTAAAGTTGATGACAGGTTCAGTTTCAGGAAAATACATTTTGGAAAAACAAAGTGCTATCTTGGCTTTAATCTCTAATTACAACTGTGCACAGAAAGCCATTTAGACTTGTACCAGCATTGTATTCAGCTGTGAGTGGACAGGGGTAATTCCAGGAATGGTTAGTGACCTACCTGTAGCAGTTGTAGAGACACTTTCCGGCACTAATGCATCAACACTGAGAGGTTGGTACAGCCCTGCGAATAATGCCTAGGCAGGAAATGTTGCGGATAAAGAAAGTTTTATACCCTTAACCAATAGCAACATGGAAGGTTCAGGCAAGAGTCATCCATTACTTTGGGTTGTAACCTGAGCCATGGAGGATTTGTGATCTGCCACACAGTTCTTCAAGCCTGAGCAAGAGACTATGGGGGTCATTTACTAACCAGACATACTCCTATATAAAGCACATTTCTGGAGCAGATTGCGGTGCAAAGTTCTGTGCCGGTAGGCCGTCTCATTTACCATTTTCTACGCCTAGTTTAGGTAGAGAAAATGGTCTAAATGTAGGACTGCTAGGAAGCTGTCTTACATTTAGAAGCACATGCGACAATATTTTATAACGTTTGGGAATACAATTGCCTTCGTCAGATACTACAGGAAAAGAAACATTTTTAGAATCAACATAAAAAGTGAAAAAAGATGATCAGTGATCGTACAAAATTACAAAAAAACTAGATAAATATGGCAAATGCATCGTACATGCGACAATATCAAAGAAAAGGATATAAGATATATATATAACACCGGTATACATAATCAGGACATCGTATACTGGGCAGTATGTAGTACCAAGAAATCCAGACAAGCAGTCTGGAAAATTAGTTAATGATTATATTTTGTAAGAACACATATACCCATAGAACATGCTGTATCTGTGAACCGTGCATTAAGGAATTTAAGCAATTTAGAATGCTAATGAGGGACCAGGATCATCAATGAGATTTCATATATGATACTATGGTTAACATATAGACATATGATGTAACTTACCTATGCCGCAGGGAGAAGGAAGGAACAGAGTAAGCAGACGCAAAATAGAATACATATGCACTTGACATGTTTGTCGGTAGTGGCGTCTAAAGAGATGAAAATTAGCATGGTATTTATAGGCCCACACACCATATGTACAGAGCGTGTGGCGCCAATTGTGCTGGGTGTAGAGGAGGAAATCTGGAAAGAATTCAGGCCGGAGCGCACCCCCACTGGAAGTGGATGTGCTCCAGCCTGAGATGCATCGGGCGGACGCGCACCAATGACGAGCGCACCCCAACTGGAAGTGACGCGCTCCAGTCTGAGCCGCATCAAGGAGACGCGGACCAGCAAGGAGCGCACCCTACCCGGAAGTCGATGCGCTCCACCGTGAAACGCATCGCGTCCAATGCCAGAAGAAAGAAGTAGTAGGAGGGGCAAAGCGAGTCTAAAGATGGCAATAGCTATAACAGGGGCGATAAGAGGAATAGTTGCAAAGATGTATATAGTGATCAAAACCAAGTCAATGGAAAATGAATTGCGGTGAAAAAATTTAACAAAATAAGAATATGTAAATAAGAAGGGGAATATAAAAATTAGCAGTATCAGACCGAGGTATAACAGTGCAGGAAAGAGGCAATACCAAAAAAAGGATATCTATCTGCGGCACGGAAGTATTCTAGTGGGCCTAAAAAAGAGCAAAAGAAATATTAATGGAGGCACGGAAATAGCTTGGTTGCATGTTATTTGCATAAACATGTATTATACAAAGCACTGGATCTCATACTCGCGGTTTAGACCCTTTGGTGAAAGACTATCCAGTCGGTGGATCCAGTATGCTTCCCTCATTTTAAGCAATCAAATTCTATCTCCGCCTCTACGTGGTAACGAGACGCGTTCTAATACCTGAAATTTCAGTTGTGCAATATTATGGCGCATTTCATGGAAATGGGTGGGGACCGGGAGTAGTAGGTTATTGTTTCGGATTTTTGATTTATGTTGGCAAATGCATTCTCGTATTTTCTGTGTTGTCTCCCCAACACAGATAAGTCCGCATGGGCATTTCATCATGTAGACAACATGATCAGAGTCGCAGGTGAAGAAATCTCGTATCGGGATAGATTCCCCTGTGCGGGGATGTGAAATATGAGATCCTTTCTGTACGTGCGAACACTGCATGCAACGGAGACATGGGAAAGTGCCTTTCTTACGTGTTTCGAGAAAAGTTTGTTTGGGGGAGCATTTGGTAGAACCCTCATCTGCGTGGACCAATAGATCTCGTAAGTTTTTGGGCCGTTTGTTACATGGTAATATCGGCTGACTGAACTCCAAAATGTCCGGGTATGCCTTACCTAGGATGGACCAATGACCCCGAATGGTATTAAGAATCTTATGTGCACATGGATGATACGTGTGGACAAAGAGAATCCGTGACGCCTGGGGTAAGATTTAAATTTTTGGAGTAACATTTTGTTGGGTAATGGATTTTGGGTAACTTCTCTCCTGGAATCTGTCCGCCATCTCTCTTAAACGTAATTCTCTTGTGGGACTGTCTGGTACAATTCTGTTGATATGTTGGTATTGCGATCCTGGTAGTGCTTTTTTCGTGTTTGGGGAATGAAAACTGGTGAAGTGCAGAAGATTGTTCCGGTCTGTCAGTTGTCAGTTTGCCTGCTATGTCGCGTGTGACGGTAGTGTCCAAAAAGTTTATGGTAGAGTGATCATAGTGAATTGTAAATTGGAGCTCTGGATAGATGGTGTTAAGAAAGGCGTGGAACTGTAAGAGGTAGTCCAACGGGCCCTGCCAAATGCTAAAAATATCATTGATATATCGTTTCCAGACCGTTGCGTGTTTGACAAAGAGTTGATTAATGTAAATGAAGGAATTTTCAAAATAATCAATATAGCAATTGGCGTAAGGCGGGGCCACGTTGGACCCCAACGCATTTCCCCGTTTCTGTAAGAAAAATGTGTCCTGGAACAGAAAATAATTATATGTCAGTACTAGTTTGAGAAGGTCCAGGTAGAAATCGAGTACTGTTATCTCTGTATTATTAGTAGCAAGTAAACTTTCAACTGCATGGATCCCTTTGTCGTGTTGAATCGAAGTGTACAAACTCGTCACATCCCAGGTGGCCAGAAAAGATTTAACAGGTAATGGTTCAAAATTTTAAATGATGTCTAGAAAAGATTGGGTATCCAGAAGAAAGGACCTTGTGTTTTTAACATATGGTGTAAGGACTTTTTCCAGAAAGATTGACAGAGGCGATAATGCAGAGTCAGTGGATGCAACAATGGGTCTTCCTGGGGGATTTTCTAGGTTTTTATGTATTTTGGGTAATACATATATCACAGGAGTTATGGGATGTTGTTTGGTGAGATAGGTGACAGTGGCATCATCTATAATGCCTGCGGTCCTGTATTTTTGTAAGGTCGTTTTGATTTCCGAGGCAATTTTAAAGGTAGGGTTATGATCTAATTTTTGGTAAACTTCCCTGTCATCTAATTGGCGCATGATTTCCGCTATATATTTCTCCTTATCCATGATCACCATTGCTCCCCCTTTCCCAGCTGGTCTTATTACTAGTCTATTGTCTTTCTGTAGGAAATTGAGAGCCTGACGATCTGTAAGGCTTAAATTGTAGGTGTGTATTTTTTTTTCTAAAGCTCGCTATGTCTCTTTGGACCAGATTGATGAATGTCTCTATTGGTGGTTTGTTTTTAGGGGGGGTGTATGTGCTTTTATTTCGTAAGCCTAAAGTTTTGACAGAGATTGGTATAATACCTTCTTGTGGTGTTGACACTAGTTCTTTATGTCCCCCAAAATGTGCTTTTAACCGTATATTACAGTATAACTTTTGCAAGTCCATGTCAAGTTGGAACGTATCCAATGCATAAGAGGGACAAAAAGAAAAACCTTTTTGGAGTACAGACAATTGTGCTGGGCTAAGGGTAATAGATGAAATATTAAACACTAAAGATTGTACCTGTGATCTCGTAGTTACATTACTTGTTGTATAAGATGAGCCAGTCCTATTGCCTCTTCTGGGGCCACGAATGGGGAGTCGTTGCGAGTGTGAATCATCGCTAGACATTGAATGATATGAATCCATTGATGAAGATCGTTTTTCCGTCGGTTGTTGTCTGTAGGAAGAATCAGGCCACTTATATACACGGTTTAGTCGATAGTCTTCTGTATCTCTTAAGAATTTTTGTCTCTTGGTCTCCCCAATCATCTTTCGACGTTCAGTAAGACATGTTGAGATTCTTTGTTGAAGTTGGGTATAGTAATCAGGTGACACGATTTCTTTCAATTGGTTCTCCGTTGAGGGAAGCATACTGGATCAACCGACTGGATAGTCTTTCACCAAAGGGTCTAAACCGCGAGTATGAGATCCAGTGCTTTGTATAATACATGTTTATGCAAATAACATGCAACCAAGCTATTTCCGTGCCTCCATTAATATTTCTTTTGCTCTTTTTTAGGCCCACTAGAATACTTCCGTGCCGCAGATAGATATCCTTTTTTTGGTATTGCCTCTTTCCTGCACTGTTATACCTCGGTCTGATACTGCTAATTTTTATATACCCCTTCTTATTTACATATTCTTATTTTGTTAAATTTTTTCACTGCAATTCATTTTCCATTAACTTGGTTTTGATCACTATATACATCTTTGCAACTATTCCTCTTATCGCCCCTGTTATAGCTAATGCCATCTTTAGACTCGCTTTGCCCCTCCTACTACTTCTTTCTTCTGGCATTGGACGCGATGCGTTTCACGGTGGAGCGCATCGACTTCCGGGTAGGGTGCGCTCCTTGCTGGTCCGCGTCTCCTTGATGCGGCTCAGACTGGAGCGTGTCACTTCCGGTTGGGGTGCGCTCGTCATTGGTGCGCGTCCGCCCGATGCATCTCAGGCTGGAGCACATCCACTTCCAGTGGGGGTGCGCTCCGGCCTGAATTCTTTCCAGATTTCCTCCTCTACACCCAGCACAATTGGCGCCACACGCTCTGTACATATGGCGTATGGGTCTATAAATACCATGCTAATTTTCATCTCTTTAGACGCCACTACCGACAAACATGTCAAGTGCATATGTATTCTATTTTGCATCTGCTTACTCTGTTCCTTCCTTCTCCCTGCGGCATAGGTAAGTTACATCATATGTCTATATGTTAACCATAGTATCATATATGAAATCTCATTGATGATCCTGGTCCCTCATTAGCATTCTAAATTCCTTAAATTCCTTAATGCACGGTTCACAGATACAGCATGTTCTATGGGTATATGTGTTCTTACTATATATGATAATTAACTCATTTTCCAGTCTGCTTGTCTGGATTCCTTGGTACTACATACTGCCCAGTATACGATGTCCTGATTATGTATACCGGTGTTATCTATATTATATCCTTTTCTTTGATATTGTCGCATGTACGATGCATTTGCCATATTTATCTATTTTTTTTTGTAATTATGTACGATCACTGATCATCTTTTTTCACTTTTTATGTTGATTCAAAAAAATGTTTATTTTCCTGTAGTATCTAAAGAAGGCAATTGTATGCCGAAACGTTATAAAATATTGTCGCATGTGAATCCTACTGACAGCCTCTATACAAAGTGCGCTGAATACAGATTCTATATTACATTTAGAAGCGGCAGTGCCTGGCACTTCTACATAACATCCACCACCGGCTATTGGGGATATTAAGACCAGTGTCTAAAATGCTGGTCTTAATAAACTACCGCTTATCTATTTTTTGCAACTGTTCAGAGTATTTGTGAGAGAAACCATTTTCAGTGACTCTAACCATGAATGAGGTTGTCCAGGATTTTTTTATTTTTATTTGCACCTAAGTCTGGAATATCTGTGGAGAAACTGGCCTCAGCGGTGATGTGTCACTGTTAGGTTGCTTGACAGTTGAGGACATGCCATCTCTGAGGCCAATCGTTGGCTACAGCGGAACATGGGACTGTTCATGTAAAAGTTGACAAATAGGGACTGAGAGACCAGTGAAGTATGGATTTCTCCACAGGTATTCCAGGCTGGGCGAAAGTAAAAAAAAAAGAAATTCTGGACAACCACTTTTTTACTACTTGAGGTATATTTTGCCTTGCTGTGAGAAGGGACAAAGTTACAGTATTAAGTAAGTTTCTGCACCAACTGACTTTGATATTTCTTATTTGGCCTAGCGCTAGCCCCTGAACAGACCAAATAATGAGTGCCCTGCTCACTAGAAACACACAATATCGATTGGTTGACCTAAACGCAAGGACAAGGACTAGTGGCATCATAAACAGATTGCAAAACTGCAACCCAATATGTCTACCCAAAGACGTATGTGTGGCAACGAAAATAGATTGGATACAATCGGCACAATTTATCATAGAATGATAATGGCTTTCAATCTGTGTGACCCCTAGCGATGCCTTACCAGTACATTTGACTATTTTGTTTATATGCTCAATATCTCTCATATAGGTTATTGATTCTAGGTCATTGATTAATACATTGCTATTGGAGTTAATTCACTGGAAGAAAATTGGTGCAATTAAATCCACTAAATTTCAAAGCCCTGGCATTTGAACTAGTTAAATTAGTAGCTACAGGCCAGAAGCTAATGTGTGAGGTATGATTGACTTGAGAATCGATCTTCTCTGAAGGAATGAAATATTCAATCACATTCTTCTTCCCAACAGTCCTTTTTGTCAAAATCCCTGCAGGATAAAGTGAGGTGTGTGAAGCTGTATTATTCCTGTTCCCTTGAGACTTAATCCAACATGGATGTCAATGAAAAACAGGGAGTCAGGTGAAGTTCTTTCTTAGTATCTGATGATCTTATTTTTAGCAGACACTGGGTGTCTTTACTCCTCCGATAATTGTCAAAGACTGGATTGTGCTGAAGTGACAGATGAAATGGCAGTAGGTTGGGTTGGCTTTACTGACAGTAATCCTTTAAGGACTTATGATGAGGCTTTCAACCCCTGTCAATGAATGCAGTGTTCATATTGTTATTCCTGTTAGGTTTCCAAAAAAAAGCCTTGCTTTTTCTGTATTTACTAGGTATAGGTCCTGTAAGATTGGGCTGAAGGTATAAGTAACAAATCTAGTGGCTAATGTCTTTAATCTTTTGCAAGTATAAAAAAAAGACAGAATAAAGTATGGAAGGGGACAGAAAAGCAATACTATTTAAAGGGGTTATCTGCATTTGAAAAAAAGATTTTCCAGAAGCAGCACCACTCATGTCCATGGATTAACCTGGTATTGCAACTCAGTTAAATGTGGTACAGGGTATATTACTGTTCATAATGTCATTGGCACCAGTGTAGGACTGGCTTATCATGGGAAATCAGGGGAAATAATACTGAAGTTGTGAACTACAGCTTGTCTAGTAGCGAGTCATTCATTCAATTTTCATCTTTAGACCTCATGCACTTGACCATATGTTGGGTCAATTTTTTCTGATTGCATGCAGACTATTCATTTCTAGTCATTTTTTGTCTCATCTGTGTCAATTCCACAAATTAACGAACATGCCCTATTCTTCACCAATTTGTGGACGAGAATAGGAATTTCTATAATATGGACCGAGGAAAGCGCTGTGTCCCGCATAGTGGCTTGGGACTTTTGGCTATACTGTTTTCTCTACATGGGACACCACCCAAAAAGTTCACAAAAATGGTTGGTCTTGACTTATAACCTGTTTAGCTTTTCAACCAGTCTTTTATTTTTGCACACATTCCATTGCTAAAGGGGAACACAGGGCACACAGTGACTACAACTTTGTGCCTTATCATACCTAATACTTCTTGTAAAATTGGTTTTACCTTTTACAGAGATTCCACCTGACGTATGAAATCACCACCACTCACCAACAGATAGAAATTGACTGTTTGGGCACCAACAAAGACAGACTGATTGTTTGAACCAGGGATTCCCAACCAGTGGCCCTCCAGCTGTTGCAAAACTACAACTCCCAGCATGCCAAGACAGCCTACAGCTATCAGCCTACAGCAGGGCATGATGGGAGTTGAAGTTTTACAACAGCTGGAGGGCCGCAGGTTGAGCATCCCTGGTTTGGACAATTGAGCACTACATGAGAGCCCTAAATATAACTTTCCACCTAGAAACTACATTATATTTTATTATAGGGCATGAAGTATGGCATCATAGAGATTAATGATAAAATTCTGTCTGCTTGTGTAACATTCATCTTAGTGATTTTTCATCCATGTCACAAGGAAGCCAGTAGATCAAGCAGACATTCCTGTAGACATACTATAACTGGCCAAATTGTATACTTACCAACTTTGTGGAGAGTGCAGTGTGACCGTAACTGTTCAGGGCAAGGACACACACCTTTTTAAGGCTCTACCACTTTGTCATGCTCTGCCCCATTCCATGAAGCATCATGCCAGCTCAGAGCAGGTATGCATGAATTGCCTCTAATGAATATCAGTATTTTCATAGAAAGGTATCTTCTGACTTTTAGAATTTGCTGTTTATGTTTCTATGAAAGTAGACCATCCACTTTTATGGCTCACCTGTACCAGTCTGACACCATTTACTAGACCAATGTTGTAAAATGAAAAGGTAGCAAGGTAATTGATAGGTTTTATTTGATATGATAGTGATAGTTTTACAGCAATAGTTTTATAACACTAATCTCTTGCTCTTAAAAAGTTCCCTTCTTCTCTGGCAGATGGTCTATTATTCTACTGATATATTTGTGATCTTTCTCACTAGCAGAATATCATTTGTAAGCCAACTGTATCAAGCCTTTAAGATCAAGAACAGAAATACTGTATGTAATGTGAAAGTATCCAGTAGACATGATTTTTTTTTGTCTTACGTAGGTCAGTTTTTAGGCAACTTTTTGTTTTTACAATTATTATTTTTATGTTTGTTGCTGGCTTTATGGATGTGCAACCTTGGCTATCACACAAGGAAGCGCTACAGAGACCTGGGACCCAAGACATATAACCACAAATTTTACTATTATGTTGGAATCACACATCCAGCTTCCAAAGTACTTATTGTGGTTGTGTGTCCTGGCCAAACTGATGGTTTATCAACCCAAAATCATAGCATCCTTGCTGTGTTTTTGGGTCATTAAACTCATGGAGGCGCAGGAAAACATCCCTGGAATACAAACTCTGGAATCTGGATATGTAAATGTGGCCGTAGGCTGGTTTCACACATAGGTGCTCTGTCCAAGGAAGACAGTGTGTGACAGCCTCATTTCCTCAAATGACCACAGCCTGACTAGCCCAAACTGCATCCTATTGATCAATGGTACTGTGAGTACCAGCCCAACTGCTGGTCTTCTATATACATGATACATATGAGTACCGGACAGTAGAACCATAGTATATACAGTAAGTTCAATTTGTCTCTGCTAATGGAATAGAATGCACTGAACAATATATGGAAGCTAAGTTCTGTTGCTAGCCATACTGCTAACGCCTTCATCCAGGGCCTATTTGAGAGCCTGGCTCATTCATGCTTTGGTAAAAATAGGTCTTTGGTGCTTAAATAATTGTATACAAGGGAGACAGATGTTGTTCTATATTTGCAATATCCTGTCAACTAACTAGAAGCATAACAGCGTGATAGAGATTCAAAGCACAATAACAAGATACTATATTTGGTAATCTAGAAAGGCTTGTTGGCTTTATACGGAATACAACTAAATCCTTGCAGTATTCGAATATATGATGCTGATCGTACAATGCAGCAATTACATTGATTAACCCCTTAAAGATGGGTGCAGCCACTTTGGGGAGAGGAGAAAGTGATCAAGTGTTTTTTTTTTTTGTCATCACTGCTTCCTGACAGTCAAAACTTTTTACATTTTTTATGGGGTGATCTTTTTGTATTTTTTAATTGCAACATTTTGTGTAAATATAAATGTATTGAAAAATGTGTATTGCATTTTTTAGGGAGAAAGGGAAAAAAAGCAATTCGGCCACATGTTTAATGTGTCAGTATGTTTGCAAGTTTTTCTTTCTTTTTAATCATTTGGTTTAATGTCACTGCAATATGAAAACCATAACCTTTTAGTCTATTGTTGGAACTGCTTCATGTGGGCTTTTTTAGGAGACAAGTTGTAGTTTTTCATTAGTAACATTTAGGGGTACATCCTCCTCTTCTTGAAATTCCTCCATTGTCTCTTTTTTCTGGCGTTCGCTAGGCTAGATAAATAACAACAGAGTGAACATTTTATTTAACACTTATTTACACTTGTTTTTCCTACTAGGGGACTACTAGAGGTCTAGACAAAGTGTCTTATGCCTATCATGTGTATTATGTATTATTTGTGTATTATGCACAAATGGAAAATCCTGTAGCAGCAATAGTTTCACCAAGTAAGCCCCTTCTTCTGTCTAACCACTTAGATGCCACAGTTGATATTGACCATAAAAACTGAGGGATTAAATAGCCAGAATATGATTTATCTGTTGCAATAGAGCAGTGATGGCTAACCTCCGGCACTCCAGCTCTGGTGAAGCAACGACTCCCAGCATGGTCCATTCATTTCTATAGAGTTCTGAGAACAGCCAAGCAAATGTGCATCTTGGTAGTTGTAGTTTTACCACAGCTAGAGTGCCAGTTAACCATCAAAGTAATAGAGTATGATCTGACTACTTAGCACCAAGGGTTAAAAACAGCTTTTTTACGAGACACCTATATATTGCTTGTAGTAAGGAGAGGATGGAGCGGCACTCCAAGTATCCACTTCAAGGGATGGCACACGAGGAATAAAGCACCACTATCGCCCTCCAATGCTCACACACTATCGGCGGTGCACAACCCCAAAAAAATCGCTGAGAAATAAGTCCAATATTGTAGAAAAGTAAAACGGGGCAGCACTCATCAGTGTAGTAAATTCAAGTTGCTTTATTCAGATATAGCATGAGGCAGTAACGGCCAGGACGCCAAAGACTCCATACAGATGGAACAAGCGATGGTCGTTTCGCGCAGAACGCGCTTCGTCAGGCTGCTACGTCATTGCGCAAATGCGCTTACCTTCTTAAGCCGAGCGGTCAGTGTATCACCTAGGCAATCAATGACGCCGCCACGACACTCCCCGGAGACATAAAAATGAAAAAAAAGATGAGGTACATACAAATATACAAACAAAATCGCACATAAGTCATGACTTAGTGTCACTCATTTGCTGCCATTGATACAGCATAGCTTAATGATGATAATCATGTTTTATTTAACCACCTCAGCCCCCCTAGCTTAAACACCCTTAATGACCAGGCCACTTTTTACAATTCTGCACTACACTACTTTCACCGCTTATTGCTCCGTCATGCAGCTTACCACCCAAATTAATTTTACCTCCTTTTCTTCTCACTAATAGAGCTTTCATTTGGTGGTATTTTATTGTTGCTGACATTTTTACTTTTTTTGCTATTAATCAAAAATTACCGAATTTTTTGCAAAAAAATGACATTTTTCACTTTCTGTTGTAATTTTCTTTTTAAAAACTACATTTCTATATAAATTTTTCGCAAAATTTATTGTTCTACATGTCTTTGATAAAAAAAAAATCCAATAAGTGTATATTTATTGGTTTGGGTAAAAGTTATGGCGTTTACAAACTATGGTGCAAAAAAGTGAATTTCGGCATTTTAAAGCAGCTCTGACTTTCTGAGCACCTGTCATGTTTCTTCAGGTGCTAGAATGCCAGGAAAGTATAAATACCCCCCAAATGACACCATTTTAGAAAGAAGACACCCCAAAGTTTTCGCGGAGGGGCATGGTGAGTTCATGTATCATTTCATTTTTTTTCACAAGTTAGCGGAAAATGACACTTTCTGAGGAAAAAATAAAAAAATAAAGTTTCCATTTCTGCTAACTTCTGGCAAAAAAATTAAATCTCCCACGGACTCACTATGCCCCTCAGTGAATACCTTGGGGTGTCTACTTTCCGAAATGGGGTCACTTGTGGGGTGTGTTTACTGTTCTGGCATTTTGGGCGGGGCTAATTGTGAGCAGCCATGTAAAAGCTAAAGGTACTCGTTGGAATTTAGGCCCCTTTAGCACTCAGGCTGCAAAAAGTGTCACTCATGTGGTATCATCGTACTCAGGAGAAGTAGGGCAATGTGTTTTGGGGTGTATTTTTACATATACCCATGTTGGGTGAGAGAAATATCTCTGTAAACTGACAACTTTGTATAAAAAAATGTAAAATGTTGTCGTTTACAGCGATATTTCTCACACAAAGTATGGGTATATATAAAAATACACCCCAAAACACATTGCCCTACTTCTCCTGAGTACGGCGATACCACATGTGTGCCACTTTTTTGCAGCCAAGATGCGCAAAGGGGACCAAATTCCAATAAGTACCTTTAGGATTTCACAGGGCATTTTTACGCATTTGGATTCTCACGTTTTAGGACCCCTAAAATGCCAGGATTGTAAATACCCCACAAGTGACCCCATTTTGGAAAGAAGACACCCCAAGGTATTCCGTGAGGGGCATGGTGAGTTCACAGAAAAAAATTTTTGCCACAAGTTAGCGGAAATTGATATTTTTTTTTTTTTACAAAGTCTCATATTCCACTAACTTGTGACAAAAAATAAAATTTTACATAAACTCACCATACCCCTCACGGAATACCTTGGGGTGTCTTCTTTCTAAAATGGGGTCACATGTGGGGTGTTTGTACTGCCCTGGCATTTGAAGGTCTCCGCAATCATTTCACGTATGGCCAGCATTAGGAGTATCTGCGATTCTCCTTATATTGAGCATACGGGTAATGAGTTTTTTTTTCCGTTCAGCCTCTGGGTTGAAAAAAGAAAAAAAATGAACAGCACAGATTTTTTCATTCGCATCGATCAATGTGGATGAAAAAATCTCTGCCAAAATCAGTGACTGCGGTGGGCTGGGCGCTAGCTACCTAACAAGTAGCTAGCAAACTGGCGGTGATAAGGGACCCTTATGACCCATTCACACGTCCAAAATTCTGTTTGCGGAACGGAATTGCGGACCCATTCATTTCTATGGGGACAGACTTTGTCCCGCTCGGATCCGGAATTGCGGATCCGCACTTACGGTTCTGCATTTCCGTTCCGCAAAAATATAGAACATGCCCTTTTCTTGTCCGCAATTGCGGACAAGAAAAAGCATTTTCTATATAGTTTTGGCAATGTGCGGATCTGCAAAATGCGGAAAGCACATTGACGGTGTCCGTGTTTTGCGGATCCGCGCCGCGGATCCGTGGATCCGCAAAACACATATGGACATGTGAATAGAGCCTTACAGGGGGGTGATCAGTGACAGGGGGGTGATCAGGGAGTCTATATTGGGTGATCAGGGGTTAACAAGGGGTTAATAGTGGTTATAAAGTGAGGGGGGGTGGGGGGGGGTTAGTGTAGTGTTTGAGTGCAACTTTACAGAGTTACCTGGTCCTCTGGTGGTCGATCCCAGTAAATGGGACCACCAGAGGACCAAGTAGCAGCTATATCAGACGCTTTTCACAAAACAGCGTCTGATATAGCTCTTTGATCTAATTTATTTTACATTTACAGCCTGCCAGCGATTGATCATCGCTGGCAGGCTGTAGTATAACTGCAGAGCCGCGCTCTGCTGTGAACGCGCGCGCGTGCGCGTGCTCACAGTAGATCTTGCCTCTTGCGAGATGACGCACGGATGCGTCCAGGAGGAACAAACTTGCCGCCGCCTGGACGCATCCGTGCGTTCAGCGGTCGGCAAGAAGTTAAAGGGGTTGCACACAATTAGATAAACATGGCTACTTTCTTCCAGAATAGGTATCACACCTGTCCATGGGCTGCATCTGGTATTGTATCTCAGCTCCATTGAAGTGAATTGGGATGAGTTACATACAATTTTAGGACAGGTGTTGTTCTGTTTTTAGAAGAAAGTAGACATGTTTGTTTCATCATGCATTTAAAGGTACAGTATGAGATTAAAGTTTTTCATCTTTACTTATAGAAAGTCTTCCCTGATAATACATTCTTGGCTTACCCTAAGAATAAACCATTTATGTAAAATCCTCAAAACCCCTTTAAATATGATTGGTGTCCAGTGTGTTACTATAGTGATTCATGACTGCCGCTGTTCCGTACACATAGGTGCCAGCTTCCTGTGTGTGAATTTGGGCCGTTGTTACTTGCTGAAGCACTGCAAGGTTTAATCTCCTTTTGCTCTGTGAGTTGCTGTGAGGCTTTTCCCAATTGCTCATCAGCCCGGGTTATATAAGCTCTGCTGTTTCCTCACTTCCAGGCCTGTGCAATTAATAGCTGTAGATTTTGCCATGACTCTTTAGCTTGCTAGAGTCTGTAAAGAGCTATATCAATTTGTCTGCCTGTGTACGATCTTCTGCCTGGTTTCCTGGATGCTGCCTAACATGTGCCTGTTCACCATACTAATCCTGTGTTGCCTTCCCTGACCTCTAGACTCATTCATGAGTTTGCTCAATCTCTGCCTACCTGTCTGACCTCATATTGTTATTGACTACAAATTTTCCTGTTCACTTGGTGCCACAGACTGGTATCTTTGACCCCATTGGGTCAGCAGTGAACCACACTGGGACAATTCCAAGAGGTGTTGTCTTGGTGTCCCACGCAGCGAAGGCCAGATCCCTTTATAGGGGTTAAAGGGTACAAACCAGGGGACCGCCAGGATAACGCCTTCAGGTCTAGTCCAATATCAAAGTGAGTCCACATCTTAAAGATAATCGCTAACGAGCATTCATCGGGTAATCTAATCATTTGTGCGTACACAAAAATCGTTGCTTGCCAGCAGCAGATCGTGTTGTGTAAACACGATCTGCTGTCTGCAAACAATAAGTTAGTTTTAGGAAGAGCGATGGCTTTATTGATCTCTCTTTTCATACTCTGGAGGAGATCGCTGCATGTAAATGCACCGGTCTCCTCCACTAACAAGCAGCAGATTGTCGGGAAAGAATGCTTCCTTCCGGTTAATCTGCTGCTGTGTTCCAATTAAAGGGACCTTAACACAGTGAACTACAAAATATCTATGGCTTGCCAAACCTCACAAAGATCCCAAAATTTCCCAAACGTTTTTTTTTTCTAGATAGGATTATACAACTGTTGTAGTTTTATATAGCTAAAATGAACTGAGGCTGTTGTAAATGAAAAGCAGCTCTTTGTGATACAATTAATTACCATTGTTTGGGGTTTGAGAGATAATTTATCGAACAAGATATGACCTGAACCTACCATTTTATTAATTTATCGAACAAGATATGACCTGAACCTACCATTTAGGCTTCTTAGCAATACCATCTGCCCCCTCATCAGGATCATCAGTAGTTACTATTCGGAACTATTTCAGCAAAATCCATTATACTCCATCTCAACCCCTGTTTAGCTGTAGCCAAAACTAATGGTGACATAGAGGGTCCCCACACAGTTCCCAGGGGCTGACTGTGAAACTGCTGTATAGTGCTCAAATAATATACCATATCCAATAGCTTTTAAAGAACTCACTTAATATTACCATACGATTCACTTAATACTACAATTCCCATGCAATACTACAATTAAACAAAATATTAGCACCATATACTGCAGAGTTATTCTTGGTGGTCTTAATTTGTTCCTGGGGTGTCACGAACCAGCGGGTGTTAACCCACTGTGCCATGTGTCCTATCTCCTCTAAGGGGGTTGTCTAAGTGTGATAGCTCTTTCCAATTTGAGGCGTTTATGAGATGGTCATACAATGAGGCATCAGACCTCCACCGGTATATTTTCCCCTTCAGTGAATAGTGTTTCCTCCAGCTTGGAGATTTTAGATAATAACAGTCAAAGTGAACCCCTCGTTCTTCACAGTACCCCTGATGGCAGGGATAGACTTTCCCTAGAGGAACACCAGGTCGCTACCTCTTGAGAAGGATTGACACATGAGGCAGCTGGTCCAGGCGGATCAGGAGGTACCTGAGCAAGGTACCAGAGGTACAGACCTAGTCAGCAGGCCGAGTCGTAACCAGGATCATCAGTGTAGGAGCAAAGGATGAGGCAGAGGCAAAGTCAAACAAGCAATAGGTCAGGGCAGATGGCACACGTACAGGTCAGGAAACAGGAAAGTCAAGGCAAGCAGGCAGAGATCAAACAGGTAGAGTAGTCCAGAAACACAAGCACAGGTCAGGTACACAGGAACACAAGCAGAGAATCAGCAACCTTGGCAGGACACAAGGACCTTGACACTCAGGCATCTGGGAGGGGGGTTAGGATTGGTCAGCGAGGTCACATGATCTAACCCATAAAGCACAGGAAGTGATGCGCTGGCCCTTAAGGAAGTGCTGCAGGGAAGAAGCAGCAAGCATGCTGTGGCCAGGGCTGAAAGGAAACTGTGAAGCGGATCCCAGAACAAACAGTACTTGCAAGAACAGAGCCTAGGACTGCAGCGGTGAATGGGAAAGCACAGGCAGCAGATCACCGCTGAACGCGGCGTTCAGGACCGCGGTGGGGTTCCAGGACTCCTAGGAAAGAGTGGCGCTGATTCAAGTTAATACCCTAAAACCAGCCCAGCTACTCAAGAAAAGTCAGAGATGTCCAGGGGCGGATTGGCCATAGACTTTACAGGGAAATTACCTGGTGGGCTGATGCCCAGGGGGCCACCTGGGTCCTCCTCACAGCCAGGCAGTGAAAGTTTTTGATGATGTATTTTGTGATGGACAGTGGTATTTGGCTCTGTTGGGGTGGAATAATGTGCCAAAATATGGTATTGGACCCAATTACAAAATGGGGCCTCTTAAAGTATTTTTTCCCAGGGCCACTTTAAGTTCCTAGTCCGCCCCTGGAGATGTCAGTTCTGAATGCATTTTCTGTCCATATGAACTCCCATTCCAAAACCCCCTCTGTGAGCCAGAACAGAAAGCTAATCTGTAAATGTGGCTCCTGCTCTTGTGGACACAAAATTACAGATGGGGACTGGAAGTTCAGTGAAGTTACATAGTTACAAATTACGGTTGAAAAAGTCACAAGATCATCAAGTTCAACCAAGGGATAGGTGGGGATATAAATTTTAGGAAAGGGACGTGAGACTTTTATACATTTTCATAAGCATTAATGTCATTTAATATTTTCCCTGTAGTGCCAGTAGATAATGCTCCCTAGTAGTGGCAGTAGATAATTCTTCTCCATGCTTCTGTGTAGTACCAGTATATACAGTATAATGCCCCCCCGTATCGCCAATATATAATGCTCCTCCATGCCCCCCATGTTACATATACAGTTTATATATCTAATATATAAAGCTGAGTGGACGTCACGTGGGTGCCCACAAGAGAGGAAAAGGAGGAGAGTTCATGGGGAGAGACGGAACAGTAGAGAGTGAGGAGAAGCAGGCAGAGCTCGCAGGGCACAGGAGGCAAAAAAAAGACTTCGCCATGCACGGTCACTTCTGGCACTCCCAGGACACCGGCACATGGCTCCGCAGTGTTGGCTATTTTTAACGTGTCAGCTGCTGACAATATTGTGCCATCTGCAGCCTGTGCTGTCAACACTTAAGTCGCGGTAAGCCCAACACTCACATAGGGACGACCGCCTTAAGAAGGCAACTAGCCTCCCATCACCGAGTCCAGTGGGAGCAATGCCGTCGGAACCCAGAAAGCCACACTCCCGGTGCTCCACGTCCTGCCTCTTCTCATTCTCCTCTCTCCTCCCATTTGTCCTCTACTCCACCTTCCACCGTGCCATTGTCGCGTTCATCTGGCAGAAGGCAGGCTTCCGTGGCCCAACTGTTGGAGCAAAAAAAGTTCATGATGCAGGATAACCCTCTTGCCCAATGGCTGACCGCTGGTTTGTCGGAACTGCTAGCCCGCCAACTACTGCCATATAAACTGGTGGACTCGGAGACCTTTAGAAAATTTGTGGCCATTGGCACATCGCAATGGAAGGTTCCTGGAAGGAAATATTTCTCCCAGAAGGGCATCCCAGAGCTAGATGGCCACATTCAGTGGCAAGTGAATATATCTCTGGCACACAGTGTCAGTGCCAAGATACTGTACATGTGACCACAGACACATGGTGTAGCAAACACGGGCAGGGAAGGTACATAACTTGCACTGCTCACTGAATGAACCTTCTGACGGCCGTAACAAGTGGCTCCCATGTGGATTTGGTGTTATCGCCAAGGATTGCATGCAGGCCTGCCTCTTCTTCTCCTCCTCCTACTCCATCCTCCGTCTCCTCCTCGGCTGACTCCTCCTTTTCCACTGCTACCGCCTCTTCCGCTGCACCCCCCAAGCTCCCCAGAACCTATTTGAAGTCACAGGTGAGACGTTGCCATGCTGTGCTGCGGCTGTTGTGCCTGGCAGCCAAGAGCCACACCGGTCCAGCACTGCTTTCAGCTCTGCGGTCACAGGCCGATCAGTGGCTAACCCCACTCAATTTGACAGTTGGTAAAGGGGTGTGCGACAACAGTGTCAATCTGCTGAGCACGCTGAAACAGGGCAAAATGACACACGTGCCATGCATCGCACACGTCCTGAACTTAGTCGTGCAGCAACATTGCCAAATACCCCAAGATCCAGGATGTCTTGCGACAGGCCAGGAAAATCTCTGGCCATTTTAGAAGATCTTGCAAGGCCATGGCTCGCCATGCTGATGTTCAGCGGCGACACCATTTTCCCGCTTGACGTCTGATTTGTGACAGCTCGACGCGCTGGAACTCCACCTTGTTTATTCTTGATAGGCTGCTCCAGCAGCAACGTGCCGTTAACAACTACCTGTACGAACTCTGCAGCAGGACAGGTTCTGTGGAGCTTGGTTTCTTTTCACAGTGCCATTGGCTGCTCATGCACTATGCATGCAGACTTCTGCAGCCATTTGATGAGATCACCAAACTGGTCAGTCGTAGCCAGGGCACCATCAGTGACATCGTACCTTATGGCTTCTTTCTGGAACGTGCATTGCGTCGTGTCATTGATCAAGCCATCAAAGAACAGAAGCTGGAAGATGAGAAAGCCGCAATGCTGAATGAATTCCCGGCGGGGGGGGGGGGGGGACGACACATGTCAGCAGGAGTCTGAAGAGGAGTCAGCAGAGGATGGTTGCTGGGGGGAGGAGGAGCAAGAAGAGCAGGCTTTGAGGGGGACTTTAAACTTTTCGGGGATCCCTGATGTTGTCCATGGCTAGGGGGAGAAGAAGAAGGACGACATTCTCCTGGGCGATGAGCAGGAGCCAGGGCCGCTCCACCACTTCCAATTTAGTGCAAATAGGAGCCTTCATGCTCCAGTGTTTGAAGAGGGACCCCCGTATAAAAAGCATAAAGGGCAAGGACCAGTACTGGGTGGCAATGTAATTAGGGAGGTTTGAAGATGTGTTGGTCACTTCGGATATGAGATCATTCTTACAGCCAACCCATCGACAGCCGCCCTCCGGTTCCAGCCTCAATGTATTTTGTGGAAGCAAGTATTTCATACCCCTCAATCAGTATTTTGTGGAAGCAGGTATACAGAACCCCTTAATCAGTATTTTGTGGTAGCAGGTATTTTGCAGCCCTCAATCAGTATTTTGCGGAAGCAGGTATATAGAACCTCTTAATAAATATTTGGTGGAAGCAGGTATATCGCACCCCTCAATCAGTATTTTGTGGAAGCAGGTATATCATACCCCTCAATCAATATTTAGTGGAAACAGGTATCTCAAACCCCTTAATGAGTATTTTGTGGAAGCAGGTATATCGCACCCTTCAATCAGTATTTTGTGGAAGTAAGTAGATAGAACCCCTTAATCAACATTTTGTGGAAGCAGGTAAATCGCACCCCTCAATCAGTATTTTGTATAAGCAGGTATATCAATTCCCCTTAATCAGTATTTTGTGGAAGCAGGTATATTGCACCCCTCAATCAGTATTTTGTGGAAGCAGGTTTATCAAACCACTTAACCAGTATTTTGTGGAAGCAGGTATATTGCACCCCTCAATAAGTATTTTCTGAAGCAGGTATATAGAACCCCTTAATAATTATTTTGTGGAAGCAGGTATATCGCACCCCTCAATCAGTATTTTGTGGAAGTAGGTATATAGAACCCCTTAATCAATATTTGGTGAAAGCAGGTATATCGCACCCCTCAATCAGTATTTTGTGGAAGCAGGTATATCAAACCCCTTAACAATTATTTTGTGGAAGCAGGTATATTGCACCCCTCAATCAGTATTTTGTGGAAGCAGGTATATAGAACCTGTAACGGGGCCCTTATAACTCAAATAAGTAACTCTGTGCTGTCCCAAGATCATACGATTTGGACATCCAGAACCATGCAATCCTAATGTCCTCTTTTCCTCAGAAGAAACCACACACCTCTGGTTCATGTGAACTCAGAACATAAACTGATTTATTGAGGTAAAACAACAGTTTTCATATCCCCCTCCCCAAGATGAGGGATAACAACAGTTTTGAATCCCCTCTCTCATGGCAGGTCACATGACATTATCACATTCCATTACCCTTATAAGGCTTTACAGGTAAACAACATTAAGTATAGCTGCTAATCTGTTGTTGCCGCATAGTCTCCGCAGGGGATGGTGGACACAGTTACAGCCCTCATTCTGCATAGGGGAAGAGATGATAGGATTTCTGCACAGTTAATGACACACAACCATGGCACTTGCTCTCTTGATGTAACAATACTCCCACCTTGTCCAACGGACCGGCAGACCCGGCCAGAACCAAATGGTCGGCTAGGGGCTGTCCGGGAAGATCAGCATTGTTCAGTTCTCGAGCTCCAGTTGCCAGGACAGACCATCAGCATTCCCGTTCTGCTTCCCCGGTCGGTACTGAACCTTGAAGTCATAGGGCTGCAGGGCAAGGGCTCCAGTCGGCCATTGTCCCCAGAGACATAGTGAAGCCATACAAGATGGTTGTGGTCAGTGAGCACCGTGAAGGACTGCCTATACAGATATGGCTGGAGCTTTTTGAGGGCCCAGACCAGAGCCAGACACTTCTTTTCCACGGCTGCATATCCTACCTCCTGAGGTAACAGGTTGCGGCTAATGTACATCACCGGGTGCTCACAGCTATCATCCCCCACTTGGCTTAGTACTGCTCCAAGTCGAAAAGCAGAGGCATCTGTGTGAACACAAAACCGTTTGGTGGGGTTAGGTGCAGTCAGTATGGGTGCAGTAACCAGAGTGTGTTTCAGTTTCTGGAAGGCAGCTTCACACTCCGGAGACCACAGGACTTGTTTAGGCAGATTTTTCTTTGTCTAAGTGTTTCTCCCAGGTATTGCTGGAGATAGCAATGTTGTCCAGGTATGCGCAGGCATGCTCCTGGAGGCCATCTAGGAGTCTATCTATCATCCATTGGAATGTTGCCGGTGCGTTCTTCATTCCAAACGGCATCACCTTAAACTGGTACAGGCCAAAGGGGGTGATGAACGCCGACTTCAGAATAGTCTCGGGGTCTAGACGAATCTGCCAGCACCCCTTACAGAGATCAAAGGTGGTGAGGAACTTGCCCCGGGCAATGCGGTCTAACAACTCACCGATACGGGGCATGGGGTAGGCATCAGTCGTGGTCAGGTCATTGAGTCTCTGGTAGTCCACACAAAAACGGGTCGTACCATCTTTCTTAGGTACAAGGACTACCAGAGAAGCCTAGGGGCTTCCAGATGCCTCGATGATTGCTAAATTGAGAATCTCTCTCATCTTTTGCCTCATCCCTGCTCTAACGGGTCTCTGGTACCCTATAAGCGGCTTGCTTGAGGGGAGGCTGTCCTGGGGTTCCTACATGGTGCATGGCTAGATCTGTGACTCCTGGGATCATCGAGAACAGGTCCCTCTGTCGGGCTAGTACTTATCTGACCTACTCCTGGCGGTTATCCCCTAACTGCTTGGATATCTGTATGCCCTCTATCCCTACTCGGGTTCCCCCCTGTTTGGGGATTTCGGGAAGTGGTAGCTGCTCAGCGTCGTGAGCTTCAGGGGCACAGATAGAAGCTACCTCCCCTGCCCTCTCCTCATATGCCTTTAACATATTCACATGAAAGGTTTGTTGAATCCTCACATCTGAACACTTGGCCAGGAGGTACGTGGTGTCGCAGAGCTGCTTCACCACCCGATAAGGTCCTTGCCATTTTGCTTGGAGCTTATCCGTCCTTACTGGTTTTAGTGCCAGCACTTTCTGCCCTACTGCTAGGATACGGCTCCGAGCGGTACGATTGTACCAAACTCTTTGTCGACTCTGGGCTGCCCGAAGGTTCGCGGCCACAGAGGCAGTTAGCTCCGTCAGCCGGGCCATGAGATTGAGAACATACTGATGTAGCGGGGTCCCTTCCTCCTCTCTGTCTCCCTCCCAGTGGTCTTAAACCAAATCTAGGGGTCCTCTAACTCTTCTCCCGTACAAAAGCTCGAAGTGAGAAAACCCAGTAGACTCCTACGGCACCTCCCTGTAAACGAACAGGAGATGGGGCAGGGACCGCTCCCAGTCCCGGTACTGCAGGGCGAATGTCCGAAGCATTTGCTTCAGGGTCATTGAAGCGCTCGCAGAAACCATTGGTCTGGGGGTGATAGGCGGGATGTACGCAGAATGTGGATCTTAACAGATCCCAAACTTGCCGGGTCAGTTCAGCACAGAACTGAGACCTGTTGTCGGAAAGCACCTCTTGGGAAAACCCACCCTGGAGAAAATACTAAACAGTGCATTGTTCACTGACTTGGCGGTGATATTATTTAACGAGACAGCCTCGGAGGACCTAGTAGCAAAGTCTACAACTGTGAGGATAAACCTTTTCCCGGTGGGGCTGGGCTTAGCGAAGGGCCCGATAATATCGACTGCTATGCGGCTAAAGGGCTCCTTGATAATGGGTAAGGGGTGCAGTTTAGCACTGGGGTTGTCGCCTCGCTTGCCTGCCCGCTGGCAGGCATCACAAGTTCGCAGGTACATTTTCAAATCCTCAGATAGCCTCGACCAATAAAAGTTCCGAGTCAGGCGATCCTTGGTACGGTTTATTCTGAGGTGGCCAGCCAGGGACCAGCCAACCATGGCTAACTCGCATGAGGTCAATTCGGTACTGCTGGGGCACAAACAGCTGCTTCTTAGGTATCTTAGTGGGCTTGGTGCCCTCTGTAAGCCAGTATAACACCCCCTGTCTCCATATAATTTTACCATCGCTTGGCTTTGCCGGCTCAGCCCCAGCACGTTCTCGAAACCCTGCTAGGGTTAGATCAGCAAACGTGGCTTTCTGAAAGTCTGCTGAGGTGGCCCACGGCTTATTGGGCAGGTCAGGACCACTATCTGGGGCACTACCTAGGAACTCGTCAGGGTTTTAGTTAGGGGCAGTCTCACTCACTTGCTTCTCCTCTTCGATGGTCCCTCTGATCCTCTGGCTTTGCTGGCGTGTTGCCACCGTACATGTCTCTGGGGTTACGGTATCCTTCTGATAGTGAGAAGTTAAGTAGCCCAAATCATTGGCCAGAAGCACTTCAGCTGGTAACTCCTGCATAACTCCAACTTGGACCCGTTGGCTCCCATTACCCCAATACATTTTAACTTGGGCCACTCGTACAGCTATGAATTTGGACAACTATCCAGCAGGGGGGACCAGATGGGGCTTAACAAGGGTGATAGTAGCCCCTGTATCTCGTAGCCCCTCAGCTTTCTTGCCATTGACCCACACATCCTGCCGGTGGTGTTCCCTGTTATCTCCAGAGGCAGCTCAGACTGGGTCCACCTCATGCAGGGTTTCAAAGTCCTCCTTGGTTTCTAGGCAGAGAACTGGAGGTTGGGCAGAAGGAGGGTTGTTCTTGGGGCCCCAGGTGTTGGTGCAGTGTAGCTGAATATGTCCCACTTGCCCGCAACGGAAACAGGTCCGCAGGTCTGGACTGGTTGGTCTTGCTAGCGCAACTCTGTTCTCAGTAGATGGTGACCGGTAAGGGTTTCTGGCAGCTGAGAGAGGGTAGGATGGTCTGGCAGCTGTGGGAGCAAGGGTTGCCGGACTGGGTCTGGGCTAGAACGGGGTTCGGGTTGGAGTAGGCGCATTCAGTATTTGCCTATTATTGTTTAGGTGCCAGTTGCGTCGGGTGTTCAGGTACTCGTCCCCAAGAACTGCTGCTTCATCTGCAGGTTTGGGTTTATGGCCTTTCACCCACTCGGTGACCGCAGGGGGAGCGAACTCATAAAATTGATCCACCAGTACTAACTGGATAACGTCCAAAACAGTCTCTGCCCGGTTGCCCAAGATCCAGCCTTCCGCAGACTGCTTCATGCAGTGGGTCCACTCCACCAAGGACTGCTGTACCTTCCTTCTAAGGCTACTGAATTTCACTTGGTGCACCTCAGGGGTTATTCCATAGCGGGCGAGCAGCCGCTCCTTTACTCGTTCTTAGTCCTGGCAGTCCTCAGCAGGCATGCTCTCATATGCAGTCTGTGCTCGGCCGGCAAGCTTACTCACTAGCACAGGGACCCACTCATCCAGCTCCAGACATAAGTTCCCACACTGCCGCTCAAATACCTCAAGGAACTCATCAATGTCTTTCGATTTCTCTTTAAATGTTTGGAATGCCCCATAGGGTAGCTTGTTCCTCCCTATCCTCAGGGCCGGGGCTACTGCTTACTGCTGGGTCATCCGCCTTTCCCGCTCCATCTCCAGCTTGTGCACCTGATCCAGCACCTGGTTCACCTGCTCATCTGTGGGGTGATCTCTATAAAGGGCAAGTCGCCACTCCACCTGCTTTTTTGTGTCCCGTATGACAGGACTCCCAACTCGGACCGCTCCTTGTTGCTGGTCTAACTCGCACAACTCCTCAATTATCATGGCTTTGGTTTTATTATCAGACGTCCTTCCTCGAGTCTCGAGCAGATCTTTCAGGGTTTCCCTCTTTAGAGTCTCATAGTAATGCTCCATCATTACAAAGGAGGGGTCCCAGTTGGTGGTTTGAACGTCACCCTTGTGGTGGGATCTATCCGACCGCTGCCACAAAATTGTAACGGGGCCCTTATAACCCAAATGAGTATCTCCGTGCTGTCCCAAGATCATACGATTTGGACATCCAGAACCATGCAATCCTAATGTCCCCTTTTTCCTCAGAAGAAAGCACACACCTCTGGTTCATGTGAACTCAGAACATAAACTGATTTATTGAGGTAAAACAACAGTTTTCATTTCCCCTCCCCAAGATGAGGGATGACAACAGTTTCGAATCCCCCTCTCTCATGGCAGGTCACATGACATTATCACATTCCATTGCTCTTATAAGGCTTTACAGGTAAACAACATTAAGTATAGCTGTTAATCTGTTGTTGCCGGCAGAGTCTCCGCAGGGGATGGTGGACACAGTTACAGCCCTCATTCTGCATAGGGGAAGAGATAATAGGATTTCTCCACAGTTCATGACACACAACCATGGCACTTGCTCTCTTGATGTAACAGAACCCCTTAATCAATATTTAGTGAAAGCAGATATATTGCACCCCTCAATCAGTATTTTGTGGAAGCAGGTATATATAGCCCGTTAATCAGTATTTTGTTGAAAGAGGTATATCGCACCCCTCGATCAGTATTTTGTGGAAGCAAGTATATCACAGGTCTTAATAAATATTTGATGGAAGCAGGTATGTCGCAACCCCTCAATCAGTATTTTGTGGAAGCAGGTATATTGCAGGCCTCAATCAATATTTGGTGGAAGCAGGTATATCTAACCCTTGTATCAGTATTTTGTGGAAGCAGTTATATTGCACCCCTCAATCAATATTTTGTGGAAGCAGGTATATTGCAGGCCTCAATCAATATTTGGTGGAAGCAGGTATATCTAACCCTTGTATCAGTATTTTGTGGAAGCAGTTATATTGCACCCCTCAATCAATATTTTGTGGAAGCAGGTATATTGCAGGCCTCAATCAATGTTTGGTGGAAGCAGGTATATCGCAGGATTCAATCAATATTTGGTGGAAGCAGGTATATTGAACCCCTTAATCTGTATTTTGTGGAAGCAGGTATATCGTACCCCTCAATCAATATTTAGTGGAGGCAGGTATATCACAGGCCTCAATCAATATTTGGTGGAAGCAGGTATATTGAACCCCTTAATCTGTATTTTGTGGAAGCAGGTTTATTGCACCCCTCAATCAATATTTGGTGGAAGCAGGTATATTGCACTCCTCAATCAATATTTGGTGGAAACAGGTATATTGCAGGCCTCAATCAATATTTGGTGGAAACAGGTATATAACACTCCTCAATTCTTTTTTTTTGCCACAACAATTATATCACACCACCCTGTTTATTTGGGGCAACAGGTATATCACAGTCTTCAATCAGTATTTTGTGGAAGAAGGTATGTTACACCCCTCAAGCAGTTATTTTTTAGGGCAACAGGTATATCACACCCGTTGCAAATACTTGTTCCAAAAGGGCTTGTCCCTCTATATACCTGCGGTATTGCAGCAGAACTGCAAACAACTGCTGCACAATAAAAATACACTATATACTTTCTATGTTAGGTATATCACACCAGTTGCAACAGTTTTTTTGTAATTACACATTTATTTTGTGAAAGAAAAAAAAAAGATAAAATATTTAAATTTAATTTAGCCTCTATTTCTGAAACATTTCTGCCAGGATTTGAACTCATAACCTTTTACATTAGAACCAAGAATCTTAACCACTACACTATACAACTACATGTTAACTTGCAGTGAAATGATACTTCTGCTGTATTGGAATATTTACTACATGACAAACTACTATGAGGCTTTTCTGACACGGTTCATCATTCAGCTTTATAGCTGAGTCATTAAGGTCCTTGCCTCTAATGTAGAAGGTTGTGAGTTCAAATCCTGGTAGAAAAATTTCAGAAATAGAGGCTAAATTAGATTTAAATATACTGGGTGTCCCCAAGCACTGACTCCATATATGGACATAGCTTTTTATGGAGTCAGAGTAGGGACTCCTAAGCCACAGGCTCACACTGGGGGACTCCCTCACTGTATTGCCATCTTCTGCATAGACCTCAGTAGGACCTGGCACCCTCCCCTACTGAGTGTATGGTGGGTGTATGGTTTAATGATTGGGTTCTCCCATTGACTTTTATTGTGCTCGGGTGCTCTGTAGATTATCCAAGCATCCCAAAGTATTCTCCTCGAGCACCCGAGCACTTTGGTGCTCGATCAACACTAGTCACTGTTAAGGCAGTGGGGTACTGTGGAAGTCACTGTTAAAGGGGCGGGCACTGTGGAGGTCTCTGTTAAGGGGGCAGGGAACGGTGGATGTCACTGTTAAGGTAGCGGGTGCTGATGAGGTCACTGTTAAGGGGGTGGTTACTGTGAAGGTCATTGTTAAAGTGGCAGTGCTGTGGAGGTCACTGTTAAGCGGGCAGAGTGCTGTGGAGGTGCCAGAGGCTAATTAGCATATTATACAAGTTATATTTCTGGAGTAACGGGGGAAGAGATAAAAGTAGGAATAGATTAGTTAGGTTCAGCTGACATTAGCACATTGCTAATGTCAGCAAGTTTAATAGGGTAAATTCTGGTAACAGAAACCCTTTAACGACACACACATATATATATATATATATATATATATATATATATTATTCCCCTTGTACTGTCATTATATATATCTCCCCTGTAGTGCCAGTATATAATGCTTCTCCATGACCACATGTAATGCCTATAGATATATACACATATATACAAAATGCCCCCCTATAGTGCCAGCATATACATAATGACCCACCTGTAGTGCCAGTATATATAATGCCCCTCCTATAGATGCCCCATATAGTGCCAGTAGATAATACTATCAGGGCCGCCATCAGGGGGGTACAGCCCATACCCCAGTAAGGGGCCCTGACCCTGGGGGGGCCCGGCCAGTCCTGAAACTTTTTTTTTTTTTTTTTTTATTGTGGCAGCCGACTCTGGGGCCCAGTGCTCCTCCCCTCTTCCTTCTGCAGCCTGTCCCTTACCTCCCGGGGCCCCAGGCCCCAGCTATCTTGTTCTGAGAACAAGATAGCTGGAGTCTCAGGAGATCCATGGGTAGAATGTAGTTGCTAGAAGGAGGTCTGTGACATCACTGGTCACATGCTCCTTCATAGTCACATGGCCAAACCCCGACAGCAGCAGCAGCTTGTGGAGGGAGGAGGGGCTGTGTGCCTGCAGGCTGCTCAGTGATGGAGGATGTGCTGCAGTCCTGGAGTCCACAGAGCTTCATGGAGAGCAGGTGAGGGGCAGCTCATGTATGAGGGGGCAGGTGGAGCACTCAGGAGCAGTGGGGTTCAAGTGGAGTGGATAATAATGGAAGGCTGTCTGGGGGAAAAATTAACTTGTGTGGGGCCAAATTACATAATGCAGGGCTGTCTGGGGGTAAAATTAACTTGTGGGGGAGGGGCAAATTATTCAGTGGGGGTCGGGGGGGGGGGGCCCAGACCTTGAGCTGTGTAAGGGGCCCCAAAATTTCTGATGGCAGCCCTGAATACTATAATGCTCCCCTTATAGTGCCAGTAGATGATTCCCCGCTTTAGTGCCACTCTTAGTACCAGCCCCTCCTTCCTTGGTGTCCCCAGTAAATAATGCCTTCTCTGTAGTGCCAGATATATATAATGCTCTCGCTGTTCCTTTATGTCCCTAGTAGATAATGCCCCCTCTTTAGTGCCAGGTATACATAAGCCCCCCCCCCAGTAGACAATGCCTGACTTTAGTGCTACCAGGTATGTATAATGCTCCCCATCCCCGTTCCTTGGCTCGTTCCTAGTGGGATCTTCTACAAACCCACTCACAAAGTGGTCCTGCAGCAAGCTGAAGATTTTTTACCTTTTGTAGTTGAAGCAGTACCATGACCACAGTCAATATCTGGGAAGTTAAAATCTTAAATTTATGGGTCTAAGGATTACATCAAGGATTATTTGTTTCAGTGTTTATTTCCCTTTGTAATTCCACCCATAAGGTTTCAACATCCTCACCATCTTCACCCACAATTGCCTCTTTCACACTAGCTTTCATATTACTCCTAATATATAGACACATGCCACCGCCTTTTCTATTGGCTCTGTTTATTGGCTTCTGAGCCATATTTATAAAAAGCTCTTGCTGCCTTTTTATCAATGCTCATGGCACTACGTTGAAGGCCATGAACTTGAGCTTCTCTTCTAGTTCCTTAAAATGATTTTAAGGACCTTCCATCTCCTCATCACTTTGTCATTGGTACCAATGTGTACCATGACTGCTGGGTCTTCCCCAGCCCCACCTAGCAATCTATCTATCCGATTTGCAATATACCGAACCCGAGCACCCGGAAAAGAACACATTGTTTTGCATTCACAGTCTCGGCGACAGATGACCCTGTCTGTCCACCTATCACCAGGATCTGCCTAAACTTTGTTGTACTACTATTCCTATGCTTCCTACAGCAGCCATCCTTCTGGTTACTAGAAGCAACATCCTGCTGCAGTGATTCTGGTCCTGGGCTTGCATCCGTAATATCACTTAAGCAAGGATATTTACTAAGGTTGTGCCAGCTCAGGACTAGCCTTCATGGCACATTCTCTCCTAGCCCTTCTCCTGTTACCCAGCTAATGACCGCAGAGTCTCAGTGAAGAGATACTGAAAACAAGAACAGAACAGAAGGTAAGTATGGATTTCTCCACAGGTTCCACTGGTGGGAAAAATATCCTGGACAACCCTTTTAAATAGCAGGAATGTAAGGAAACAAATGTTTTTCTTGATATAGTTTATTTCAGTAAACCAGGTATATAAACATTGAATCAGATTTGTATACTGCTGCTTAATGACTGAGGTGAAGGAGTTATAGCATGCCCAGGTTAGAAATGCAAAGGTAAATTAGCATGTAGGCATTTTCAGCAGCACCACAGTATTCCACAATACTTAGGAGATCTAATCAGTTAAAAATAAAGAATCTACAAAAACTTCAGCAGGGAACAGAAGATTAAAAGGAATGTGTATGTGTGTGTAGGTGTGTGCTTAGAACTTCATTTTACTTTTCATTTTCACCACCCACTTATACCTAAGAATAAAGGAGATTAGCTGGATTTTTTTTAGTTATTAAAGGTAACATGTCTTGTATGTAATTTTAGTTTCATTAATTACCTTACGTTTATAGGTTGGATAATATGATAATAATGTTCTTGGTCTTTTTTTTATTTTTTTTAAATGTTGTAGCAAAATATTTTTTTATTTGCAAAAATTTCCCTGTGGGTGGCCATGTTGGATACCCACACTTCCTCATGTATTTTCTGTATAGACCAGTAGGGTGTTAATGTTTTGTGGCAGCTGATACGAATGGGGTATAATTATCAGAAATTGTTATGGCAGTGAGTGTGGAACCACTGTGCAACAAATGGATTTGACTTAGGGCAAAACCTAAGAGCGTTATCCATTTAGTTCTCTGGTTTTTACCTTTTGACCCTTTAACTCATATACAGGGAGATAAACTTTGCTGCAGGGAAAGCACCAGGCCGCTACCTCTTGAAGTAGTCTCTGTGTGGAGAGGTCAGGCAAAATTGCAGTCAGGGATAGGCTGAGGTTAGGGCAAGTGGAGTTTATGCAATATTGTAAATGATCTGAGATCAAGGCAGAAAATGGTCAATATGACTAGACACAGTCAGGTCAGGCAATGGAGAAACAAAGTCAGGACCCAGACAGGGGTTGGTATGCATGGAGCAGCACAGCATGTCAAGGACTAGTGCAGTGAGCCACTGAGGAGATGCATCAGAGGACGGGAATGGTAGTGGCCTTGATCATGATAATGTCACAGTGTTGGGCTGTTGCTCTCTGGGGTCAGTGCAGTGTATGAGGGTCAACCTATATTCCCTTGGGGCACTCCCTATAACTGTGGACTCCCTGCTTGATGGTAGTTTGGTAGTGTCCATGGTGTTAATGTCCATATGAGTGCTAGGCAGGGCACATAATGGAAATGTAATGGTCAGAGTCTGTTGTTAAGAGAGTATGAGAGCAGGCCACATTGAACTTAATCAAAGTCTCTCTTTACTGTGTGCACAATAGGAATTGTAGTACACCCAACAGTTATCTGTACACAGTGTAAATTCCTCCCAAATGTCCAAGCATGAGCTAGGCAGTTAGTTGCAGAAATGACCCTCTTATTACTCTGTCTCTTACTAAAGTCCCTCTTATTGGGATCTCTGGCTAGCAAGTACAAACTGGCAACCGTGGCTGTAGTGTCCACTATTCTGGGGTGCATAGGGTCTCTTAACTTGTTTTCCCTTTGCAGCAGCATGGTCTGTAATGCTTTAAGCTGGGTTATAATGATGTCTCTTTCTTGCTAAAGAAATTAAAAATAATCATCCATTAGTTCTTGCTTGATTTCATCTCCTGGAGCTTGTGGAGGTGACAGAACTCCAGTGCTTGGAGCAGGAGTATGGAGGAAAAGAATACATAGAGACTTCTCCATACCTCCTTTTTCTCTATAGCTAGACTGGCTGGATTCCTTTGGAACCAGAGGGTGGCACCAGCCCACACCCTAAGCTCTAGAGAGGGCTGTGCTAGAATAGTTAACACTGTCCATGTCTGGCTCATGCTCGAACAACTGAGTGTGCAGTACATTACATTAGCAAACATTACATAAGAAACCAAACTTTCAAGATAATTCCAGTTTTGGGGTAGTGCACTGCCAAGCTAGACAAAGCTATTGCTGAGGTGCTCTGCCACAGGGGAAGATACCTTAAATAACCAACGGTGGCCAGTCATAGGCTTGGGGAAAACTAGGGTTCACATCAGTGCAGTTTCTAGGTAAAATTTCTCTCAGGGCGAGTGTCAAAAAAACTCCCCCCCCCCCCCATCAAAACAGCTCAATGAAATCATATCAGAAGAGTACTTGTAACCGTCTCACCTTATATTTTTTTTACTACATGGGGCCCCACTTACTTAGTCTAATCGTGCCTAACCTGTGTATGCATAATAAAAATGATCTTTCATGCAGGCTGCATGAAAGATAATTTTTATTATGCCTACATTCAGGTTAGGCAAGATTAGACTAAGTGAGCGGGGCCCCATGTAGTAGAAATTACAGGGCCCCGCTCACTTAGTCTAATCTTGATGACTTGCCTAATGTCAACTGGCCCCCGCCACTGGGCACAGGCCATTCCGGCGCAGTAGCGGATCCAGAGCCTGGTCTCGGGAGGGGCACTTCCGGTAATTGATACGCCCCTGCTCAGATCACTACAGAAATACAGCCCCACTTACCTCTTACATCCAGTGATGTCTCCTTTGATGTAGATGTTTTCTTTCCTCATCTTCTCCTTTCAGACCTGCAGACCAGACCACCAGTTTTCATCTCTACAGTTTGACAACAAAAAAAAGTTTACTACTTTTCCATCATCCTCCCATCTTCTGTACAATTCATCCTACTAACCCCAATACTGTGCCGCTGTGTTCCCCAATACTATACTGCAGAAACATATAATACCCCTGATAATACTAGTACCACACAGAGCCCCCAATATAAAATACCCCTTCTTTGTGGCCTCAGTAAATGTCCCCATAGATGCTCCCCAATAATGTGCCAGTAACAAGTGCCCCCCATAGATGCCCCCCAATCATGTGCTAGTGAAAATTGCCTCTCCAATCTCCCCCCCCTGATGTGCCAGGAATAAGTGCCAGTTTCCTCTCTCCCCCCATCATGTGCCAGGAATAAGTGCCAGTCTACCCCCCCAACTCATGTACTAGTAATAAGTGCCACTCTCTCCCCCATCATGTGATAGTCTCCTCTCTGCTCCCCATGTGCCAGTAATAAGTGCCAGTCCCCCCCACTCATGTGTCAGTAATAAGTGCCTCTTCCTCTCCCCCATCATGTGCCAGTCTCCTCTCGGCCCCTACATGTCCCAGTAATAAGTGCCACTCTCCCCCCATCATGTGCCAGTCTCCTCTCTGCCTCCCCATGTGCCAGTATTAAGTGCCATTTCCCCCCATCGTGTGCCAGTCCCTTCTCTTCCGCCCCACCATCATGTGCCAGTCTCCTCTCTGCAACCCCCCCAGATCATGTGCCAGTCTCCTCTTTGCCCCAAACCCCCCCCCCCTCCCATACTTACCTCCTCGGAAGCAATGCGAAGCAGCCTATCAGAAGAACAGGGAAGGGAGACGCCTCTCCCTCCCCTGCCCCACAGCACAGCCAGCGATACAGATGACTATGGGGATGAACGCTTCCACAATGGCAAGGTGAAATAGTGTGGAGGTGGCAGCAGCAGCAGCATGAGGAGGCCACAGAAGGACAAAGTGATATAGTGTGGAGGTGGCAGCAGCAGTATTAGGAGGCCACAGAGTGGCAAGGTGACATAGTGTGGAGAAGGCAGCAAGATGAGGTGGCAACAGAGTGGCCCAGTTACATAGTGTTGATTTAGCAGCAGCATGAGAAGGCCACAGAGTGACAAGGTGACATAGTGTGGAGGTAGCAGCAGCAGCATGAGGAGGCCACAGAGTGGCAAGGTGACATAGTGTGGAGGTGGCAGCAGTAGAAGAAGCATGAGGAGGCCACAGAGTGGCACAATGACAGAGTGTGGATGTGGCAGCAGCATGAGGAGACCACAGAGTGGCAAGGTGACATAATGTGGAGGTGGCATCAGCATGAGGCGGCCAAAGAGTGGCAAGGTGACATAGTGTGGAGGTAGAGTAAAACACAAAAAACAAGGAGAAAGTTTAGAGAGTCTCTCTGTTAAGGACGATCTCCATCTCTAGGGGCACCACCAGTGATGGGGAAGTGGAAATATATTTATGTACGTGGATGACTTATCAGAGGTATCTCAGTGAAATCTATAAATCTATAAAAGGAGCGAGGCAGCTAAAAACGTACCGTTGGAACATTCAACGGTTAGTGTGATGTCAAGAATAAAAAGAAACAAGTAAAGGTAATATGGGGATATTGAGATGTATTCCCCTTCTCCTGGAATAGGATCTAATAGCGCCATCAACCCCCCAATTGGGATAAATGTTATTATAGGTAATCCGTTGCACGTATAGTACAAGTGTTTCACTTACAATATAACCCCAGTATTACTGAAATCAATGGATTAAGATCAATTCTGATAAAATTCAGATACTGAGAGAGGATAGTACTCACTTCACTAGGGGGCTGTCTTGCAGGTTAAGCTCAAGACGCCTGAGACAGTCCCCCCTGGCCAGGATAGCATGTAGAGTATTAAAAGTTGAAGTCACCACTCGGACACGACCCAGGGATCTTCTTCAAATCCTCTTTATTACAATCAAGGCTCAACGCGTTTCGGGGTGTGTATAGTAACCCCTCTGCCCCTCGTTCTGATCTGCTGGCTAGGATTACCTATAATAACATTTATCCCAATTGGGGGGTTGCTTGGCGCTATTAGATCCTATTCCAAGAGAAGGGGAATACATCTCAATATCCCCATAGTACCTTTTACTCTTTTCTTTTTATTCTTGACATAGTGTGGAGGTGACAGCACCAGCATGAGGAGGCCACAAAGTGACCCAGTGACATAGTGTTGATTTAGCAGAAAAATTAGGTGACCACAGAGTGACAAGGTGACATAGTGTGGAGGTGGCAGCAGCAGCAACATATTGAGGCCACAGAGTGGCCCAGTGATATAGTGTTGTTAGCATCAGCATGAGGAGGCCATAGAGTGGCCCAGTGACATAGTGTTGATTTAGCAGCAGCATGAGGAGGCCACAGAGTGGCAAGGTGAAATAGTGTGGAGGTGGCAGGAGCATGAGGAGGCCACAGAGTGGCAAGGTGACATAGTGTGGAGAATGCAAAATAAATGTGGAGCCCCAGTTATGGGTCTACAACACAATGAAAGCCAGACATCCCTCAAAGGAAGGAAAACTGAGCAAAGGGGTGTCTCCATTACAGAGATCACCAAGCCAGTTATCCATCCACAGACAGCTGTTTCGGGGTGTTGCCCCTCATCAGTGCGGAGTAGGATTCTGGCTAACCGGGAGCAATGCCTCGGAGACTACTCAAACACAACAATAGCTGATCTAAGGGAGACCAGCTACAAAAAACACAGTGGAGCCTCACTTAAGAGTCTCAACACAGCAATCCGAAGTGCAAAGCTCCCTGGGAAACAGGAATATGCAAAATAAATGTGGAGCCCCAGTTATGGGTCTATAACACAATGAAAGCCAGACATCCCTCAAAGGAAGGAAAACTGAGCAAAGGGGTGTCTCCATTACAGAGATCACCAAATCCACCATATTAAGTGGCCCATATGTCAAGATCCCGCTTTTTTACAAGCTTTAAGGATGTGACGGGGAAAACCTAAGCCAGTTATCCAGGGATGTCTGGCTTTCATTGTGTTGTAGACCCATAACTGGGGCTCCACATTTATTTTGCATATTCCTGTTTCCCAGGGAGCTTTGCACTTTGGATTGCTGTGTTGAGACTCTTAAGTGAGGCTCCATAGTGTGGAGAAGGCAGCAGCATTAGGAGGCCACAGATTGGCCCGGTTACATAGTGTTGATTTAGCAGCAGCATGAGGAGACCACAGAGTGGACAAAGTGACATAGTGTGGAGGTGGCAGCAGCAGTAACATGAGAAGGCCACAGAGTGACTCGGTGACATAGTGTGGAAGTGGCAGCAGCAGCATGAGGAGGCCACAGAATGGCCCAGTGACATAGTGTTGATTTAGCAGCAGTATGAGGAGGCCACAGAGTGGCAAGGGGACATAGTGTGGAGGTGGCTGAGGCAGCATGAGGAGGCCACAGAGTGGCCCAGTGACATAGTGTTAATTTAGCAGCAGCATGAGGAGGCCACAGACTGGCAAGATGACATAGTGTGGAGGTGGCAGTAGCAGCATAAGGAGGCCACAGAGTGGCAAGGGGACATAGTGTGGAGGTGGCAGCAGTAGCAGAAGCATGAGGAGACCACAGATTGGCAAGGTGACATAATGTGGAGGTGGCAGAAGCAGCAGCATGGGGATGCCAAGGAGTGGCAAGGTGACATAGTGTGGAGGTGGCAGCAGCATGAGGATGCCACAGAGTTGCCCAGAGACAGAGTTGTGAGTTGGCAGTAGCATAAGGAGACCACAGAGTGGAAAGTTGACATAGTGTGTAGGTGGCAACATCATCATGAGGAGGCCACAAAGTGACCCAGTGACATAATGTTGATTTAGCAGTAGCATTAGGTGACCACATAGTGGCAAGGTGAGATAGTGTGGGGGTGGCAGCAGCAGCAACAAGAGGAGGCCACAGAGTGGCCCAGTGATATAGTGTTGAGTTATCATCAGCATGAAGAGGCCACAGAGTGGCCCAGAGACATAGTGTTGATTTAGCAGCAGCACGAGGAGACCACAGAGTGGCAAGGTGACATAGTGTGGAGGTGGCAGGAGCATGAAGAGGCCAAAGAGTGGCAAGGTGACATAGTGTTAAGTAGAGATGGTCTGAACTATTCGCCGGCGAACAGCTCCCGGTGAACATAGCTTGTTTGCGTCCGCCGCGGCGGGCGAACATATTCGATGTTCGAGTTCGCCCCTATACTTTATCATTGAGTAAACTTTGACCCTCTACCTCACAGTCAGCAGACATAATCCAGCCAATCAGCATACCCTTCCTCCCAGACCCTGCCACCTCCTATCTAAACGCAAGGACAGCATCCATCTTAGATTCATTCTGAAGCTGCAGTGTTAGTAATTGTAAATCGCAATGCGATTAATATAACCTGTATTATTCGCATTGCGATTACAACTTAGAGCTGGGTTCCTAATGGTTGTATTGCTAGAATGTAACGAAGATTGAGAATATAGCACTATATTCTCAATCTTCGTTTTATTCGAGCAATACAACAAACATTAGGAACTCAGATCTAAGTTTAATTCACAATGCGATTAATATAACCTGCTTTAATCGCATTGCGAATTCAACTTAGAGCTGAGTTCCTAATGGTTTGTTGTATTGCTAGAATAAAACGAAGATTGAGAATATAGTGCTACTTAAAATTATTAATCGCTTTGCAAATCCATTTGATGCCTCTATTTGATTGTATATGACGGTTGACTATGACTACCACCAACGTTCTGCTGCCTCCAAAGCAAGATATCTGAACCCCCGAGGGGCCATTTGGGCATTTTTGATAGAAAACACATCAAAAACGCATCAAAAAAGCATTTGCGTTTTTAAAATTTTTTTTTTTTTTTTGTATTTTGCCACATTTGGTTGCATATTCACATTTGGTATAGGCAAATATGGTAGTCTAGATCGTGTGTCTATACCAAAACCTAGGATCATTGTTTGACAGCATATTTTCTAAGCCATATAGCTGAATATAGATTTGGGCAGAGTAATGATCTAGACCTGTGTTTCCCAACCAGTGTGCCTCCAGCTGTTGCGAAACTACAACTCCCAGCATGCCTGCACTGCCAAAGGCTGTCTGGGCATGCTGGGAGTTGTAGTTTTGCAAAAGCTGGACGCACACTGGTTGGGAAACATTGAATTCTAGACTACCATATTTGCCTATACCAAATGTAAATATGCAACCAAATACAAAATACACAAAAAAATTAAATAAAAAATAAAAAAATGATAAAAACGCAGATGCGTTTTTGATGCATTTTTTTTTTATCAAAAATGCCCAAATGGCCCCTGGGGGGTTTAGATATCTTGCCTCGGAGGCAGCAGAACGTTGGTGGTAGTCATAGTCAACCGTCATAAACAATCAAATAGAGGCATCAAATGGATTCTCAAAGCGATTAATAATTGTAAGTATTATTCGCATTGCGATTACAACTTAGAGCTGAGTTCCTAATGGTTGTATTGCTAGAATATAACGTATATTCTAGCAATACAACAACCATTAGGAACTCAGCTCTAAGTTGAATTCACAATGCGATTAATGCAGGTTATATTAATCGCATTGCGAATTAAACTTAGATCTGAGTTCCTAATGGTTGTTGTATTGCTAGAATATAACGAAGATTGAGAATATAGCACTATATTCTCAATCTTCACTACATTCTAGCAATACAACCATTAGGAACCCAGCTCTAAGTTGAATTCGCAAATAAGATGTCCTAAACTATTCACCGGCGGACAGTTCCCGGCGAACATAGCTTGTGCGTGTTTTTTGCGGCGATGTTCGGTCCACCCCCTATCATTGAGTAAACTTTGACCCTGTACCTCACAGTCAGCAAACACATTCCAGCCAATCAGCATACCCTCCCTACCATCTCCTGGACAGCATCCATTTTAGATTCATTCGGTTGCTGAAGTCTTAGTGAGAGGAGGGACAGTGTAGCTGCTGCTGATTTAATAGGGAAATCGATAGCTAGGCTAGTGTATTCAGTGTCCACTCCAGTCCTGAAAGACTCATCAGATCTCTGCTGTAAGGACAGCGTCCTGACAGCACCCCAAAAGGCCCTTTTTAGGGCTAGTACATCAGTCTCCCTCCCAGACCCTCCCACCTCCTATCAAAAAGCAAGGACGGCATCCATCTTAGATTCATTCTGAAGCTGCAGTGTTAGTAGTTGTAATCGCAATGCGATTAATATAACCTGTATTAATCGCATTGCAATTCAACTTAGAGCTGGGTTCCTAATGGTTGTATTGCTAGAATATAACGAAGATTGAGAATATAGCGCTATATTCTCAATCTTCGTTATATTCTAGCAATACAACCATTAGGAACCCAGCTCTAAGTTGAATTCGCAATGCGATTAATATAACCTGTTTTAATCGCATTGCGATTACAACTTACCACACTCTGCGTCAGCTACGTAATTTTCCTTGAAACAACTTTTCCATCACTATTGTGGCCAGAAAGAGTCCCCGTGGGTTTTAAAATTCTCTGTCTATTGAAGTCTATGGCGGTTCGCCCTGTTAGCATGTTCGCGAACATTTGCGGAAGTTCACGTTCACCATTCGCGAACGGAAACATTTATGTTCGCGACATCACTAGTGTTGAGTTAGCATTATTATGAGGAAGCCACAGAGTGGCAAGATTACATAGTGTGGAGGAGGCAGCAGCATGATGAGGCCATAGAGTGGCAAGGTGACATAGTATTAAGTTTGCAGCAGCATGAGGAGGCCACAGAGTGGCAAGGTGACATAGTGTGGAGGTGGCAGCAGCAGCAGCATAAGGAGGCCATAGAGTGGCAAGGTAACAGTGTGGAGGTGGCAGCAGCATCAGGAGACCACAGAGTAACCCAGTGACAGAGTGGGGAGGTGGGTGACAATAACAGTACCTGCTGATAATGGTGGGTGTAAGAAGGAGCACTTGGCATTAGAGATGGCCCGAACTATTCACCGGTGAACATAGCTTGTTCGCGTTCGCCGCGGCGGGCGAACATATGCGATGTTCGGTCCGCCCCCTATACATCATCATTGAGCAAACTTTGACCCTGTACCTCACAGTCAGCAGACACATTCCAGCCAATCAGCAGCATACCCTTTCTCCCAGACCCTCCCATCTCCTGGACAGCATCCATTTTAGATTAATTTGGAAGCTGCAGTCTTAGTGAGAGGAGGTACAGTGTAGCTGCTGCTGATTTAATTGGGAAATCGATAGCTAGGCTAGTGTATTCAGTGTCCACTCCAGTCCTGAAAGACTCATCTGATCTCTGCTGTTAGGACTACTACATTAGTCAGCTTTTTTTTTTTTTCTCCATATATATATTGCAGTTGCCTGGCTTGCCCGTGTGTGAGGAGCTGCAGGCCCACAGACTGTAGTGTGCCCACTGCCAGTGCCCACGACTCATACCGTGTGGCACAGAACTCTGCATAAAAAAAAGGCATTTAATTTTTACCCTTTAATCTAAGGTTAGTTGCCTGCCAGTGTGTCAGGCCGACTTCCACTGACTGTAGTATGCCCACTGCCAGTGCCCACCACACATACCGGGTGGCACAGGACTTTGCATAAAAAAAGGCATTTCATTTTTACCCTTTAATCTAAGGTTAGTTGCCTTCCAGTGTGTGTCAGGCCGACTTCCACTGACTGTACTGTGCCCACTGCCAGTGCCCACCACTCATACCGTGTGGCACAGGACTTTGCATAAAAAAAAGGCATTTCATTTTTACCCTTTAATCTAAGGTTAGTTGCCTGCTAGTGTGTGTCAGGCCGACTTCCGCAGACTGTAGTGTGCCCACTGCCAGTGCCCACCACTCATACCGGGTGGCACAGTAGCTTGCCGTTAAATAAGGCATTTCATTATTACACATTAGTCTAATTTCAGTTGCTTGCCTGCTGCCATTGTGTGTCAGGCCGACTTCCACAGACTGTAGTGTGCCCACTGCCAGTGCCCACCACTCCTCCTGGGTGACACAGAAGCTTGCCGATAAATAAGGCATTTCATTTTTACACATTAGTCTAATTTCAGTTGCTTGCCTGCTGCCAGTGTGTGTCAGGCGGACTTCCACAGACTGTAATGTGCCCACTGCCAGTTCCCACCACTCATACCAGGTGGCACAGTAGCTTGCCGATAAATAAGGCATTTCATTTTTACACTTTAGTCTAATTTCAGTTGCTTGCCTGCTGCCAGTGTGTGTCAGGGCTACTTCCACAGACTGTAGTGTGCCCACTGCCAGTGCCCATCAATCATATCGTGTGGCACTGGACTTTGCCTTAAAATAAGGCATTTTATCTGTACACTTTAATCTAATTTCAGTTGCCTGCCTGCCTGCCAGTGTGTGTGTGTCAGGCACACTGACTGTAGTGTGCCCTCTGCTAGTGCCCAACATTCATACCAGGTGGCACAGTACCTAGCACGCGTAGTACCACTTATTTAAAAAAAAAATGACAGGCAGAGGCAGGCCACTCCGCAGGGGCTGTCGTGGTCGTGGTGCTGTGATTTCCACTGGCCCTGGAATAATGCCCAGTGTTCCGAGGCCACATACCCTGAACCCGAAAAATTCTGAGGACATAGTTGACTGGCTTAGACATGACACCCAATCTTCAACAGCTTCCGCTAAGAACCTTAACGCACCATCCTCCTGCAGCTCAGCTTCGGTCACCTGCTCTCAAGTTACCAGGCTCCCGCCCGACGCCACCACCACTACTACCACCACAGCCACCACAGCCGCTTCACTTGATCCGTCAGAGGAGGTATTTACACATCAGTTGGATGCAATTAGTGATGCGCAACCATTATTGCCAGATGATGTAGATTACAGGGATATGTCTCAGTCAGGCAGGATTACACACATGGACGAACAGTGTGATGATGATGATGTTGTACCCGCTGCTGCTTCCTTTGCTGAGGTGTCAGATACAAGTGAAGCGGTTGATGATGACGATGTGTCCACGGATGCCACGTGGGTGCTTGCTCGAAGAGAAGAAGAGGGGGAAAGTTCAGAAGGGGAGACAGAGAGAAGGATGAGACGAGTTGGAAGCATGGGGAGGTCATCGCAAGGAGTTAGTGGCACAGTCAGACAGCATGTATCGGCACCCGGGGTCAGCCAGACAGCACGCCAGTCAACGCATGCTGTTGCCACCACCAGAATGCCGTCATTGCAAAGCTCAGCAGTGTGGCATTTTTTGTGTGTGTCTGCCTCTGATAACAGCAATGCCATTTGCAACCTGTGCCAAAAAAAACTGAGTCGTGGGAAGTCCAACACCCACCTCGGTACAACTGCTTTGCGAAGGCACATGATCTCACATCACAAACGCCAATGCGACAAGCATTGAGGAGCATGAGGAAGAAGAGTCAGAGGAGGAATGTGGCTTTGAGGAGGAGGAAGACCAACCACAGCAGGCACCCCAGAGTGCTTGTTGTTGTCACCTATCTGGGACCCATGGTGTTGTACGTGGCTGGGGGGAAGAACAGACCGTCAATGACATCAGTGAGGACAAGGAACGGGAAATGAGTAGCTCTGCATCCAACCTTGTGCAAATGGGGTCTTTCATGCTGTCATGTCTGTTGAGGGACCCCAGCAAATTGCTCTGTGCATGCGCAGTGCCCCAATTTGGGAGGAAGAGGACCGACCAAGCTGCTTTTTCCATCTCCCAGTTCCTAAAATCAATTCAGTTTGGTGTATGAGAGTTTGGTCTGTCACTGTGAATGCAGTATTAGGTACCCGGCCTAAATGTTTTTTTCACAAAAGGCAATCCCTGATATGGGACGTAACAGGGATTAAACTGATAGGAATAGTACATGTTAAGACACCACTCATATCGGTGTGAGAGTAAATTGCACGGCGCAGACGCAGTGACCGTGGATTAAAACAAAGGGGAGGGAGCCAGCGTTTTTTTAACCATTTCCCCGTTCGAAAAATCAATTCAATAAATGGACCCCAGATTGGGGACGTAACAGGGATTAAACTGATGAGAAGAGAACTACAGAAAATAACACTCATATCGGGTGTGAGAGTAAATTGCACGGCACAGACGCAGTGACCGTGGATTAAAACACAGGGGAGGGAGCCAGTGGTTGTGCAAATGGACTGTTTGCGGTGCATTAAAAGGGGAGTTTGGTCTGTCAAAGTCTGTGAAGCGGGCGTAACCCTTACACTACCTGATCGATACAACATCATACCTGATCGTATACACACACTGGATGTTTTAAAGCAGTGATGCCCAACCTACGGCCCGCGGGCCAAATGCGGCCTGTGAAGCCGTATCATGCGGCCCGCACAGTAATGGGACTTTATCAGCGCAGGGCGCTCTGCAACGGCACAGGCAGCAAAGCGACGCTGCCTGTGCCTGCAATAACCAATAAAAACCCCCAATAAATCACCACATTATATAAATGATAAAAAGCCAAATTTTATTTCATAATGTTAAAAATACACAAATAACAGACCAATATATCTAAAATGGATCCTCATAGAAAAGGTGGACAATGATCACACTCCACAGAGGTCTGTGCCCATTAGCCCTATTCACATTGTGAATAGGGCTAATGGGCACAGACCTCTGTGGAGTGTGATCATTGTCCACCTTTTCTATGATGATCCATTTTAGATATATTGGTCTGTTATTTGTGTATTTTTAACATTATGAAATAAAATTTGGCTTTTTATCATTTATATAATGTGGTGATTTATTGGGGGTTTTTGCTAATTGTATATTCCGCATTATTTTTGGTAATTCTGCGATGGAAGGTGTTTTGCAATAACCAATAGCAAAGCTCCAGACAGCAAGGAGCTTTGCTATTGGTAAGATTGGGCTGGCGCTGGAGCGATGGAGCGCCCTGCAGTAGGAGAAGACGGAGGGAGATGAGAGGAGGAGGGGCCAGCTCCTGGTGATGTCGGGCACACTGCGCAAGCATGGCGGTGGAGGATCTGACTGAAGCCTAAAGACCAGACATCAAGGTAGACCTGCAGAAGAAGGTGACAGCGCAGTATGTGATGTATACAGGTGTGTAATGTATGTAGGGCAGTGTGTGATCATCACATACTGCACTACATACATTACACACTTGAATACATCACATGCCCAATCACAGTAATAATGCCAAGATATTTGCCCTCTTCACAGCCCGTTTCCCCTCACAGTAATAATGTCCAGATATATGCCCTCTTCACAGCCGTAATGCTCACACGTGCCCCCTCACAGTAATAATGCCCAGATATATGCCCCATTCACAGCCGTAATGCTCACACGTGCCCCCTCATAGTAGTTTTGCCCTGATATGTACCCTCTTCACAGTAGTCATGCCCTAATATGTGCCCTCTTCACAGTAGTTATTCCCAGATATGTGCCCTCTTCACAGTAGTTCTGCCAGATATGTGCACTCTTCACAGTAGTAATGCTCACTTGTGCCCCCTCACAGTAGTTATGCCAGATATGTGCCCTCTTCACATTAGTTATGCCCTGATATGTGCCATCCTCACAGTAGTTATGCCCTGATATGTACCCTCTTCACAGTAGTTATGCCCAGATATGTGCCCCCTCACAGTAGTTATGCCCAGATATGTGCCCTCTTCACAGTAGTTCTGCCAGATATGTGCACTCTTCACAGTAGTAATGCTCACTCGTGCCCCCTCACAGTAGTTATGCCAGATATGTGCCCTCTTCACATTAGTTATGCCCTGATATGTGCCCTCCTCGCAGTAGTTATGCCCTGATATGTGCCCCCTCCCAGTAGTTATGCCCAGATATGTGCCCGCTCACAGTAGTTATGCCCAGATATGTGCCCCATCACAGTAGTTATGCCCTTATATGTGCCCTCTTCACAGGGGTAATGCTCACACGTGCCCCCTCACAGTAGTTATGCCAGATATGTGCCCTCTTCACAGTAGTTATGCCAGATATGTGCCCTCTTCCAGTGGTAATGCTCACACGTGCCCCTCACAGTAGTTATGCCAGATAGGTGCCCTCTTCACAGTAGTAATGCTCACACGTGCCCCCTCGCTATAATAATGACCAGATATGTGCCCTCTTTACAGAAAAAATGCCCGGATATTTGTTCCTTCACAGTAGTAATGCTCACATGTGCTCCCTCACAGCTATTGAATTTCTTTCTGACGAAGCTACCTGGTTCCGGCCCGCAAAATTTATACCAAGTCTAGTGTGGCCCTCAGACGAAAAATGGTTGGGCACCACTGTTTTAAAGCATGTTATTCCAAACTATTTAGGAATGTTAGTTGATTTATGCCCTTTATGGATTAAAACCCGACTCTGCGTCCACTACGTAATTTTCCATGGAAGTTTTGCCATGGATTCCACTACGGCATGCCACAGTCCAAGTGTTAGTCCCCTTGAAACAACTTTTCCATCACTATTGTGGCCAAAAAGAGTCCCTGTGGGTTTTAAAATTCGCCTGCCTATTGAAGTCTATGGCGGTTCGCCCGGTTCGCCAGTTCGCGAACATTTGCGGAAGTTCGGGTTCACCGTGAGCGAACAGAAAATTTTATGTTTGCGACATCACTACTTGGCATCAGATGTATGGCATCAGGCGGGTTGCTGCATCAGAATAGTAGCTGAGACAGGTAGCCAGAAGAAACTGGTCTCTTTTGTCAAGGTTTGGGTGAGACAGCATGGATGATCTACTCTGATGCATCAGGCATTGGTGGGTGGAAATCCTTCCTGATCCACGCCTGTTTCATCCTGACAAAGGTTAGTCTCTACACATTTTGGTGGACAGGCGAATTCTCCTTGGGGTAAATATGGCCCCCGTTGCACTAAACACCTGCTATGTTGCCACACTACTGGCTGGGCAGGACAGCTTTTCCAGGGCAAACTCGGCCAGTTGCGGCCACAAATCCAGTTTGGCTGTCCAGTAGTCCAGCAGATCTTCAATGTGGGTTGGCAGGGTGCTGTCCAAGTATGCCACGACTTGCTGGTTCAGGATTTGCTCCAGGTCTACCTGCTGCTGAGTAGTGATGTCGCGAACATAAAATTTTCAGTTCGCGAACAGCGAACGCGAACTTCCGCAAATGTTCGCGAACATGCGAACAGTGCGAACCACCATAGACTTCAATAGACAGGCGAATTTTAAAAAACAAAGGGACTCCTTCTGGCCACAATAGTGATGGAAAAGCTGTTTCAAGGGGACTAACACCTGGACTGTGGCATGCCGGAGGGGGATCCATGGCAAAACTCCCATGGAAAAATATCTAGTTGACGCAGAGTGTGGTAAGTTATAATCGCAATGCGATTAATACAGGTTATATTAATCGCATTGTGATTACAACTTAGATCTGAGTTCCTAATGGTTGTATTGCTAGAATATAACGAAGATTGAGAATAGGAACCCAGCTCTAAGTTGAATTCGCAATGCGATTAATATAACCTGTATTAATCGCATTGCGATTACAACTACTAAGATGGATGCCATCCTTGCTTTTTGATGGGAGGTGGGAGGGTCTGGGAGGGAGACTGATGTACTAGCCCTAAAAGGGCTTTTTGGGGTGCTGTCAGGACGCAGCCCTACAGCAGAGATCTGATGAGTCTTTCAGGACTGGAGTGGACACTGACTAAACTAGCCTAGCTATCAATTTCCCTATTAAATCTCAGCAGCAGTTACACTGTCCCTCCTCTCACTAAGACTGCAGCTTCCGAATGAATCTAAAATGGATGCTGTGTCCAGGAGATGGGAGGGTCTGGGAGGGAGGGTATGCTAATTGGCTGGAATGTGTCTGCTGACTGTGAGGTACAGGGTCAAAGTTTACTCAATGATAGGGGTGGACCTAACATCGCATATGTTCGCCCGCCGCGACGAACGCGCACAAGCTATGTTCGCCGGGAACTACTCGCCGGTGAATAGTTTGGGAGTTGGGACATCATATTTGCGAACTTAACTTAGAGATGGGTTCTATTTCTAATGGTTGTATTGCTAGAATATAACTAAGATTGGGAATTTAGCTCTATATTCTCAATCTTCGTTATATAATTCTAGCAATACAACCATTAGGAAACCCAGATCTAAGTTGAATTTGCAATGCGATTAATATAACCTGCATTAATCGCATTGCGACTTAACTTAGAGCTGAGTTCCTAATGGTTGCTGTATTGCTAGAATATACGCTATATTCTAGCAATACAACCATTAGGAACTCAGCTCTACGTTGTAATCGCAATGCGAATAATACTTACAATTATTAATCGCTTGCGAATCCATTTAATGCCTCTATTTGATTGAATATGACGGTTGACTATGACTACCACCAATGTTCTGCTGCCTCCGAGGCAAGATATCTGAACCCTCAGGGGCCATTTGGGCGTTTTTGATAGAAAACGCATCAAAACGCATTTGCGCTTTTTTAATTTTTATTTTTAGTTTAATTTTTGTGTATTTTGCCACATTTGGTTGCATATTTACATTTGGTATAGGCAAATATGGTAGTCTAGATCATTACTCTGCCCAAATCTATATTCAGCTACATGGCTTAGAAAATATGCTGTCAAACAATGATCCTAGGTTTTGGTATAGACACATGATCTAGACTACCATATTTGCCTATACCAAATGTAAATATGCAACCAAATGTGGCAAAATACACAAAAAATAAACTAAAAATGAAAAATTATAAAAACGCAGATGCGTTTTTTATGCGTTTTTATGCGTTTCTATTAAAAATGCCCAAATGGCCCCTGGGGGTTCAGATATCTTGCTTTGGAGGCAGCAGAACGTTGGTGGTAGTCATAGTCAACCGTCATATACAATCAAACAGAGGCATCAAATGGATTCGCAAAGCGATTAATAATTCTAAGTATTATTCGCATTGCGATTATATCTTAAAGCTGAGTTCCTAATGGTTGTATTGCTAGAATATAACGTATATTCTAGCAATGCAACAACCATTAGGAACTCAGCTCTAGTTGAATTCGCAATGCGATTAATGCAGGTTATATTAATCGCATTGTAATTCAACTTAGATCTGAGTTCCTAATGGTTTTATTGCTAGAATATAATGAAGATTGAGAATATAGTGCTATATTTGTTATCTTCAGTTAATATATTCTAGCAATACAACCATTTGGAACTCAGATCTAAGTTGTAATCGCAATGCGAATAATACAGGTTATATTAATCGCATTGCGATTTACATTTACTATTACTGCAGCTTCAGAATGAATGTAAGATGGATCCTATCCTTGCGTTTAGATAGGAGGTGGGAGGGTCTGGGAGGGAGGGTATGCTGATTGGCTGGAATGTGTCTGCTGACTGTGAGGTACAGGGTCAAAGTTTGCTCAATGATAAAGTATAGGGGCGAACGCGAACATCGAATATGTTCGCCCGGCAGAGGCGAACGCGAACAAGCTATGTTCGCCGGGAACTGTTCGCCGGCGAATAGTTCGGGCCATCTCTACTGCTGAGTAGTTTCTTCACTAGGCTGGTTAAGAAAGCTGCTCAGCATCGACTCTAGACTCAAGCTGCTGCTGATGAAGCTGGTACTGTTCCTACCCCCGTACCGCACCCCGCCACAGCAGCCATGGCAGTGGAAAGAGAGAGCAGAGGGTCCCCCCGGTCAGACCTGCAAGAGGATGGACAGTTGCACAGATAGACAGCGCAGAACTGACTACATAGGATGTCTCTATAGTTGTTCAGTTTGTCCTCCCTCTCAGCGGGTGTAAAACAGGACCACATTTTGGACCCGTAGTGAGGGTCCAACAAGGTGGAGAGCCAGAAGTCATCCCTCTGTTGAATGGTGACAATTTGGCTGTCACTACCCAAGCAAGTGAGCATGCATCGGTCCATTTGCTCAATTGGCTTGGAAGGACTCCCTGCCTCCATCTCCACTGCATACTGCCACGGTTGATAGGGTCATCTCCCTCATCTTCCTCATCTCCCTCTTGCTTCTCCGGCTGCTCCTGCTTCTCCTCTCCTGTCACCAGTGTAGAAAAACCACCCATTTCGCTACACATTGCTTGTGCTCCAATGTCCTCCTCCTCCTCTTCCAGTTCAGCCCCCACAGGGCTCATGTGGCCCTGAGATATAGGTGCCATGTTTTCAGTCCCCTGACCAGCCAGAAGTAGCAGCATCTGTTCCATGATATGAAGCAGTGGAATGACGTTGTTCATCCTGTAGTCTTTGCGAGTGACAAATAACGTGGCATCCTCAAAGGGCCTGAGAAAACGGCAGGTGTCACGCATGAGCTGCCACTGGCTGACATCAAAGTTATACAAGTGAGTACTACCGTCTGCTTGAATTATCAATAAATAGTTTATGGCCTTTCTCTGTTCATGTAATCGGTGGAAATGTCGCATATCAGCCTATGTTGGGGGACCTCGTTCTGCTGAAGTGCACGCAAAGTTTCCTGGCCATTTTTAGGATGTCTTGCAGATGGTTAAAAGACTTCAGGAACCGCTTGAAAACCAGATTAAACACGTGCACCATGCAGGGTGCATGGCTCAGCCCTTCTTGACGCAATGCTGACATCATGTTTTTCCCGTTGTCGGTCACCATTGTTCCGATTTTGAATTGTCGCAGAGAAAGCCAGGATTCGATTTCTTGATGACAGACAAGGAGCAGTTCCTCACCTGTGTGACTCCGTCCGCCCAGGCAAACGAGGTGGAGATCAACATGACACCGCCATGCCCTGCACATGGGGTATGCTGGAGGAGCACTGTGAATTGTCCCTGCTGTGGAGGCTGAGGATACGGTAGAGGATGTGAAGACAGAGGCGGACATTGTCGCAGGACTAACGGCGGCTTTACCTGGCCAAGTTGCTGGTTAGGCTGGGCAGGAACCACATTTACCCAGTGGGCCATAAAGGACATATATGGTTCTTGACCGAAGTTACGGCTCCACACGTCAGCACTGCTGTGCACTTTAGCAGACATCGACAGGGTCAAGAACTGGCCCACCTTCTCTTCTACATATTTGTGCAGGGCTGGTATTGCCTTTTTAGGAAAGGTAATGATAGCTTGGGACTCCCCACCTCGGCTTGGCACAAGCCATCAGTTCTCTAAAAGGTGGAAAGGGAGGGACTGTAGTACCAGCAACTTGGCCAGGAACACTTTCAGCTTCTGCGCCGTTGGATGAGTGCCCGCATACTGTTGTCTCTTGGCAATCACTTCTTTGATCGAATGCTGACAGAATGACTGATGAGGAGTAGGAGGACGAGGAGCAGGAGTATAAGGACCAGCAGATGATGTGAAGGACAGACAGCTCCCTACGGCTGAGGTGGTGGAGCCTTGACTGCCTGAAATCGGGTGCGTAGCACTGGGTGATGCAGCAGTTGCTGCTGCAGGTTGAACCACCACATTGGAGCCATGGTTCTCCCAGGCCACTTTATGGTGACGCTGCATATGTTGACGCAGAGCCGTGGTTCCAACATTGGCACCCTAGCCACGCTTCACTTTCTGACAACAGATTCGGCAAATGGCCATGTTCACCTCCTCCAGTGGCTTAACACACCGCCGAGTTGGTGATTTTACCCCCAATACTCTGCACTGACTGACTGCTACCGCCGCTGCCTCTGTGAACCTCTGCACCATTGGCGGATCCAGGGGGGGGGGGGGCAACTGGGAAATTGCCCCCCCGAGAATCCAAGAATATACTTAGTTCCACTTCCCAGATTACCCTGCCTGCCCACACTAGCTAGTAGCAGGCTGCACTATACTTTAAATTAGTACCTGCTCTGGCTGCCCAGCGCAGCCAGACACACATAGGACAGGGGCGGAGCCGGTCGGGAGCGGAGGCAGAGCAGAGCCTTGCTCTTGTGCAGAGCACAGAGTCAGAAGACGTGCAGGAGGAAGTCAGGGAGGGAGGAGGGAGTGGTCCTGTCTGGGCAGCACAGAGGAAGAGAAGAGCCTGCCTCCCCTGAGCTGCTGTCTGAGGTGAGTCTGAGATAAGTGAGAGTATCAAGCAGGGCATCAGCAGAGTGCCCACTGCCCAAGTGACTGTGTCCAGCTCCAGCAGCAGCTTGTGTTAGTGGAATCTGTCTCAGTCGACTCTGCCCTGCCCCTGCAGCCTGAGACTGTACAAGAACCCTGCATCATGCACCCCCCCCCAGCTCAGTTATATTACCACCTGCCTGTTTATTGTACCCTGATACCCCTTAGTTATATAATATACAGGGGTTAATATAACTAAGGGGTGGGTACAAGAGGTAATATTACTGAGGAGGGCTATCAGGAGTCATATACAGGTGGTAATGTAACTGAGGGGTATCATCAGGGTAAATTATACAGGGGGTAATATAAATCACCTGATACCCCTCCTTAGTTATAAATAAGGTTATAGCTGTATGATAGGTTAAAATAAAATAGTCTGTTCTATAAGCACCACATTATTTTCTGTCCACCGCCACAAAACAATCTAAAAGTGCCCCTCCCGAGACCAGGCTCTGGATCTGCCACTGTTCACACAGATGTGTTTCTGTCTCAAAAAACGCAGTTGCGACTTTGGACAGGAAATCACTTGTGTTTCCTCCAAAAAAGCCATCATTTGAATGCACTCGCTTGCCTGTATCCAAACAGACCTTCACCCCCTTTGTCACGCAATACAGCGAGGAAATTTGCAGTAATTTGCAAAATTATCCCAAAAAAATAGACAATGGATGGATATTGTGACAAGGGGGGTGAAATGCATAGCACGAAAAGCCCCCACACTGGGCAATATGATCAGCCCCAGTCTGTACCAGGACAAGAGGGTGGCACATAAACCTTCTTGGCTGGTCAGTAAAGGGAGGTGTAAGTGCAGTCACAGCAAGTGTATATGCTGTGCGCACACGAGGGTTGATAGGCATTTTAGATCCCCCGTGAATAATAATGTGATCCAGTCATCTTTGAAATGCAACACTAAATATGCAGTATATTTAATTACCTGCAAGTATTGCAATTTACAATATGTTGGTTGCACTGTTAATGAAATCAAGACTAGGATCCGTAAGCACATCTCTGATGTCCCACACTACCAAAGCCGCAATGTATCAGCGGCAAGCTTACACTTTGCGTTAGTACATGGGGGAGATACATCAGGACTAGTAGCACAAGGGATTAAAAGAGTTAAAAATCCTATCAGAGGAGGTGACTACAGAAGGAAACTTCTAATCAGAGAAGCTTTCTGGATTTTCAAGCTTGATTTCTGCCAACCAAATGGTGTAAAAAAAAGGCACAATCTGATTCTGCAATATTAGTGAACCTTGCCATTGTTTTTCTACACATTCATTTCTTGTAAGTGGGATGTGTCTGCATTGTGCATGCCATATCTGAATATGACTTTTAGAAGTAATGTCTTTTTGAATGTTGGTGATTCTTGTAAGACATGTTGGTGCTGTGATTGCTCTTGTGTGCTTCCACTGGTCACATGATCCCATGATTATGGAGCCAGGTGTATGGGGAGCACATAAGCAGCAATCCATTTGGGGTTTGATATGTCATGAGGAAGGACCTTGAATATGTGATGGTCTGAAACATGTTGACTTTAGCATCCTGTATGGAAGTTTTTATTACCGCAGAATAAAGATACAAGATTTTTCTACCACTATTTTTGGAGCTGGACATCTCTTCCTTTCCTGCTATTTGTTGTCGCCTCCAGGTGCGACCTCCGTGCTCAGATAGTGGACTAGCAGGTGAGAGCTACCTCCCTCCTTGTACAGTAAGCACAGGCAGGGACGTAATATCTCCCTAACTGCTCACTGGGTAAATGTAGTGGCGGCTGGGCCAGAGGCGGATATCAGTTTGGCGCATGTCCTACCACCACTGAGGATTGCAGGACATTTCTCGTTGCCTCCTGTTGCCTCCTCCTTCTACTCCGCTTCCTTCTCTACTGCCTCCACATCCGGTCAGCGTAACAGCTTCACCACCAACTTCATCTGTTTCACCTACATCACCACGTCCACCACCTCCTCAACCTCTTACACCTTGATCTCCCCACACCGTGCAAGAGCTGTGGACGGGCATGGAACAACAGACCGATGAGTGGTTGGTTGCTGAGCCTCAATCCTTGCCTGGTGGTGTGTGATAACGGGTGAAATCTCGTAGCAGCTCTGGGGCTAGCCAGTTTGACGCACATTCCTTGCCTGACACATGTGCTAAAGTTGGTGGTGTAGAGGTTCCTGAAAAATTACCCTAATATGTCAGAGCTGCTGCAAAAAGTGCAGGCCATCTGTGCACGCTTTTGGCATTCTCACCTTGCTGCTGCTCGCCTGTCTGCGCTGCAGCGTAACTTCAGCCTTCCCACTCACCGCCTCATATGCGACGTACCCACAAGGTGGGACTCCACCTTGCACATTCTGGAGAGACTGTGCGAGCGGCATCAGGAGATAGTGGAGTTTCAGCTGCAGCACACATGGGTGAGTCGCTCTGCTGAACAGCACCACTTCACCATCACCACCAATGAGTGGGCCTCCATGCGGGACGTGTGTGCCGTGTTGCACAGTTTTGAGTACTCCGCCAACATGGCCAGTGCCAATGACGCAGTCCTCAGCTTTACTATCCCATTTCTATGTCTCCTTGAAAAAACACTTTGGGTGATGAAGGAAGAGGATGTGGCATAGGAGGAAGAGGGATAATTTCCATGTTATCAGGCCAGTCATTCACAAGTGGCTCGGAGGGTGGGTTTCTGCACCAACAGAGGCCAGGTACACAACTGTCCAGCCAGGGTACAGTTCTGCAGGATGAGGAGGAGGAGAATGATGATGAGGAGGAACTGTGTTCAAAGCAGGGTGGCACCCAAAGCAGCTTATGGGCATCAATGGAGCGTGGCTGGGGGGAAACAGAGGACACAGATGATACACCTCCCACAGAGGACAGCTTGTCGTTTCCTATGGGCAGCCTGGCACACATCAGCAACTACATGCTGCAGTGCCTGCGCAATGACCGCCGAATTGCCCACATTCTAACCAGTGCTGATTAGTGGGTGGCCACCCTGCTGGATCCCCGCTACAAGGACAACGTGCTCTCCTTAATTCCGTCACTGGAGCGTGATCGGAAGATGCACGAGTACAAGCTCACGCTGGTAGACGCGCTGCTGATGGCATTCACTCCGGGGGCTCAGTGGAAGCACAAGGCGAAGGCAGATGAAATGCAGCTGGGGCACAGCCAGCACCTCAGAGGGGAGGGTTAGCATGGCCAAAATGTGGAAAAGCTTTGTCAGCATGCCACAACAACCAGCACCACCAGCTGATATGGAACGTTTTAGCAGGAGGCAGCATTTCAGCAACATGGTGGAACAGTACTTGTACACATGCCTACACTTACTGACTTGAGCTTCACCTTTACGCCTTGGAAGTGCTGGCCTGCCCTGCAGCAAGTGTATTGTCTGAACGTGTGTTTAGCACGGCAGGCGGCAGGGGGGGTAATCACAGACAAGCGCAGTCGCCTGTCCACAGCCAACGTGGACAAGCTCACGTTCATTAAAATAAACCAGGCATGGATCCCACAGGACTTGTCCGTACCTTGTGCAAGGACAAGTATACCTGCCGCACCCAGCCATTGTTGTACTCCAGCACACTTTCTCTTTGCATTCTCTTTTCTATTTCCCAATGTTTTGGGGTCTTCCCAAATTTATAAAAAAAAATAATAAAAAACTGTATAAATAAAGGAAAAAAATAAAAATAGAAAAACAACAAAAACAGTGCTGGCTACCTTCTCCACCGCTGCTTCCACCTACATCACCACGTCCACCACCTCCTCAACCTCCTACACCTTGACCTCCACCTCCTAGTTTAAGATTATTTTTTTAAATATTTTTCCATTCTATGTTATTTTAAGTCATTTCCCTATCCACATTTGTTTGCAGGGCAGCTGTCCTGCTCTTACCCCCATTTTGCTTCCTTTTGCAGCCCTCTAACCCTTACAACGACTATTTTACAGCCATTTTAGTGCACCAAAGTTCAGGTCCCCATTGACTTCAACGAGGTTCGGGTTCGAGTTCGGGTCCTGAACCCGAACTTTCACCCGAAGTTCAGCCAAATCTGGCAAACCCGAACATCCACGAGTCCACTCATCCCTACACTTCATACATGGCAGGTACTACCTGTATTACGCAGCTGAAGTTTTCCTGCAGCAGCTGAGATTGAGATAACTCAGATCCCAGGCATTTAACCCCTGCTTCCGGCAATACAGATTGTGGCAAACTGAATGTGGAAACCCACCCTTTACTAGCCTTCTCTAACTATAGTGTATACAAGATTCCACAAAGGAATCTCTGCCTTCCATGCTTCTTTCTAAGCCTATGAGGCTCCGTATCTGGTCAGCCCTGCACCGTTGCCATGGAGATGCTTATCGATTGCTATAGTTGGAAGAATGTAGTGGTACTCCATTCTAGGCCGCAGGAGGATTAGGGCTGAGGCTGAGGAATTCTATGCTGCTTGCTGTTAGTGGAATGACAATCTATAGGTCTTAGTCAGCTGTGAGGTGAAGGGAATTCCCTAAGTAGACCTACGTTCTGCAATGCCACATCTTACCACACCAGCTGTGCCTACTTCTGTGTTATTATTCCTTATTAACCATGATACACATCACATCGAAGATCTCAGACTGAGGCAAATAATTCTACTCCTGTTGCTATGATGACTGTTGTATACTCTGATAATTGTGATTACATAAAAGCTAATGATATGAAGTAATAACAGTAATATTCATGATGGAAAAAAAAAAGCTGAGATGGAGAAAGAATTTTTTTATTTAGACATGCAATCGTATACCTCCCAACCGTTCCGGATACAGCGGCACAGTCCCAGATTTCGGTGGCTGTCCTGTGGTCCCAAAACAACTGAGGTATGTCCCGCTCTCAGTTGTCTCTCATATGGATTCAGAGACAGTTGCCTGTAATAGACAAACAGAGAGCTGTCCAATCCCTGCTTGACCATTCAGCTCATCTACTGGAGCTCCACACTGCTGGTCTGTGCAGGAGGATTGGTGCAGGCTGGGAATCTGCTGCTGGGGAGCCCAGGGAGGAACTAAGTGAGTATTTACAGTTTTTTTTATCTTCCTCTGAAGAGGGCACATATTTGGGTTCAACTACTCTGAAGGGGCACATATTGGCATAACTGCTGTGATGGGCACAATGTAGACATAACTACTGTGAAGGTCACACATGTAGACATAACTACTGTGAGGGGGCACAATGTCGGCATTGCTACTGTGAGGGGCACATGTGAGCATGACGACAGTGAAGGGGGCACATTTGTGCATTACTACTGTAAGGTGTATATGTGAGCATTACTACTGTGAAGGGGGCACATGTGGACATTACTAGTGTGAGGAGCACAATGCAGATATTGCCACTGTGACAGGGCACAATGTGGGCATAACTACTATGTGGTGGCCATGAAGGGAATAATTGCTGTAGGGGCATTAAGGGGACTGGGTGGATTTGGGTGTGTACAGATATGTTTTGGGCAGAGTTAGAGGTATGACCTATTAGGAAAAAACTTACTGTGGGATGCTACACGCACTGCACATATTGTCCCTCTTTGCACTTTTCAAAAGTTAGGAGGTATGTAATCATGCAATGTTTAATATCATGCGGAAGTTCCTCCTCTGAAAAATGTGTAACAGGGCTCCTTACTCACTATTAAAACTACTGGTGTCTTCTTATGTAGTGGAAGGGTCTTTGGAAAGGATAGTGTAATAAGAGGCACGTGGCCGCAATAGTAACGGCAGCAGAAGCAGCATGTGAAAGTAAAAGTGAAAATAGTTTTTTGTTGTGATGCCAGTTACATTTCAGCAATGAGGGACAGGGTCCCCCTAAGTAGATGGTGATGGTGGTACCCAGGTGTAGGATTGCCAGAGTGATGTAAGGGAGGCCTAAAATGTCCCTTTGGGAGTTGGGTCTGTGCACTTTTCACGGTGCTCCTACCTGGATATCCTGGAACCCCAGGCATAGTTGTCCGAAGCAGTGCAAATAGGGTGAATAGTTGGGGGATTTGTAGAATAAATGGAGTCCTAACTTGTATTGAAGTAGTTAACAGCTTTACTTGCATAAACTTTCATCAAGGAACAATCTTCCAATTTTATCTTGCTTACCAGCAGGGTTTGGCATAAATGCTGGCAGGCAAACATATTCGGCTCTGCTACATCTGTTTTTCTCTAGCGCTCCTGTGCTATCAGGATTAAATAGCATATTTTCCTTTCTGTTGTACTTAGCTTTCTGTAGTCTGACTGTGTCTTTATTTTTATCCAGGGAACTTTACTCCGGAATTGGGAGGAGTTGCAGGTGTGCTCTGCTTGCTTGCACACAACCTTCCCCTTGCAGGGGGTACTCTATTCTGACCTTCACTAACTGAAACTCCTCCCCCTCCAGGGAGGGCTAGAATAAAAAGACAAATTCTATAGTTCCATTCTCTGTAAACTAGCTCTGCCATAGGTGCCGTCATCTGCTGGTGAACCAGGCACACTACATGAACATGAACAATTTCAAACATAGAACATGCACAGTGTGGAGGACCTGGAGAAAATACACAGAATGACACCGTACCAGCACACACACAGCTGGACGTAGGAGTTATAATGCCACTTGGGGTCGGGGACGTTACACATGGAACATATACAAGACAGTAGATCTGCTGCTTATAGGTAATAGTAATAGTAGTTGTAGTAGTAGTAGTAGTGGTAGTGGCGGATGCGTAGCATTGATAGTGGTGATAGTAAGGATTAGCAGCGAGGAGTAGCAGCTATGGTGGTGGCAGCATTAGCAGTCCTATAGTACATGTTGGCAGGTAGGCCTACCTACATGATGGTAGGTAGGCAACAATATGGTAAGCAGGCAGGCAGACAGCAACAGTGACAAGATGGCGTATCATCAGCAAGGCCAGATCTATGAAAATCCATGCTTGGTATATTTTGACAAAAGTGATGTTTTGGACACTGGCAGAGGACAACTTGGTCCGTTTGCATGCCCCCTGCAGTGCTTAAAATCCTCTCCGAGATGACACTGCAGGCTGAGCAAGAAAGAAGACAGAGAGTATATTGTGGCAGTTCGGGCCACTGTTCTAGTCTGTCTGCCAGATGTTCATGGGGTCAGTGAATAGAGTATGTATTGGAGACAGGCGAGAGTGTCGTCAGGCTTGAACCTGGGTGTGGAGGCAGGGGTCTCGGCTTGCTGATTTGCCTCAGCCTGGTGCGGCATGTGAAAAAACTGCTCAATCATGTTGAGAAGACTGAACACTGCTACTGCTGCTGTGGCTTCTAGCTGCTTACTGGTAGTGGGAGGTGGGTGACTTTGCGGGGGTGGAGAGGGGCATCCCTTTCAGACATGCTGGCAGCAATCATCTGTTAACCGAAAGCTGCAGCAAGCTGAATACACAGTGTTTTCTGGTTATAATGTAATTTGGCCTCCCTTTCGAAGGGAGGAAAACATTTCTCCATTTCAGTTTGATGGCGAGGGTCTAAAAGCTTGTCTATCCAGTAATTATCATACTGCTTGATGTGAATGTTATGCCTGTCAGTGCATAAGCAAGCAAGCATACAGCTCACCATTCTGGCCAGCCTGCCAGAAAAGACAGTTCTTTTCAGCACTGCCCTGCACTGAGACAATTAGGTGTCGTGGCCGATGTTATTGTCATCATCATCCTCCTGCTTCTCCACCTCCGACTTCTCCTCTTCCAGTGGCAGCGCCTTCTCCTCGTCCAATTTCTCCTTGTGGGTCTCCAAAAACTACAGGGTAGACAGCAAAGTGCGTTAGCTGTTATCTCTCCATTGTCATCCTTGCTAAGTTGCTAAATGAACATCAGCATCTGTTCTAAGATAAATATGAGTGGGAGGAGATTGTTTATGCCAAAGTTGTCCCTACAGACAAATTTTGTGACCTCTTTGAAGGGCTTCAGCCCCCGACAGGTGTCTCGGGATAGCTGCCACCTCCTGACCTCGAAACAACACGTGCTACCTCCTGAGGCGGTTTGGTGTATGACAAAATCATTCATGGCTTTCTGCTGCTCATACCGACGCTCCAGCCTATACAAAGTTTAATTCCAGCTAGTTGGAACGTCGTGGATTAAACGGTGTAAGGGTAGACAATTCTGTTGCTGCAAGTCCAGGAATGCATTCCTCATCTCTCTTTCTCTGCCACATAAGAGTACAAGGCAGGGATGGCTTTTTGGGAGACGTAATGCTATGTATCTTCCATTGAGGCTGAGCGCACTCCAACTGCTCCCTAAAGGCTGCAGACTCTACAAAATGGCATCACAACTACTGCACCGCTGGCATTTCAGCCAGGTGGGAATTAAGCTTGCACATCAGCAGATTACTGGGTGTGTAAAGTTGTTTCCTGGCCACACATTGAATTATCAGTGACTGACGATGCAGCGGAGGAGGAGTCTGAGTGGGACAGGTAGAAAGTGATAATGATGATGTGAAAGACACTGTACTGCCCATGGATGCGACCTGGCTGCCCTAAGGGAGACCGGGAGAAGGAGGAAACTTTTGTTGTGGTAGCTGAAAACCACCTCTGTTTGCCCATATGATAGGGTGATGTCACTATCATGTAGTTTAATAGAGCTGTGGTGCCTATGTTTGTGTTTGAATGCCCACAGCTTATTTTACTCTTGCAGAGCTTGCACAGGGCAATGCTTCTGTCTTCCGGCAGTGTGGAAAAATCTGCCAGATGGAGATACTCACGGAGAGCAAGATGTAGTTAAGCTTCACTTAGCTTTGGCACTTTTTGGGCCTAAGTGTTGCACTCAGTGTTCCCAAATCAGATCTGGCCCTGGCAGTGCTTTTGGAGGTTCTGGCCATACGTCACCTCTGTTCTTTATTGCCGCAGCTGCCACCACCTTCTTCCTCTGATGTTACCTCCTACTCCTCAGCATCCCCATGCAGCACTCAGGTTCTGTCTAACACACAATCATCATCCTCACCCTCCCTTCCACCTTTATCAGACTGTGATATATCATGGTGGGTTCCTTGGCACCCCTCCCAATTCCTTGCACTGCAACTGCCTCTGTCGCTACCCCCACTGCTAATACAGTATCTACAGGTGCCACTATTACCACCACAACAGCTATCCATGGGGTACTCCACCTCCTCCTAAACCATCCCTTCAGGGCAGTCCAAATGCTGACTGCTCTAACACAAGTCATCAACAGGGAGACTGTCTTAACTATCTGCCATAGGGCATGGTGGGGTTTAGTGCCTTACTAGAAAGGGTCATTGAAAACAGAGAAGACTTCACTGAAAAGCATCTCTGGTGCAACAAGGAGGAGGAGCAAGAGGAATGCTGTGAACTCTGGCTTCAAGGCACAATATCAGATTTAGAAGTCAACCCCAACGTTATCCTCCAGTGACTGAGAGGAGCAGTGAGCCCTCCAATCCTCAATCTCATCCTCTTTCTCCTCAATGATAATGTTGTGCTTTTCTGAAGACCACCAAGGCCTACTACTTCTGGCTGAATTGCTGGTTGTGCTACTTCTTCTGGCTCTGGGAAGACAAGGCCTAGCTCTGGTTCCTTATTTTGGAACCCCTCCATATTCCTGACATTTGACTTAATGTACACAGTAACACACTGTATGGAACAGTTTGCCAGTAAGTTTTTTGAATTTAAAGACAGACAGGCACAATAAAATGTTCTTCTCTTTCCATAAACATACTAGAGACACTGCTACTGACAATTAACTTTGGAAATAATGCAATACTAGCACCACTAACAGAGTTGTGCCTAATGTCGTATGTGCATTCAAATATGCATATTTAGAAAAAAAAAATTCTCTAGTGTAAAACACATGTTGTCAACCTACTATGAGATTATCCCCCTGCCCCCACCACCACCACTTGAACGTCTGTAATGCCCTATCACAGGTTTCAGACTACCATTTCAGCAGTTTTCAATTGTAGATTTAAAACGCTACCTCTGGAATGTAAAACACACGTTGTACACTTGTATTGCTATTTTTCATAAACAAAAAACCCCTTGAACTGTCTGGAAATACTCAATCCCAGATTTCAGATAACTATTTCACTTGTTTTCATTGAGAGTGAAAACACTCCCCTCTGGATTGTTAAACACATATTGTACACTTGTATTGTTATTTTCGCAGGAAAAAAAAGAAAACTTGAACCAAGTGGAGATGCTCAGTTCCATATTTCAGACTATTATTTCACATGTTTTCACTGAGATTTAGAACACTACCCTTTGGATTGTAAAACAAGCGTTGCACACTTATATTGCTATTTTCGCAGAAAAAAAAAACCTTGAACTGTCTGCAGATGCCCTGTCCCAGATTTTAGGTTTTTGCACTAAGATTTAAAATCCTACCCTCTGGAGTGCAAAACATGCATTGTACAGTTGTGCTGAGCTCATTAACGCCACGACACCAACACTTGAACTCAGGTTTGGAAAAAACAAACAAACATTATATCTGTTCAAATGGAGAAAATAATGTTCTGGCAGGTAACTGGCTGACAGCTTTTTCTGCTTCTTCCTATCCTACACAACTATTCTTCTTTCTAGCCTTTACTTTCAATGTCCCTGAATCTAGAATAGAGGCTTGATTATGACTTTTGACAGTTCCTTTTTCTGTCAGACCCTATAACACCCATGCATCCTCATTGACAGCCCAAAACAGAATGATGTTCTGCTTATTCTCCAAAAGTACCTCCCTGACTGCTGCAGCACTGATTGGCTCATCCAGGCTGTGTGTTGACCTGTGAGTCAATCGGGAAAATCCTTCCCCCACTTCCCATTATGTGGGCATCCTTCTTCTTCCTCCCTAGTGCTTTTTCCAGCCAACGTGCTGTAAAATGGTGCTACACCTCATTTTACTCAATTTGTCAAAAGCAAAACTGAAAAGCTGTGAGTACATCTTGTGAACAAATTTTTGGGAAGTTCATAATAAACCCAGTCTATTATTAAACTTATTAGTTCATTTTTAGTTTGGAGTGCAGTGGGCCCTAAAAAATCTGTTTTCATATACAGACTACATCTACAGCTACAGCCATATACGCAGCATTAAAAGGAGCTACAATGCCCTGAAACGTTCCATATAAAACAGTCTGAGTCTGCAAGTCTCATTTTTGACTTTTTGTTGGATTGTTAGAAAAAATTTAACTGTTGATGTTCCAAGCATTTATTGTTTCTTGTTTATATGGCTAAAATCACAAATGTCTAAGTTGAATCTGGAGCACAAGCAAATGCTGAGGTTAAAGCTGACACATCTGACAGAAACAATTTCTCCTGGATGCTTGCTTTCCCTGATGGCAGATTTCTATGGTCTATTCAAAGGTTCCCATGGATATTAGATTGGCGATGGATATGCCTAAGATTTTTTTGCCTAGAGTCCGCTAAAGTCCACAGAGGTGAAGATAAACAGACCAGGCCAACTTTACTATCAAATATTGTGTAATTAGAAGTTCCTGATGCAAAACTTTACATGCACTTTAGAGTACTGATATTTTCTTACATGGAATCACTTGTCAGGTACAACTGCAACCTTTGCATCTTATATGCTTTAACCTCCAATAATGCACACAGTAATGTCATTGCACAGTTGTTACTTAACAAAAAGTACCTAACCTAGGTAAGGTAGATTTCATAATGTATACTCCAATGCCTAAAAAAAGGCTTTAACCTATCTTGACCCAGGTCCAAGACGAATATTATTTAAAACATCACTTTTAATTGTAAATAAACGTAAAATGGCCGTGAGCCTAACAGACGCTTAAAATTAAAGTTGTCACTCTGAGATCTATGGTATATTTTTGGAAACATTTTTTAGGAACCAGAGATGGGCACTATCTCTTATCCTACTTTACTGAAAAATATCCACCTTGGTTGAAAGCCAGTATTACGGCCTCTATATACCTAGAGGCCAGAATCTCTAGCCAGAAATTGAAACACTGTCTTTTGTGATATTAAGGAGTCCACAGAGCTGTGCTGATGCCACACTAATACCAGAAGAGGGTGTGCAAAAGAACCAAAAGGTTGTGGTTGAATGATACATTGTGTGGGTTATTGAGGGTTGCTTCAGTGTGTCCTATATAATGACCAGACACACAGCCTCTGTGTCCTATGTTATTAACAGACACACACACTTCACAACACACTGGTCTGACACTATGTCAATAGCTGTCAGAGTTCAGTCATACAATACACACACCACAGCACTTCCTATCTGAACTTAGCAGACTATTTGGGCTAACTGGCCATCTGGTATGGGCCAACTGGCAACCGCCTATGTCACTGTGAAAATGCTTGGTGTCCAGACAAGGACTACCTAACTCATGGGCTCTGGTGCAAGAGTTTAGCTTGGGGCCCCCCTCAGTGCTTTGTGTGTCTTCTTATGCGGCACAAGGGTCTTTGGGCCCCCTCAGGCTCTTGGGCCCGGTAGCGACTGCTACCTCTGCACCCCCTATAGGTATGCCCATGACCTAACTACTAAGCTACTACAGAGTGATCAACTGTTATTAAAATCTACAACTGCCTCCCAACATGTTTCGCCAGTAACCTGGCTTCTTCAGGGGTATTTGGGCAGCAAATTGCTTACCCCTGAAGGAGGGGTTCCAAAAGAAAGAACTAGAGCCTGGTGTACAGTAGTTCAGTTGCCTATAAAGCCATTTCATTGTGGAAATCTGGTGGTGGCCAAAGATCTTCACCTATATGACCCTTTAATATAACACCGTAAAGGGGTTCTCCAGGAGTGAACTATTGATGTCCTATCCTCAGAATAGGTCATCAATATCTGATCGTCGGGGATCCAACTCATGGCACCTCCACGTGAAGCTCTGGTAGCAGTGAGGGGTCTTCCTAGGCCAGTAACGTCACGTTCATCGGTCACATTGCCTAGGCAGTTGGCAGAGCTCTATCCCTTTCAAGCCAAAGGATCTGGGCTACAATACCAAGCACAGCCACTATAGAATGCATGGCTCTGTTCCCGGTGAGCTGTCAGGGGGTCACATTGCACATTGAAGTACTGTGGCCTCTTCAAGCACCAGATTAGTGCGGGTATCAGGAATCGGACCCCCACCAGTCAGATATTAATGACCTATCCTGAGTATAGTATAAGACAGAGTTCAGACTAAGCAAATGTGTATCTACACTCACAAGTGCATAACCATAAGGCCAACAAGGTTGGTTAAAAGATGGCTGCACAATACATCATAAACTGATAGCAAAAAAATAGGAAGAGGGGCTCATTCCAAAAAAATGGAATGAAGGAAGCTCTTAGCGCATGAGAGGCAGTATCTGTAATGTTAGGGACCCTTGTGCAGAAGCCGCCGTGACGTGGTACTTGGGCCTGACGTACTTTTGATCAAAAATGTGCGCTAAGGGCTTCCTTCATTCCATTTTTTTGGAATGAGCCCCTTTTCCTATTTTTTGCTATCAGTTTATGATGTACTGTGCAGCCATCTTTTAACCTATCCTGAGTATAGCTCATTAATATTATACTTCTAAAACCCCCTTAACTGGATTTCCCCTTTAAACTTACCTTCTATGTCAGAGTATCCATTATAATACAATAAGTTTACCTGCAGAACAATGAAAAGCCATCATGTACATTGTGAGTTGGGCCAAATAGCAAATTCAGCTCTGCTACACCATTACAAATTATTACTTATTCCTATATTCTTTATTCAGATTTCTATGACCCTTCTCATTCATGTTGACCTTTTCTGTATGTGTTAGGAAAGCAATAACAGTATTTTTTTTTTTTGCATTAGCTGCACAAATGAAATATAATACAGAAGCTAAAGTATATTTATTCCTAAACAAAGCGAAACTGGAGATGAAAAGCCTGTTTTATTCACACAGAAAATGAATATCACTAATGAAGCCACAAGAAAAAAAATCAAAAAAAAAAAAAAAAAAAGTCGTGGGAGTAGAAGGAAAATGCAGAATGCAAATGCGAAACGCGACAGCGGGGCGTACATGTCAAAGAGTGGTCTGGAGTCTATTAAGCACAATCATGGACACCTAAGTTTGTGCTTTGCATCTAGATGAAAATATTACTTCAATTCTCTTCTGTGCTTTGTATTTTATCTCGTTTCCCTTGTGAGTTGTGACATTTATGTATTAAATCACTTGGGTTCCGGTGACAAAACACCATGCATTTCTTAGAGGTATGGATATAATTGCTCCAGTCCCTCCAGTCCCTCCACCCTCCGATCCAGTGACGCTTGGTCCACCCTGCTTCATCTCATAGTTGACATTCAATTTGAATATATCTATTACTGTTGTGCATGTATTAACATGTTTTCTGTGTTTATGTACACATACTACATTGATATGGTGTAAATGGTGGACACCCTAGGGAGGTTCACAGCATTCTCATTATTGAGCTTCTGCTGCAGTTACTTGCTGCACTTTACTATGTCGCTGCAGTTAATCCATCATTTAAATGAGTAAATGGCAGGTTTAAAGGAGGAGGAAAGAAATGAGACTCGGTATCCGTAAAATGATTGCAAAGCTAGAGTAAAGTTCTCTTTTGAGAGTTTAAAGGAGAACAACAACATAGAAGCCCATAAAATAAATTATAGTAGTGAATACTGCCATACAGTGAAAAAATAATACCAACATACAACTCTATACACATTCATTAAGAATAAGGGGGCTTTCTAATGACTCTTTATTTTGAAAACTCACTCTCTGCCTTTCCATGATGCCTGCAGAACTGAGCTCTTCAGCCTTGCATTGGTGCTCAGTACCATGCATGGCCCCACTCTGTCTGTGCAATGTACGGCACACTAGTGTTCTCCCTATGGCAGTGTGCCAGACTGTCAGTATGGACCATGGACGCCGCAGGGACACCTTTTCTGTGCATTGTACTGGTGTCCCATACATTGCACTAAAATCGGGCTATGAACGCTCCTGAGGACCTTGTAATTTTGATATTCAGCAGTGCTCAGGCCATAAGGAGAATAGAGAATTACTCTGATGCCAGATGTTTAACCCCTCAGATGCTGAAGGCAATATCAACGGTAAGACACAGGGAGGGGCTCCCACTGTCCACCTATTGCCCTGCAATCATGGAGTACCGAAAGGATGTCATGGCAACTAAGGCCCTAATGAAGATCATGATGGATACCTTATTCTGTAAATGTCATGGTGTGAGAAGGGGTTAAATAATATTTCATTTTCTGATGATACACTCCCTTTCAACCTTCAGGTTTGTTAATGCAGTCTTGGAGAGCCAGAGGCAGATCCTAAACTGAGGACAGGTATACAGGCAAGACTGAGGAGGACATTATCTTATGAGGTGAGGTATACAGGGAAGACTGAGGAGGACATTATCTTATGAGGTGAGGTATACAGGGAAGACTGAGGAGGACATTATCTTATGAGGTGAGGTATACAGGGAAGACTGAGGAGGACATTATCTTATGAGGTGAGGTATACAAGGAACACTGAGGAGGACATTATCTTATGAGGTGAGTTATACAGGGAAGACTGAGGAGGACATTATCTTATGAGGTGAGGTATACAGGGAAGACTGAGGAGGACATTATCTTATGAAGTGAGGTATACAGGGAAGACTGAGGGGGACATTTTCTTATAAGGTCCGGTATACAGGGAAGACTGAGGAGGACATTATCTTATGAGGTTCGGTATACAGGGAAGACTGAGGGGGACATTTTCTTATAAGGTTCGGTATACAGGGAAGACTGAGGAGGACATTATCTTATGAGGTGAGGTATACAGGGAAGACTGAGGAGGACATTATCTTATGAGGTGAGGTATACAGGGAAGACTGAGGAGGACATTATCTTATGAGGTGAGGTATACAGGGAAGACTGAGGAGGACATTTTCTTATCTGGACAGGTATACAGGGAAGACTGAGAGGGACATTTTCTTATGAGGTGAGGTATACAGGGAAGACTGAGGAGGACATTTTCTTATGTGGACAGGTATACATGGAAGACTGAGGGGGACATTTTCTTATAAGATCAGGTATACAGGGAAGACTGAGGAGGACATTATCTTATGAGGTGAGGTATACAAGGAAGACTGAGGGGGACATTTTCTTATCAGGTCAGGTATACAGGGAAGACTGAGAGGGACATTTTCTTATGAGGTGAGGTATACAGGCAAGACTAAGGAGGACATTATCTTATGAGGTGAGGTATACAGGGAAGACTGAGGAGGACATTTTCTTATGTGGACAGGTATACATGGAAGACTGAGGGGGACATTTTCTTATAAGATCAGGTATACAGGGAAGACTGAGGAGGATGTTTTCTTATGAGGTCAGGTATACAGGGAAGACTGAGGAGGACATTTTCTTATGTGGACAGGTATACATGGAAGACTGAGGGGGACATTTTCTTATAAGATCAGGTATACAGGGAAGACTGAGAAGGATGTTTTCTTATGAGGTGAGGTATACAGAGAAGACTGAGGGGGACATTTTCTTATGAGGTCAGGTATACAGAGAAGACTGAGGGGGACATTTTCTTATGAGGTCAGGTATACAGAGAAGACTGAGGGGGACATTTTCTTATTAAGTCAGGTATACAGGGAAGACTGAGGGGGACATTTTCTTATGAGGTCAGGTATACATGGAAGACTGAGGGGGACATTTTCTTATGAGGTGAGGTATACAGGGAAGACTGAGGGGAACATTTTCTTATGAGGTCAGGTATACAGAGAAGACTGAGGGGGACATTTCCTTAATAAGTCAGGAGGTCAGGTATACAGGGAAGACTGAGGGGGACATTTTCTTATGAGGTCAGGTATACAGAGAAGACTGAGGGGGACATTTTCTTAATAAGTCAGGAGGTCAGGTATACAGGGAAGACTGAGGGGGACATTTTCTTATGAGGTCAGGTATACAGAGAAGACTGTGGGGGACATAATCTTATCAGGTCAGGTATACAGGGAAGACTGAGGGGGACATTTCCTTATGAACCAGGTATACAGGGAAGACTGAGGAGGACATTTTCTTATCATGTCAGGTATACAGAGAAGACTGAGGGGGACATTTCCTTATGAACCAGGTATACAGGGAAGACTGAGGAGGACATTTTCTTATCATGTCAGGTATACAGTGAAGACTGAGGGGGACATTTTCTTTTCATGTCAGGTATAAAGGGAAGACTCAGGGTGACATTTTCTAAGACCAGTGTTTTATGCACTATGAATTACACTGGTGTAAGATGTGCTACAGTCATTACAAATGTGATAGATGGAAGAAAAATAACTAATTGGAATGCCCTCAAAGGCCTCATTCTCATGTCCATATCTGTGATGACATCTGTAATAGGGCGACCATGCATCCTCATTTTCCAGGACATGTCCTCTTTCTGGGACCTAAAAAATTGGATTTTTAAGTTACCAAACATGTCTGGGATTCTCACTGGGAAGGGAAGAGGCACTGCCAGGCAGGCACTATTACGAATAAGCACTTCCTGCCCCAAGTGTCCTCTTTTTTGAAAACCAAAAAGTGTGGTCACCCTTGTCTGTAACCATGTCCATGATGGGTCCATGTTCAGTCTGTGTGTCATCTGTATTCCACATGCACAGCTAGGCTGAAAAGGGATTTCCAGATCATCCCCTACTAATCGTCAGGCGGGGGTCACTATAGGTACATTTTTCAAGCTGCTAGAAGTTTCCTGAGACTGGAGAAAATGGTTGGCACGACAGAACATTACAATAGCTTTATATACAGATAGAGTGCTCCAATATACAGTTGTGTTCAAAATTATTCAACCCCCACTGAAATTGAGTGTTTTGCCCAGTTTGACATTGATTTTGATCATTTCAGTCATCTTGTTTACAATTAAATCAAAGAGGCACTTGTAAGTCAGACAAATATAACATAACATTTATAACGAAAAGCCTCCAGTTCAGTCACATTCTTAGGCTTGCGTGCTGCAACTGCTTTCTTTAAGTCCCACCAGAGGTTCTCAATCAGATTTAAGTCTGGTGACTGCGATGGCCACTTTAAAATGTTCCAGCTTTTAATCTGCAACCATGCTCTAGTGGACTTGGAGGTATGCTTGGGATCATTGTCCTGTTGAAAGGTCCAACGTCTCCCAAGCCTCAGGTTTGTGACGGACTGCATCACATTTTCATCCAATATCTCCTGGTACTGAAGAGAATTCATGGTACCTTGCACACGCTGAAGCTTCCCTGTACCTGGAGAAGCAAAACAGCCCCAAAGCATGATTGACCCTCCGCCATGCTTCACAGTAGGCAAGGTGTTCTTTTCTTCATAGGCCTTGTTCTTCCTCCTCCAAACATAGCGTTGATCCATGGGCCCAAACAGTTCTAATTTTGTTTCATCAGTCCACAGAACACAAATGTGGTTTGTCCACATGACTTTTGACATACTGCAGTCGACTCTTTTTATTCTTTGGAGACAGCAAGGGGGATGGCCTGGGAGTTCTGGCATGGAGGCCTTCATTACGCAGTGTGCGCCTTATTGTCTGAGCTGAAACTTCAGTACCCGCATCTGACAAATCTTTTTTCAGTTCCTCAGCAGTCACACGGGGACTTTTCTCCACTTTGCGCTTCAGGTAGCGCATAGCAGTCGAAGTCAGCATCTTCTTTCTGCCACGACCAGGTAGCATTTCAACAGTGCCCTTTGCCTTGAATTTGCGAATGATGCTTCCTATGGTGTCTCTTGATATGTTTAACATCTTTAAAATCTTCTTATAGTCATTGCCCTTCCTGTGAAGAGAAATCACCTCTTCTCTTGTCTTCCTGGACCATTCTCTTGACTTCACCATGTCTGTAAACACACCAGTAAATGTCTAGAAGGAGCTGAGTATCACAGTCATTTTAAATCTGCCTAATTGGTGCTTATTATGCTTGATTGCTGCTCCTTGACATCCACAGGTGTTTTCAATACCTGATCGAAAACACGTTAATGAACCTCTGTTCTTAAGAGTGGTAGTCTTTAAGGGGTTGAATAATTGTGTCAATGAAGAAATCACCAAAAAAATATTTAATACTGTATTACAAAAATAATTGATGTGATTTTATTTGCATTTGGTTCTTTAAAAAGTCCTTGTAAGATTTCATTCTGAACACAATTACAAATGTACACTAAATTCCCTAAAACCCTTTACAGCATTGGGGGTTGAATAATTTTGAACACAACTGCATTCGTGATTGCGCAAATCGGCAAATATTGATGCACGTATTTTTGTGCAATACTTGCAACTTCACATTTTAGCAGGTCTGACTACATATTACTGATTGGTGCACTAAGTATTGTTGTGAACTTGTGACATCACAGCACTATGTATGTACTGTATGTATGTATGGATGTCACGGATGATGTTGCAGATAGCTGGAACTTATAAATAAACGACTGACTGGCTTGATCACAAACTAAGGAGCATATAGGTGAGCCCTTTAAAACCCTAAGAGCTCTCCCTGACTGCTACACACATGCAAGGGTCTTAATGGTAGACGATTGGATGCCCACGTACCTAAGACTGTGTGACACCTGAAAACCCTATAATAGTGAGGGGACATGACCAACGGCTCCCTGCACTGAATACTGAGTCAGGGTCACCTAGAATCAAGCCAGCAAGGAAACACAATAAAGGGAAAAGATTTATCTGAGCAAACAGCAGGAGCAGCCTCCAGCAGTGAACACTTCATCCAGGAAGTAGTATAAACCGCAAAGTGAGGCAGTATGGGAGGGAATATAAAGGAAGACGATTAGTCTAAATGAGTGACACCTGGCAGAATGAAAGGAGCTGACAAAGTGAAACCAAAACAAAGAACATCAAATACATCAAATAAAAGGTAGGGAAGAACGTCTGTCTGAACTTCTCACAGAACTGGCGGTGACAGTACCCCTCCCTCTACGGGTGGACTACAGACACTCAGAACCCACCTTCTCAGGATGAGACCTATGAAAAGCCCTGATGAGATGAGTGGCCTTAATGTCCGCAACTGGGACCCACATCCTCTCCTCAGGACCATAGCCCTCCCAATAAATCAGGTACTGCAGAGAATGCGAGAATCCTCCATCCTGGAGACCTGAAATTCAAGATTACCATCAACTAAAATCGGAGGAGGAAGCAAAGAGGAGGGTACAGTGGGTTGGACATAAGATTTTAATAGGGACCTGTGAAAAACATTATGGATCTTCCAAGTCTGAGGAAGATCAAGACGGAAAACAACTGGGTTGATGACGGACAAGATCTTGTAAGGCCTAATAAACCTAGGACACAACTTCCAGGAGGGAACCTTCAGTTTAATATTCTTTGTAGACAACCACACTAGATCACCCACATTCAGGTCCGGACCAGGCACACGTCTTTTATCCACCACACGCTTATATCTCTCACTCATCCTCTTTGGATTACGCCAAATATTTTGCCAAATAAATGACAAGGACAAGGAAAATCTCTCCTCATTAGGTAAACCAGAAGACCCCTCTCCAGAGAATGTCTCAAACTGCGGATGAAACCCATATCCACCAAAAAATGGTGACTTCAGAAGACTCATGACGATGGTTATTTAAAGCAAACTCAGCATGGGACAAATCCTCCTGATTCTCCGCCACAAAACAGTGCAGATATGTCTCCAGATTCTGATTGACGCGTTCGGTCTGATCATTCTACTGAGGGTGAAAAGCAGAAGAGAACGACAACCGAACCCCAAAGCGAAAACAGAAGGCCTTCCAGAATCTGGAAACAAATTGCGTGCCCCTATCAGAAACGATGTCTGAAGGAATGCCATGCAATTTAACAATGTGATCCACAAACGCTTGCGCCAGCATCTTAGCGTTGGGTAACCCAAGAAAGGGAATGAAATGCGCCATTTTGCTAAAACGGTCCACAACCACTAGAATCACAGTCTTCCCCGAGGAGCGAGGCAAGTCCGTAATGAAGTCCATGGACAGATGTGTCCAAGGACGGTAAGGAATGGGTAACGGAAGGAGAGATCCTGATGGCCGTGAATGAAGGACCTTGGCACGAGCGCAGGTCTCGCAGGCTGCCACAAAACCCTCAACCGTCTTATGAAGAGCCGGCCACCAGAATCTCCGAGCAATGAGATCCACTGTGGCTCTACTCCACGGATGCCCAGCAAGTAGAGTATCGTGGTGCTCCTTAAAAACCTTGTGTCATAAAGCGAGAGGCACAAATAACCTCCCAGCAGGACAAAGATCAGGAGCCTCTGACTGAGGTGCCTTAACCTCTGCCTCCAAATCAGGATACAAAGCAGAGACGACCACCCTATCAGCCAAAATGGGACCCGGGTCTTCAAAGTTCCCCCCTCCCGGAAAACAACGTGACAGGGCATCCGCCTTCACATTTTTAACCCCAGGGCAGAACGTAACAACAAAATTAAACCTAGAAAAGAACAAGGACCATCTGGCCTGTCTCGGGTTCAGACGCTTGGCCGATTCCAAGTTGGCCAGATTCTTATGGTCGGTAAACACAGTAATAAGGTTTCTAGCTCCCTCTAACCAATGGCGCCATTCCTCAAAAGCCAATTTGATGTCCAACAACTCTCTATTTCCCACATCGTAATTTCTCTCTGCACAGGAGAGTTTTCTTGAGAAAAAGGCACACGGTCGCCATTTGGCAGGAGAGGGACCCTGAGATAAGACCGCACTCACACCCACCTCAGAAGCATCCACCTCAACAATAAAAGGTAAAGAGACATCAGGTTGTACCAAAATGGGAGCGGAAGCAAAACACTCTTTAATACTAGAAAAGGCTTTAAGCGCATCTTCCGACCACAAGGAAAAATTCACCCCCTTTTTTGTCATATCAGTGAGTGGCTTAACAACAGACAAATAATTCAAAATTAACTTTCTGTAATAGTTAGCAAAACCCAAAAACCGCATCAGCGCCTTCTGATTCTCAGGAAGCTCCCAATCAAGCACAGTGCGGGCCTTCTCAGGGTCTATTCGAAAACCAGAAGTGGAGAGAAGAAAACCAAGAAATTGAATCTCCGGAACCGCAAACACACATTTTTCCAGTTTAGCGTACAGTGAGTCCTGAAATCAGGAGAAAAAATCAAATATGTCATCTAGATACACCACTACAAATTTCCCCATTAAATGACAAAAAATGCTGTTCACAAAGTGTTGGAAGACGACCGGAGCATTTATCAAACCAAAGGGCATAACCAAATTTTTGAAATGACCCTCAGGGATATTGAAGGCCGTCTTCCATTCGTCCCCTTCCCTGACTAGGTTGTATGCCCCTCTTAAATCCAGCTTAGAAAAAACTTTATCCCCAACAATCTGGTTAAATAGGTCCGGGATCAGAGGAAGCGGATAGGGGTCACGAATCGTGATACGGTTAAGCTCCCTGAAATCCAGACAAGGTCTTAAAGAAGGGTCTTTTTTCTTCAGGAAAGGAGCTGACAAAGTGAAACCAAAACAAAGAACGTCATACAAAAGGTAGGGAAGAATGTCTGTCTGACCTTCTCACAGAACTGGCGGTGACAATGGACAGCAGAACCTAACACCCTGCACTGAAACCCATCAGCTACACTACATCACAATCTAACCTACACTGACTATCTACCACTAACTATCTGTAATATATATATATACTAACTAACTATCTGACTAACTAACTATCTAATGTAATGAGTGAAAAACAGAGAGCACAGCAATGGCACTGCTGTCTCTCTCAGAAATGAAAAATAACTACAGAAAATGGCTGCTGGGGATAGTAAGAGGTAGGCAACTTTCCTATTGGTTGCTAGGTATGTTGCTAAGCTCAGACAAAGACATTGCAGCCTTCTCATTGGCCTACAAGCAAAAAGGGAGGTTACTGCTGAAAAAAATGTAGAATATTTGAAAATACGAATGTATATATTTATATTCTAAATATTCGCAAATTCTCGAAGTTTGCGATCCGAATATTTGCGCCCAACACTATTCATCAATGGTTTTCACAGTGGCTTCATAGTTAGTAGAATCACTGGATAAGTGTGCTGCCCATGGAGAACAATGACAGTGCATATCTGTGAGTCATTAACGTGTGACTAACCCCTTATAGGAGGGCTGAATTTAAAAAGAAGGCAACTTGCAAACAATGAAGTTCATTAAGGTTCCAGTTGCATGACACCAAGCAGAGATCTTGAAAGCCATAATGAACTGGTGCAGAAAAAAAAAATATTGCAAAAATAAATAATTATACAATGAATAAACTGTATTTGCTACCTTTTTAGTATTTTGCTTCCGAAAAACAAAATTGTCTAATCTGGCACAAAATTACAAATAAGTATCTTAGTGTATTTAAACTGGTTTTCATTTTAGCCTGTCTACCTGGAGGTGCTCGTCCTTTACAGATACATTTTTGCACACATTTTTATCACCATGCAACAATATTCCTATAAAAGGCATTTACTGTATGCACACTCATCCATTATCTTCCCAGTGCTCTCATTTTCCCTAGTAGTGAAGTGCAATCACATTTACATGTATTAAACCATTATATGGTATATCCCAGAAGCTGCATATATTTCCAATTACATTACTAGCACACACCTTTATTGACCCGGTGTCTTACTCAATCAATGCGCCTGTCTGTTTTTTGAAGCACTGAGTCTATTTAATGCATTTGATACTGTTATGGTCAAAGTCACAATTGACATATTTTTCAATGATTAACGTGAAGCTCTTAATAATTACCATATGGAGACAATACTGCCATGTTTGTATTTTTACTGCTGTTGTAACAGTCTGGGAAACATACATTCATTGACAAAAAATAACGCACCGAGAAGGAGTTGCTGAAAATGAATGACACTTTATATGTGTGAATGTAATGATGATATATGAGCAGATAGATATGTTGGGGAAAACTGTACAATTGAAAAGATCTTCTGATACCTGTTGGGTCACCTCTAGCTTGGGTACAGTTGGGCTTGGAGGCATATAGGCTCCATTTGGTATCCTGCAACACATTTGCCCACACATTTGCCAGCTGGTCCTGTAGATCCGGCACACTGATAGGTTGCCGAAGCTGACGTCTCAACTGGTCCCATGAACGTTCAATTGGCAATACATTTGGCAACCAGGCAGGCCAAGAAAGTGTTCAGAGGCAACGTATGTGGCCACAGGATGTCCTGCTCATATCACTGAGCTGTTAGTGTTCCTCGTGTCACTACTAGGGGTGACCGACTATTATATGACATGACTCCACAGATGATCACACCAGCAGTTGAGCAGGGTGTTGCTCCACAGCAAAGGCAGGATTAAAGGGCTCACCTTAAGACCTCCATAATCGAACTCAGATTTTACGGGATCTCAAACAGAATCTTAATTCAATGCTAAAGACAATACAGTTCCACTCTGTAGCAGTCCAGGTTTCTTGTTCACAACACCACTGCAAACGAAGACTACAATGGCTGACTGTCAATGGCAGGGCACATAATGGGTGCAATAATATCAAATTTCCTTCTGCTAAGTACCTGGAAATGTTCTGGGCAGAAACAGAGGTGTGTAATGAAAATGCTACCAGTGTCTGGATGGGGAACAACAAAACAGTGAGAGTTTCTCTTGCTTGTCGGCAAATCAAACAATCCTCTCTACTGGTGGTCTGTCTAAGCCAACCAGAGCCGGTTCACTGTGCCTGCGTACCCTCGTGTAACCACTGCTCTTAAAACCTCCTAACAGCTAGGTCAATCCGTCAAAATCCTGCTTCTCTCAGTCCATTGATATGCCCACTCTCAAAGTCTGTGAACTGAGCAAAATGTCTTTAAGTATGTCATAGAGGCATGTCTAGTAGTCAACAAACTCCCACCAAGAGTTACAGTTCCCAAAAGTAACCTCTGAGAGGCTATTTATAGGGAAGTGGGGGGATCAATTTTACGCCTTCTTGCGGCAAGACCCAGTGTCTATCAGACCACTCATGTGGTGCAGGCATAGACACTTTTCTCTGACTCTATACAAACTATTGGTTGGCTTACTTTGAGACAGAATTTTACGCCAGAATTGTTTCACAATTTTGGCACAAAACTACTCATTTTAGGCCACTTTCCAAAAAAGCCCTGCCCCTTTTAATTAGCCCCACGCTTTTCGAACAAGTTGGAAAAAAGTGTAGAAAACATGGTTTATTTAAGGAAGAAGTTTGTGTTCAAAACGCGTAAGCAGCAAGCTGTGGCCCATGATGCGTCTGCAAAAAGTCGATGAGCCGGCATTTTTCTTATTAGACGTATACAAACATTGAAACCATGGATTTTTTTATTTGCATTACTGCTATACTTACTGTACTTTTCATTTGAGGCTATTTGCGCAAATTTTGATGTAGATGTCATTGTAGATGGGCCCACACATTTTCATCAAAATGGCTGGAGGGCTGCAGTTTGAGGATGCCTGCTCTAGATAAATGTACAAGAGCATGCTACTATGGCTAGTTATGTGGATTTACTGCTACAAGTTATGCAAAAAAATAAATGTGTTAGGACATACAAGAGTCACCATCTGGACCATAGCGAGTGTACTCGAAAAAATACTACCAGCCTTCCAAAATTACTTAGTATGAGACTATGGATACCCATTGCTTCTTCACCAGGACCTGCTGCAAGACAGGATGGACTTGGCTGTAAAATATGAGAGAATGAAACTGGATCCCACATGCTCAATACTATGCTTTTATCTAGTAACTGCTTCTCAGCATAATTAACATGCATTCTCAGCGCAATTTATCGTATACCTACCCCTATGCTGCATGCTATACATGAGGCATTTGTATACAATTTGATCAAAAAGCATAGGCCCACTCACCGCGACAAGGTTGCCTCCTTGAGTGGGAACCTACTCTAAATTTTGCGCAGATCTGCGCGGCGACCACCGCCACCGCGGAACCACACCAACAGGCAGCGGGTCCCAGCAGCCAAACAGCGCCTGGCAAAGCCACCCTGGCACTGGGCCCCACCAACCCCACAGCACAGCACCAAAGCAACAATGGCCGCCACGCAGCACCGCACCATGTGAACAGTTGTCAAAGCTCACCTTATCACATACTCTCAGGAACTCCAACTGAGAGGTGGTAGGAATTTATACACCCTGATGCAGTCTCCTGCTAATTAAAATCACCTGGACAGAATGGGGAGGAGTGCTGATACTAGAAGGAAAAACAAGGAAAGATTCTAAAATACATGTAAAATATGAGAGAATGAAACTGGATCGCACATCCTCAATACTATGCTTTTATCTAGTAACTGTTTCTCAGCATAATTAACATGGCTTCTCAGTGCAATTTGTTGTATACCTACCCCTATGCTGCATGCTATACATGAGGCATTAGTATACAATTTGATCAGAAAGCATAGGCCCACTCACCGCGACAAGGTTGCCTCCTTGAGTAGGAACCTACTCTAAATTTTGCGCAGCGCTGCGCGGCAACCACCGCCGCCGCGGAACCGCACCAACGGGCAGTGGGACCCAGCAGCCAAACAGCGCCTGGCAAAGTCACCCTGGCACTGGGCCCCACCAACCCACCAGCACAGCACCAAAGCAGGAGACTGCATAAGGGTATATCAATTCCTACCACCGTTTCAAGGCTCTCACAAACGGTCCAAAACGGATCAGTTAAGCCCCAATGTATTCTGAATGGATAAGGATCCGTTCAGAATGCATCAGTTAGGCTCCGTTCCGCCTCTATTCCGTTTTGGAGGTGGACACCAAAACGCAGCATGCAGCATTTTGGTGTCCGTCTGAAGAGGCGGAGCCTAACGGATCTGTTTTTTTTTACAATGTAAGTCAATGGGGACGGATCCGTTTTCAATGACACAATATGGTGCATTTGAAAATGGATCCGTTCCCCATTGACTTTCAATGTAATTCAAACGGATCAGTTTTGGACTTTTTCTTTAAACCTAATGCAAACGGATCCGTTCTGAATGGATACAAACGTTTGCATTATAGGTGCGGATCCGTCTGTGCAAATAAACAGACGGATCCGCACCAACGCAAGTGTGAAAGTACCCTAAGTCTGGCCACAGGGTTATTCTAGGTGATGGGTGTCTGACCTGTTTTCCCTCATCGGCAGCAGGGTCTGTAAAGCTGAATCTTGCTAGTAACTCGCTATCCGTAACTTTTGAGAAAGCTGTATCTTTACTCTGGAGTAAGAGTCTCACAGGAGAATAGTATCAGGATCTTGGAGTAGAAGCTCAAGCCTCTGCTTCCTTCCTCCATACTCTTTTCTCTTTATGGTTCATATTTTCATAACAGTAAAAGATAGACACTGTAAAAGCAGAGCATGAATGGTAAGTCTAGAGAAGAGCTAAGGTCATTTATTAGGAGAGAGACGGGAACCGGAACAGCAGGCACAAGGGTAAATCCAAAAAACAAGCAGAAGTTAGATCTCAAAAAATGTCAGCAAGAAGTCGAACACTATGAGCCTGGGACGCCAACTGAATTCTCAGGCAAGATAATAGAAGACAGTGGACTTAAAGGGAACCTGTCATCAACTTTATGCTGACCTCACTGAGAGCAGCATAAATTTGTGACAGAAATGCTGATTTCAGTGGCGTGTCACTCATGAGCTAAAGGTAAGTGGTTGCCGAGAACCAGCATCATAATCATTGCAGCCCAGGCCTTGAAAAGAGTCAAATCTACCTGAGAAGAGTCATGGTGTTTCATAATCTCCTGCTCTCCCCGCCCATCTGCTGATGATTGGCAGTTCTTTCCTAGACAGAAAGGGAGAAAACTAGGTAGAAACCAGTCAGTCATCAGCAGGTGGGCAGGAGAGCAGGAATTCATGAATAACCAGGACTCTTCTCAGATGACCGGGACTCTTTTCCAGACCCAGTCTGCAATGATTGTGATGTTGGTTCTCGGCAACCACTTACTTTTAACTTCTAAATGACAGACCGCTGAAATCAACTCACCTGTCTCTACTGTATGCTGCTGGTAATGTGGGCAGCATAAAGTTTATGACAGGTTCCCTTTAAATCCCCCGCCTAGTTTTAGGATTGGACACGGAATCAGAATCCCAATTGGCTTAGTTTCCAGTCACTCTGGAAAACCTGCAGACCAGTGCAGAAGACCAGCATCCAGGGCTTGTCTGGTGGGCATAGCAACCCCGTCAATGCAGCAATACAAACTGATGTGACGTGAACTCCTGACAGAATGGTTTTGAAATCTGCAGTTGTCTATTTTGTTGAGGATCCACTGTAATCTACATCAAAATTCACAAAAATATACATTTTTTTGCAGATTTAGGTGGAGCTTTATCAAAACTAGTGTAAAGGAAATTTGGCTTAGTTGCCCATAGCAACCAATTAAATTCCACCTTTTATTTCATAGAGCTCTTTTGGAAAATGAAAGGTTGAGTCTGATTGGTTGCTATGGGCAACTAAGCCAGTTTTCCTTTACACTAGGTTAGATAAGTTTTCCCTTTATTGTTAAATTTAAAGTGAATAGTAAAATTGACAAAAATGTGCCAACAATCCACCTCGGAAATTACTATACAGCAGTTTATAATAGGGTTAAGTTTATGATAAGGATGACCAAATGTTATTGTTGATTTACTTGCATCTTAGCGTAGTGGTACTTTTTACTCTTTGATGACCACGTGGCGTCTGTCCTGTGACATGAAACAGTGCGAATATTGAACCTCTCTATATGTCTTACTATGGCATATGGATATAATAGAGTTCGGAGCCCCATCTTTAAACCCCTCCATGAGCTACAACTGTCAGATATTGTATTAAAGGGGTTGGCTACCATATCAGTACTTTACACAACATTGTTGGAGGCAGGGTAAAAAAAGAGATTCTAAATATACTTTATTTAAAAAATATGTCTGGTAATCTTTTTATAGTAAGCCACCCCCCTGAGCCGCGCTCTGCTGTGCAGCCAGAACGTCCATGGCTGCATGCGACATGGAGAAAGCTCGTCTATGCCTGTAATGTAACTGCACATGCTCTGCTTTTCCTAATCTGCCTAAGAGCAGCACATGTCCAGTCTGCCCCTGCCACTGACGCACTCCCTGTTCCATCACTGACAGGAATCCGCTGCTTGTTCTGTCAGTACAAACAGCTTATTCCTGTCAGAGTTCGGAGCGGGGAACCTAGTAAGAGAGTGTCTGATCTCCCGGCCGTATTTAACAATTGGAGCGCACGGCATCTCTGTACACACTGATGCCGTGCGCTCCAGGGCACTAGCACTAAAAATGTGTCCAGCTGTAAAATAACCTGCACTTCATCCAGCCGCAGGCAATATCTCCCCCCCCCCCCCCCTTACAGGGAGCTCCTCTTGCCTGCTATCTGTGAATAGGAGCGCACGACATCAGTGTGTACAGAGATGCCGTGCACTCCCATTCACAGATAGCAGGCAAGAGGAGCTCCCTGTAGAGGGGAGGGGGATGCAGCCCTAATCAGAGCCCCAGTAAAGTACATTTTTCAGTAGTAAAATGGAATATATATCTGTATATACATGTGTGTGTGTGTGTATATATATATATATATATATATATATATATATACATGTATATATGTGTGTATATACATATATAAGGAATCGCCACGTCCATAACAACCTGCTGTATAAAAATATAACATGACCGATCCCCTCAGGTAAATGGCAAGAAAAAAATAAATAAAAACTGTTCCAAAAAAGCCATTTTTTTGTCACCTTACATCACAAAAAGTGTAATACCAAGCGATCAAAAAGTCATATGTACCCCAAAATAGTACCAATAAAATCATCATATCATGCTGCAAAAAATGAACCCCTACATAAGACAATCGCCCAAAAAATAAATAAAAATGTCTTTCAGAAAAAGGATACAGTAAAACATGACATTTTTTTCAAAAATGCTTTTATTGTGTAAAACTGTTTTTTTTTTTTTTTTTTTAAAGTAGACATATTAGGTATCGCTGCATTTGTAACGACCTGCTCTATAAAAATATCACATGGTCTAGCCCCTCAGGTGAATGGTGTAAAACAATAAAATAAAAACTGTGTCAAAACAAACAATTTTTTTGGTCACCTTGACCCATAAAGAGTAATATTGAATGAGCCAAAAATCATATGTACCCAAAAATGGTACCAATAAAAACATCAACTCTTCCAACAAAAAATGAGCCCGTGCACAAGATGATTGGCAGAAGAAGAAAAAAGAAAAAGTGTAGCTTCCAGAAAATGGTGACACAAAAAAAACATGATTTGCTTTGTTTGACCAGGGATGTCATTTGATCACTCCTCTGAAGATACTTGCTGTGATGCATGCTGAGATTTTTACTTTCACTAAGCTGCTCCACCCACACAGCCTCTCATTAATGGGAGCATGCTATGCTCAACACATTAGAAAAATTATATATACACAGTATATCTCTCATGATACAAATACCTTGTGGCTTTAGTTTATCTGGGACCCTAAATTTTTTTTTTTTATGCGTATGGTGGCCAACCCCTTTAAATTAAAGGGGTTTTCTGGGACTTACATATTGATGGACTTTCCTCAGAATAGGTAATCAATGCCAGATAGGAAGGTCACCTGATCAGCTGTTGCTGTCTGGCACCGGTGCAAGAAACTATACTGTTGACAGAAGGCTCTATCCACTGCGTTAATTTCTGGCGCCAGCATACTACAGATAAGCTTTTATTCACTCGAATGGGAACTGAGCTGCAGTACCCCTACTTGGCCACTACACAGTGGATGGGGCTTTGTTTTTCTGGCTCTGTCCACTGTACCACTACCAATCTGATATTAGTAAGCTAAGTCTAAGCTCTATCTGACTTTAGGTTGTTGTGACATATAGGTTTTTTGGGCGTTTTTGTAACTTTTAGGCCTCTTTCACACGGGCGTCATGTTTGACGCCCGGATAGGATGCGGGTACGTTGCGGGAATATGCGTGATTTTTCCGTGCGTGTGCAAACTTTTGTAATGCGTTTTGCACGCGCGTGTGAAAAATTTGCCATGTTTAATACCCAGACACGAAGATCACGGAAGTCCGGTTTCGGGTTGAGTATTCTGGAGATTTTATTATTTTCCCTTATAACATCGTTATAAGGGGAAATAATAGCATTCTCAATACAGAATGCTTTGTATAATGTTGATTAAGGGGTTAAAAATAAAAAAACTTAGCCACTTGATCGCGTAGTTGGCGATCTGTCTTCTCTCTTCAAGCTTTATTAAGAATGCTATTATTTTCCCTTATAACCATGTTATAAGGGAAAATAATGAAGATCGGGTCCCGTCGCTTAGCAACCATGCGGAAAAATCGCACTACATCCACACTTGCTTGCGGATGCTTGCGATTTTCCTGAAGCCCCATTCACTTCTATGGAGCCTGCGTTGCGTGAAAAACGCACAATATGGAGCATGCTGCGATTATCACGCAATGCAGACGTGATGCTTGAAAATCACCGCTCATGTGCACAGCCCCATAGAAATGAATGGGTCCGGATTCAGTGCGGGTGCAATGCGTCCACCTCACGCATTGCACCCGCGCGGAGAACTTGCACGTGTGAAAGGGGCTTTATGGTTATTGATGCAGTTTTGTATTGCTGTAATTTTTTTAATGCTTTTCGAGGTGGATGGAGTTTTTTTTAAATGGAAGCATGTGTGGATTTTGGTAGTTTTTCTTTATTGATTGCTCCCATAGACCTACATAGTGTCAAAAACGGAATGTGCAATGTATATTCACATTTAGGCCTATTTAACACGTCCGTAGTGTTTATGGATCCGCAAATTGTGGATCCATAAACACACCCGGCCGGTAGCCCCATAGAAATGTCTATTCTTGTCCGCAATTGCGGGCAAGAATAGGACATGCTCTACTTTTTTGCGGAGCTGCGGCTGTAAGATCGGCGGCGCGCTCCGCAAAAACTGATGCGGAGAGCACAGTGTGTGCTCTCTGCATCGTTCTGTGCCCCATTCACAGTCAATGGGTCCGCATGTAACCCGCAGAATTGCAGAATACATGTGGACAACATTGCGGACGTATGAATAAGGCCTTAATGTTAATTATTTATTTTTTTTTTTAACAATGCTTTATTCCCATATAGCTCTAGAGAAAAATTGACATTGCAAGGTAAACATACTTTCTGTTTGAAAAATACTTTGTATGCAGAAAACGCACTTAAAAATCAACAGGTGCTAAAAAACACTACATGGGCAAAAACAACTCAAAAACAATAAAAAATACTGATCAAGTCAAGCATTTTTTGAGGCAAGAAAAACTGCGTATGAAGCAGCCCTTGTGATATTTTAGACCACCTTTCAGTTTTCTGGGATTTCTATGGTTTTTAAAAAATATGCCCATGTAGTTGCTTACTTCATATACATCTTCTCAATGTTTTTTTTTTTCCATTTGGACTATCCTGAGCTAATCGAAGTTGACGAAGTCGAATTTCATCCGAATTTAAGGAAAAATTTGATTTGCACCGAATCAGAATTTCCTCATGCTTCATGGTAACGAATTGCATTTTTTCCTAAAATGGCTGCTGCACATGTTAGGACATGGAGCAAGGAACTCTGGGAATGAGGGATCACCCACAATGCCATGCATGCAGCCAATCAGCACCAAGCCCCTGTGATCTCACAGCTCTATAAATAGCCTCAGCCATCTTGGATTCAGCCATTTCCCAGTGTACTTAGTGCAGGAAGAGACATCAACAGGCACTTGGGACAGTGCTAGGCAAGACTTTAAAGCTTTTATTTTGCTGAATAGAAGTTCAGGGAAAGATCAATAAAAGTGTAGAGAAAGGATAGGGAGAAATTATTCCACACTATAAAAGGAGAACAGGGCTCAATAGGGGATTGTACAGCCCGGGTAATAGGAACAATCCTATTACACCTTGTTTCACTGACTGCAGATCCAAATTGCCATTATACTGCTTATTTCAGGTTTGCAATAGATGATACCTTTCCAGCAAACCGTTCTACTTATTGGGGTACAAGTGCTGTGTGATACAGTCATTAACAGGGTTTATTACTAGGAAATATTTCTATGTCTTATTAGCCCTTGTGCGGTGCAGTTATATGTTCTAAAGCATTATTTGCCGTGTATTAGTGGAGAGGGGGGGGGGGGGCTTATTAGCTGTTGTGTGGTGAAGTGAGAAAATTACAGCCTTTTGTGGTGTGTATTAGTGGCAAAAAAAATATTATTTGCCTTTCTGCGATGCAGTTTTATTTTCTAAAACCTTTTTTGCTGTATATAAGTGGGGGAAAAAAGGGCTTATTTGCCGTTGTGTGATGAATTGAGAAAATGACAGCCCTTTTAGGCGTGTATTAGTGGCAAATAAAATATTATTTGCCTTTCTGCGTGGCAGTTATATGTTCTAAAGCTTTTTTGTTGTGTATTAGAGAAAAAAAAATTATTTGCCATTCAGCGGTGCAATTATATGTTCTAATACCTTTTTTGCCGTGTATCAGTGGGAAAAAAAGGCTTATTAGCCGTTGTGTGGTGAAGTGAGAAAATTACAGCCCTCTTTGGCATGTATTAATGGCAAAAAAAAATATTATTTGCTGTTCTGCGGTGCAGTTATATGTTCTAAAGCCTTTTTTTACGTGTTTAAGTGGGAAAAAAAGGGCTTATTAGCCGTTGTGTGGTGACGTGAGAAAATGACAGCCTTTTTTTGGGGTGTATTCATTTCCTTTTTATTTACTTATTTGATCTAACAGTATGTCAGACATAGAAGTGAAAGGCCCTGCACAGGGGAGGAACACAGGCCTAAAGGTTTCTGGCGCAGGCACAGATCACAGCAGAGTAAGGGGGCCTGGCAGCAGGGGTCACTTACAGAGGCCTGAGCTCTCATCTAGCAATCGTGTCTTGACCAGCAACCCATTGGTTCTTGAATGGTTGACTCGGTCATCCACTTCATCCCAAGTGACATCAGACACCCCCAGCCAAGAGTCAGTGGGTTCGTCAGACACACCACTTAGTTGGCATGGCCTGTCCTCAACCTGCCTCTGTCCTTTTCTGTTCCCTCAGCCAGAAAATAATTGTTTGCTGTGGGCTCAGCTCCACTATACAGTGAGGACGAGCTACTAGAAGACAGTCAGCAGCTACTGGCAAGCCAAGATGTGGAGGAGACAGTGATGAGGAGAGTGGCGTGGGAGCTGGTGTTGTGAGCAGTCAGGCTCCTGACCTAGAGATGGTTAAAGAGGACATCAGTGATGTGCAGACAGTACTCGATGATGATGATGTAGCTGATAGCACTTGGGAGCCGGGTGACGAAAGGGGCTTCATCATCATCGAGAGAAGAGGGTGGCAGCTTGCCCGTGAGGCAGCGGCAGAGCCAGCAAGTCACTAGCGTAGTCGGGAGTCAGCAGTGTGGAAACAGTGGGAGGTCAGTAGCCAAACGTGCCCAGGTCAGACCACCCACTTCGCAGGACCCTACCTGCCTGGGAAGTAGTAATGCACTGGCTCACGGAGGCAGTGGCGGTAGCAGTCACTCAGTGCATAGTGTTGGGGGTAAAATCACCAACTCAGCGGTGTGGCAGTTTTTTGTTATGCTGCCGGAGAAGGTGTACATGGCCATATGTATAATCTGTTGGCAGAAGGTGAAGCGTGGCCTGGGAGAACAGTGGCTCCAATGTGGTGTTCCAGCCTGCTGCAGCAACCGCTGCATCATCCAGTGGCATGCAGCCGATTTCTGACAGTCAACCACCTCAGCCGAAGGGAGCTGTCTGTCGTTTACATCATCTGCTGTTCCTGATGCTCCGGCTCCTCCTCCTTCTACTCCTTGTCAGTCATTCCGTCAGCAATCGATCACCGAAGCGATTGCCAACAGACAACAGTATGTGTGCACTCATCCAACGGAGCAGAAGCTGAATGTGCTCCTGGCCAAGTTGCTGGTGCTGCACTCCCTCTCTTTCCAAGTGGTGGACTGTGCACCTTTCAGAGAATTGATGGCTTGTGCCGAGCCGAGGTGGAGAGTCCTAAGCCCTCATTTCTTTTCAAAAAAGGCACTACCTGCCCTGCACACACATGTAGAACAAAAGGTAGGCCAGTCCTTGAGCCTGTCGGTGTCTGCCAAAGTGCACGGCAGCGCCGACGTGTGGAGCTTTAACTACGGTCAGGGACAATACATGTCTTTTATGGCCCACCTCCTAATGTGTTCCTGCACAGCCACACCAGCAACTTGGCCAGGTGACGCCGGTCCTGCGACAATGTCCACCTCTGTCTCCTCATCCTCCACCGTGTCCTCAGCCTCCACTGCAAGGACAATTCACAGTGCTCCTCCAGCAATTCACAGTGCTCCTCCAGCATACCACATGTGCAGGGCACGATGGTGTCACTCTGTTCTACACCTCATTTGCATGGGCTAATGGAGTCACACAGGGGAGGAATTTCTCCATGTCCTTCATCAAGAAATAAAATCCTGGCTTTCTCCACAACAACCCAAAATCAGAACCATGGTGACCGACAACGGGAAGAACATGATGGTGCTGCGTCAAGGAAGGCTGAGCCATGCGACCTGCATGGTGCACGTGGTCAATCTGGTTGTCAGGCGGTTCCTGAAGTCTTCCACGCATCTGCAGGACATCCTAAAAATGGCCAGGAAACTTTGCATGCACTTCAGCCACTAGTAATCCGCCAAGCACACTCTCTTTGAGCTGCAGTGGCAGAATGGTGTCCCCCAACATAGGCTAATATGCGACTTTTCCACCTGTTGTACGAACAGAGCAAGGCCATAAACGATTTCTTGTTGATACAGGCGGACAGAGGTACTTCTCTGTGTAACTTTGAAGTTAGCCAGTGTGCAGCTCATGTGCGATTCCTACCGTTTGCTCGTGCCCTTTGAGGAGGCCACTTTATGTGTCAGTCGCCAGGACTACAGTATGAACAACGTCATTCCACTGCTTCATATCCTGGAAAAGATGTTGGTAAACCTGGCTTCTCAGAGGACTGGAGACGTTGCGCCTACATCTCATGGCCACATGAGCCTTGTGGGGCCTAAACTGGAGGAGGAGGACATTTGAGTACAAGCAATGAGTTTTGGACATTGGAGTAAAATGAGTAGCGAAATGGGTGGTTTTTCTACACAGGTGACAGGAGAGGAGCAGGAGCAGCCGGAGTAGCAAGAGGGAGATGAGGAAGACGAGGCAGATGACCCAGGCACTCTGTAGCAGTGTGCAGTGGAGATGAAGGCAGGGAGTCCCTCCGAGTCACTTACGCAAATGGCCTGATGCATGCCCACTTGCTTTCGTAGTGACAGCCAAATTGTCACCATCCGGCAGAGTGAAGACTACTGGCTCTCCACCATTTGAGACCCTCGCTACCGGTCCGAAATGGGGGCCTTTTTTACACCTGCTGAGAGGGATGACAAACTGAACCACTATAGAGACATCCTATGTAGTCACTTGGCAGCTGCCTATCTGCGCCATCGTCCATCCTCTCGCAGGTCTGACCGGGGGGCCCTCTGCGCTCACGTTCCACTGCCATGGTTGCTGGGGGGTGGGGGAGGGGGGGTTGGCAGGAGCAGTACCAGCTCCATCAGCCTGAGTCTAGAGTCTCTGATGAGCAGCTTTCTTCACCCGCATAGTAAAGAAACTACTCACCAGCAGCTAGACGTAGAGCAGAACCTGAACCAGCAGGTGGTGGCATATTTGGAGTGCACCCTGTCACCCCTCATCAGAGACATGCTGGACTACTGGGCATCCAAACTGGATTTGTGGCCACAACTGGCTGAGTTTGCCCTGGAAAAGCTGTCCTGCCCGAACAGTAGTGTGTCATCAGAGTGGGTGTTTAGTGCGGCGGGGACCATAGTTACCCCAAGGAAAACTCGCCTGTCCACCCAAAATGTGGAGAGACTGATCCTTTGTAAAGATGAATCAGGCGTGGATAAGCCAGGATTTCCACCCACCAATGCCTGATGCATCAGAGTAGATCATCCCTGCTGCCTCACCCAAACCTTGACAAAAGAGACCGGTTTCTTCTGGGTACCTGCCTCAGCTACTATTCCGATGCTACCACCCACCTGATGCCACACATCTGATGCCAAGTGCTCATTCTTACACCCACCATCGTCAGCGGGTACTGTTATTGCCACCCACCTCCCCATTCTGTCACTCTGTGGTCTCCTGATGCTGCTGTCACCTCCACAATCTGTCATTGTGCCACTCTGTGGCCTCCTCATGCTGCTGCTACCTCCACACTATGTCACCTTGCCACTCTGTGGTCTCCTGATGCTGCTGCCACCTCCACACTATGGTCTCCTGATGCTGCTGCTGCTACCTTCACACTATGTCTCCTTGCCACTCTGTGGTCTCTAGATGCTGCTGCCACCTCCACACTATGTCACCTTGCCACTCTGTGGTCTCCTGATGCTGCTGCCACTTTTACACTATGTCACCTTTCCTCTCTGTGGTCTCACGATGCTGCTGCTACCTTAACACTCTGTCACCTTGCTACTCTGTGGTTTCCTCATGCTGCTGCTTCCACCTCCACACTCTGTCATTGTGCCACTCTGTGGCCTCCTCATGCTGCTGATACCTCAACACTATGTTACTGGGCCATTCTGTGGTCTCCTCATGCTGCTGCTACCTCAACACTATGTCACATTGCCACTCTGTGGCCTCCTCATGCTGCTGCCACCTCACCACTATGTCACTGGGCCACCCTGTGATCCCCTCATGCTTCTTCCACCTCATCACTATGTCATTGTGCCACTCTGTGGACTTGTCAAGCTGTTCTCCCACCCTCCCCACTCTATGACTGGGTTACTATTTTACCTTTTTGGACTGGTTGACATCACCATTTATTTGACACAAAATGGATTCTGTCTGTGTAGCAGCTGTAAGGCCTGCATGGTCCAATCAGAATTGGCTTATGATTTGGTAGTCAAAAGCAGGAGAGGGTATAAAACACAGATGACATGCAAATATTCCATTCACATCTCAGCTCTGTTTTGGATCTGCTCCTGTTTTTTTTTGACATTAGCAATACTGATGGATTACTCACTGAACAAATGCTGACCGAATGAAGGCGGATGCTCAACATACAGGATCCATTTTTTGGGGGTTATTGTTCTGACGGATCAGAAGAAGGGTAAAATAATCAGTGACGTCAATGGAAACTTACTGCTGACACCCTTTTCACTCTGTGGGGGGTGGGGGGGTGGGGGTGGGGCTCTACTTCTATAAGCGTTTAATAGAACAGGTTCTGTAGACATCTATGTGGAATCAGCTGATGACAGTGTAAAAGGAGTGCACTTCTTCTGGACACTAACATCAACCTGTGAGCCTGAGTTCACACTTAAGTTATTTGGTGTGACTGATGAAATAAGTAAAGTGTGCAGTGATTCTAAGAGCGACGTCTGTCATCTGCGTGTCATACTGACTCACAGTATTGTTTCACTACCACAGCAGACTCTCTATGCGTGTTACTGCAAGGCACAGTGTTCTACACCACTATATATGCTCTACGCAGCCAAGAAATAGTTGTCTTTTAAAGCGAATCGGCCGAATTGAATTTTCGAGAAATTCGCTCATCTCTAATCCTGACTCATTTTAACAATGTAAACAAATCTCTCTGATATAAATCCTTTTCCTGTATCCAACAAAACCCATGATGCATTTCACCTGCATGAACACAGTCATATGACCATGACCCAGAACAGAAGATAGGAGTAATAAAGGTATAAGATAAATACATTACAAAATTACAGCTACTGTAATAAATGATTGTTTTAAAGGATGTTCTTGTAAACTAGAAACTCCTTTAATAAATGTATGATGAAAAGTTCTGTAACCTCCATAATTACCTTTGTATTCTTCATACACAGTGGGACAGATTTACTAATTGTGTCTCACTTTACACTATATACAAATCCAAATCACAGTCTTATTAGACAAATTTACTATTTTGCCACATGGACCTTTATTAAGACTGGGTCAGATTTACATTTGAATTCTGTCCATGCACCAAAAATGCAGATATGTGTTTAAAGGGGTTGTCAAGGTTCAGAGCTGAACACGGACATATCCCCTTCTTCATCTACGCAGCCTCTTTGAGTGCTCCGATTCTCTTCCTTGCCATGTGCTGCTGAATGGCATAGAGGAAAGGCTTTTTCAGAAGATCCTGTAATGTACCGGTTCTCACCAAAGGAATTCTAGACGGAGGTCTACATCTAGCAGTTAGCCCGTTGACATCACCTGCACTAATGGTCGGCTTTAGCGCTGCCCTAGCCTGTAAAACAGACCACCCATTTGTGCCGGTGATGTCACCGGAAACACTGCTAGGTACAAGCGGTGTAAAAATATAAATGAAATAGCCCTTGTGCTGAGTGATTCAGTGCAGGGCAAGGAGGAGCATTGGACCAGGGGATGCCTGGGAGAAGAAGGGGATATGTCTGAGTTCAGCTCTGAAAGCGGACAACCACTTTAAATTTTGTCCCTTCTCCAAAAATTTGTCTGTGTGCCAAAAAACACTGTCAATGTCACAAACTTACCTGTTCAGGCTTCATTGGTGAGATTTCCAGCTTCGGCGCTGAGAGAGAGACGTGCTGCTATGCTGACGCGACAGCATCCTTAGCAACAGAATGTAATGCTCTATTTCTCTCCACAGTAGGAGTGTGCTGGAGGGCACTAGCAGTGTGTTGATTGCTCAGCTGCTTTATTACTGTGTGCTAGTGTTTCCGACTAATGGAGCGCCAAGTCATGAACTATCAGCTTCTGATCCTTGGACCCGTTGCTCTATTTCAACCCCTTCCTGGCCATATAACAGTATCAGTGATAGTCTTGTTTGGGCTCACTAACTAGGTTCCTAGTTCTTGGATTCATTTGGATTTGTTTGTGCTTTTGACCTCAGCTTGTCTTTTGACCACTTTCTGTGTCACGTGATGTGTACTGAACATTCTGTCAGTATTTGATCTCAGCTTGTCTTTTGACTACTCTCTCTCTCGTTTTTGTACTGCATTGCCCACCTGGTTCTCACCGATTTTCATATGACTATCCCTTTATGTTGTTTTTGTCTCTTGGTGTTTGTCATCTGCTCCTTTGTAGCAGAGGGACTGTCAACCAGTTGTGGATCTTGCTTCCTAGGGCTTGAACTGTAAGTAGGGAGGGAAAGTGGGCTAGGTTCCAGGTCAGTGCTTACTGTCCTTGTCTGTCCCTATCTACAAGCCTTACAGTTGAGTCTAAGTTTATTCTACCTATAAGTTGGTGTAGTTTTACTCCAGAAAAAAATCCAAACTCCAAATTTTGGAGCATTTTTAGGGCATGGAGGTTAATATAGGCCACATTCTTTTATTGAAAGACCACACCCTCATGTCAGGTGAGGTGTAAAATGCTTAGAAAAGATTGTAAAAAACTAAATGTGAATCAAAGAATTGTTTATTTTCAATAGTAAATCTGTACCAATATGGTGTAAGCTAATCAAGCAGTACTATTGGCTGATGTATTTTAATTGGGCTACATTCAAACTAACTTGAAAAATGGCCACGTGACAGCCATTTTTTGTAACACCTGTCCCTTGGCCATTTTTAGAATCAATTGCAGTGAATTGCAGTGAATATTACATTATGTAATATTTCCGTACTGCAAATGAAACTTTAAAGGGGTATAACTTTCCTATTGGTTGGCTTGCTAGAATTAACGAAGGTAGAGAATATAGCACTATATTCGTTATCTTCGTTAAGAACGAAGATAGCGAAATATTTTCTATCTTCGCTATTAACAAAGATAAAGAATATAGCGCTATATTCGTATTCGTTATCTTTGTTAATTCTAGCAAGCCAAGAAAACTTGCCTATACACAGCTCTAAGTTAGATGAGCAATGCAAGAATATTAAGTAATATTACTACTTGCATTGCACATCCAACTTAGAGTGGGGTATATGCAACTTACTTTACTATTGTTTGGCTGGGTAGAATTAACGAATATGACGAATACGAATATAGCGTTATATTCTCTATATTCGCTAATTCTAGCAAGACAATAGAAAAGTTGCCTATAGACAGCTCTAAGTTGGATGCGCAATGCGATAATATTACTTTACCTACTTTTTGCAATAAATAGAATACTGTGTCATTATTCTATTTATTGCAAAAAATAGGCAAGGTAATATTCTCGCATTGCGCATCCAACTTAGAGCTGGGTGCAGTCAACTTTCCTATTGGTTGGCTTGCTAGAATTAACGAATATAGAGAATATATCGCTATATTCGTTATCTTCGTTAATTCTAAATAGCCACCCAATAGGAAAGTTGCCTTTATACCCCGTTCAAAGTTCAACTCGCAATACGCAAATAATTAAATCGCATATTATTTGCTATCAACAGAATAATGCTGAATATTCGATTTCAACGAATATATGACGAATATTCAATTGAATATTCGTGAAATATTGCGAAATCGAATATGGCACCTCCCGCTCATCACTAATACTCACCTCACCCACGAGATGGAATACTTGGGACTGCATTGGAGGCAGCAGGACCTGCATTCCCAGCATCGTGATGTCACAACACTGGGAAAATCAGTGTGCATTATTTATACTGGGGAGATATGGGGGAGCATAATATATAAATACTGAGGGCACCGCAGGGGTTGAGGTTTTAACTTAAAAACCCAGTGAAATTCATCTGTCTTTAATGGTCGAAAAAGCAGAAAGAGTTAAGGAAACTGGCAGATCTGACATGTGAGTTATTTTCCTTTTCACTGCTGCTACTTACCAACTGGTCCCTGCTGAGAAGGTTGCTTCAAAGGATGCCCATTAGCTTGTACGGTTCGCTCTTTTATACTTGTCCACACAGCAAGCTGTCGATGTAATTGTTCCTACTAGTTCAATATATTTCTGATTTAACCAAATACCTTTAAGACTGTCCAAAATTTTAATAAAAAATAGTTTTATTTAAAAAGGTGGTTTTCCAAAGAATAGGGCCAACATCTATATGATATAAGGGAACTGTACCATAAATCCATCTACTGTATGGTGCCGTAGGAGCATGGGCATAGCTAAATGCTCATGGGTCCAGGTGCAAGAGTTTAACTTGAGTATCTTCCCCCTTCCCTCAGTGCTTTGTGGCAAGGGGCAGGGGTGCACCTAGCCTTTCTGCTGCCTTAAGCAAAAATAGAAATGGCAACCCCCCATTCCAAATTCTCAACCTTACCCCTTCCTTCAAACCCTACTCTTAAAGGGCTTATCCAACATCTAAAACATGACCCCCAATGCCCAGGCCCCTCAAATAGATTATACTTACTGCGCTCCCTGCCACTTCATCTCCCCATTACCTGGATCAAAATATCCAGTTACATTGGTGGGGGGGGGGTAGCAGCCAACAAGCTGTGACAGGAAAGATCCTCTCTAGCAATGTGAGTGACGATAGGCAAGCTTTCCGGAGAACGGAGTAAGTATAGTCAACCCCTTTAAAGACATAGTTGGAAAACATTACATAGAGAGCTACAGAACATACAGAGTAATGCAGCCCCACATACTTATAACATCCAGTGATGTCTCCTCTGATGTAGTGATGTAGTGATATGGAAGTGTTTACTAGTGTTGGCTTTATAAGATGCACTGCATCTTATAAAATAAAAAATACAGAGGGTGATTAGCAGAGCACTTCTGGCAAGGGGGCCCGGTCGCAACTGCGACCTCTGTGATCCCTATAGCTATGCCAGGCTGTAGGAAGCACTATTAGTATTAACATCAGTCTGGGAGAACTATTATTATGGGGGACGATATGTACAGCACTATTATTTATGCAGTAGTGAGCACAGTATTGTGGAAGCAACAGGATAACAATGTTGAGGAACCAGGAGGGGGGATGATCTAAAAGTGAGGAACCTAAGTTGTCTGTGTGGTAAACTCTGCAGAGATGAGGCTGAAAAAAATCCTCATGGCGGTCTAGGCTAAATGGAGAAGATGAGGTAAGGGAAAGTCTACATTAGAGGAGACGTCACTGGATGTAAGAGGTATGTGGTGTATTCTCCTGCATGTTTTGTAGAACTGTATGTAATGTTTTCCAAATATGTCTCTATTTCAGTTTGCACTGGCCACTTCTAGCCAACAAGCTCTGTGCCTTTAATGGATTTTGTAACCACCAAGATTTGTATCTATTGTAACTGTGTACAACTCTAAAACTTTGTGACTACTGTTGGATCAAATTAGGTTTTAAGCTTATTGCCAAGTGTTTACCTCTTCATGGTGCAATCTACAAGTGGTGTCCCCCAAAGGGGTCAAAGGCCACATACAGAACGAACCCTGTTACAAAATAATAGTTTCACTATACATACAGAACAGTTTCTTTAATCAAATATCTAGTAGTGTTCAAATTCTGATTCCTGCTCAGTTCTTTTATTGTTGGATGACAGGAATGCTACTCTGTATTCAAGATCATAAAGATATCTAAATAGGTGAGGTCATAGTCATACAAGTTATAGGTGCTTTCTGACAACTGAAAACATTGAACTGGGCCCCATTCATAAGATTAATCAAACCTCCACTTATACTAACTTCTTTGTGTTTGACCTTTAGAGCAAGGGTACATAAGCCCCGCAGGCAGTAATAGGTGTGTGTTTTTGCATGTTCGCTTTTCACCTGATGTGCTTGCTTTTAATGGTTTACACTAAAGTGGGCGTTCTACTGAGTTAATATTCCGTATTTATAAAAGCAACAATTTAGTTAGAAGGATGATGGCATGTTGGAAAAATGTGGGTGAGGGAAATGTGGAACTGAGTATATATGAAATAAATGCTCACGTGCAATGATGAATGAATTATGAAACACTTCCATAATTGCTAGTAAAACTGGATTATTTCATAACATTGCACAAACACATTGCTTTAATTCAATTTCAGATATGCTTCGATGGTAAGATGGCCACGAGCTATAGGGGGGAGTTAATAGGAAGTAAATATATGTGTTGAAAAACTATTTTGATACTCAATTGTTTACTTCTATAGAATGAGGCATAAATGTGCAGGGTACAAGGATTTAAAAAAACTAGAAAACTCTTGCAGAACAATGACTTGATTTCTATAGACCATTTATTCTTTAAAGCAGTTATTCTTCTTTGAATCACATCACTGAAGCATCGATGTGAGACAAGCACACATAAAAATTAGGTCCCTTTTTAGGAAATACTTGACACTACTACACTCCTAACCCCCAGAGATAGAATTTCCTAGTAAAGGGCCAGACTGCGTTTCCTTTGGCCCACCAAAAGAAATGATTCTTGGGGCCCAACCAGCATGTTATCAATAAAGTCCTATAAACCCTATTGACATTTTATTCTTTCTAAATGTTTTTTTTCCTGGATCATCCACTATGTTATCATAGCCTACACCCACTGGAGGATACTCGGCTTGGATGTAACTAGAAAAGGCTGGGCAAATTTTAGGCTCTCTCCCACCTCCAAGGAATTTTACCACACCCCAGTTCCAGCAACTAAGCAAGACCGCTAACACTTGCCTTTTTTCTGCCCCCAAACAGTAGAATTATCGCTTAGTGCCCTTTCACAGTAGAATGCTCCCTTAGTACCCTTTCAGAGTAGAATGCCCTCTTAGTGCCCCACTCAGTACTTATGCCCCTTTGGTGCCCAAATACAGTAGTTATGCCTCCTTGGTTCCCCAATACAGTAGTTATGCCAACTTTGTGCCTCCTCCACAGTAGAATGCCCCCTAGAGCCTAGAGCCTAGAGGAGTAGTAGTAGTATGTCCCCTTAGTCCCTCCTCGCAATAGTGTTCCCTTTCCATTGTTGAAGAAGCCACTGTGGCATAAATAATAATAAAAAAAAAACTCACGTCACCCCATTCCCCCAATAAAAGGAGCACATCCCATTCTCCCCATGCTGTTACTACATTGTGTCTGCTGGAGAGAGCACAGCTGGGGAATGAAGCCCAGGCCGTAATGGGTAACAGACATCGATTACAGCCTAGGCCTCACCTAGGCACACACACACTGGAACCTTGCCACTGTGTGCCCCATATCAGCCATTACGGTTGTAGTTCCACCCTTGCTGGTCAGCCAGTCTGACACTGGATATGAGCTAGATAGAAAGAAAGAAAGATAGATAGATAGATAGATAGATAGATAGATAGATAGATAGGCATGGCCACTTTATTACAGACATTTAGATTCAGAATGGCAGCTACATATGCATATTCGCACATAACATCACGGCATTCTATGACATCACAGCATTCCAAAACATCACAATGATAGCTTTTGTATGAGAACACCAGACATACTGGGGCTGCACATTCCTTTGCAGAAGGGCCTCCTGCGTGGTCAGAGGTTGCAGCAGATATGTACAGCAGTTCTCCAACTGCTTCTATGCTCACGTGACACACTGGGGGGGTTTGATTATTGGGGATAGATAGATAGATAGATAGATAGATGATAGATAGATAGATAGATAGATAGATCCCATATCAGCCACATGGGTACATCCATCCATGGCATTGTACTCCGTCAATGTTTGCGAGTGTTGCTTTACCAACTTTGTTATTTACGCCCAACTTTGAAAAAGAGACAAATTTTGTACCAGAAAAGTAAGGAAACCTGTCCAACACTTTGAGAAGAAAACTAAGGATGCATAGTACACTTTTCTGTGGTGGATTTTTAATTCTGTCATGTACTATGTATGTTAGCCCTCCTCTGTGAAAAAACAGCCCCATCAGAACATCATTTTTCTCTGCAAGGTTACATTGGATTTCTAGTCATCTCTACAGTCAGGAATTATGAAAAATCAGAATGAGTATTAAAAAAAACTGAAACATTTTAGTGAAAAGTAGCTATTATTAGGCCAGGGTTGAAGACTTTAGATTCCATTGATCAACTGATGCTGACTGAGTAGTCTCCAAATTTCCAAAATTTGTAGATGGACTCTAGACCTACTCAATAAAAGTCACCATTGACCTGCTGCAGCAATTTCTTAGTCTTCTTACATTGGCAAAGTCAGTCATTAATCAGACAGTTTTTTCCTGTATATTTCTATTTGTCTAGCCAAAAAGGAAACTAAAGTTCTGGTGCCAAGTTTAAGTTCATCTAAGGTAAATTCAGCTGTTCTTCAAGTCAATGCAAACATTAGAGGAAGGTAGGTACTCAAAGTAACCTTAAGGAGACAAAATACACAGTTATTTGATTTTCATATGAAAGACACTTGTAGTTATGATGCCTTTGTTTCTGCACAGAGGTGGATGGTTCCAGTTGCAAACCTAGACCCTGCAGGGCTCAAAAGGTCCATTTGTCTATAAGAAGGAGACCAATACTTATGAATGACACAAGGTATCTGTATGGTGTTATCTCTGGCAGGAATGTATATAATGACACAAATTACATTTAAAGATTAGTGATACCATTTGTGTAATAAAACGCATGCATTTTAATTAAGACTGCTGCACACTACTTATAGTGATTTGCATTGCATGTGTGCATCTGAGCCATTGATTGAAGGAACATTAATGGTCTCCATCAATCTCTGTTTTGATACTACAGAGTGAATGTGAGGGAGACTGGCACAGCAATGTCACGTTTCATCTTAACAATCACAACTGGTATGAATTAGAATAGTAATCACAGTTACCATAAAATAATGTACAGTTTTAACCCCCAACACACGCAAACAAAACATAAAAAATTGCTAAAATTAGAACATCAACATTAATCCTTCTATTCTGTGTGTAAAATACTCTGTCAAGAATCAACCTGCAATTTAAGTTTATTTTTTATATAGAGTAGAGACTGGGATATTAAACAATTTTGTAATATACTCCATTAGGAAAGATGTTTCTTTGTGCTAGAAAACAGGATGTAAAGACCCCTTAGCAAATCTGTAACTAAGTATTGTTGAGGAGAGTCTGTCTTCAGTTCTCCTGAGTGTTGAAGGCACCTATGTGTGACATACAGAAGCTACCAATCTGCCTTTTGTCACTATCCCAGTCCCTGTCTACTGTATGTACATGTTCCACTGCTCGTCACACTGCCTATCTGACACGTTGTGTTCAGTGCTCGGTGGAAGTAGACTTAAGACAGACTCTCCTTACTGCTACTTTCACACTAGAGTTTTTTGTGTATCCGTCATGGATCTGAAAAAACTCTCACGTTACAATAATACAACCATGAACGGATCCGGTTGTATTATGTCTTCTATAGCCATGACGGTCTTAAATACCAGTGAAAGTCAATGGGGGACGCATCCGTTTTCTATTGATTGTGTCAGTGAAAACGGATCCGTCCATATTGACTTACATTGTACGCTTCATCAGGCAAACAGCAAAGCGCTGCAGGCAGCGTTTTGTTGTCCGCCTCCAGTGCGGAATGGTGACTGAACGGAGGCAAATGATGCATTCTGAGCAGATCCTTTTCCATTCAGAATGCATTTTGGACCGATTCTGAGAGCCCTTATTGGATCTCACAAACAGAAAGCCAAAATGCTAGTGTGAAAGTAGCCTAACAATGCTCAGTGAAAACTTTCTTAAGAAGACTCTTTACACTCTTATTTAAAGTACAAAAAACCATCTTTCACTAATAAACTATATTACAAAAATGTTTACCATCCCTCTCCCTACCTTATATTAAAATCAAACTGAAACAACAGTTACACTTTAAGTTATCCCATCTTGCCATACCGTGTTTTTGTAAAATCAGGGTTCCTACATATGTACCATATTTGCCAGCATATAAGACGACTGGGCGTATAAGACGACCCACAAACTTTTCCATTTAAAATATAGGGTTTGGTCTATACTCGCTGTATAAGACTACCCCAGCCTCTCATCAGCCCCCCAGCCTCTTCATCTTAACAATCACAACTGGTATGAATTAGTATAGTAATCACAGTTACCATAAAATGATGTACAGTTTTAACCCCCAACACACGCAGCCTCTCATCAGACCACAGCCTCTCATTAGCTCCCCTAGTCTCTCATCAGCCCCCTAGTCTCTCACAGCCCCCAGCCTCTTATCAGCCTCCAGCCTCTCATCAGCCCTCCTTACACAGGAGCAGGCAGTATGAAAACTTAGAGGTGGAGCAGGCATGTGTGGCAGGAAAGCCTACTCCACCCCTCATCTGCCTGCTCCTGCGCTCCCATCAACATCTCCCTGAAAATCTGCCGGCCAGTCCCTGTCAAAAAGCACCAGACAGGGCCGGCCGGTCTCTTACTGTATGTGCTGTGGCCGCCGGGCTCTCCCTCTTCCGGTAACTCACATGTCTGTGCGGCGCATTGCTTATGCTTATTGCTTTATCCACCGGAAAATACGGTGGATAAATTGCCCTTCCCACATTTTCATATAAGCAAGTTTGTTAACAAAGCACAGGAATTTATATTTTTACTCTATATTTCATTATCACATTGCTATTTTTAGAATACATTTTCTTGTATAGTTGTGGTACTATAGATTCCATATGATGAGGACTGGCTTACACACATTTCTTCTAAACATTTCTTCTTACTAACACTCATCAGATTCTTGATCATCAAACCAAGCATGCATCATAAAGAAAAAAAGAAAAGTTTCTATAAGTAATACAATTTTTTTATGATGACTAATACTATAGTACAATTAAATTCCAGCTTCACAAAATAATTTCCCCCATTACTTACATTAGACCATTGCAATGGAAAAGTCTAGGTTTACTGGCTATCTTCCAAGAGGAAACCTACTAGAGTAGATTAGGAATTACATTGAGGTTATTGTTCTCGATCTGGTTATTTAAAAAAAAATAACCCATAGAAACTGTCACCCATAGAAATCTATGTGAACCAAATACACAGTAATGACGTCTGAAAAGCAGGATTAACATTAGTACAGAGGAAAGAAATGTCAGGAGAGATGGAGACATTATAGTGAACTTGACTGACTTGACCTTTAGCTTGAGACATGTCAACTTACCTTTATTATCTCTAGTTTACAAGACGTCCAGTGTCCTTATAAAAAAACAAACAAAAAATAGAAGATAGGCAGAAATACTCGATGGGAAAATTATATAAGTAAACTGTTTCTTTAGTGTCATTTCCATGGGTACCGATTAAAACAATAGCTTGCTCCAGAAGAAGATTTTGGAAAATGTCTCAAGTCTAAGGTTTTAAAAACACGTAACCACGCATAGATCAGTTTCAGTATTTTAGACTTCATCAGCAAAGAGCAACATTTTAGTAAGCAATGTAATACTGTGGTCTTGATGAAATATTGACTTTCCTTAGCTTCGATAGAAAGAGCGTAATCCATTGATAGATGGACATCTCTAGTAAACTAAGGAAACTGAATATAATGAACAAAAGATCAAAACTGTTTTGTCCATAAATTGATGTGTCTGCTAACACCCAACTCATGTTTTAACATTTGCAAGGTATAGTCACGTTATAATAACCACAGGTGCGGATTGGCCATAAACCTTAAAGGGAGTCTGTCACGACATTTGAGCATATTTGACTGATCAAATAGCGTTATATGTGCCACCCAGAACTTAAAAACGGTACCTTTGTTGTATCTAATGGAGTTTTCTTTCAGCCAAAAATGAAATTTGAAGATTATGTTAATGCGCCCTCTCAAGTGCCCAGGGCGGCGTCTCAATCGTCCGAGCCCCAGGCAGCACCTCCTCCCCGGCTCATAACTCCGCCCTCCGTGTGCCTCTGTCCGCCCATTTACTCTCCTCCTCTCTCCTTTTCCACTGCGGCTGCACGGTCAAATTCGTAGCGGGCTAAGCGATGCCCGCTCCTGGCCGTTTAGCCGGCACATGCGCAGTAGGTATTGCAATGCACTGCCAGGAGCGGGCATCGCATTGCGCATGCGCCCGCTACGAATTTGACCGCGCATGCGAACACAATGACCAAGGTGGTCCTGCAGATCTTGGTTTGAAGTCTAGGGACTTGGGGCACCAGGGGAGTACTTGGAAGTATTGGTCATGGTGTTCAAACCAATGTTCTACCCATGAGACATGTTGCATTGTCTTGCTCCACCCCAGAGAAGACTTTCAGCATGTATTGATGTATGTGATTTGCAGGGATGGATTCATACCCAAATTGGTTAAGAGTTCCTTCCACATGGATAAGTGAGCCCAGAGAATACCATGAAAACATTCCCTAGACCAAAACACTGCCAGCACAAGCTATTCTAGCAGTGGTTGCAGGGTGTTTGTTCTCTGATGTTTCTCACCTGACACTCCAACAACCATCTGCTTAATGGAGGAGAAATCATCACTCATTGGAGCAATGAGCAGAGGTCCAATTCCTATACTGCCATGAAATTTGAAAATTTCTGTCGATGCAACTTAGCAGAAGTTCAGTGATCATCCATCTGCTTCGGAGCCTGAAATGCAATAGGCTTGGCTAAACTGTTATTTCAAACAACTGGTAATCCCCTCATTCATTTTGGTGGTGAACTGCACCACTGTAGCATATCAACCTGTCCTCACGCATCTCCGTAGCTACTAGCCAACATTCATCTCTCACATCAATAGCATATGTTGTGCCACAATTTTTACATCACTTTTTCGGAATGGTGCCATTTGTCCACTAATGATACAGCTTCACCACAGCAGCCTGCAAACAGTTCACAAACTGCACAGTTTCAGAAATACTGCAACTCTTGGCCTGAAAGCCAATAAACATTCCTTTTTGCAACTGTCATAAACCTCCCTTTTTACCCATGACATCAATAAGTGATATGTGTTTGTGTAGACAGCCTATTGCACACCTTATATACCCACCAAGGCAGCTCACAACACGTTGCTTCTGTCACTGCTGACATTGAAAGTAGGAAGTGATTATAATAATTTGTCTTTATTGTGTAAATACTTGAATTTTAGAGGTAGTTTTATTCCTTTCACATTACATGCCTTGGTATACTATCCCAGGTAGCATAGTTAGAAGTCTCTTTTCCTTGGTGGTGGTTCTACAGAAGGTGAGTCAGTATTCTAGTCATGCCTATAACTACTGTATCTATAGTACCAATGGACTAACTATATATATCCTAACTATAGGATTAAAGCAAATGCAAGAACAATAAAAAATTGTACATGAAATAGCAACAAAAATATACATAGTATGTGTGTGTGTAATATATATATATATATATTTGTGGTCATGGCTACGGCCAACGATGCTTGATGAACCCTAGGGAGATAAACATCAAGAACAACCTAACCCGGCTAGCCGTGTGCTAGCTAAACCTAACTTAATGGCTTGAATTGTGCCCTTAGCCATAGCCGTGGGTAGGCCTAAAAGGGGGCATACCCTGTGGAAATGAAAAGAGAAGGGAGGGAGGGTGGGGCACCTGAAGAACACACGCCCAGGAGTGAGGCAGTGGCTTGTTTAAGAAGAGCCTCCGCCCCTCCCACAAATGCAGGCTGACCAGTCAGCCTTAATACTTGTGGTCATGGCTACGGCCAACGATGCTTGATGAACCCTAGGAGATAAACATCAAGAACAACCTAACCCGGCTAGCCGTGTGCTAGCTAAACCTAACTTAATGGCTTGAATTGTGCCCTTAGCCATAGCCGTGGGTAGGCCTAAAAGGGGCAAAAGCCAAGCCAAGTAGGTTATAAAGAAACAATGAAAGTGCAAACAAATCCGTGACCAACTGTAAGGCATCGGCAATCTTGACCGCACATTCAGGAAGTATGCGGCAAAACCATAAGAAGACGTACATCACAGCTTGCAAATGACGAAACCGTAGACATGATGCTCGATGTTGCAGATAGTGCCCGAAGCGGAATGAAGGAATGGGAATGCGCTGTGGAAAGGAGCATGAGATATTAACTGAACCTGGTGACCTGTGGTTCTAGTACTGACAATTGCCCTGGCCTCCGGAGATTGTGGAACCGAAAGAGAAACCTGCCTGCCTAGACTATGCAAGAAGTGAGGGGCAAAAGAAACCATGAAAGTAGGAAGGGAATCTTTGAATAGTTCCCCAGACATCAACTATCTGCTTGCCATGGCCCCTGCATTCTTCTGTGAACCCCTGAGGATGGTTTAATCCTGAACCAGGAAAACCGACCTGGTATCTGAGTCTACCATTAACCTACGTGGCCCGAATACCGTGGCAGGCGAATATGGTTGAAAAAAGTGACCTGACCGACATGGCAGGTGACCCTAAAGATTTGAGCTCCAGTAATTGAAGTGTGATCCTGGAGCATGGCAGACACTGGACATTAATAAGGTGTAACACCTAAAGAACGTAAGGAGCAGGAAACTTAGTTGAGTAACAAGTGAACCTGACTGAACCCCGCAGATGACAGACTTTAGTTTAAAACATGGGCCGTATGCAGGTGATCAGGGAAGCAGATATGAATGTGAGACATTTGGGCCCAATCAGCCTGGAACCATGGATGGACAACCAACCAGGCAGGACTGAAAACAGGTAATCGGACCCCGCAGCCATGGGGTCGAAGCAGTCGTCGGACCCCGAAGCCATGGGACCGAAGCAGTCGTCAGACCCCCGAAGCCATAGGGCCGTAGCAGTCGTCAGACCCCCGAAGCCATAGGGCCGAAGCAGTCGTCAGACCCCGAAGCCATAGGGCCGAAGCAGTCATCAGACCCCCGAAGCCATAGGGCCGAAGCAGTCGTCGGACCCCCGAAGCCATAGGGCCGTAGCAGTCGTCAGACCCCGAAGCCATAGGGCCGTAGCAGCCGTCAGACCCCGAGCCATGGGGCCGTAGCAGTCGTCAGACCCCGAAGCCATAGGGCCGAAGCAGTCGTCGGACCCCGAAGCCATAGGGCCGTAGCAGTCGTCAGACCCCGAAGCCATAGGGCCGAAACAGTCGTCGGACCCCGAAGCCATAGGGCCGAAGCAGTCGTCGGACCCCGAAGCCATAGGGCCGAAGCAGTCGTCGGACCCCGAAGCCATAGGGCCGAAGCAGTCGTCAGACCCCGAAGCCATGGGGCCGTAGCAGTCGTCAGACCCCGAAGCCATAGGGCCGAAGCAGTTGTCGGACCCCGAAGCCATAGGGCCGTAGCAGTCGTCAGACCCCCGAAGCCATAGGGCCGAAGCAGTAGTCGGACCCTCGAAGCCATAGGGCCGTAGCAGTCGTCAGACCCCCGAAGCCATAGGGCCGTAGCAGTCGTCGGACCCTCGAAGCCATAGGGCCGAAGCAGTCATCAGACCCCCGAAGCCATGGGGCCGTAGCAGTCGTCAGACCCCCGAAGCCATAGGGCCGTAGCAGTCGTCAGACCCCCGAAGCCATAGGGCCGAAGCAGTAGTCGGACCCCCGAAGCCATAGGGCCGTAGCAGTCGTCGGACCCCCGAAGCCATAGGGCCGAAGCAGTCATCAGACCCCCGAAGCCATAGGGAAGGTACAGTACCTTCCCAACAAACAAAAGAACAACTTGTAAAACATGGTAGGCGCACTGGCCTCCGCTGAGAAGCTGTTTTGTTGAACTAGGCAGGAGACCAATCTGAGTGAATGCAAACCAGGAGTATAGGAGACCAATCTGAGTGAACACGAATCAGGATTTAAAAGAAAAAAAAATTAAATTTTTTTTTTTTCACACCACCGAGGAAAAACGTACGCCTGAAAAGAAAGCAGCCATGTTTACCGGGAGAGTACTAAGCAGTGGGTGCGGAGTGCCCCATTAAGACTACTGAGTGTAGCAAGTAACATGAGGATGCAGTTTTGAGTGGGAGGTTCAATCAATATATTTCCTGCCTCAAGGACGTGTCAGATCTCCTGTGATCACACGTAAAATACGATAGCTGCTGCAGCACAGAGTATTTCAGGAGAACAGACTGACCATTACATTATAATAGTGACATCACCAGCCCAGAAACACAGAGGATTTCTGATGACCTTGTGTTAGGTTACATACATAGAGAACTACAAAGTCAGGTACCCCAAGCAGCACAGAGGATTTCAGGAGAGCAGTGCGCTGATCCTGTGGAGATCACAGGATGAGAGTTACATAGTGGAAGGAGCAGGGTCCCAGCAGCACAGAGGATTTCAGGAGAGGAGTGTGCTGATCCTGTGGAGTTCACAGGGTGAGAGTTACATAGTGGAGAGAGCAGGGTCCCAGCAGCACAGAGGATTTCAGGAGAGGAGTGTGCTGATCCTGTGGCGGTCACGGGGTGAGAGTTACATAGTGGAAGGAGCAGGGTCCCAGCAGCACAGAGGATTTCAGGAGGGGAGTGTGCTGATCCTGTGGAGGTCACAGGATGAGAGTTATACTGGAAGGAGCAGGGGAAAGCAGCTCTGGCGAGTGGGGTATAAAACCTGTTGTAGCAGTAGAAGTGTTAACACAACTCTGGGTATAGGCAGAGCAAACGATTGGTATAACGGCAGCTCTGGTTGTGAATGGGGCGTGACACATGCTGTGAAAGTGACATGAACGCAGCTCTAGAAATGGGCCTGGAAAGAACCGTAGTAACAATGGACGTGTGAACGCAGCTCTGGGTGTGAGTAGAGCAAACATGATATGCCAATAGACGTATGGACGCAGCCCTGGTCGTGAATTTGACTGCGTAAGTGTGAAGGCTCCTTTGTGAGTGAGCCGAGAACGAAAATAGGTATAACAGCAGCTCTAAATGTGAGTGGAGCATGAACATGATGTGACAGCGAACGTGAATGCACCTCTGAAAACAAGCCTCGAATGACCTGTTGTAACAGCAGACATGTGAACGCAGCTCTGACTGTGAGCAGAGCAACATGGTATACTAGCCGACGCATAAACGCAGCTCTAACCACACACAACAACATGATGCAACAGCCAAGTGTGAACAGCCAACGGGTGAATGCAACTCGAATGTGATTGAAGTATGAAGCATGATGAAAATAGCAGACATGTGGACACAGCTCCAGTGAGCAGAGAGTAAAACATGTGTAAAGCAAAATGTAAAGGCCGTCTAGAACGAGCAGCGTGAAAGTGATGGACAATAAAAGACGTGCGGATACATCTGAGGGTGTGAGGCGTATAAAGCGAGGTGCAAGCAGGTATAAGACAGAAGTAGAGCCGAACGTGGAACTGCCGCTCAGAATAAGAGCAGAGCATAAAGTGCATCAGGGTTTTAGTACATAAAGCAGGGAAAAACATGAAGTCTAAAGATGGTGGTGGCTGGGAGAGGGGGAGTCACATGGCGAGGAACAGCTACAGCAACAGGTCAAACAACCGCTGAGTCTGATGTTCAATCATGACGTCACATGCAGCCCGGGTGACTGTTCCCTAACTGCGTATAAGCTGAAGTAATTTTCCATGCGACAAACAAGCGACGTAAATTTGCAAGATATACCGGAACTAATTCTTATTATCAAACAAACGAGGTTGAAAAAGAAATAGAAATTTTTTAGCCCCAACAAAACAAACCTGAGGCAGAAGATTCTGAGGCGAAGCCTCCCGTTCGCTAGGAAAGTCGGGTTCTGACCGGCCAGGAGGGATGGCCACGGCCCAACTTACTTACGTATTACCCCGCGTGCATTGCTACGATAGCAGAGAAAACAAAACCTCCGTTCTGGCTCCATGCTGCAAAGAAAGAGATCCTGCCACCAGAGAAGCTAGTTCACTAATGACACCCAGCAGCACCTGTGCACCTGAAGAACACACGCCCAGGAGTGAGGCAGTGGCTTGTTTAAGAAGAGCCTCCGCCCCTCCCACAAATGCAGGCTGACCAGTCAGCCTTAATACATATATATATATATATATATACACAAACACACATACACCCACAAATTTCCTTGTTCTATAAAAGTGGGAGTTTTTGTATTCATGATCAAGAAGCAAAATACTGAAAAATGTTCTCTTTTTTTCTTTTATATATTTCTCTTATTTATATGAGGGCAGAACAATTATCTTAAAGACAATGTTTTAAATTTAAGGTCCTAAATTCTAAATTTGCCTGGAACACAACATAGTGGACAAATGTGACATCAACTAAATTCTTTGGTTGACATAAAAAAAAAAATTATAATGTGTTTTCATTAGAATATTTTCCCCAAAAAGGAGAAAATAACTATTCCTTCCCATAAACAAGGTTCACAGTATAACAGAATAAGGCCAGGCATATCCCTTAAATCTTTGCAGCTCACAATTTGCAATTCTTATTTAGTTTGTGTTACTGCTGTTTATGTATCTATTTGTGTTCCAATCTACTGGCATGCAAGCTACAAATGGTTGTGTATGTACTTCTGTTTGTTTAACCTGTGCAGAGGACTCAGTAACAGCTGCTAAGTGATGTTCCCTTTGGTGGTGAAAGGATTAATGTATCTGTGGCTAATTGCTACACTTTCATACTCTTGCTTTTAATGTTGCTCCTGACCTTTGCGTTAATCTCTTCATTATAGGTGTTTCTAGTGTTTTGTGACCTGGGCTGAACTATAATCCTCCCCAGAAAATGACCCTTTAATGAAGCCAAACAAATTGGAACATATCATTCCACAATTCTTATGAAAATACAATTATCAAAAAAACACTATTAGAGATGAGCGAATCAAATCCCACGAAGTGGAATTCGATGCAAATTTCAGGATAAATTCGATTCGCCTTGAAGCCGAATTTCCTTGTGCTTCGTGTAAGCGAATCGATTTAACCTGAATTAGAATAAAAACCAAAAGAAATCAATCTTACCTCCTCTATTTGCTCGCAGCGGGCCGCAATCTTGATTGAAGATCTCGGCCGAAATCACGTGAGTGGTGCCGGAGTGATCACGTAATCTTGCGCCGTGCGAGATTTCGCGCCAGATCTTTCAAGGAAAATGGCGGCGTCTGTTCCGTAGTGAGCAAATGGAGGCGGTAATTTTCTTAAAAATTTTTTTTTATATTAATTACACACTGTTTTTACACTCAGATGCCGTGATCGTGTATGAACGCGGCATCTGAGGGATACAGTGACGGAGGGGTGGTGCTATCGCAGCTCTCTGTTATTGCACCCACTACTTACAAAATAATGCGCTTCGTGATGAAGTAATTCGTCCCGAAGCAAATTTTTTGATAAAATTCTTCGAATCAGCTGAATCAAACTTTTGAAGAATTCGCTTATCTCTAAACACTATAATAAAACTTGTTTTCAAAATGTAAAGAATGCTAAAGCTGGACATTAGTTATACTGGATATGGCAGCCATTTTATTTTCCTAAAGCAATATTCTCTTACTAAGTTTAAGTCTGTAATTGCCACTGTCTGCAAGTAGGGTTAGAACAAAGAGTCTTAAGGTCGGATTACACTGCTCAATGTATGGGCAGTGCGACGGCTGATGGACCTTTGCATACGCCTAACAAAATGCAGGAGGACCGATACATTCCTGCCCCATTATGATTGATTACACAGAAAAATGTGTTGCTGATTATTGGGCATCTTTCATCCTGACAAAAGATGCCCAGCATCCAATGAATGAGCTGATCGGCTGCTCAATTATATGAAACAAATGTCGTGAGCTAGTGTATAAACGCTTGTACCCCATAATTTTCAAACCTGTGTGGGCATATGTTTCTGGTATACAAACTACTTTTTGATGAAGGAGAGTCTAATGATGTACCGACCACCAATGATTTGGTCTCCTTTCTCCTCAGAAGCTCCACAAGGTAAAGCTGGAATAACTGGACAGGACATTATGCAGTGCAGGGCAGTATTTATGTTATATAGAGGTGGATTAGTGACCCACATATTCATCAGTGTATGTCATTGAGTTTCCAAGTTTGATAGTTTCAGATTTAACCTTTTAGAGCTTGTGACGGCCACTTATGCCCCCTTCCAGCCTATTCTGTGCCAGCTACAGATACCCCTCCTACAGCTGGGGCCATCCCCATTTACTGTTCACCCATACCAGCAACAGATACTCCTTTTAAAGTTTGCACCAGTCACAGATACCTCCTATAACAGTGACAGCCACATACTGAGGTTCCACTGTATGACAGTGACAACCACATATGCCTAATATAACAAATATGCCCCCTCTCTAACCTTTGCTTGGTCTCCAGTACCATGTCATCTCTAGTTTCTAGCCTTTTTGCCTTTTTTATCCCCATTCAACAGCAACACATTGGGCCTGTGCTAGGGACACACGTGATGGCAGAATATTGTGACACACTCGAAGTCTAAGCAGCTAACTTTAAACTTTTTAAAAAGGGAGTTGCCACGGGTCATTACAGTCTATTGACCATCAATCTGAAGTTGACCAATAGATTGTGATTGGTTGACCATCACTACCCTACGTCAACACTGTACTAAGAATAAGCTTATCTCCACTTGTTTATGTGAAGTAGTATTTCATATGCAATATAATCATTATGTTACATTTACATGACTGTAGATACTGTACTGCCAAGTTGATTTCTTCCCCTGTTGACCACATAGATTGTGTTCATCTTGTTTTCTGTTGGTTCTTCACGTTTCTCAATAGCAGGTTCATGATCCTTGTAATTGTATCCATCCATCTTATTGTTGGTCATTCTTTTTTACTTTTCCATGTCAGTGGCAAGCATAATTGATTTTTCTAGAGCATGGTTTTAGAGCATGGTGTCCAAAATGCAAATATCATGTTTTCGTGCTTCCCTACGAAACAACAGGTTTCATTTTGCCAAGAATATCCTTTTGTTTTGTTTTTTGTAATCTACATCATATACCGTACAACCTTGTTTATGATATTGTGAATATTTTCAACACCTCATTTCTTTAGGCTAGGGCTTCATGAACAAATGTGGCCGTGCAGCACCTCACATGCCCAAAGATTACAGTATTGCGTTGCGAAGTCACAACTTCATGAAAGTGAATGTGCTTGCACTAAGACCTACAACTTGCCCAAATGCAGTCAGCAGAAATCCAAATTTGCTAGTTTTCTAGAGGCTTTCATGTCACAGTTGTGGGTTGCTACATGTCTACATATACCATGGAGGTTCTGGCAGGTGATTATGTGACATATTCTAGCGTAAAAAGGATAAAATACTGCTGGTTCCAGGTATTTAGGCCAGAATCCCACTGCACTGGTGGTGTTCAGCATATGCCGGATCCAACGATTCTGGTATTCTGCTGCTCTGCCAGAAGAGAACGCTGACATTTAGCTGTGGATGTGATCAGGCTCGGACTGGCCCACCGGGGAGGCGGGGGATTCCTGCTGTCAGAAAACTGTGGTTGCTGGAGAAAAGGACTCCTCTGCGGTGCTGGGCTGATTTCTCAGGTTTGTGACAGTAGTGAGCTGTAGGAGACTGTAAGGGGGAAATAGGGGATTTGTTTATAGCAGACACAGATCTATGAACGTGTGCTGCTCTCTGCAGAGTTCACAGTGGCATTGAGGGGACTCTGCCCTAGGTCCCCCCCAATGCCTGTGCTTTAGGTGCACCCCCATAAGTGTCCCAGCTCCAGATGCCCCCCCAATGCCCCAACTCAAAAAGCACACCTAATATTGAATCTTCTGCAGTTGCCCCCCTAATACCCCTGCAGCTATTATCTATTATCCTGCCTCAGATGACCTTAATGTCTCTGCTTTAGGTGCTCCCCCATGAGTTCCCAAGCTCCATATGCCCCCACTCTAAATGCACCACTATTATTGCCTCTTCTCCAGTTACCCCTGCTCCAGGATCCCCACTATTACCCTGCCTCAGGTGACCCTAATGTCTCTGCTTTAGGTGCTTCCCCATGAGTTCCCAAGCTCCATATGCCCCCACTCTAAATGCACCACTAATATTGCCTCTTCTCTAGTTACCCCTGCTCCAGGATCCCCACTATTACCCTGCCTCAGGTGACCCTAATGTCTCTGTTTCAGTTATGACCCTCCATTTGTGCCCTTTGCTCACTTTGCTCCTCTAGCTCCTTTGCTTGGGCTTTGTTAAATGTTATGACCTGCAAAGGGCGGTTGGACTTATGCCTGAAAAATTCTGCACAGTGCGTGATATTCTCCGGTATTGACACGTATGGTTTACATGACAGCAGTGATGATATTCTGTATTTACAGGCATCACTGCTGCCATGTAAAGGGATACTAGTGGAGTGGTGGAGTATTTAAAAGGGTTGTGCAGATTTTCCAGTTATCCACTCCACACCATAGGGCATAACTATATGAATAGTGGGGTCTGATTCTGCAACCTCCATTGATTCCAGGAACGGAAAAATGTTCCCCATTTTTATAGTATAACAGGCTACACATACACCCTGCTGCTCCATTTATTCTCTTTGGGACCACTGCAAATACCCAGTGCTGTACTCTGCCATCTCCAGCGACCTCATAGAGCAGGGCTGGCAAACCTGCGGCTCTCCAGCTGTTGTAAAACTACATCCCCACCAGGCCCTGCTGTATGTTGATAGCTGTAAGCAGTCTGGGCATGCTGTGAGTTGTATTTTTGTTAGAGAACGTGGTGTGGTGTTTAACAAGCAGGATATGCTCAACCCATATGCTGTTGTGCATGTATATAGGTGAGCACATCCTGCACTTGTAGTCCATTGCTAGGGGCAATCAACAGCAAAAAATGCATACAATGGAAGATGCCAGCAACGGACTACAAGTACCACAATAACCATCCTACATACGATAGTGATAGTGTGGATGTGGAGAACAGCCAAAAACATAACCATAGCAAAAGCAGGTGCACTCTGCAGCAATGCTAAACCCTCACACTGATAAAATTGAGGGGTTAGTTTGACATATCCTACTAGGAGGACATGTCTTAAGCTCGAACACCACGGCAAGGTCCCTCAAGTAGCCCAAGGCCCTACCACTCAACCTACCTGAGCCGCATGGGCGATAACAGGAGCCGTTGGGCATTACGGGAGCGTAAGGCCTGACTCACAGACAGCTCACCAGTGACCTCTAGCATGTAACCATGCTTGCAATGGGAGGTGGGAGGTGCCTGTGAGACCCACCCGAGACCGGCTGATATGGCCCAGAGCCTCACAGGTGCACCTGAATGTAGCCTGTAGATGAAAAGCAGGCACATTTAAATCGGAGTTTATACACCTCCAATCATATCATACAAACCATTAGAAAACGTGGTGTGGTGTTTAACAAGCAGGATATGCTCAACCCATATGCAGTTGTGCATGTATATAGGGGAGCACACCCTGCACTTGTAGTCCGTTCCTAGGGTCAATCAACAGCAAAAAATGCATACAATGGAAGATGCCAGCAACGGACTACAAGTACCACAATAACCATCCTACATACGATAGCGATAATGTGGATGTGGAGAACAGTCAAAAACATAACCATAGCAAAAGCAGGTGCACTCTGCGGCAATACTAAACCCTCACACTAATAAAATTGAGGAGTTAGTTCGACATATCCTACTAGGAGGATATGTCTTAAGCTCGGACACCACGGCAAGGTCCCTCAAGTAGCCCGAGACCACTCAACCTACCTGAGCCGTATGGGCGATACCAGGAGCCGTTGGGCATTACGGGAGTTGTATTTTTGCAACTGCTGGAGAGCCGCAGGTTGGCCATTCCTGCCATAGAGAATGGATTGAAAGGCAGGGCATATGCTCGACCTGCTACTCAGTCAAGAAGGGGGATCAGTGGGGGCTCCAGCGTTCAGACCCCCATGGATCACTTAGTTATCCCTGATCCTGTGGATAGAGGATAACTAGAAAAGTGGCCCTTTAACAGGTGAGCATTTCTATTTTAGTTTGACACACATTTTGGGCCAGATTTTTTATTTCTATAAAAAAAAAAAATTTACACCCAAAGAAAACCTTTCAGGATAGGGAATGAAAACAGGTCCTACAGCTATGATACGACAGGTGATAAGTGTCTGATTGATGGGGGTCTGACTGCTGGGACCTCCTTAATCAAGGGAATGTGGTCTAAAATAGGTTGTCTCACTTCAGTAAGTCGGATTTATCATGTAGCGAAAGGTAATACAAGGCACTTACTAATGTATTGTGATTGTCCATATTGCTCCCTTTGCTGGCTGGATTCATTTTTCCATCATATTATACACTGCTCATTTCCATGGTTACGACCACCCTGCAATTTATCAGTGATGGTTGTGCTTGCTAGGATAAAGCACTAGCCTATTTGCGCTCCCATGGTCCCGGTCACCAGAGAGGCTTACGCTTTTGCCTATAGTGTGCAAGCACGACCACCACTGATGGATTGCAGGGTGGTCTGTAACTATGAAAACGAGCAGTGTATAACGAGATGGAAAAATGAATCCAGCCAGCAAAGGAAGCAATATGGATAATAACCGTATATTAGTAAGTTGCTCGCATTAACTTTCTCTACATGATAAATGCCCCTTACTGAAGTAAGACAACCCCTTTAAGACCCTTGTGTAAATACATTGGCAGTAATGTAATTGAATGTCTCAGGACCCCTTTTTTCATGATCAGTGTGTGTTCCAGCAGTCAGACCCCCATCAATCTGATATTTATCACCTATCCTCTAGATAGGCGATAGGTCATTATAGTAGGACAACCCTTTTAACCCCTTCACACCCAGCGCCGTATATGTACAGCGATGGGTGGGTGTTTAAAGATGGCGCCCGCGCCTGCTCGCTGTGGGCGCCATAGCCGCAGGTGGCCGCCTGCTTCCTATAGCAGACACCCGCGGCTAATCTCTGCAATCGGCAGTGATGCCGATCGCAGACATTTAACCCCTCAGATCCCCAGGTCAATCCTGACCACAGCAACTGAGCGCGCTGAAAACCGAAAGCGAAAGCTTTCGGTTGTGCTCCGGCTCCACCGTGCGGCGATCGGAGGAGCTGGAATGTGTATTCAGCAGCCAGTGTCTTTATGAATGACACGAGGCTGCTGCATAGTATTTCCTATGGAGCCCTTGCCTGTAATAGGGCTCCATCGGAAAGTAGAAAAATCATGATAGATTCCAATGCAAGTATATAAAAAAACATTAAAATTCAAATCACCCCCCTTTTCCCAAAATATAAATAAAAGAAATAAAAAAATAAGAAAATGCACATCATGGGTGTCGCAATGTGCGAAAACGCCCATAGTATAGTATAAAAATATATTCCTGATACAGCAAACAGCAAAACAGAAGAAAGCGTCCAAATAGCCGATTCACAGTTTTTGGTCGCTTCATTTTCTACTAAAAATTAAATAAAAAATGATCAAAAAGTCATACACACCCCAGAATGGTATCAATGACAATTTCAGATCGCCTCGCAACAAATGAGCCCCCATACAGCTCCGTACACATAAATACAAAAATGTTATAGGGGTCAAAATACGGCGGCAAAAAATAAAACAGATTTTTTTTTACCTCTTTTTAATTTTTTTATCACTATCAAAACGCAAGAAAAACTATACATACAAGGTATCACCGGATTCGCACTGACCTGTAGAATAAAAGTAACTGGTCAGTTTCATCGAATATCGAACTTCATAATTAAAAAACCCGTAAAACTTTGGTGGAATTTTTTCAATTTCACCCCATTTGGTAATTTTTTCCCGCTTTCCACTACATCATATGCAATATTAAATGGTGGCGTTGGAAAGTACAACTTGTCCTGCAAAAAACAAGCCCTCATATAGCTATGTGAACAGACAAATAAAAAAGTTATGGCTCTGGGAAGCCAGGGAGCGCAAAACAAAAATGCCACAAAAAAAACTCTGGGCCTGAAAGGGTTAAATATACTGTACATTATGTGCAATCTGAGGAGGTTAAAAGTTGATAAATTTCATGCTAGACATTTATGCTTAAAGGGGTTAAAGCGGTTGTCTCATTTCAGTAAATGGCATTTATCATGTAGAGAAAGTTAATACAAGGCACTTACTAATATACTGTTATTATCCATATTGCCTCCTTTCCATCACATTATACAAAGCACGTATCGGCAGTTACGACCATCCTGTAATCCAGCAGCGGTGGCCGTGCTTACACACTATAGAGAAAGGCTGGAAGTGCTCTAGGCCAACACCTTTACCTATAGTGTGCAAGCATGGCTACCGCTGCTGGATTGCAGGGTGGTCAAAACCATGGATATGAGCAGTGTATAATGTGATGGAAAAGAGCCAATATGGAGAATCACAATACATTAGTGCCTTGTATTAACTTTGCTACATAAAAAATACCATTTGTTGAAGTGAGGCAGCCCCTTTAAGTGTGCTACACTTAATAGGGTTAGGCAAAAGAATGTCTTGGTGCGTGCATTGCGTGTTTTTCTATGTGTGATAAGAACTGCATGTGTCTTGTTTCTGACTGACTGACTTAAGAGCAGGATATCCATATATGTGTAGGGCTACTTTCACACTTGTGGTAGCAGGGTCCGGCAGGCTATTCTAGTGGGTGAACAGTCTGCCAGATCTGTGCTTACGCTAGCCCACCGTGCCGCCGGAGGTCCGCTCCAGCCCCATTCACTATAATGGGGGCAGGCCGGATGTCCGGCCGAAGCAAGGCAGACATCCCGAGAGGCGGCTGGACAAAACCTACAGTGGATTTCTGGCGGCATGGTGGGCTAGTGTTAGCTTGGATGCGGCAGGCTGTTCCTCCGCCGAAACATCCTGCAGGAACCTGCTACTGCAAGTGTTAAAGTAGCCTAAATTCTGCCACATGTATGTTTGTGCATTTTGCTGTGAGTATCTACCATCATACTTCATCTTTAATATTTCTGTTATCACTGTAAGGGCTCATGACTAGAGATGAGCGAACTTCTATTTTTAGTTTGGCGTCCAAAGTTCGGGTTATCATAGCATCCCGTTATGGATTCCGCTACCGCGGACCATAACAGCATTTGGAATCCATAAGGGGCTGCTTCATTGTACCCGAACCGTGGACAACCCTAAGGACCTGGGGTGACGTCACCGTCATGTGATCAGTGCAGGGGGCGTGGCTCAGCACTGGATTGGATAAGAGGTGATCCAGTGCTGAGCCACGCCCCCTGCACTGATCACATGATGGTGACGTCACCCCAGGTCCTTAGGGTTGTCCATGGTTCGGGTTCAATGAAGCAGCCCCTTATGGATTCCAAAAGCCGTTATGGTCCGCGGTAGCGGAATCCATAACTGGATGCTACGATAACCCGAACCCGAACTTTGGACGCCGAACTAAATAGAAGTTCGCTCATCTCTACTCATGACCTTTGGATGTTTTGCAGTCTGCAAATTCCGGACCTGAAAAACGTGGATACTGGTTGTGTGCATTCCACATTATCCGGAACAGAACAGCCGGCCTCTAATAGAACAGTCCTATTCTTGTCTGTAATGCCGACAATAATTGGACATGTTCTATAATTTTGCATAGCGGCCATGCGGACATACAGATACGGAATGTCGATTCAATTTTTTGCGGCCCCATTAAAGTGAATGGTTTCACATACAGGCCACAAAAAAAAAAATAATGGAACGGACACGAAAAAAAATAAGTTTGTGTGCAGGAGCCCTAAGGTGGGCACCCAGAATCAGTTACACTGGTGGGATGAAGGTAGCCCAGTCTGACACTGGCTGTGATCCTATACTTAGCTTGTTATCTATAAGTTTTTATTGAAAGAGTTTACAGTTGATATAATTGTTACCTCTGTGAATGAATTTCTTTGAAAACAATGTTCTCACATAGGAAATTAAATTAAAAAACAACTATCGCTTCTTGCATATGGCAGAATGACACTCCACAGAGGTATAATGAGGACGGCTAGGGAAAACTCTATTTTGAGCAAATGTAGAGAGGTATGACACGTCTCTAACACCCACTAAGTCCACAATGAGGTAATTAAGAGTACATTTAAATGAATAAACATTTCATAGCCTTTTGATGATGGATCCTCTTTAACTTTACACCTTAGCAGGGCTGTAACAGATATATTTTGTTTTATGTGGTGCGCCAAACTAAATAATCCATGTGTGTATTTTGATTACAGATTTCCTTTTGGAGTGGAGTAGACATGTGAAGTCAGGAAGCTCAGTGATTAGACTGGAGTGGAAATGTATCGCATCAGATTGTAGTAAACATCTAAATTGAAATATGCGAATTATGAGGGAAAATCAAGTTATTTGATGGTGGTTACCAGTGAATGTATGGCAAATTGTTACATGGATGTGGAAATACACTAGTGACCTCACGTGCATCCCATCCTTACTTTATATTTGGCTCCCAGGGCAAACATAAAGACAAAAATGTATTCCTATGGGAGCCTCAATGGGAGCCCCTCAATGAGCCTCTCATAGGAATCAGGGTTGCCAACTGTTAAGAAATTTCTGGACAGTACGTAAAAATAAATTACTTTTTCCAGTGTCCATCAAAAAAATAGATGTGTCTGTTATTTTTTGGCGGCTAATGGTACTTGAATAGATTGTTTTGGTGTTAATTATTAGGCTTAAGCGAATTGAGCTTCAGTTCTTAGATCCAAAGTCGATTTGTTCAAAAACTTTGTGATTAATGCTGTTTCTGTACAGCATTAAAGTGTATTGTCTCCGTGGAGCCAAACTTCATCTTGCTTGAAGTTGCACGAGACTTCTGTGAATTACTATTGAATTCATATCTGCGTATTTAAAAACATTTTAAAATAGACATCCGAACTGGGCTTTGGAACTGAAGTACCAGCCAGTACCAAAGCCCACTTTGGATTCCTATTTTAAAATGTTCTTAAATACGCAAATATGAATTCAATAGTAATTCAAAGAAGTCTTGCGTAAATTCAGCCAAGACAAAGTTTGGCTCCACTTTAATGCTGTACAGAAGCAGCATTAACCAGAAAGTTTTTGAACAAATTGACTTTAAATCTATGATCTGAAGCTCGATTTGCTCAAGCCTAGTGATAATTATCATTTTACAGCTCACAGTAAATGCTAGTAATGAGGTCCTATCAGTGTATTGAGCTATAGACATGTATTACTTAGAATCTTTATCATTCATTATATTTTTTCAATTTGTCTGTAAAAAATGTATGTCCGTGATTTTGGGATAAAGTGTCCAGAAAAAAGAAAAATTTTGGTTGACAACCCTGATAGGAATGAATAGATAAGTAAATGGCTTCCTGTCCTGGGTCAGTTGGAAATCAGAGAGTTGGTTAGAGCTTACAAATACAGTCACTGATGAGAAGATTGCATTTAGAGTTGAGCGAAATTGTGTTTTAAGTTCGGCGTCCAAAGTTCAGGTTCGGGTTATCAAAGCATCCCATTATGGATTCCGCTACCACGGACCATAACGGCATTTGGAATCCATAAGGGGATTCTTCAATGAACCCAAACCTTGGACAACACTAAGGACCTGGGGTGACGTCACCGTCATGTGATCAGTGCAGGGGGCGTGGCTCAGTACTGGATTGGATAAAAGGGTGTAGGCTACCACCTCTTATCCAATCCAGTACTGAGCCACGCCCCCTGCACTGATCACATGACGGTGACGGTGAAGCAGGAGCGGGCGCCATCTTTAAAGACCGGACACAGGACGTACGGGTACGTCCTGTGTCCTTAAGGGGTTAATATTGATGACCTATCCTCATCAATATCAGATTGGCAGAGTCTAACTACTGTCACCTCCACCAAACAGCTGTTTGAAGGGGTAGTGCTACTTGTGCGAGTGCTGCTTTCCCTTCAAAATGAGCTTCACTTGTCTCCTTTGTTGAAGCGGTACAGTGTAATTACAATATTTTCACTTGAATAGGAAGAGCAGTTGTAATTTCACTGTCCCCCTCTACAAAGGAGATGACACACGGGTAATTTTGAAAAGGATGCAGCACTCGCATGAAAACCCCTACCCCTTCAAACAGCTGACTGGCAGGGGTGCCAGGAGTCAGACCCCCAATGATCTGATATTGATGACTTATCCTAAGAATAGGTAATCTGTATCAATCCACTACACAACCCCTTTAACTTTCTTCTAATTTAGTTACAAACTCCAATTTCTCATAATATAAATTCACTACGTTATAACAATGTGCTATCAAAACTCTAAACAGTGTGAAATTCAGGTGATTCTGTGACCACACATAGACACATATAGCATAGACATCTGCTAACTGAGTAGTGTGATTTTTTTTTTTTAAAGCAAGGTATTAGTGTTGAGCGAGGCATTCTAAGCAGCAGTTTTATATACTTATTCCTACACTTACTTATTGCTAAATCAGCTGTAAACTAAGATATGTAATTCAACACCAATAAGATGGAAGGTCTTAATGATGACCATCCTCATCTTTTGCTGTCTTTATTTCTTTAAAATCCTCCTTCTTGGCCCTCCTGCCCACAAACGTTTTTTTTTCCATTTCCATTTTGTTTTTACGGATTCCATTTGCAGCCTGTATGCGGAACAAAAAAGAATGGAATGTAATCCGTATGCATTCCGTTTCCGTATATCCGTTCTGTTGAAAGATAGCATTTGTCCTATTATTGACCGTAAATAATGATCCGTGGCTCCATTCAAGTCAATGGATCCGCAAAAAATACGGAATGCATACAGAACACATCCGTATGTCTTCCGTTTTTTTGCGAATCCATGCCCACTTTGCCAATGTCTTTACTGTTAAAACACATTACTGTACATTACATTAATGATTAAAATGATTAAAAATGTAATGTTTCTGCTTGCGATCTGCAAACAACGGATTGCATACCGAAACCATACAGAGATTTTTTGTGGAACTACGGAACAGAAATGGAACAGAAACGTAAACACAACGGAAACAAAAAAAGGAACAACAGATCCGATAAATACAGACCGCAAAATACTGAAAAGGCCATACGGTCGTGTGCAAAAGGCCTTGGTCTCCATGTCCTAGAAAAAGCAGCAAGATGCAGAGAGCAGAGGAGATGGATGTTTCTGATGACATATTTTCATCAATATTAGAAGATGTGGAAAAGGAGGAAAAGAAGATGGCAGAAGAAGGGCTCCCAACTACAGGGCAGGAGAGCGCTGGGATTGAAGAAGTGTGTACAGCCCCTGTTTAAACGTGCATTAAAGGTGCCGCACAGCCATTAACATTGAAGACTCTACAATGTGGTATTCATTATTAAATGTAAGGCAGCTGTGGGCTAATTCACCATGCGGTTCTTCACTGCAGCATGGCCTTAACCCACCAGCAGCATGGCTGCTCCGTGTGACCATACCCTAAGGCAAAGTGGCCTGGGTGATACCTGATTTATAGCGTAACAAATTAAATTACTTCTGGAACTTCAGGAAAGCGGCCAAATTGAAGTTTTTAAAACTTCGCTCATCTCTATTAGTTATCTCTTGCCACTCATCTCGGTACAATGTTGCACACAAAAGAAAGGGTATGGAAGGACACATTTGTAATATCTTAAAACTTAGGAAGTATGGCTTACACCGCTACAATGAGAATAATGGTCCACTAAGAAAATGTTCTTGTGATTATATATGGGCATTGCTGCATGTCCATCTTGTTATATGATCACATTATTGATAACTAAGAAAAGTAAGCCAAATTGTTTTGTAACATGTACATGATGATAATCATTAATGATCATGTTTTCCGTTATTGATACTTGTGTGGTTACCCTTAGTGAAAAATGCATAAATATTGGAAACCAATGATTCCTTTCAGAGAGATCGATCAGCCATTCTTAGAACCCCTGCCAATCATCTCATCTCCTTATACTTCAGTGACCGCCATGGCCCATTCTTTCCTAAGGTTTCAGTCCCGGAAAAACACCTCTAAATAGTTAACTGAATATTGAACTAATTAACTACTTTCATCTTTCCATTTAAAGCCTTGTGTTTTTTTCAGTCATCCATCTGACAAGAAAAGAAAGCTGCATAGGTCCAAAGTCAGCAGAGTTCGGCTGTGTCTGCTCAGTCAATCAGCCAATCAATCAATAGGTTAAGCAGTCAATCAATTAAGAATTGTTTAACTCTGTTATAGCCTTTAAAGCAAAATGACCTTTGTTTTTGTCTCTTCAAGGACAAGGAGAACCCGTTTAACCACTTTACAGGGCGTGAAATAGTACAATATACAATTATAACATAACTACATTCAAATGATTGGTTAAGATATCAGGCAAAAACAGTACATGATTTACTAAGTATGATTAATCAGTTCAATCAGTTCATTATTCACCAACAAAATTACATTTTGGCAGCATTCTGATCTACAGTACTAGAGCTAAGAAATTTGGAAATGACCAATTATTATTCAGTGACACGAAATTATGGGTCAGTGCATAACATTACACAGTTCTTTTTTCTTCATCAAAAGTGAGTATTTTAAAATCACTTGTGATGGGATTAAATGGAAAAGGGAGTTTATTTATGGAAGGAAGCAATCTAAGAGTCACAGACACATAATTAACCGCTTCTCACAGTCATCGTAGGCAATGCATCAAAATTTTCACAAGGCGGCATTTTGTCATTACAAAGACAATAAAGGAGTCAAATATTTTATGTATGCTTTATTGTCAATTGGGCTCTGTTTATTGATGTATTGCAGTGGCAGAGCCATCGATGCGATAAACAGCTCCGACTTTTGAATCAATTTGCTGTATGTCTTTGTTGAAACCTGCAAGAGAAAGAATTAAAAAGTTTCTATTGGTTTTGGATCACAAAGCGAATGTCACCAAGGGATTCAATAAAACCAATGATAAGGATCAATGCTGAGATTTAATGATCACACTGTTCTAATCACTGACAATTAGATTTCCTTAAGATGTGTCTTAAGTACTGTATTTGCATATTAAGTGGTGGATATAATATAGACGGGTGAGACAAAGTAAAGAATATTAAAATTGTGATGTTAAGGACACTTTCTATTCAAAAATTATGCCAGTATAATTGCTAGGATATGCCAATCGTTTTCTGAATGGTGGGAATCTGAATTTTAGGACCTGCACAGACTATAAAAGTGAAGTTTTTAGGGTTATTCTGCACTGTGACGCCCCTGTCCATGAATTCTGTAGGACATTGCAATATAGTTCCATTCAAGACAAAGAGGCTATGCAGTCAAAGCCCAAACAGGTGGGAAAAGCTCTCTAATGAAGAAGATACATTTGGATGAAATAGTCCTCACCTTTTTTTTATGTTAGTTTGACTGTTCTTACAGAAAACTTCTCTAACATAGTCAACAGTTCCTGGATACAAGAGAGTAGTGCCAGTCCACATCAGTTATGGTGAAGGCTCATGGGCAAAACACAAAATATACACAGACCAGCCAACTAAATGCTTAATTTGTGCCAGCAGATCAGCTCTGACCTGTTGAGGCATGGAACTGCAGGTGTCCAGTATTCATTTTTGAGCAGTTTATGCTGCAGTAGCTGTCTTGAGGAATCGGGACAGACAGGCTAGCCTTCACTCACCATGCAAATCATTGAGCGCCTATGAGTCTGTTGATAGTTTACCAGTCATCCATCCTTAGAGCACTTTAGGTTGGCACCAACCACCGCATACCTGGAAAACTCGGCAAGATTTGCCATTTTGAAGAGACCCAGTCATCTGACCCAGTCACCTAACCATCACAATTTAGCCTCTGTCAAAGAGAAATCTTACACTTGCTAATTTTGTCTGCTCCCAGCAAATCAACTTCAGGAATGGAACGTTTCCTTGCTGATTAACATATCCCTTCCCTTGACAAGATAATCAATGTTATCTACTTCAATGGCTTTAATGTTATTGTTGATAGATGTATATTTTAAAATGTATAAACCACTTCTATTCATGTCATGATGATGACGATGATGGTGATGGTAATATCACATAACTATTAAAGTTAATCATTGTAGAGAAGCAATCTAAGTGGACCAAGGTGATGCTGGTATAGGGCACTCAGAGGCTGCTACATAATTGAATTCCTGTGTACCTATATCAAACAGTAGAAGGCAACAGAACAGAGTGCGTCAGTATGGCTGGGGAGACAGAATCTGCGTGGATCGGATGTGGACGTTGTGTGCAGTTCCTGTGAAAATAGGGGTATGCAGCGTGTAGTCAAGCAGCTCAGTTACTTATAGTTTTCTGATGTTTACTGACAGTATCAAAGCTTAGTTGCAGAAAAGAAGACAGTTCTGAAACAGATCTGAGCTTCAGGGACAACCTTGTATCCAACCAGTGCCACACAGAGACAGTTGGTATGATATCAGAGGTCTCAGCGGTCATAGGAGCAAGTATTAGTTACCAGAAGAAGAAAAGGCCTGGAGCTAATCTGAGGCAGTCAGAAATAAGAGCAAAGATACCTAGTGTATGGAAAAACCGACAAAGGGGGAAATACAGAGACCAGCTGCTATAGAAATTCTTATATAATTGGACTATTCCAGGAATTTGAAAGGCCCTATTACACACGTCTAAGGCTTCCCTAGTCAGTGTTCAGGATATTGATAGTCATATTGTCAAATATTTTATATTACAGCAGCATCCAGGGAGTAATCAATGAAAAATTTACAAAAATGCACAAACATTTGCTGTCATTGATATTTTAACAGATTTTTTTATTTTTTTATTACTACATATGACAATGGCAATAAGGCTCCAAAAGGCAACTGCCTAAATCGAATACTCATTTAAATAAGAAAGGTTATTACTTGCTTGAAGATGTCTTCCTATGCTTACACATTGTCTTCTTTCCTACTTGCATTGGCTATGCGATTTGCTTTATATTGTATTTTAAATGTTTAAGTGAAGACTGACCTTTATGTTTTACACCGATGAATATTCATTAACCACATTCCCCAGATGAAAAGGCAGAGGGTATTTTAGGTAGAGTCAATAGAAGTACTGCTGGACTTTGAGCCAAATGGGGTCCCAAATATGCTAAGCAAAGGACTCTGTTGTAGATTTTGCCCATGAGCTTCAAGATACAACTTTCTCCAGTCTGTAGATATATTCGTCATCTGACTTCTATCTATATGTGTTTTTGTGTATTTTGGTTAGTGGTGAACTTAGACTATGGTGCTAGAAGTTGGCCATTGGTTGAGTCATTGTTTACTACCAGGTGGTAGCAGTGGTGTAGCGTGGGTTGCCAGCACCCGGGGCAAGCCAAGTATTGCGCCCCCCCCCAACCTGTGATTACGCCCCCTTTTTACAAATAATGCAGTAGATGTCATCTGCAGTCCTACGTAACACCACAGATAACACAGTGATTGAGTACAGATAATGTAGTAGATGGGTGTGAGGCCCCAGAATTCTGAACACTCACATTGTGACCTGAAGTCTGGGGCCGGACTGCGGCAGTGTGGGCCAAATTCTATATCCCCCAGCCCCCCCCCAAAAAAAAAAAAAAGATATTTGGATGGACATAACATACATTGCTATAAAATATAACGTAGAATACAGCACCACATATCTCTTACATCCAGTGACATCTCCTGTCATGTAGATTCTTTCCTCAGCGTCTTCCTTTGGGGATGGGGCCGTCATGATGCCTTCTTTCAGCTGTGTCTCCTCTCTGCAATTTCACAGAAAAGTTTTTAGATTCCTCACTTTACTATTATCTTCAGATAATAGACCTCCCCTCCCCCCGTAGTGCCTATAAGTATAATGCCCTCTGTATAATTATAATATATAATGGCCCCTCTGTATTATTATTATTAATATTATAATGACCACCTCAGTAGTATTATTGTAATACTTATGGCCCCCTTCAGCATACAGTCCCATGTAAAATACAACCTTTCCCCTGCCTTCAGCCCCTCCAGCATACAGTCCCGTGTAAGATAAATCACTCTCCTGCCTTCAGCCCCTCCAGCATACAGTCCCATGTAAGATACACCCCCCAGAGGATGACATCTGCCCATCTCTGCTGTCCATATATACCAGGCCTACCAGTATTACCCCTTGATATACCGCCTGGTCACCCCACCTAACAGTCTGAGTCACTCCCTGAGTGTTAGGTGGGGTGACCAGGCGGTATATCAAGGGGTAATACTGGTAGGCCTGGCCTGGTATATGGACAGCAGAGCTGGGCAGATGGCATCCTCTGGGCAGTACTGGTTATCCTTCCCCGGCACCCTGACTGCCACCTCATTGGCCTGGCTCTCATGGCACTTCACTGCCTGGTGCTTTGCTATCAGCAGCACTGAGTAACTGTCAGTGTCACAGTGTGACTGAGTCACTCAGTGCTGACATTTAGGGGTGACTCAGTCACACTGGGACACTGACTGACACTCACTGTCAGTGTCGCTCATTCCGTCTGCCTGTGGAGCCTGTCCTGAAGGGGCACTGTGGCATCCATCTTCTTCTTCTTGCTCCAGTGTCTTTTCCGTCTTGAAGGTGGGCGGAGCTTTGTACTGTCGTGGGCGTAGCTTTGTACTGCTGTGGGCGGAGCCTATCAGTGAAGTGCTTTCTGCCGTGCGCTCTCCTTCTGCTGAAACCGCAGTGCAGCAGAGCAGAGTGAAAAATTAAAGTTAACAGATTTTTTTTTCACCAGCAGCCAGCGCCCCCCTGCAGTCTGGCGCCTGGGGCCACGGCCCCTCTGGCCCCCTCCATGCTACGCCCCTGGGTGGTAGGTAATACAGTCACTGTGTGGTACAATCGGTATTTTGCAGTCAGTGGAACATTTAGCATCCGGTGCTTGTGATACACACTACAATAAGTATAGAGTTTGTATATAGTTAAAATCCTATTGCTTGATACTTGGTACTGTTACATATCTATCCCTGCTTCAGCACCACTCCTCCATGTCTTGCAAACCTGTGTGCTGTGTTGATTTAGTACTTGACCTCAATAAAGACCTACTTAAAGAGGCTGTGTCACCAGGATCAACCCTATTAAACCAAATATACTGCCTTGTAAGGCTCATAATGCTGATTAAAACTATGCCTTTCTTTTGTCTGTCTGTTAAACTGCTGCAGAGAAATCCATGTTTTTATTCATATGCAAATGAGCAATTCGAGCACTCAGAGGCAGGACTGAACCATCTGAGCACTGCTCTGTAACACCCCCTGTGCTCTGCACACGCCCCCTCCCCTTAACTGGCAGGGCTAGACATCGGGCTGAGGGCAGAGCTGTGTCCTGGCTTATACATATCTACTGTATATATGTGTATTATACACACTTTGTGCTATAGCTTGAGCACACTGAGATCTGCTCAAGCTGTTTTATTTACAAGCAGAATGTATAATTATAAAGACACTGGTAATGTGTGTTAGCTTAAAAGTATAGACAAGAACATGTGTTTTTATGTAGTAATGCTATAGCTTAGAGGTTAAGAACCTGGTTTTGTATATGAAGATCCCAGGTTTGACTCTTAGTAAAGACTTTTCTTCCATATTTATCCCATAAGAAAGGTCTATGTCCTTATTATATTTAGAATAATGTTTTTTAGAAATCATGTTTTTAATCATATTATAATCATGTATTTTGTCTATGAATAAAGCAGGCTTTAGAAAAGAATCAACACTATTCTCAATATAGTAAGTCATTATTATTATTATTATTATTATTATTATTATTATTATTATATGATTACATATTATTTATTATAGTATAGCCTTTTAATATGGTTTTAAATAGAAAAGAAAATAAATAGAAAAAAAAAAACATATACCTCTCCTGGGATGTCTATATTCAAGACGGATCACTATACCACTAAGCTATAGCATTACCACATAGAGATGCATCGTTTTCTATGCTTATAAACTGTCTTCATACTCATACATTCTGCCTGTGAATACAGCAGTTATATGTATATCAGCTTTCTGAGCAGATCTCAGTGTGGTGAAACTGTAGTACAGAGTGTGTATAATACACATATATACAGGAGACATGTATAACCAGGACACAGCTCTGCCCTCAGCCGGATGTCTAGCCCTGTCAGTCAAGGGGGGGGGGGGCATGTGCAGGGCAGAGGGGTGTTACAGAGCAGTGCTCAGAATATTCAGCCCACCTCTGAGTGCTCAAATTGCTAATTTGCATATGAATAAAAACGCAGATTTATCTGCAGCAGTTTAACATACAGACTAAAGCACGTCATAGTTTTAATCAGCATGAGCTGCCCTACCAGCTAGTATGTCTGGTTTAATAGGGTAGATCCTGGTGACAAATCATCTTTGGTATAACAGAGACGGAAATTGATGCCACTTAAAAACTATAGCCATTGAAATCAATTTTACAATACTTAAAATTTCTGCACAATATGCAAATATAAAACGTTCCTAATGTTTACCCCTTCTTTAGGCACACTTGATTTATCATGCTGATTTAGAAGTGTTCAGAGTCAGCATTTTGCTTCAGATCTATCGCCAATTTCTGACTCAACCACAGTCCAAAAAAAAAATCAATCCTCTCTTTTCTTTGAACAAGCTTGTTAACCCTTAGGCTTTGGATTGCTGACCTACTATAATGGGTTAAAATAGGTTGTCCTTTAAAGACAGCTAGGATAACTGATTAACTGAGTAAATACGATAAATGATAAGGGGATGTGAATATTATTTATCACGATCAGTATATAATATTTTGAACATGAAATTGATCATGTGACTGCTGATCAGGCAATGTACTTGTGTGATCGACTATGAGTAGATACCTTTGATTGTCATCAACAATTTTGCCCAATTCAACACCTGAAACACTGCAACCAATAGTGAGTGCAGTGTTGAAAGGCACCTGTCAGCAGATTTGTACCTATGAAACTGGCTGACCTGTTGCATGTGCACTTGGCAGCTGAAGGCATCTGTGTTGGCCCCATGTTCATATGTGCTCACATTGCTGAGAAAAATGCAAATATTTTCAAATGAGCCTCTAAGAGCAATGGGGCGTAGCCATTACTCCTCTGCTCTCTCTGCAACTGCCGCGTCCTCTGCACTTTGATTGACAGGGCCAGCTGTGATGACAATTATACTTCATAGTACTTCTGAAAGTTCTAGAATTATATTCAGTTATAGGCATCCCTGAGATCCTGCAGAGAATTACATTCAGGATATACACAGAAATAGTGAAGTATTTTTGCATCTTTTTTTCTCACATGAACATTGAGTTCTCCTTAGATCCTTGTGTACCGTGTACAGCATTCTAAAGCTAATTTCTAGTGTTAAATTATTTAAGAAAATATAAAGTAATGCAGTAAATGGCTTAAACTTAATTTGAAGAAGGTAATTAGATCTTAGCATAAAGTAGTTACTTATTTCAACTGCATGCAGACTTCTAATGTAACTATTGGGAGTATGTATTATCTATTGATTGTTGTATGATTATATTAAAATAAGCACCTTTCTTTGACCCCAATATACAGTAGTCCTTGCCCCATTAGTCATCTGTAATTATGAGGTAGAGGTAGCGAGATGATTCCTACATCTAAACAAACATGACGTTATCATTTAACCATGGAGACTAGAGATGAGTGAATCGAATCTCAAAGTGAAATTCAATCCGAATTTCAGGATAATTTGCCTTGAAGCCGAATTTCTCATGCTTCGTGTTAGTGAATCGACTTAACCTAAAAAAAAATTTCATACTTACCTCCTCCATTTGCTTGCGACCGGCCGCCAGCCACCATCTTGATTGAAGATCTCAGCCGAAATCCAGTGCGTGGTGACGTAATCTCTTCAAGCAAGTTGGCGGCGGCCAGCCCATCGCGAGCAAATGGAGGCGGTATGTTTGATTAAAAAAATTTTCTTTGTTAATTTTACAGAGTTTTTACACTCAGATGCCGCGATCATGTATGAACGCGGCATCTGAGGGGAACATTAACGGGGGCAGCGCTATTGCAGATACCTGTCATTACACCCGCTACTTACAAAAAAATGCGCTTCCTGACTAAATAATTCGGCACAAAGCAATTTTTTTGTCGAATTTGACGAATTAGCCGAATCGAACTTTTCAAAAATTAATTTATCTCTAATGGAGACCTATTGGACCAGGTTATTTGTCTTGTGCATGAGCATGACCAACCCTAAAAGATTAGATGTCCTAGCCTGTGACCTGAGTATATACAGTTGTGTTCAAAATTATTCAACCCCCAATGCTTTAAAGGGTTTTAGGGAATTTAGTGTACATTTGTAATTGTGTTCAGAATGAAATCTTACAAGGACTTTTTAAAGAACCAAATGCAACTAAAATGACATCAATTGTTTTTGTAATACAGTATTAAATTTTTTTTGTGACTTCTTCATTGACACAATTATTCAACCCCTTAAAGACTACCACTCTTAAGAACAGAGGTTCATTCAAGTGTTTTCGATCAGGTATTGAAAACACCTGTGGATGTCAAGGAGCAGCAATCAAGCATAATAAGCACCAATTAGGCAGATTTAAAATGACTGTGATACTCAGCTCCTTCTAGACATTTACTGGTGTGTTTACAAACATGGTGAAGTCAAGAGAATGGTCCAGGAAGACAAGAGAAGAGGTGATTTCTCTTCACAAGAAGGGAAATGGCTATAAGAAGATTGCAAAGATGTTAAACATACCAAGGGACACCATAGGAAGCATCATTCGCAAATTCAAGGCAAAGGGCACTGTTGAAACGCTACCTGGTCGTGGCAGAAAGAAGATGCTGACTTTGACTGCTGTGCGCTACCTGAAGCGCAAAGTGGAGAAAAGTCCCCGTGTGACTGCTGAGGAACTGAAAAAAGATTTGTCAGATGCGGGTACTGAAGTTTTAGCTCAGACAATAAGGCGCACACTGCGTAATGAGGGCCTCCATGCCAGAACTCCCAGGCGCACCCCCTTGCTGTCTCCAAAGAATAAGAAGAGTCGACTGCAGTATGCCAAAAGTCATGTGGACAAACCACAAAAGTTTTGGGATAGTGTTCTGTGGACTGATGAAACTAAATTAGAACTGTTTGGGCCCATGGATCAATGCTATGTTTGGAGAAGGCCTATGAAGAAAAGAACACCTTGCCTACTGTGAAGCATGGCGGGGGGTCAATCATGCTTTGGGGCTGTTTTGCTTCTACAGGTACAGGGAAGCTTCAGCGTGTGCAAGGTACCATGAATTCTCTTCAGTACCAGGAGATATTGGATGAAAATGTGATGCAGTCCGTCACAAACCTGAGGCTTGGGAGACATTGGACCTTTCAACAGGACAATGATCCCAAGCATACCTCCAAGTCCACTAGAGCATGGTTGCAGATTAAAAGCTGGAACATTTTAAAGTGGCCATCACAGTCACCAGACTTAAATCTGATTGAGAACCTCTGGTGGGACTTAACCAGTCCCGGACTGCTGTACGCAGGATTGCGTCCTGCGGGCGGCCGGGATCTTCTGAGTGGATGCATCGGCGCGTCCTCTCGCGAGACCCATGAGTTCCTGTGAACGCGTTCACAGGAGCGCGCGTCTGGAGAGTTAAACTACAGCCTGCCAGCGATGATCAATCGCTGGCAGGCTGTAGATGCGATATAAATCGCATCAAACATGTATACCAGACGCTGTTTTGTGAACAGCGTCTGGTATACCTGCTACCTGGTCCTCTGGTGGTCCCATTTGCTGTGATCGACCACCAGAGGACCAGGTAACACAGTAAAGTTGCACCAAACACTACACTAACCCCCACCCCCCTCACCTATTAACCCCTTGATCACCCCATCTAGACCCCTGATCACCCCCTGTCATTGATCACACCCCTTGTAGGCTCCATTCAGACGTCCATATGTGTTTTGCGGATCCGTGGATTCACGGATCCGTGGATCCGAACCGCGGATCCGATCCGCGGATCCTCAAAACACGGACACCGGCAATGTGCTTTCCGCATTTTGCAGATCCGCACATTGCCAGAACTATATAGAAAATGCTTTTTCTTGTCCGCAATTGCGGACAAGAATAGGACATATTCTATATTTTTGCGGAACGGAAGTGCAGACCCGGAAGCGCGGATCCGTAATTCCGTATCCGAGCGGGACAAAGTCTGTCCCCATAGAAATGAATGGGTCCGCAATTCCGTTCCGCAAACAGAATTTCGGACATGTGAATGGGGCATAAGGGTCCCTTATCACCACCAGTTAGCTAGCTACTTGTTAGGTAGCTAGCGCCCAGCCCACCGCAACAGTCACTGATTTTGGCAGAGATTTTTTCATCCACATTGACCGATGCGAATGAAAAAATCTGTGCCGTTCATTTTTTTTTTTTTTCAGCGCAGAGGCTGAACGGAAAAAAAAAATCTTATTACCCGTATGCTCAATATACGGAGAATAGCAGAAACTCCTAATGCTGGCCATACGTGTAATGATTGCGGAGACCCTCAAATGCCAGGGCAGTACAAAAACCTCACATGTGACCCCATTTTAGAAAGAAGACACCCCAAGGTATTCCGTGAGGGGTATGGCGAGTTCATGCAAAATTTTATTTTTTGTCACAAGTTAGTGGAATATGAGACTGTAAAAAAAAAAAAAAAAAATCAATTTCCGCTAACTTGTGCCAATTTTTTTTTTTTCTGTGAACTCGCCATGCCCCTCACAGAATACCTTGGGGTGTCTTCTTTCCACAATGGGGTCACATGTGGGGTATTTATACTGCCCTGGCATTTTAGGGGTCCTAAAGCGTGAGAAGAAAAATGCGTAAAAATGCCCTCCTAAAAGGTACTCATTGGAATTTGGGCCTTTGCATCTTGGCTGCAAAAAAGTGTCACACATGTGGTATCGCCGTACTCAGGAGAAGTAGGGCAATGTGTTTTGGGGTGTATTTTTACATATACTCATACTGGGTGAGAGAAATATCTCTGTAAATTGACAACTATGAATAAAGAAATGTAAAAAGTTGTCGTTTACAGCGATATTTCTCACACGCAGCATGGGTATATGTAAAAATACACTCAAAACACATTGCCCTACTTCTCCTGAGTACTGGCAATACCACATGAGTGACACTTTTTGCAGCCAAGATGCGCAAAGGGGCTCTAAAACCAATGAGTACCTTTAGATTTCACAGGCCATTTTTATGCATTTGGATTCTCACACTTTAGGGGCCCCTAAAATGTCAGGTGAGTATAAATACCCCACATGTGACCCCATTTTTGAAAGAAGACACCCCAAGGTATTCTGTGAGGGGCATGGTGAGTCCACAGAATTTTTATTTTTGGCACAAGTCAGCGGAATTTTTTTTTAATTTAGTTTTTACAAAGTCTCATATTCCACTAACTTGTGACAAAAATAAAATTTTACATGAACTCGCCATACCCCTCACAGAATACCTTGAGTGTCTTCTTCCAAAATGGGGTCACATGTGGGGTATTTATACTGTCCTGGCATTTTAGGGGCCCCTAAAGCGTGAGAAGAAGTCTGGAATCCAAATGCGCAAAATGCTCCTGTGAAATCCTAAAGGTACTCATTGGTTTAGGGCCTTTGCACCCAGGCTGCAAAAGTGGCACACATGGTTTGCCGTATCAGAGAAGTAGGGCAATGTGTTTTGGGGTGAATTTTTATATATACCCATACTTTGTGTAAAATATCTCTGTAAATCGACAACTTTAAAAAATTTTATACAAAGTTGACAATTTACAGAGATATTTCTCTCACCCAACATGGGTATATGTAAAAATACACCTCAAAACACATTGCCCTACTTCTCCTGAGTACGGCGATACCACATGAGTGACACTTTTGCAGCCTGGGCACAAAGGGGCCCAAATTCCAACGAGTAGCTTTAGGTTTTACATGGCGGCTCACAATTTAGCCCCGCCCAAAATGCCAGAACAGTAAACACACCTCACAAATGACCCCATTTCGAAAGTAGACACCCTAAGGTATTCACTGAGGGGCATAGTGAGTCCGTCTGAGATTTATTTTTTTTTTTCCCAGAAGTTATCAGAAATTAAAACTTTTTTTTTTTTTTTTCTCAGAAAGTGTCATTTTCCGCTAACTTGTGAAAAAAAATGAAATGATACATGAACTCACCATGCCCCTCCGCGAATACTTTGGGGTGTCTTCTTTCTAAAATGGTGTGATTTGGGGGGTATTTATACTATCCTGCCATTCTAGCACCTGAAGAAACATGACAGGTGCTCAGAAAGTCAGAGCTGCTTCAAAATGCCGAAATTCACTTTTTTGCACCATAGTTTGTAAACGCTATAACTTTTACCCAAAGACATGTAGAACAATAAATTTAGAGAAAAATTTATATAGAAATGTATATTTTTTTTTTTAAATTTTACAACAGAAAGTGAAAAATGCCATTTTTTTGCAAAAATTTCGGTAATTTTTGATTAATAGCAAAAAAAGTAAAAATGTCAGCAGCAATGAAATACCACCAAATGAAAGCTCTATTAGTGAGAAGAAAAGGAGGTAAAATTCATTTGGGTGGTAAGTTGCATGACGGAGCAATAAACGGTGAAAGTAGTGTAGTGCGGAATTGTAAAAAGTGGCCTGGTCATTAAGGGTGTTTAAGCTAGGGGGGCTGAAGTGGTTAAAGAAAGCAGTTGCAGCGCGCAAGCCTAAGAATGTGACTGAACTGGAGGCTTTTGCCCATGAAGAATGGGCGAAGATACCCATAGATCGCTGCAAGACACTTGTGTCAAGCTATGCTTCACGTTTAAAAGCTGTTATAACTGGAAAAGGATGTTGTACTAAGTACTAAGATTGAATGTCACTTGGGGGTTGAATAAAACTGATAATGATGTGAGCACAGAAAATACATTTGTGGTTATTTCATTGTAAATGTTATGTTATATTTGTCTGACTTACAAGTGCCTCTTTGATTTAATTGTAAACAAGATGACTGAAATGATCAAACTCAATGTCAAACTGGCCAAAACACTTAATTTCAGTGAGCGTTGAATAATTTTGAACACAACTGGTATGTATGGTGTAGATATATGTATGGACACAGATTGCTCAAAGATCATTAGATTCTTGTTGGGAGAACCCAGGAGCAGATTGGGAACTTAAAGTGGCCCTGGAAAAAATAAAATAAAAATAAAAGTGGCCCTATGTTGTAGGTGGTTCAAACTGACAGAAGACAGGCCAAAACAAGTAGGCGGAAGAAAAAACGAAGTAGGCAGGACCTGCAATACTGTAGTGCAGCGCAGAATACCGCCCAAGCAGAACCAAATACCACAGGAAAGCACATAATACTGCTGTCCTCATTACAGTATTCAACTGTATCACCATCATCGGGATAGTAATACAGTTGAGTTCAGGAGGGCACCTGCAGCCGTTGAGCAAGCAGCATTTTGATGTCCGCCTCCAAAGTGGAATGGAGGCGGAATGGAGCTAAACTGATGCATTCTGAGCGGATCCTTATCCATTCAGAATGCATTAAGTGCAAAACTGATCGGTTTTGGACTGCATGTGAGATCCCTGAACGGATCTCACAAACGGAAACCAAAACGCCACTGTGAAAGTAGTCTTAAAGTTTGCCGAAGTAGCCTGAATAAGTAATGCTATAGAATGTTTTCACAAGGCATTCACAAGGTGAGCTGTAATAAACGTCTGGAGGATGAGGATTAGCGTATCATCTATTAGAAGTGCTGAGAACTCCTAACACATAATCTATGCATAGGCAAATATCGAATGTCTGAAATGTGATCAATAGCTTAACAGTTAACAAGTTGGAATGCCCTAACTGGCCAGAAATATTTTGAAGGAACCCTTAGGCTTAGCCCAGCAGTCTACTTCATTCCATTCTAGACACACCAGGCATTCTGATGCTAGGTATACATATGTGTTGTCCACTCACCTACGATGCCTCACTCTCCTCAGCTAACCACTGCACTGTTTACTCCTTGCCTTGTGCTGGGGCTTCTCTCCTGCATTTCTAGCCTGGGCCATCAGATTCTGCCACCTCCTGACAGTCCCAGGATGCTCCCTCACATATGTTATCTCCTGACTCTTTAAAGGGCCAGTGTACGCCATGGTCTATTTGATCTACCAATGTATAGCTGACCCAGGCTTTTTTAAGGTCCTTTCACCAGTGTCCTGTACCTGATCAAAAGGAACCATTTTGATTCTTGTACCTTTCCAAATTTTCCTGCTGAATTGTACTCCTGGCTTCTAAACCAGCTTGTCTTTTGACAGTTATTAAGTGTAAACCCAACCGTAGTGATGTCATCATTTGAAAAACAGGAAACAATCTGAAATTTAATATAGTTTATTTTTATATGCTGTTTAAACTGAAATTACAGTGATCACACAATTCCAAGATTATGCACGGCCATCAGCCAGGTGTCTCAATTACATAAATCCTATCCACACTTTCTTCCCTTGTGTCCTGTAGCTCTATTGTCTGCGCTCATTGCATGCACTGTACTCTTCTCTGTTCTATTCACTTTATTTTTATCCAAATTTCTTTTGATTTCCTTCTTTCTTTAACAGCCTGCTTCCTCCCTCCCAGCATTGTCTGTAGAACAGTACAGCGGAAGAAAAAAAAACACATATAATTTGTTACAGATAAACCTCAAATCCTTGCAAATCCCTTGAAATAGGAGAGAGAATTAACCTTGTACAACTGTATGTAAGATGCTGGAAATAGTAATTTTCTTTCTCCTGCTTTCGGAATCCAGCTGTATTTGAAGCAGCAAAGTAATTTATAAAAGCATGGCTTTGGGTTTGCAAGTGGGGGTCTGTGACCTTTTAGTTTATCCCGCCGTCTGCATATTGCTGTCGCTAATTGGATCACTTCCTCTATTTCCTTTCTGACCAGAAAGTCGTCAGGCATTGTTCACCGCTTTCTGTCACTCCATAACTTTAGGTTTTTCTGACTACATCTGATCAGTGAACCTGTATTTCACTCATCTGAAGGCAATTTCCAGGGACTCTAAGCTGCTGGGCAACTGCATCTATCAAAGTCATGAGTGGTACACTCTATAAAGACACAGAGTAATGTGCACCTCAGTGTAACGTGACTCTTGGACATAATCATAAAAAGATAAAATGTAACTTATCCAGCATATAGAAGAAAAATTTATATCACAAATTGGCCTAAAATGAAAACGGAAAAAAAAAAAAAAAGAGAATAGGGACACTGTCAAAACTAAAGGGCCTAAAAAACAACACCTAAAACTATAGTCACCAATCACCATGTCATCATCCAAAAATAAAAACATATATGCAACTAATATAATGTTATTTTCTAATGACATGCTTCCTTTAAAGGGGTTGTCTCCATTTTTTTAGAAGTTGATCGCAAGATATTATGGTCCTGAAACCGCAGTCACTAGCATTTACCTTTGGGGGAACCCAAAAACAAGTGTTTAATTCCTCTGCAGCGACACAGTCAGGGGAGATAAGCATTATACAGTTCCCCTTGAAATCAGTAGCCTGTCTGCGCGATACTTGGATGCTTATGGTCCTGCAGAAAGTACAAGCTACTACTGTTGAGGCACAAAGAGAGGCATTATAGTGTAAGGGCATTATTACTGAATAGTAGCACAAAGGGGAATTATTATAAAAACCTAAGGGGCGGACACTATTACTTTGTTGGCCACTAAAAGCAGCACTATTAATGTTTGGGACCTAAAGGGGCACTATTACTGTGTTAGGGACACATACTGTGTGGAGCTTTTAAGGAGCTATGTGTGGTATTACCAGGGCCACTATTACCATCTAGGGCATTATAACTGCATGGAGAGGCTCACTATTTTCTTCTGGGGCACAATACATGGAGAGTCTGTGTAAAAAGAAAGAGTGGGTGCTGAAAAAAGAAAGGCGTCACAAATGTCTGGATGTCTTACAGATACAAGTTGTCGTCAGGAGAAGTCATTATGGAAGGCTGGGACAGATGGAGAAGAAACAAAAAATGGGAATGAAGCTAATCAAAGAAGGTGTCACCTGTGAGTCAATGGATGTAACTGTACTGTGTACCTGGTCTACAGAGTCCCTATGTAGAGCTATGTAGTCACTGTATGATGGCAACATTGGTTTAGGCATAGTATATATTGTTCTGTAACAGAATGATGGTAACATTCAGTCAGTTTGTTTTGGTAATATTAGCATCTGGCAAAATTATGTGACCCTAATATAGTGGTAATATTGGCCTTGGTCTACTGGGTTTTATCCAATAACAGTATGGTTATAATATTTGCTACTTGTATAAAGGTATCATTTGGTAACTATATGACTGTATTATTTAGGTTTCGTTCATATCACTATTCAGCCTTTCCTTTCTCCTGCTCCGTTTAGTAGCAGGAGAACGGAAAGGACGGATTCGGCACATAACGGTGATGTGAACAAAGCCTAAGGACCCCATAGACTATAATGGGGTCAGTTAGGTATCCGCTCAGAAGAAGATTTTTGAAGCGGAGACAAAAGTCCTGCATGCGCAACTTTTATCTCAGATCCAAAATCATCCTCTAGGCAGAAACCTAATGGACCCCATTATAGTCTATGGGTTTCTTGGCTTTGTTCACATCACCATTATGTGCCGAATCCATCCTTTCTGAACGGTGATGTTAACGAAGCCTTAGAGGTATACTGTCAAAGTAGTGCTTTTCAACTGAGAAATTATTTGATTATATGATAAAAGTAAACTTAGCAGAAGTTTTTGAAAGTATTCCTACTTTGAAGCTCCTGCCAACAAATGAGTTAGCCTATGTGAATTGAAATCCCCATAACTGCCATTGCTATATGTCTACTGTAATTCACTGATGTTATATAAGCACCATGGGTGTAGGTGACATATATAGATGGTTCATAGTCAGTGATCGACCCCACTAGCTTAGAAACATTGCCTAGCACAACCATTTTGATGAGAATGTTTATGTATATAGTTTAATACCCTCAAACTCTGAAAAAAACCCTTGGCTGCGGTGGTGGGTATAGGCGGATTTATGTAAAGGTCTCTTTATTATTGATTACATTAACCTTTCTTTTCATGTATACAGTGTATAACCTTTCTTAGAGAGCAGATATAAGATGGATTGAGGCAGAGCTGTTTATTTCAGTTTCCTCCTGAGATACAACACAAAACTTCTCCTGGATGGAAATGTATAGGGCAAGTTTATACTGACTTTTATGATTTTAGTGTGTTTCTGCCTCAAAATCTATTGTACATTGGTCCTGAGGACCTAGTTACGTCTTTCTCATGCACTGTCGTATTAAAACTTGACTTTTATTTCAATTTTTATTAAAATAACTTTTTGTGCGCTACAATTAAAGTGCTAGGACATTTTAAAATTCTCAATGATTGGTAGATTGCTTCTCCTGTATCTCTCACTATTAGGCTTCATTCAGACGTCCGTAGTGTATTGCGGATCCGCAATACACCTGGCCATCACCCCTCATAGAACTGCCCATTCTTGTCCGCAATTGCGGGCAAGAATAAGACATGTTCTAGTATTTTGCGGAGCTGCGGCCTGGAAGTTCGGGGCACTATGTGCTCTCCGCATCCATTCCTGTCCCATAGAGAGTGAATAGGTCCACACTGTAAGCATTTTAACTTTTATTAGGGCATAAATATTTGAAAATCCAGCTTCAGCACCTTAGCATCTAGGCTGAGGGCAGGAGAATTATTACTTGTATATAGGTTAAATTGGAAAAAAAAAGAAAAAATTATTGGGCGCTGTCTGAAGGTACTTCAAAATGAGCCAGGAGGTACTGGATGAATTAAGTCATTTTAGCAACGCATTTCGGCACTAAACCAGTGACTTTATCAGGCCATTATTACAGTTACAATAAAGATTTATATACAGGATAAAGCATGATAAAACACGACAAAATAAATGACATCATAGAAACAGGTCAAGGGTGAAATCTCTGCACTAAAAAAAGCAGGAGGATAGACTCCAACAATGGGGGGCTTCAGTACTAACAACTAGGCCACTGTGACTGGACCTGAGTGCATTATGTTATCTACTTGAAAACCCAGTAAGAATTTAAAGAAAGGTTCAGTCACATGAGTTGGCAAGCTGAGAATACACGTGGCCTCTCTGCTTGGACCATTCATAGTGCCTATGACGAATGTCTACATGGTCACCCCTAATAGGCAGTGTGGCTGACTGCAAAGAATTATGGGCAAACCTGCCATTCAAGGTCATGGTATCCTCTGCCTACACAAACCCTGGTCTGTTGTGCTACTAGGATACGTACAATGGCATACAACATTTTGCACAATTAGCCAGGCACTAATTTCCATAACTTTGGTTTAGTTTAGAAGCTGAGAATTTAATTAATTTAGAATCAATTCACTCATTTCTATTCCTAGGTTTGGCAGGCAATGTCATTGAAGCCCTGCCATGATAGCTGACAGCAAGAATGGATGGTTTCTCTGCTGTTAGCTAAGAGGAGGAGGTGCCAGCAACAACATAGTGACAGCAAGGGCCTGACACGGATGTGTGTGTTGTGACATAGCAGTACTGCGCCACCATGCTGACAGGAGGGGCAGTAAAGAACAGAGAAATGGTTAAAGGTGTGTTTCGTCCACTTGTGCTGCCAAGCAGACCTGAGTTTGACCACTGTAAACTATTAGGGGCAGGGCCGTAACTATCACTCATATTAATTACGATTAGCTGCCACTGCCCATTGGCAGGCACCAATGCCTGACGATATAATATAATATAATATAAATCATCAGCACAGCACTCACCACAAGACGTAATTCAATTTCATACGATGGGGGGTGAAGCAAGTGGCGAGATGATCTTTATATGGCTGTCATCTCTTCAGTTGCCCTCCCTTATGCTGTAATTGCGGCAGCACCGTGGGATCCATCTTCTTTCAATGTGGGCTTCTGACTTGTGCACTTACTATTTGCTTGTGTGTCATCACGCTGATGCTGCACACAGGCAGAGGGCATCCCCATCTCCCCAGCTTCCCCCCCCCCCATATTCTGGAGTCTGTGTAGAGCGCGGCGGCAGAATTTCAGTATTACAACAGGTCGAGCAGAGGCAGAACTTCTACATTATCTGCACTGTGATATATGTGTTTCATAAGATTGCGGGTGCTACCTACTACATTATCTGTACTCAAAGAGTTATCACTGTGTTATCTCTGATGTTACATAGGACTGCAGGTGATACCTTCTACATTATCTGTACTCAGAGAGTTATTATTGTGTTATCTGTGGTGTTACTTAGTGTAACACCCCAGAGTGGTGTTACCACTACTGCACCCTACTACTATCTCTAATGGGCTAATATAATGTCATTTTATGTATGTCTTTCCAGGTCCTCCACAATGTGCATTCATTATCTTGTTATGTAACTGTTTATTACATGTACTGTGCCTGGTTCACCAGCAGGTGGCAGCGTAAATGGCAGAGCTATCCTTAGAGAGAATTTAACTTACCATGCCATTCTTCCCACCTTTGTTGCTGAAGTGTGCCATGCCTGCTTGCTACCTGAAGGAGGTGCGGCAGTTCTGGTTTAATCTGGTTGAGACTGCATGTTGGGGCTGCCAGGATTCGAATCTACTTTTTGGCTGAACATAAGTCCGACTACAAGAGTGAAGTGCTGAATAAAGTGGAAACAAAGGCACAAAGTTAGCTTGTCAGTACAGCAGAGTGAGATAAAGATATAGCAGAGTTGAGTCTGCCTGCCAGTTTAATGCTATAGCCTGCTGGAACCAAGACACAGCCTGAAACTATTTGGAGAAACGTTTATTCGAGTAAAGCAGCCATTTAACTTCATATCAAGGTCTGGACTCAAGTTATTCCTTTAAATCCCTCGATTATTCCCCCTATTTATTACTTCGGAGCCAAAGCCTGGCTCAGCATTTCCTACACCTGGGACACAACATAGAAGGCCCTGGGGCACGGCCACCCATTGCATTATGACTGCAGGTGACATCTACTACTTTATATTTACTTAGAGAGTTATCACTGTGTTATGTGTGATGTTACATAGGACTTCCCTACCTCCTCTACATTGCTGTATCCCTCAATTTACTATCCTGCTGCCTGCACAACAGATCAATTCTCGCTGGAATTTAGGTGATATATGTCTGATTAGTGTGGGTCCTGCCGATCATCATACTGAAGGAAACATGGCGCTCCTGTAAGTTCTGCATCCCGTTTATCCAGGTACAAAGGGCTGTATTGGTGCTTTTTCACTTAAACAGGACAAGATACAGTGTTTGGCATGACCATCTTGTGGATGAGCCATTGTGTCTGTGTAAAAAAAATAATAAATAATAGCTGGGTGCATGACTTGCAGAAACACGGGGCTCCTTTTACTGTGATGATTAATGGAGGACCTGGAGTTTAGACCCCATGATCAATATTGATGGCCTACAATATTCATGACACCTATTAAGAGTTTCTATTAAGTTAACCTTAACAACCCATGATGGATTTATCGATCCTGGGTGGATGGGTGATGTATGTAGTGGGCTCAAGCGGTGATCCCATTTCACACTCAGCAGATGCCTCTGACACCTGGCTGATATGACCAGGATGGGACCATAACTCCAATCCCCTTCATTTAATCCCTCAGATGCTGCAGTAAATAGTGGCTACAGCATCTGAGAGGTTAGACAGAGGGAGGGGGTGATCTCAACTAACAGCAGGAGTAGGGTTGCAGGAAAGATGCTCCATTAGGGACCCCATTCAAAAATGTGCTGCCCATCTGTCCAGCAGTTCATCGGTGAGCCAGCAGTCAATATGGGCCTGCTCATGATGCGAGTATCAGCAGGCCATAGGCCGAAGCAGTTAGTGTGCTGGAGGCCGGGATGTGTGACATGAGGCCTCTGGAGATGCTGCATATTAGGTTTCTTGGAGTGATCTGTGTAGACCCATTGGCAATAGGTGTCAACTAGATATCATCAACCAAGGCTTGAAGAGCATCATGAAAAGCAAATGGTGAGCTGACCTGAGAATCATTCACATTTAGTGGGCTAGAATAGTCTAGCCGTGGAGGAGGGTAGCTTGAATAACTTTGCATGGGCTGTTGCTGAGGTGACATCAGCTGAGCATCTTTCCTGCTGGTAGAGGAACCATTAAATTTGTATGTATACTTCAACAGCCATGGCACCAAAAAATCTGAATTTCTTCCAGCTGTTATGAGCACAGAAAAGCAGAACCCCAGAAAATGTAGATCCTTTGTAATACGATTTATATGATGCTTAATTTTGCATACTTTTATCATTCCATTCTTTCTATACACCAAATCCAGAAGTGTATTCTAAGGAAATTATCAAGCCATGCACCCTAGAATTCTGGCTTATAAAAGTCACAAAATAGGTCTTTGTGACTTTGCGAGTTTATTTGAGCAAAACATTTGCAGCATTTGGTATTTTTACTCCACTCACTCCAGTTTTGAAAACTGGGTGGGAAGGTTAGTGTAGTAGGCCTGTTGAGCTTACTTAACCCTTTAAGAACTGAGCCTATTTTCATTTTTGCATTTTTGATTTTGACTCCCCACATTCCAATAGCTATAACCTTTTTATTTTTCCATTCACATAGCCATATTATGGCTAATTTTTGCAGGACACAAAGCATTTTTTAATGGCACCATTTAATTTACTAGGTCTTATATTGGAAAACGGGAAAAAAATTCTTTGTGGGGTACAATTGAAAAAAAAAAACCCTCACAAGTCCATCAAGATGTTGATACTACGGCGTCCATTATATGCTAAAAATGAAATGTCATTCCTATTCTTCAGCTCAATACGATTACAGCAATACAGTTTTTATTTTGTTTTATTACTTTAAAAAAAAAAAAAACATAAAAACTTTGGATAAAAATCTAAATTTTCTTTTCATCACCAGGACTTTTTTTTTTGTCATTTTTGTCATTTTTTATTGGTACCATTTGTGTTGAACCAATTTGATCACTGTTATTCAACTTTTGAGGGGATAAGGTGACTAAAAAATGGTGAATCACATGTTTATATTGTTTTTTTCCATTACAGCATTCACTGTGCAGGAAAAAATAAATCTGATTTGTTGCCCCTTAAGACGCACTTTTTTCCCACCAAAGTGAGGGGAAAATTTCCCTGCGTCTAATGAGGTGAATACTAATGAACACTTCCATTATGGCGGCAGGAAGAAGAGAGAAAGTGGCTTCCAGAGCAGAAGAGGTAAGTGGATTTTTTAATTGTATTTGCTCTGTGGCATGGGGGCTCATATGAGGCACTGGGGGGTGATATAAGGCAATGGGGCTGATATTATGCAATGGGGCCTGATATGAGAGGCAATAGGCTGATATAAGGGGCAATGGGGGCTGATATAAGGCAATGGGGGCTGATATGAGGCATGGGGGCTGATATTAGGCATGTGAGCCTTATCTGAGATCTTAATGCGGGGTCTTATATATATTGGGGCTCTTATCTAAGGTCTGATTGGCAGTCATTCACATTGGGGTCTGGGTTGAGGGCTGATTGTGGTCTTATTAACATTAGGAGTCTGATCTGAGGTCTGATTGAGGGTCTTAATAACATTTAGGGTCTGATTTTTTTTTTTATTGTTTATATGCCTTATGTAAAATTGGGAAAGGGGGGATATGAACTTTTAATATTTTTATGATTTTTTTAAGGCTAGATACACCCATTTCTTCTGATTGCATTTTACTCATTTTGTGCTAAAAATCTTTTTTTCAATAGTTTTTGATTAAAAATATTGAGCTGTTCTGTCACAAAGGGTAAACTGTTTTTCCAACTGTGTGAATGTACTTTTTACTTTAACTTTGTGCTGGTCATCTAATAAACCTTATTTCTAAATTACTAAGAGGTCATAAACACTTATTTAATCACATTCTAATCAGTAAAATAAGAAGTGAGCTATAGTGAGTGTTTATAAGGTCAGAGATCAGAGATAAGGAGCCTGTCTGAACAGAGAGAAAATTCAGATCCTGTTACTAGAGAAACTCAGCCCTGTACAGAGAAAAGGGCTCCGAATATTTAATAAAGATCAATTGGAAAAATGAGTTTTAGCTAAAAATGAGTACAATGCGATAAAAAATTGCCCCCGAAGATGTACATAGCATACATTAATATATGTAACATTGTGTACATTATGGTGTATGGAATTCTGCCACTTTGCCTGCGCATTAGTGCCTCGTGCACAGCTTAGCAGGCAGCTTGCCATGAATGGCCTGGGAAGGTTCAGCAGGCCCCAGGCTGTCATGGTAACCAATTTAAGTCCAGAAATTTTGCTGAGGGGGCTCCATTTGGAAGGCAGACAGAGCCGCATCCCTCTTTTAAGGGGTGAAAGTAATTATCCGGTAATTAACCAATCAGCTGTTACAAAAGACCAGCACTCCTTGAGTGCAACTTAACCCCATTGACGTGAATGGGGCTATGCTGCAATATAGAGCACAGCCACTGTATAATGTATGGCGCTGTGCTTGGAAAGCTGCCTGGAGCTGGCTGCACTCAACAGACCTCTGGTGGGCGTGGTGGCTCCCTGAAATAGCTAATTTGCAGGGTTACCAGGACTCAGACCCTTGCTGATGTGAGGATGATGACCTATCCTGAGAATAGGTCATCATTATCCACTACAGGACAACCCTTTTAAGCCAGATTTATTAAATGTAACTTTTTAAAAAGTCGCAAACATCGTCTCTCAATCTTACTTACAGTAAAGAGGTGATGTAGAAACTAGAGTAACATCTTAAGATGAAAGTTTAGACTTAAAGATGCTCCAAATCTATGAAACATTGAGCCACATTTGATGGAATTTGCTGCAAATTACATCAACGCAGACTCCTCATAGACTTTAAAATCTCCCCTTGTGATAGATCTCTCCATATACATACATTTAGAGTGGGTGGGGGGATAAGTGATTGCTACAATGAAATCCCATAATCATAGATGTTATTCCTTCTGAAAGGTGGTGGAGATGCAGAGCGAGATGGGGATCAGAGTTGTATGGCTTCTAGTGACAGCTGGTGAACACGACTAAGCCCGAGGAACAAGAGAAACAGGTTCAGCCTACATCAACATTTCGCAGGGGGCTAAAGTAATATTTAGAACCAATTTAGGCCATGCAGTAAAAGCTGGAGCTGCGATGCTCTTCTACGCAAGTGATCTATATTACAAATCAAGTGCTTTCTCAGGCTCTTTAATGCAATAAGCTACATCAGTCTGACTGTTCAGCTTAGGCTGTGCACCCTACACTTTCAGTGTAATGTAATATATTTCTACAGCTTCCCATAATCTCCACTATGTCTTCTGTCTCTTTTTCACAGAAAGGGACTAACTTGTTTTTCTGAAGCCTTATTTCAGAAAAGAACAGAAGTGTTTTCTCCACAGGAACACTCGATATACTATATCATTGCTGAAAAAAAGTACATAAGGAACTGAACATCTTGTAAAGTGATGGCACATAACTAGGATATCACGACTCACCACCCAGTACAATAACAGTAATGAAACTAGTAGGTTTGGACAGGTGAGGATGAGATGCAAATCTTATTATTACTGTATTAAACATCAACAGTATCGAAAAATACACAACATGGTATGAAATCAAATAAATACATACAGTTCCAGTGCAGTCCAATGCCAAAATGTCCCAAATATGTAATACATATTTAGAGGAGAGCCCTGTCTGCACAGTGTGTAACCAGGGCGCTGCTGTGCATGGAAAAAAGTGAAGAAGATAGAGCGGTAAAACAGCGCTGCAGAATCGGTAGGAAGCAATACCATGTTAAAACGGAAGTGCTTTGGCAGTGCTAACATGGAAAACCTAATACAAACACATCATTATAAGGGTAATGTGCAAAATGATGTCACAGTCTAAAGTTAATGAAAATAGTGATATCACAGTATAGAGGTTATTGCTCACAGTGATGTCACAGTGCAGAAAATAAAGATTGATATTACCTTGTGAAACTGGAAGGTGGATGCTTCAACTACAGAATGTGAAAACTAGTGTGTTTCCCCGGCTATCACTAGTAGTGGACAATGGAAATCATGTCAACTGTTGAATTAACACCCAGCTACAAAGTAGAGAGAAAAAATGGAGGAAAGTTGGATGAGAGCTTAACAGGTGGATGAGGACTGAAAGAAGGTATTGTACCTTTAAAGGAAATGTGTCACCAATAAAATGTATCTTCCAGTTATAGCCAGAACCTTTTTTTCTAATCAGTTTTTATTTTTTGATGCAGATTTTTTAATTCTATTTCCTGAACATAATTATGGGGGCGACCATGTTGCCTGAGCTGTTCTTAACAGCATTTAGAAAGCATTAAGAAAATTGCTTTACGGCAGCCCCATGGTCCATAGACACAATGGTCAGGAGAAGACCCCATTGACTTCTATGGGAGAGTTTTGTAGGCATGTTCTGTGCCCTATGCAGAGGTTATTGTACAGGGAAAGAATAGATAAGATTTGACAATCACCTATTGTGAATGGAGGATCCTATCTTATCTATACACAGAGGTGATATCATTCTTTAAAATATGTTGAACATGAAAATGTGATTTAAACAAAGGTCATTTTCTGATAACATATTCCCTTTAAAGGATAAAACTGTGGTCTAAAAACATGATGTGCTTAGGGTACGGTCGCACTTTGCAGAGGTGCCTGAAAGTTTGTGAACGCATCAGAATTTTCTATATTTCTGCATAACTCTGACAAAATTACATTTCATTTTCACGCAAGTCCTAGAAGTAGATAAAGACAACCAAATCAAACAAATGAGTCAAAATATTATACTTGGTCATATATTTGCTAAACACATTTATCCAATATCACATGTCTGTGAGGGGCAAAGTATATAAACCTTCAATATTAGGCTCCATTTACATGTCCGTGGTGTATTGCGGATCCGCAAATACACCAGGTCGCACATGGCGGGCACTAAATAGAGAAGTCCTATTCTTGTCCACAGCTGTGGACAAGAATAGGACATGCTCTATTTTCTTGCAGAGCTGCGGACCGGAAGTTCGGGGCCACGCTCCGGAAATGCGGATACGGAGAGCACATAGTGTGCTCTCTACATCCATTCTATCCCCATAGAGAATGAATGGGTCCGCACCGGTTCCGCACAATTGTGGAACGGATGCGGACCACACTTGTGGACGTGTGCATGGAGCATTAGCAGATCGCTTGAAGGTAAAATTAAAGTTTGGTATTTTCAATCAATGTGATGAGTGAGTTTCAACTCCACCAATCCACAGATGTGTACAAATGGAGGAAATGCAAGACCAGTATTACCCTGCCCAGGAGTGGTCGGCCAATAAAAATCATGCCAAGAGCTAGATGTGTAACAATCTGGGAGGTCACAAAGGAACCCAGAGTAACCTGTAAGTAACAGAAGGCCTTTCCAACGAGGTCACTGAACAACAATGGTATGCATGATGGGATTGCAAGGAGAAAACCATTGCCCTCCAAAAAAAACATTGCTGCAGTTTGCACCTGGACAAGCTAGAAAGCTATTGGAACAATGGGGATCATTTACGATCAAAAATACACCTATATTAGGTATATTTCTGGGGCAGATTGTCGCACAAAGGTTATTTGCGCTGCAATCTGCGACTTTTCCCCTGCTGCTAACAAAGTGGGCGTAATTTCGGCAGCGAAGGAATCATTTTCTACGTCTGTTTTAGGCATAGGAAATGGTCTAAATTTAAGCCAGTAATAAAGCACACTGACTTATTTAGACAACAGTCTTAATAAATGACCCCCAACGTTTTGTGAATGGAAGAAAAATAGAACATTTTGTTATCAAAGAGAAGTGTTTCGTTTGGAGAAAGGAAAACACTGCATTTCAGCATAAAAACCTTAGCCTATCTATGAAACACTGTGGTATTAGTATCTTGGTTTGGGCCTGTTGTGCTGCATCTGGGGCAGGATGGCTTGTCATTATTTATGGAGCAATGAATTCTGAATGATACCAGCAAATTCTACAACAAAATGTTAGGACATCTTTCCGTAAGCTGAATCTCAAAATAACGTAGGTCACGAAACAAGACAACGATAATAAACCCACAAGTCGTTCTACCAAAGAATGGTTGAAGCAGAATGGAGTTAAAGTTTTGGAATGACTAAGTCAAAGTCTTCTTGACCTTAATTTAAAAAAAAATGTTGTGGTGGACCTAAAGCCAGGAGTTCATGAGAGGAAACCCATCAATATAAGAGAATTGGAGCTGTTTTGTACACAGGGATGGGCTACAATTCCTCCTAGCCGATGTGCAGGGCTGATTAACAATTACCGGAACCGTATAGTTGCAGTTATTTCTGCAAAAGAAGGTCACACCAGATACTGAAAGCAAAGGTCCACATATATTTGCCACTCACAGACATATGATATTGGATGATTATTCTCAAGTTTAATAGGGTATTCCCATCACAGACAATGGTGGCATAAGGCTAGGAGAGTGGTGGCTGGAGGACCCCTGGTTTCCCGGGGTCCGGCCAACGCTAAGTGCTTTCTCTATAAAACGCTCCCATTCATTTCTATGATGCTGACGGAAATAGCTAAGCCAGTGCTTGGCTATTTTCAGCAGCCCCATAGATATGAATGGAGGACGGCTATGCATGCTCAGTGCGTCCTCTGCCACCTTCCCCATTCAGTTCTCGGTGTAGGTGCGGGTCTAAGAGGTGGGACCTGCACCTATCAGACAACAGGGGGCATAGTCTAGCGATATGCCCCCATTGTCTGTGATGGGAAAACCACTTTAACTCATTTGTGTGATTTGGTTATCTTGCCTGGGTGGGCCCCTTTCTGTTGCAGCTGTCTCCCTGTACTGCCATAGCTTCAAACAGAAGATAGGTCTGGTGGCAGATGAACTGAGCATGTGTGACCGACTCAGTGGGGTGGACAGAGAAATAAGGGAAAGAACAAAGAGCAAGCGGTGCTATACAGAAACAGTTTATTGAATAACTTGAGTAAGTATACACAACTTTTAATTACATGAAATTAAAAAAAGTATTCAGACACAGGTGCTGGTTTTAAAAATGTAGAAAATGTAGATTATTTTTCATGGAGGAACCTCTTTAAGCTCTCATAGGCCTCCTGCCTCCCATCATTAGAGCCAGATTCACATGTGATATGTTCATGGTTGACAAAAAAAAAAACTTTTATCCCTTTAAATATAGGTTAATTCATTCCATCTACAGTATATAACAGCACAAAGCTCCCCCTCCCAAAAGAAAACTTGACACAATTGAAGAGATACAGAAAGCAGTAAAGGTCCGTTTAGACTGGCTGAGCATTGGTCAGATACTTGCTAACAAGCATTCGTAGGAACGTTCAATCGCAATGATCTGCCGGTGTAAAGGTGGCCCTATTACCTGATGAATAAGTGAAGCGATCGTTCACTGGGGAAAATCATAGCTTGTGTGCTCACCGAAATTGTTGTTTTCCGGCCCTGTCTAAACAAGGATTATCTATGGGGACGAGCAGTGGCATTAGTGGTCACTCTTCACCGTACTGGGGAGGAGATCGCTCTACAGTATGTAAATGCACTGGTCTCTTCTACTGAGAAGGTTTTGGCACAGAAATTCGGATAAATTGAACTGATATTTCTACAACCAAATCTGATGTACAGTATGTGAAGGCAGCCTGAAAGGAAAACAAAACTGCTTTGCCAGCTAAAGGGTTAAGTTCCGAAATACCCTTTGCAGCTTAAGTGCCTGTCATGGAGCTTGTTATAACACATAAAACCTGCAAAATACTCAAAGAAAAAATGTATTAGGACGTCAGAGCTCATCACCTCCATACACTGAGGCTTTTGTTAATTGTTAGAATTGGATATATAATATGGACATATTCTTCTTCACCGTCCCTGTTCCCCGCCCCGGCCTCTTATCTCCCTCTGGGAGGACATACCAGAGTAATGTTGTTATAAGTGACTTAATCATATGAATATAAACAAGACAAGGTAGGTCGTCAGTGTGAGCCCCCTCCAGGCATCATTCCATTCTCCGTCAGTATGTTTTCCCATGTAATCCTCTCATCGTCACATACCCCCTGTATTTGTTCTGCTATTATCTTCCAGGATTTGGACAGGTTTGGGCTTGAAGAGCTGTCACTGGCCTTGTTACCGTTAACAGGAAGTCCTATCACAGTCATCTATCACGCCTCATGTCGCACGGTGCTGGTCTGATGATAAAAGGTATTATTTAGAATCACAAGGCCAGGGCTGCTTTGGATTTGGCTAAAACAAACCGTGCCATTTGTGATCACATCGCTTCACCACCCCGCATCTGAGTTTATTCAGCTGTAATTGGGCAGTAATGACAGTCTTCCTATTTTCCATTCCTCTTGTTTTTGTGCTGCATGTAAAATACAGAGTGGAAGAGACAGACGTGGGAGATAATATTCATGAATTTACATTAGACTACAGGAAAAATATGATATTCTATAGGACACATACATCAAAGCGTAGGTGCTTGCTGTGTTATAGGCAACTGTGTATCTGGTATTGGGGGGCTCTGTGTCAGTTACTGGGGGCTATGTGGTAGTCACCAGGGCAGACATTCTGGCAGTATCTCACAGTCTGTTACTAGTAGTACTGTAGCTAGAATTGGTGTGACTTTGGCAGATATTGGGGGCACTGTGGTATCCACTTGGACAGAGGAGTAGCATGGACCACAGCATAACAGGCGCCACTGCCTACCCTGTGTGTCGTTCAGTGAGTGTGTGTCGTTCAGTGAGTGTGTGTTGTTTAGTGAGTGCGTGTCTGTCAGTGAGTGTGTGTTGTTCAGTGAGTGCATGTGTGTCGTTCAGTGAGTGCGTGTGTCGTTCAGTAAGTGTGTCGTGTCTGTCAGTGAGTGTGTGTCGTTCAATGAGTGTGTGTGTGTCGGTCAGTAAGTGTGTGTCTGTCAGTGAGTGCGAGTCGTTCAGTGAGTGCGTGTCTGTCAGTGAGTGTGTGTCTGTCAATGTGTGTCTGTCTGTCTGTCAGTGAGTTTCTGTGTGTGTCAGTGAGTGAGTGACATGGGGGGGGGGGGCCTTTAAAATGTATCTTTGCCTAGGGCGGCAAAAATCCTTGCACCGGCCCTGCCTGTGGTGTATATGCAGTGTCCCAGGGGGTCAGTAGTGTAGCTTTAGGTATGCTGGGCTTTGTAGTGCAGGGCAACCCACTAACCTGGGCCTGACTGTCGTCTTCAATCGAGTCAGCACTGGAACAGGCAGGTGATGAATGTCGTGACGCCAGTGCCAATTGAACGGTGGCACACCGAGTAGTGATAGGTGGAATAACTGAGGAATCTTTATATACTTGAATAACAGGATAACTTTACTGAACGTAGTTGAAGATAGATGAACAGTGAGTAAGTACAGTTCCAGAATATTCCACACGTTACAATACAGTCACAGCAGTGGTTCAGATGATTAATCACAGTCGCAAAAGCTATCTTCAAGACAGGCCTCCTAAGATCGGGGCTTTCCTCTTACTCTCAATGCAGCAATACACTTCAGGCAAATATTCTCTCTGCAGGGGTACACTTACTTCCTCTCCTGCTTTAGTTCCTGGCTGTAGGCAATACTCTCAAGGTCCAGACACCCAAATAACAATGATAACCCTTGAGCAAAGGTTTTGTAGAGGTTTTCTTCTCTCCTGGTGACAGGCTCTATACTTGGTATGTGAACTGGCTTGCTGGTTACACTCTCTGTCCCACTTGCTAGTGACAGGCTGTTACTTAGAGTACCTCAGGTATACTTGACCTGGAAAACTGGGTGGGAATGATCCTCCACACCAGTGGTGCAATTTCTGCACTAGTTACTGAGTCCTGAATCTCTCAGAACTGACTCTGAACTAGAAACTTCCAACAACTGACTTCCTAGGCTAGGCCCTGGCCTATTTATACTAAACTGGGGGCTCCTTCTGCTGGCTGGAATATGAATTGCCTGCTACAGGCCTAACTTTCTTAAAGGGAGATACACATTAAAATATAGCAGTGTCGGGTAACCTACCCGTATGCTGCATATATAAGATTTATGGACCCCCTGTAGCATGGGCCAGTAACCTCCGGTGTTCAAGCTGTCCTGAAACTAGAACAAGCAGTGCCACAGTGTTTCTTACATTAAGCCACAGGTATAACCCCAACCAATTTCTATCCAAACACACAATACTACCCAGTCCCCTTTGTATTCCCATAATACTGCCCACCATACATAAAGGATTACATTTTTGGCCCACCATACATAAAGGATGCCCTAATACACTGTAAAAGTGCCCACAGACAATAAGAATGCTCTGAGTTTCACTCAAACAGTAATGATGCCCCTGTAGTGTCCCCACATAGTATGGTGCCCCTTGGGTGCCCTTGATATAGTATTATGCCCCTTAGTGCTTCTTCCCTCTCTACTATGCCCCTTTTTTTGCCTCTAAGCAATATTAAGTTCCCTAAGAGACTGCACTTTGCATTATACCCCCTTCATTCCCCGCGTGAAATTTTATGTCACTTTAGTGTCCCATGATTATTTTGCACCCTTATCGCCCTGTAAAATATTATGCCCACTAAGTGACCCCCCATGCAGTATGCTGTTCCCTTAGTTCCTCCTCATGACGTATTATGCCCCAGAAAGTATTATGCTTCCTTTAGTGCCCCTTGCAGTATGTTTACATCTTGTTGTGTTCCCTCACAGTTTGATGCCTGCTTAATTCCCCTCCAGACAGTATGTTGTCCCTTAGTGCGCCTATGCAGCATGATGCCCCTTTAGTGCTCCCTTGAAGTATGATACCTTCTTAGTACCCTCATGAAGTATGTTGCCCTCCTTAGTGCTTTCTCCCTCTATATTATGCCCCCCTTAATATCCCCATGCAGTACGAAGTTCACTTAGAGCTTTACTACTCTGTATTATCTGCCCCTTTAGGTCCCCACACAAAGTATTATGCCACCTTAATGCCCACATGAAATATATTGTACCCTTAATTCTCCCATGAAATATTATGTCCTCTTCATGCCCTCATACCGTATGATTCACCCTTTGTGTTCCCCATGCAGCATGATGCCCACTTGCAGTATGATGACCCCTTAGTGCTTCTTCATGCTGTATTATGCCTCCTTAGTGCCATGCAGTATGCTTGCCCACACTGTATCTTGCCACATTAATGCCCCCATCAACAATTATGCCCTCTTAGGGCCTCGAAATGTAATGCTGACCAGCCCGTTACCACTCAGTGCAGAGCTCACCACTTAGTGTAGGCCTCTTCTGGCAGCTTGCAGCATGTATGATGAAGCCACTGACAACAGTGGTCGTAGTGGTGCATGGTAGAGTAGGGAACTGACTGCTCCCTGCTTCATCATTGTATTCTACTGCATCTGCATTCTTAGGACTCAGATACAGTTGAAAGCAGAATATGTTTCAGCCTTTCCTAAGATTCAGGACTGTCCTGCTGCATCTAAAACAGTTGGGAGGCATGTAACTCTCAGCACTTGCTTGGCAGAGCCCCCATAGAACTGAATAGACCACACTGGGAGTTGTAGTTTCACAAGAGCTGGAGTGCTAGTAGTTGTTTACCCCTGACCTATAGCTACAACTCTGTCTGTTGCTGGGGACTTTGTAGCTCACATTGGAGCTGTTACAGGGGGTATTTTAGCAGAGCTCGGTGCTACAGGGGTGTGCATGTGCATTTGCACCCAGGCCTCAATGTTATAAATGATACTTGTGCAGCGGCCTATTGCCAGCGTCTGGGGATCCCTTGCGCCTTAAGAGCTTTTAACAATGTCTCTCTCTTAGACCAAGTAGTCGTGATGCCAGTCCCCTTTGTAGATGGAAGTGTTGGTACCCAGGGGTAGGATTGCCAGAGTGGTGTAGAGTGGCCTACAGTGTCGCTGTAGATGTTATATACCCATGTCACGGTGCTCCTACCTGAATATCCTTGGATCCGAGACGTGGTATAGTCTGAAGCAAGTACAAAAAGGGCTGAATAACTTGGATGATGAATAAGCAGAATAAATGGAGTCCAGATGTTGTAGTAACGTTGAACACAACTTTACTTGGCATAAACGGTAATCCATATAGTTTCCAAACTTTATCCTGGTCATCAGCAGGTATTGGCTTAACTCTGGCAGGCAAACACTTCTGGAACAATCTCAGCTCAGCTATGCAGTAGCTTTCTCTGCTCCTTCTATGCTGTCTGGGTTAAATAGGAAACTTTTCCTCTTCTGCTGAAACTTAGCTGTCTTTAGTCTGTCTCTTACTTTATCTTTAGGAACTTCTTCCTGGCATCAATCTCTCTTAGCTAGGGAGGCAATGCAAGCCCAGGAGGGGACAAGGAACCATCTAGACTTCAGAGGCAGGGCCTCTGGGCCTAGCAGTGCTAGCCGACACACAACCTTTCCCCAGGAGGGGGTAGGCTAGACCCGTGTTACCCAACCAGTGTGCCTCCAGCTGTTGCAAAACTACAACTCCCAGCATTCCCGTACAGCCTTTGGCTGTTCAGGCATGCTGGAAGTTGGAGTTTTGCAACAGCTGGAGGCACACTTGTTGGGAATCACTGGGCTAGACTGACCTACTAACTAAACTCCTCCCTCTCTAAAGAGGGCTGTAATGGAACTAGAAGGTTCCTTTTCAGAGAAAGTAGCTCTGCACAGATTAGCTGCCACCTGCTGGTGGACAAGGCACATTACATGTAAAACAGTAGTTGATAAGGAAATGCATACACACATTGCAAGGAAATGGCAATAAATATGAGAGATGACACAGGATCACACAATACAGATAGTGGAGTGTACAAAAGGAGGTGGTAATGGCACTCTGGCTCATTACACTTGGAGAACCCATTAAAGACTTACAGAACCTGCACCAAAATGTTGAAATAAAGTTCAATATAAGGCATCAGAGGTTTGTATTTTTCAGGGAATCTGTCAGCAAATCTAACTATATGTAACCCAGTCTAGGGCTACATAGTGCTGCCAAATACAATGCAAAACATACCTGTCTTAGTATTTATGCGCATTTCCGAAGTGCAGAAAATTTACTTTTATACATATGCAAAAGTGGTCTCAAGGTGCCTCTTGCTCCATCCAGCCCACCCCCTCCACTGTGACGTCACAATGCTCCTTCAACTCTGGCTGGCTGCTGAGCATTCTCCTTCACCAAAATCAACTGTTGGTACTTGAGCATTGAATGCCTTGTGGTGGGCATCAGCCTCACCATACTTTGTGCGCATGCGCTGAGCTGGCCGGAGCAGAAGGAGAATTGGGGTGGGCTGGATGGAGCAAGCATTCAGTATGCATCAGGATGTCTTCCGTTCCATCCCTTGTACGGTATTTGACCAGACAAAATTCTGTAACACTACAGCACTTGCCAGATCTTAATTTCCATTGAAATGTATTAATGCCGGATCCGGTACCAAGGATCTGGTCTTCCTGTCTGCGCATGCGCAGTTCTTTCTAGCTTTCAAAGAATTAAATACCAGATCCATTATTCCGGATGATATCGGAAAGACGGATGCAGTATTTCATTAAATAAGTCTACCGGATCCGGATCCGGAAAAAACAGCTTTCCGTTTGCATGCGGTTTGCCGGAACCGCCTGCTGGATCTGAACAATGCTAGTGTGAAAGTACTGGGAAGTATAGCTCAACTAATGGACAACTGCATGGAAACAAAGGGAAAATATTGGATTTGTAACAAACAGATATATTGGTTTTATTTGTCTTCCCTGGGACACTGAGCCTCTGGATGAGTCTTATTAGAGGTAATAGCTGCTAATGTTGTAAGGCATCTCATACATTAGTGGTTCTCTATCTATGAGCCTTAATATAATGGTTGTATATAGTATGACTAAATCTGATTTTAGACGCACAGTAAATATGTCATATAAAGTTGATGTACAGTATACGTCAGCAGCAGAATTATTACTGTACATGGTCTCTGACTCATGTGTACACATGTAACTTCACACCTACTTGATAAACCGTTAACACCTTGGTAACAGTAGATTGGGTGGATGGGAATCAGGGCTCCCGTGGTTGGTACGTAAACAGTAGGTGCTGCTATTTGTGTAGGTGTTACGGGTGGAGTGTTTCAGTTACGGCATGTGGATGCTACGGTATTAATCAATGTATTTTCATAGGAGTGGCATCGTTGTCTGCGTGGCAGCTGAAATCCTCTGCTGTGTAGCTGTAGCTGCCAACATGAAGGTCTTTAGAAAACACAGGTCATTGTACTAGTTTATTCACCTTTGTGTTATGTTTGAAGAACACTTTCTACGCTTGCATAAGTTAATTATGTATTTGTTGAGAGTACAATGCTTAAACAGTTCATTGTGTATATAGAAGCATAATAATTTAGGAAGAATAAGCTGATATCAGTTTTGTGCAATAATTTAGGAAAAAAATACAGCATAAAGATCGGTGCACTTTATAGTTCCTGCCTGAAAATAACATTGTCCTGATCACAGTTGAAGGTTTGTCACAATCTTCTCTGAGCTAAATAGTTTACCTGAAGCACAAAACTTTAATCTTGATAGTTTGCTACAATATATCAGTGTAGATAAGATGTATTAACCTGGAGTCAAGGGTTAGAAAGTTATGGGTGTGGCCTATGATCATTGCAGGGTACACCCTTCGAGAATGATGCAGTGACTCAGCGGAGTTTCTCGTGAACAGCGCTTTACTCAGATTGAGGCAATGAGCATATGGTTACAGTCTCTCAGAGGAGATGCGGACTTAAAAAGGTTGTGCAAAAATGAAAAGGGGAGGGATTTGGCAATACCCCCCCACATACACACTTGGCCAGACCTGTTACGGGGAGCTTACTTGCTTCCCAGCACTGGCTAATCACTTCTCCACCCAGCCTGTAATGCTCCTTTGGGCTCCCTTGCTGTAAACATTCGGCTTGACATCGCCTGCAGAAAATCCCTGGACGTGGTGGTGACCGGCTCCCATTTGTCATGACAAATGATGCAAGGGGATCCAGTCACCGCTGTGGCCAGTGATTGGAAGCAGGCAGGGGCGTAACGACCGCGGTCGCAGCATGTGTGACTGCGACCGGGCCTGGCAGTCAAGGTGGCCCGCAGCCCCGCTGGAATAGTGTGCGTCAGGGCACAGGGAGATGAGCACTTCCATTGTGGAAGCGTTCATTTCCATAGTCATCTGTATTACCGGCCTCAGGACAGATGGCTGTGCTGTGGGGCAGGGAGAGGCGCCTCCCTTCCCTGTTCCTCTGATAGGCTGCTGGCACAAGGCCCGCAGCCTATCAGTGGCCGCTGCAGGCGGCACGATTATGTCATCTCGCTGCCTGAGCCGTACAGCGCGGGACACAGGCCGGAAGAGGCCTGCATCGCATTGCTGCCATGGACGTAAGTATATGTGTTTATTTTTTTTTATAGAGAGGCACTTACTAGCACATGATGGGGGGGCATGGAGAGGCACTTGTTACTGGCACATAGGGGGCATGGAGAGGCACTTGTTACTGGCACATGGGGGGCATGAAGAGGCACTTGTTACTGGCACATAATTAGGGGGGAGGTACTTGTTACTGGCACATGATGGGGGGAATGGAGAGGCACTTATTACTGGCACATGGGGGGCATGGAGAGGCACTTATTACTGGCACATGATGGGGGGGGCCACAGAGAGGCACTTGTTAATGGCACATGGGGGGCATGGAGAGGGACTTGTTACTGGCACATGGGGGGGGGGAATGGAGAGGCACTTGTTACTGGCACATGATGGGGGGGGCACTTGTTACTGGCACATGATTGGGGGGCATGGAGAGGCACTTGTTATTGGAACATGATTGAGGGCGTCTAGGGGCACTTCTTACTGGCACATTATTTGGGGGCACTTCTTACTGGCACATTATTGGGGGGCACTATGGGGGAACTTCTTACTGGCACATTATTGTGGGCACTTTGGGGGTACTTCTTACTGGCACATTATTGGGGGCACTATGAGGGCACTTCTTACTATGGGGGCTTCTACTGAGGCCACAAAGAAGGGGTATTTTATATGGGGGCTCTGTGTGGTACTAGTATTATCAGGTAGTTTATCTGTTTCTGCAGTATAGTATTGGGGAGCACAGCGGCACAGTATTAGGGGTAGTAGGATGATTTGTCCAAAAGATGGAAGGATGATGGAAAAGTAGTAAACTAAGATTTCTTTTTTTTTTTTTTGTCAAACTGCCGAGACGAAAAATGGCTGAGAAATGGTGGTCTGGTCTGAATGTCTGAAAGGAGAAGATGAGGAAAGAGAACGTCTACATCAAAGGAGACATCACTGGATGTAAGAGGTATGTGGGGCTGTATTACCCTGTATTTCTGTAGTGATAGGAGCAGGGGCGGGATGGGCGTGGGGGGCCCCAATTCAAAGTTTGCCCTGGGGCTTATACAACTCTATTTATGCCACTGGGATAAGGCAATGTAAAAACAGATGTTTACAGTGAGAAAGCCAAGAGGAGAATTGCATGCCGGGAGAAGAAGGAGCAAGAAGCCGGGGTTTTGAGGGTAGTCCTCAGGCAGTTGCCACCCATAACAATACAGTCTCTATACCCCACAGGCAGTTGCTACAGGACAAACCCTATATGCCACTCAGGAGGACACTCATTGTACTAGGTCACAACCACTGGCAAGGTCACACTTTTTGATTACCTCTTCCTCCAGAGTATTAGGGTAGGACTTACCACAATGCAATATTTAGCCATAAGTGGCCCAACCACTTTCTTTATTTAAAGTCCACTTAGCAGCAGCAGTCCGGAGCAGGTCGACAGCACCAGTAGCACTCCATGGCACAAGGTCTCAAGTTCTCTCAGAAATGCTGGATCCTCCTCACTACATGTACTATCTGATAACAGATACATTCAGCTCAGCAGCTATCTGCCATACACATTAGCTGACTGACCATGAGATGCTCCAGCTCCTCTTTTTTTTAACCAGGTCCCTCCTAGTACACAACCTGTGAAGTGTAATACTACAGTGTCTGTATGTGTAACCCCTTAATCTCAGCCAAGCCAGGTGTTCACTGCAAAAGTCTAAAAGGTACAGTACAAACCAATTATGGGACATGAAAACGTTAGGTTTCAAACACAATTTCCCTGTCCAGCATAACTTGCCTAGCATAGTACTTAACTTTGTATACAACATGGTATTTCATTAAAAAATAGCAGTCTCAAGTTACATCACTGGTGGATACAGTTCAAAGGTACAGTTTTGCTGGAGAAGATGGTAAGCATCCTGACAGTCCATACCAGTGCACCCCCCTTACAAGCTCACCAAGGATTATGCCAATAGTGATATAGCGGCTCTTCTGTCTGTTAGTAGGGTTATGGTGCTCTGGTGCAAATTGATTCACCCAATCAATCCAGATAAGTATAGATTCAAATTAATAACAGCAGGCACTCATTATCTACAACCAGCTGGAGACTGCGGACCGGTGCTTCTATTTATTAATATTTATACATGACATAAAAACATAGAATAAAACAACGTAAAAAAAAAAAAAAATTGTGTATAAGATATTTGATGTAATAATTAGTCACATAAATGTGTCAGGCCGGGTACGTACAAACAGTTTTTTACTTCTCTCCTGAAGTTTGGGTGTTACAGAGTGGATGAAGTCCTAACCTCCAACTGCAACGCTCCTCGCGATTAGCGTCCGGCTTCTCACGTGGTACAATAGTTCAGGGTTCAGATAATCACGTGTGCTGGCTCTTTGTTCACAGTCCTGCTGTCATTGGGGCATCAGGAGGGAGGTTGTAAAATTCAAAGGTGCTTTTGTATATATAAATGTATCATAGTCTCTGCCTCTGTGGATAATCCATGGATCTCAAATGGGAGCAGTGTACTTCACAGGTATATTGGTATCCATATACCTGTGAAGTACACTGCTCCCATTTGAGATCCATGGATTATCTACAGAAACGGAAGATGCCAGTTCCCTGGCGAAACGGCCTTGGGAGGAGGCGGTTGAGGGATCTGCATGTTAATTGGTTTATTTTTCCTCAATATTGTTTTGAGATGGAATTCCGGGCTCACACAGCCCCAGTGGCAAAAGCAGACAATTTGTTCAGCAGTAATGGAGGCATTGGTGAAGACATGGATGGTCGGCAGATCAGGGACCTCAAGAATGACCTGAAGAAATATCATTTAAAATATGCAAAGACGTGGTAGAACAAGGTATCACTTAATAACTATTTAAAATATAATTATATCCCTAGAGGGCTGAGGATTCAAATGTCTCTAACTTATGGTGTCCAGGATGCGGACTTTACTAACAAGTGGGAAGATGCTTGTAATTCATGTTCTAGGTCCTTAATTCAGACAATTATTGATTTAAACAAGAAAACCTTGTGTGAATTGGAAGAGTTCATTAAAAACACTACAGACCAACTCTACTCACAGATATCTGTAGATGATAAAACATGGTGGGAGAGTGAGATTCAAGATCTCTACGATACATGGGAAAAACAGATAAAAACTATCAAGAGTAAGAAATTTCAGTGAGATAAATCTGACTTTGAAAACAATCGTGTTTACAAATGGCATAATGCCCCTGTCAGTATAAGATTAAGATCCAGTTCTATATCCTCTAGTGTATCTATAGGTGGTGACTCGACCTAGTTGACTAGATCATCAGCCAGATACCCTGTTTTGAAAGTGAAGAGGAAGGCATCTCCTACTCACCAAAAGAACAATCACACAAAACGTAACATGGACAATCGAGGAGAGAACACCAATCCCAAGCAATAAAAGATTTGAATCTATTCACCAGAGTGTTGATTTTTAAGAAGATGTACTATACTAAGGATGTTGTGATAAGAAAAAGAAGCAATAACAATTTTGGAGCAACTTATGGAAGAGCAGGAACCTGATACAGACATCACCCGTGCCACTTGTGGAACAATTGCCATCTTTTGTCAAACACACTACTGACTTTTAGCGTCAACTGGACGATCTACAGTTAGAATCCGATATGTGGATTGCATCATGTGATGTACAATCTCTGTACACAAGCATCTGTCATAAGGATGGTTTGGAAGCAGTCCAAATCTTTTTGACAATGACAGATATCGACCAGGAATTGGACTTGAAAAAACCCAGTTGGATTTTTTGGATGTTCGAATCTTGGTTGATGATGCAAGAAAAGTATAGGTATTGCATGCAAATTCTTGTCAACCGTCGAGTCTTATCCGCAATATACCATACAGTCAATTTCTGAGGGCGAAGAGAATCTGCTCGACAGAAGAAACCTTTGAGATACAATTAGAGGATCTTCGAAGTAGATTTTTAGACCATGGATACACTAAGGCAAACATCTCACAAGGACACAATAGGATGAAAACGATGAAAAGACATAAACTATTAATGTATTGTCAAAAACAACATAAACAGGATGAAAAGTTTACTTACCTGTGGTGTGTCTTGACATTTGGGTGGTATCGGTGGGTTCGAGTGCTTTGTGTTCTTCAGCACCCGTTTTTGTCATCTTCTTGGTCCCAGGAATATTTCTTCTTCTTCTCTACAGTAGAAGATTGATTGCATCAACATGTATTTTGATATAGTTCTTTGATGCTTAGAAGTCAAAATTAATATAAATATTTTTTTCCAGCATTGTTCCATTTTATTATTGTCTTTGAGTTTATTTATCACACATATTTAATATTTCTATATGTCACTTTTATGAATTGCAATGTTTTTTAAGTTTTTAAATTTTTTTTTTCAATAGTTATTATGATGTCATTGAATATTGTCATTTTCTACACATGTATTGCATGTTAATCCATGCTATATATTCATATTATATGAATTGGTTTATAACACTGACCATCACACACTAATTTCCTTCTTTTTCATTTTATTTCTCTTTTTTTTTATTTTTCACTCGTCACTTCACGTTTTGTCATCTTTTTTCACCCTTCCACTTGTTTTATTATTTCCTCATCCAATTTATATTTAATACTTACTTCGTATCAGCAATTCAACGATCAAAATTAAAATCAAAATTAAGTACCCAGTTTAGTACTTTGGTCATGTGCATCAATTTTTTGGCCACCATTGTTGCACCATTACAGATTTGTGATTATTATGTGATTAGTCATGACAGTGTCACTGCCAACTTCACAGCAGCCTGCCCCTTTGACAGTGTGTTCTACAGCATCCCACCCTCCTGACAGTAACCTTTACATGGGTCCACCCCCTTAACACCGTGACCTTACAGCACCCGCCCCTTAACACTGACCATAGGTTACACCATTCCTGGCCCTCTTAACAAAGACCTCCACAGCGACAGCCCCTTTAACAGTGATTGCCACCCAACCCTGCTCCCTTAACAGTGACCTCCACTGTACCCTGCTCCTTTAACAGTGACCTCACAATACCCCGCTGCTCCTTCAATAATGTCCTCCACAGTCCCCTCCTCCCTTAACAGTGACCTTCACAGTTCCTGCCCCTTTAACATTGAACTCCACAGTGGCCTGCCCCCTTAACAGTAACATCCACAGCGTCCTCCCTTTTAATAGTGACCTCCACAGCGGCTGCCCCTTTATTATTGACCTCCACAGTACCCCGTCACCTTAATAGTGATTTACACAAAAACCCGCCCCATTAACAATGACCTTCACAGAGCTCTGTTTCCTTAAATTTGACCTCCGCAACACCCCGCCCCTTAACAGTGACCTCTACAGCACCCTGTCCCTTAACACTGACCTCGATAGGTGACCGTCCTCTTAACTGTGACCTCCCCTGTTCTCTGCCCCCTTAAAAGAGACCTCCACAGCGCCCGCCCCTTTAACTGTGACCTCCACAGCATCCTGTCCCCTTAACAGTGACCTCCACTTTGACCCACCCCTTTAATAGTGACCTCTACAGCATTCGCCCCTTTATTAGTGACCTCCACAGTACCACATCTCCTTAACAGTGATTTCCACAACACCCCACCCCCTTAACAGCAGCCTCTACAGCAATGTGCCACTTAACACTGACCTCCATAATGGACCGTCCTTTTTATTGTGACCTCCACAGCAGCCTGCCCTAGGGCGGCTGGAGGTCCGATTTTTAGGCGCAGGGCCTGGACGGACACAGGGATGTCCTTTGGAACAGCTCTTCTGAAAATCCAGTTTATTTGGTATGCAAATGAGCCAGTAAGGTGCCCAGGGATTCATTACTCTTGCAGGAAAGAGCCCAGGCACGCCTCCTGCTAGTGCCCAAGCCCACCCTCATGCTGGGAGCAGGGAAAAGGGGGGCAGAGTTATGGCTTAAATGTGATGTTGGAGGGGTGGGTGGACACATTGTGGCTGGAGGCGTGTCTGGGCTTCTTCCTGCAAGAAGGACGCCCCTCTGGACACCTTGTTGGCTCATTTGCATACCAAATAAACTGGATTTTCAGGGGATAAAAAACATCTATTGCTGGAACAAAGGCACATCTAGAAATAAGGTACTACAGTGGATATAAAATGTCTACACACCCCTGTTAAAATGTCAGGTTTCTGTGCTGTAAAAAAATGAGACAAAGATAAATCGTTTCAGAACTTTTTCCACCTTTAATGTGACCTATAAACTGTACAACTCAATTGAAAAACAAACTGAAATCTTTTAGGTAGAGGGAAGAAAAAATATTAAAATAAAATAATTTGGTTATATAAGTGTGCACACCCTTAAACTAATACTTTGTTGAAGCTCCTTTTGATTTTATTACAGCACTCAGTCTTTTTGGGTATGAGTCTATCAGCATGGCACTGTGTTCCATGGTATATCTAATGCCTTGGAAATTCTTTTGTACCCTTCTCCTGACTGATACCTTTTAAGAATGAGATCCCTCTGATGCTTTGGAAGCTCTCTGTGGACCATGGCTTTTGCTGTGGGGTGTGACTGGGAAAATTTCAGGAAAGACCAACTAGAGCAGCTGAACTTTATTTGGGGTTAATCTGAGGCACTTTAAATGATGGCAGGTGTATGCTGACTCTTATTTAACATGATTTTGAATACATCCCCAGTTATAAGAGGGTGTGCAACCACATTATTTTATTTTTTTTAGTTTTCTTGCCTCTACCTATTAGGCTTTACTTCAATAGTGATTATCCTAGTGACAGATTTCCTTTAAAGCTGACCTACAGCAGTGAAGAAAAATGGCTGGGCTGTTATGGAAACCTTGTTTTAAACTGTGTGTATGTGGAGACTAAGGGTCTGCGAGCTTCTATTGGCTGGTAAGGGTCATGTGACCAGGCTTCTATTGGCTAATGCATTTTTTGGGAATATCTCAGGAACAGTATGTGCTAGAGAGCTGAGACCTGGTCTAAAACCTTCCCGGCCACCTGATGTACCTGAGTGCCAAATTTTGTGATTGTAAATGCGACAGCGCGGAATTCTTTAGCGGACATATATATACACCAGTGTTTCCCAACCAGTGTGCCTCCAGCTGTTGCAAAACTACAACTCCCGGCTGTCCGGGCATGCTAGGAGTTGTAGTTTTGCAACAGCTGGAGGCACACTGGTTGGGAAAAACTGATATACACACACACACATACACTCAGTTTTATATATTTGATATGTATACCACCAAAGCCATGGACATATCATGATAGGAAATAAGAAAGAGCTGCATGGACACAGTCATGTGACCACATCCCAGAACAAAAGATAGGAACAATACAGGTAAAATAAATACATTACAAAATTATTAACTTCAGAAATGATTATTTTATTGGTCATTGATGCAAACTGGAAAACCCTTTAGGAAGTTGTGCAACAAAAAAAATAATTTTTTTAAGCTAGCACCTGGATCTGAGTACTTTTGCAGTTACATATAATTAAAATTTTTGTATAGCCACCAAGCTATTCAATAAAATGTATTTGTATATTGTCATTTGCTGTTTTTTCCCTTATTTCTTGTCTACCTCATTGAGGTGTTTGCACCCACTCAGTTTATCTGCAACTGCCCCCAGCCATATCTTCTGATAGAATCTGTGGCAGTTACAGAGAAACAGAGAAAGACAAGGAGACGCTCTTCAGTTGTGATAGGAAGAGAGCTGTGGCAGATGCACCCCCTGAGCTTCCAGCCTACAATATACCTAGCAGAACCATTAGAACAATAAATAGGGGGATATTTGGTTCCATGTGAGGTACAGGGCATGTTTTAGGTTTATTAGAAAGAGAATGTTATGCACTATTTGATGTCTGATTTTTATTTTTTTATCAGTTTTTTATGAGTTATGGCATAACCTCTTTAAATGTCCTTACAAGCAGGAGGAATCACCACTTATTCTTCTTTCCATCCACTGTGGCCTCTTTTAAAATGTCATGCTGCCTCTTCCCCATAGTCAGTTATTATTGCTTTCATTTGGACCACAGTTTCCTCAAATAATACGAAGGCAGAACCACTTCATATTTTTTGCAGCTTGATATTAATGCACAAAACAAAGCAAACAGCGTTGCACAAGAACTATTAAATATACAACCAGAACTAAATAATGAGTGAAATTCTGGACTGCAGCTATACCCGCCTTCACTATAACTTAGCTTAATATACTTATTGCTGGGTAACCTCAGCATGACATATAGATTTCAATAACATCCCTCAAGTAAAATCCATTTTCATATTACATTTCCATACTGAATTGCACTTGCATCTGGAAATAAATTCTTTAATCTTACTGCCATTCGCAAAATAAAAGTCCATTTGTTGCTGAAGTGCACAATGCATTGACAGTTTTTGTGTTAGATTTCAGTTCTATACTAACAAGCTATCATTTACTCATATTTAGCTCTCCATTTTATATACATTTGGGCTATAAAAACAAATGTTATAAACCTTTCTCCTCCAGTGCAATTCCGGTTAATTCAAACATTTTAAATATCTAAGTTTATATTTTTGGTTATTTTTTTTTTATTTCCATTTTTGACAGAAGTTTTTATACAGCTTGTGCAACTAGTCATCTGAAATTAATATTTTATATGTGAAAATTCACAGCTACATTCAGTAAATATTTTTCAGCCATTTATATTCCTTTTTTATTACAAGCTGCCTTTTATTTCTCTTGTACTTTTTGCTATGATTTTTTTTATGTATTAAAAATTAAAGCCTATATTAATTTTAGGGTGACAGAGTTTTTGTTTTACTGATTTTGAGTTTATATGGCTATTAGGATACTTTGCCTTAAATTAAATTGAAACATTTCAAGGTTTAATTTGCAATTTTAACAAAATGACTGAAAACTCAAGTACTCTAACTATAATACAAAATTACCATAATGACACATTAGGCTACTTTCACACTCACGTTTGGTGCGGATCCGTCATGGATCTGCACAAACGCATCCATTCAGATAATACAACCGCATGCATCCATTCAGAATGGATCCGTTTGTATTATCTGTAACATAGCCAAAACGGATCCGTCTTGAACACCATTAACCCTAAGTTCACACCTGAGCGTTTTACAGCGCGTTCCTACGCGCTGTAAAACGCTCAACAGGCGAAAACCCATGTTTCCCTATGGGCATGGTTCTCACCTGAGCGTTTTACAGCACGTATGAACGCGCTGTAAAACGCCCTACGCATAAACAAGTACTTGAGCTTTTTTTGGGGTGTTTGTCACGCGTATTGTGATTGACACCACAGTAGTCAATCACACGAACGCGCGTACGATGCGCGTTTCCTATTTGCAAAAATGCGCTGTAATACGCTCGACAAAAACGTGCGTAAAACGCGCGTTTCAAGAACGCTCAGGTCTGAACCCAGGGTAAAAGTGAGTGGGGGATGGATCTGTTTTTTATTGTGCCATATTATGTCAGTGAAAACGGATCCGTCCCCATTGACTTACATTTTGTGTCAGGACAGATCTGTTTGTCTCAGTTTCGTCAGATGGACACCAAAACGCTGCAAGCAGCGTTTTGGTGTCTGTGTCCAATGCAGAATAGAGGCGGAACGGAGGCAAACTGATGCATTCTGAGCTGATCCTTTTCCATTCTGAATGCATTTAGGGCAAAACTGATCCGTTTTGGACCGCTTCTGAGATCCCTGAACGGATCTAATAAACAGAAACCAAAATGCCAGTGTGAAAGTAGCCTTAGCTTACCAGAGTTGTTCATACACAGGGGCAATAAAAAGAGTTAATTTTAGAAATTAGCAAATCGAATCCCACAAAGGATAAGTTTTATTCTCCTCCAAGTTAATTTTCTTGTGCTTCGTGTCAGCGAATCAATTTAACCTAAAATATGGTATAAAAAACAAAACAATTCATACTTACCTCCTCCATTTGCTCACAATGGGACACCAGCCGCCATCTTGATTGAAGATCTCGGCCGGAATCACTTGCATGGTGATGTATGACATCACCACGTCGTCCGGTCTGATGACGTAATCTCACGCCAGATCTTAATGCAAGATGGCGGCGGCTGGCCCCTTGCGAGCAAATGGAGGCGATAAGTTTGATAAAAAAATTTTTAAAATGTTAAAAACAATGTAAAATTACACTCAGATGCCGCGGTCATGTATGAACATGTCATCTAAAGGGGTACAATGACAGGGGGTGGCGCTATCGCAGCTCCCTGTCATTCCACACACTAGTTACAATAAAATGCGTTTAGTGACAAAGTCAGAAAACAAATCTTTTTGTAAAATTCAGCTAATCAGCCGAATCGAACTTTTGAAAAATTTGCTCATCTCTTGTTAATTCCTTCAAAGTCAATGGAGGAGAAGGTACGACAAAGGATACATTCTTTAATTGGCATACACAGCAACAAAACAGGTAATAAACCATATGCATATCCATATAGATATTGCACAATGGTCTGTTATGTTTGTATATATACAACATTTTATACATTTGGACCAGCTCTACCCAGAGTGACAGAGTTGAAGGACATGACATAGGCATACAAACTGAGCTCTTTGACCTTATAAGCTTAAGTGATTTTGGGAAGGATTTCCGAGTGAAAAGGAGAGTAAATCCTGATGGGAGAGGAGAGAGTCAGTAGGATTCTGAATATCTACCTGTGATTTTATTGTATCCTTGTGATATTCTATTCCTGTGATATTCTATTCCTGTATATTGACCCCCTTGGTGAACCGACCATTGACTTGTTTCTGAATTAACCTTGTGTCTGCTGTTCCTGCTTATATTAACCCTCCTGGAAACTGACTACTAGCTTGTTTCTGGATTAACCCCATGTCCTCTGTATTGATTCACCTGGTTAACTGACCATGGCTTGTCTCTGGATTAACCCCTTGTTTACTGCATGCACCATGTCTGGCTCTTCTCATTTTAACCCTGCATATACATTTCTCTTTGTACATCCCTTGTCAATCTGGTAGGTATGCCACTAGTCCAGATGGCGACATTAGAACTCTCTAAAATATTGCCAGTCCAGATTACCCTGTTCCACATACAGGATGATTTACAGCCTATTGTGTGCACACACTGATAAAGGTAAAGCAGTCAATCATTATGGGTTATCTGGCCTATCATTTTCTCTCCTAGGAGTCCTGCCAGGAGTTATTCCATTTTATACTCCAAATTCCTGCTCCAAATCATAAAAATTAATATAGCCCAGCTCGTCTTCCTCTTTTTTATAAGGTTCTCAGTTAGGCAGCAAAAGTCAGCTGGCAGATTCACTTTAATCTAATAGGATAGGTCATCAATATCTGATCAGCGAGGGTTCGACATCCAGCACCCCTGCTGATCAGCTCGTTGAAGACGAGGCAGCACTCCATGGCAGTGCCACTTACTGGTCATTACACTACTCATCATCTCCTGTAGAGTGGTGGCGTAGAGCAATTACACGTATTCGTTCCATTCAAGTGAATGGGGCGAGTACTCGTCATTACACTACATTTTTGAGATGACGGGCAGTGTAATGAACAGGAAGCAACACTCGCATGGAGTGTCACCTCCTCTTCAAACAGCTGATCATTGAGGGTGCCAGGTGTCAGACCCCCACAGATCAGATATTGATGACCTAGCCTAAGGATAGGTCACCAATATATATGGCAGGACAACCTCTGCAACTTCTGGAATCAGCAAGTAAAATCCCTTGTTAAATACAAGATTTACTGACATGTAACACATATCTAGTCTGTATGTCCCTTACACAATGAGTAGGGGCTGCCCAGGCCTGAACATTGATTTTTAAGAGGTTGTCCATGATTAGAAAAACAAAGATGCTTGCTTCTAAATACAGCACCACACTAAAATGAATGGAGCTGAGCTGCAGTGTCACATACAACCTGAGCACAGCTGTTGTGCTGTTTTCAGAAGTAAGCAGCGACATTTTTCTTTCCTTAGACAACTTCTTTAACCGCTTCCTGACCTCTGCCACACATGTACTGTGGAAATCAGAAATTTTAACATTGACTGTCCTCAGAAGCTAAGCGCAGGCTCGGACTGGCCCACCGGGGATCCGGTGAATCCCTCAATGGGCCCCTGATCTATTCAGTATGGGAGTCTTTATGAGAGCTTCTCTCTGCGCAAGGAAGCGCTGCCACTGTATTCCACTGCGCCGCCATCTCTTGCTTGAGTTCCCATAAGTATCAGCAGTTGGTATTCAATCTCAATTACCGTGTCAGGGAAAACAAGTGGCAGGATGACATTACAACTTGCCACTTGCATCCTGTGTAGTTGCAGCAATAAGGCACATGCTCTCCAGTCATGGGCTTCACTGACCTGGCTGAACTGGGCATGCCTCCCATGCTGTTAGCTGCCAGCTTCTCTCTGCTGGACTGCTTTTACACATTCCCTGCTGCCTGCCCGCCCACATCCTGGTGCTCTCTGGCTTTGCAGAGCTGGGCTTTGTGAAGCAAGTGATGGAGGCATCTGTTTGAGGCAGGCAGACACTTAGGCCCCTTTCACACGGGCGTGATTTCCACGTGGGTGCAATGCGTGAGGTGAACGCATTGCACCCGTACTGAATCCGGACCCATTCATTTCTATGGGGCTATGTACATGAGAAGTGATATTCCTGCATCACTTTTGCGTTGGTGAAAATCGCAGCATGTTCTATATTCTGCGTTTTTCACTCAACGCAGGCCCCATAGAAGTAAATACAGACATATTAAAATTAATGGGTCAGGATTCAGTGCGGGTGCAATGCGTTTACATCACTCATTGCACCAGCACGGAAAACTCGCCCGTGTGAAAGGGGCCATAGAAGTTAATGGGGCTGTGGGAAAATCGCAAGCATCAACAAGCAAGTGCGAATGCGGTGCGATTTTCCCGCATGGTCGCTAGGAGATGATCGGGATGGGGCCCCGATCTTTATTATTTTCCCTTATAACATAGTTCTAAAGGAAAATAATAGCATTCTCAATAGAGAATGCAAAGTAAAAAGGGCAATAGAGGGTTAAAAATAATAAAAAAACAAACTCACCTACTCCATTTGATCACGTAGCTGCCGGTCTCCTGTTCTGACTTCAGCTGGGGGGTGAAGGACCTTCAGTGATGTCACTGGGTCACATAGTCCAATCACCAGCTTCCATCATGGGTCTTCCATAGACCTCGGGTCTTCCATAGACCTCGATCAGCCCTGCACTGAGGCTGTACAGCGTTGTATTCTGCTGTGCAGCCTCCCTGGGGCTACTATGTCAGCCCCAGTTACAGGAGAAATCAATAGTTGGGGGGAAAAAAATAAGTGAAGTTAAATTTCCCCAGAGGTCTTGTATGTCCTTATATGGGGCGCAAAGTGTAAAATAAAAAATAAAAGTGTTTTACAAAAAAGAATAAAAAAAAGTTTCACATGTAAAAAAATAAAATAAAAAATCCAAATTAAGTAATGTAAAAAATAAATAAAATAAACATATTTGGTATTTCCGCGTCTGTGACAACCGGCTCTATAAATATCTTACATGATCCACTGAGTCCAATAAACACCATAAAAACTGTGTCAAAAAAAGCCATTTTTGTCACCTTACATCACAACATCACAAAAAGTGCAACACCTAGTGATCAAAAAGGCATATGTCCCACAAAATGGTACCAATAAAATAGGGTTGTTTCGGGTATCGAACTTTCGATACCCAATCAATACTTTTCTCTGGTATCGAGCTCGATGCCAGGATTAGTATTTTATCGATGCTGGGCTGCGCTACTGCACAGCCCAGTATCAGAGAACGTGGCTGCGCCGTCTCAGTGCGGCCATGTTCTCCTCGGCAGCACAGGGAGAAGGAGGCAGTCTCTCCCTCCCCCTGTGCTGCTTCCACCAATAGAGCAAGAGGGGAGGAGGAGGCGGGGTCACTGGCCACCAATGAGGAGTGACTTTTACTATACAGATGCAGGCAGAAAAAGGTCATTGCCGGCACCTGCCTGTGACCGGGCGCTGTGATCCGCGGCAGTTAACCCCTCAGGTGCCACACCTGAGGGGTTAAGTGCCGCGGATCGCTGCGCCCGGTCACAGGCAGGTGCCGGCAATGAGCTTCTTCTGCCTGCATCTGTATAGTAAAAGTCACTCCTCATTGGTGGCCAGTGCACCCCTTCCCCAGTATTAAAGACATTGGCCAATGTCCCCCCACTTTCCCCATTATTAAATACATTGGTGGCCAGTGTGCCCCCCATTCCTCCCTCCCCCAGTATTAAAAGCATTGGTGGCAGTGGCCACAGGGTCCCCTCACCTCCTCCTCATTGGTGGCAGTGGCAGTGATCGGAGCCCCAGCAGTGTAATGCTGGGGCTCCGATCGGTTACCATGGCAACCAGGACGCTACTGAAGTCCTGGCTGCCATAGTCTGCTCCCTGCTGCTGTGTGCACAGGGCAGCAGGGAGAGGGTGAGATCCTATTCACCCTAATAGAGCTCTATCAGGGTGAATAGGATGAAAAGATCCCAGGTTCTAGCCCCTAAGGGGGAAAGAGTTAATAAATAAACTGTAAAAAAAATAAAAAAAAGTTAAAAAAGTACACCAAAATATTAAGTATAGATCACCCCCTTTCCCAATTTTACATATAAAATATATAAGCAATAAATAAAATATTACATATCACTACGTCTCAAGTCCAAACTATTAAAAAAATTCTCTTAAGCGGTGAACGCCCATAAAAGTAAAAAAACAATGAAAAGAAAAACTGCACAATTCACCATTTTATTTTAGTCGCCTTGTCCCCCCAAAAAATAGGATCGGACTGTTGTATTATTGGCCGGACGTTCCATAAAATGAGGAATGCACGTGGCTTTTTTGGGCATTTTTTTATTTTTTGCGTGGTATCGAATGGTATCGAGTATCGCAATACTTTTTTATGGTATCAATACCGAATCAAAATTTTGGTACCGAAACAACTCTACAATAAAACCATCACATCAAAAAATGAGCCTCTACATAAGAAATTTTCTAAAAAAAATAAAAGAACTATAGATCTCAGAACATGGAGTCAATAAAACATAATTTTTTTGTTTCAAAAATGCTATTATTGTGCTAAAGTGAAATAAATAAAAAAAGTAAAACACATTAGGTATTACCGCGTCCGTAACAACCAGCTCTATAAAAATATCACATGACTTAACCCCACAGGTGAACACCGTAAAAAAATAAAAATAAAACATTTCCAAAAAAGCCATTTTTTGTCATCTTACATCACAAAAATTGCAACATTAAGCATTTAAAATGGTGTATGGTCCCAAAATAGTACCGATCGAAGCATCGCCTCATCCCGCAAACAATGAGACCCTACCTTAGACAATCGGTCAAAAAATAAAAAAACTATGGCTCCCAGACTATGGAGACACTAAAACATAATTTTTTTGGTTTCAAAAATGCTATTATTGTGTAAAACTTAAATAAATAAAAAAAGTATACATATCACATATTGCCACATCCATAACGATCTGCTCTATAAAAATGTCACATGAACTAACCCCTTAGGTGAATGCTGTAAAAATAAATAAATAAAAACTGTGCTAAAACAACCAATTTTTTGGTCACCTTGCCCCATAAAGTGTAATAATGAATGATCAAAAAATCATATGTACCCAAAAATGGTTCCAATATAAAGGTCAACTCATCCTGCAAAAAATGAGCCCCTGCACAAGATGATTGGCAGAAAAAAAAATTAAAAATATGGCGTTCAGAAAATGGAGACACAAAAACTAAATTTTTTTCCAAAAATGCTTTATTATGTAAAACTGAAAGAAAAAAACAAAGAAAGTAGACATATTTAATATCAATGCATCCGTAACAACCTGCTCTATGAAAATAGCACATGATCTACCCTGTCAGATGAATATTGTAAAAAATAAAAAATAAAAACTGTGCCAAAACAGCAATTTTTTGGTTACCTTGCCTCACAAAAAGAGTAATATAGAGCAACTGAAATTATATGTACCCCAAAATCGTACCAATAAAACTGCCACATTATCCCCTGGTTTCCAAAAGGGGGTCACTGTTTGGGAGTTTCTACTGTAAGAGTGCTCCCCTTTGCTGAGATTAAAGAAACCATTCCTTCTCTGGGCCACCTCAAGCCCTCTGAAGGATCCAAGGCTACTACAGTGATAGTTCCCATGGAGACATGCCTGTGCAGTATTCCATAGGAACATAAGGAACGTCTTATAGGATGCAATAGTAATTTATTGTAGTCTATGGAACACGCAATAAGTCCCCTAGGGGACTTTAAGTGTAAAAAAATATAAAAATAATTATTTGCCCCTCTGCATCCCAAAGTGCCCATATAATTAAAATATAAATGTATGTATTTCCTATGGAGAATGCTGTAATAGATACAAAAAAAAATAGCAGATTTGCTGTTTTTTCATTGCTTCACCTCCCAATTAAAAGGTAATAAAAAGTGATCAAAAAGTCACATAAACTTCAAAATGGTATTATTAAAAACTACAGATCACCACACAAAAAATGAGTCCTCATTGAGCTCTGTAGATTCAACTATAAAAAATGTTATAGGGGTCAGAATACAGTATTTTTTTTTTTATATTAAAACACAAGAAAGACTATAAAAATTTGTTATTGCTGGAATCGCACTGAACCAGAGAGTAAAGATAACAGGTCAATTTGCTATGGGAACACCGTAACAACAAGAACTATAAAACTATGGCGGAAATTGCATCTTTTCCAATTCCACCACATCATATGCAATATTAAATAGAAAGTACAATAGTTTAACATAGTACAACTTGTCCTGCAAAACAAACAAGCCCTTGTAGAGCTATGTGAATAGAAAAGTAAAAAGTTAGGTCCCTTTCACATCTGCGTTTTGCTTTCCGTCCTAGAGTTCCGTCCTCGGGGCTCTAGGACGGAAAGATACTGATAAGGATTATCCCAATGCATTCTGAATGGAGAGAAATCCATTCAGGATGCGTCAGGATGTCTTCCGTTCAGTATGTGAACGTTTTTTGGACGTTGACAAAACTGCAGCATGCTGCGGATTTGTCTCCGTCCAAAAATCCAGAAGACATGCCGTAACGCCGGATCTGGAATTAATGCCCATTGAAAATCATTAATCCGGATCCGGCTTTAAGCTAAACGTAGTTTTGGCGCATCGCCGGATCCGACGTTTAGCTTTTGTGAATGGTTACCATGGCAGCCAGGATGCTAAAGTCCCGGCTGCCATGGTAAAGTGTAGTAGGGAGGCAGGGGAGAATGGAGCGAACCACATTGAGTATTCAGTGGCTCCTGTCATTGTACATACAGTTTAAGTTAATCAGTTTACTTACACGTTTAGGTATGGATCCATCTTGCTGGAAGTAAGCTCGAGGTGATTCTGATTGGTCCTCTTCCAACGGTCCCTCGGAGCCTTTTAAGAGACAAGAAATAACGGTTAAGCGCATTCACGTAAGTAATTTTCTCTACCCCCCCACTTTTGTTTAGTAATCTCTTCTCCCTATTTCTTTTCTCTATTTGTCGCCTTGCTTATCGACAGGGGTAAAAGTCACTCACTTGAGTGGACTTTGATTGTTGGTTATAGTTTGATATATTTTATGAGTTATTACGTTGGATATAATGTCTTTAAGTATTTAGTTAAGTGATAAGCATTGCGGCCTAAAATAAAGCCAACGGTAATATTTAATATTTCAATTAAATTATCCTATTCAGATTAATTGGTGTACGGTTTATTTGTTCACTTAATTGGAGTCTATGACATCAGTATACTTACCGTCCGTGCGGCTCCCGAGTCCCGGGACACTTCACAATGATGTCAGAGTGCCCCATGTTCATACAATTGAGGTACTACACAAATTGTTTGCAATCGGACTCGCTGCCCGACCAGACCAGGAATACATCATTAACATAACGCAAGTACAAATGAATGTACTTCAAGAAGGGGTTATCCACCGAAAATACATATACCTCCTCAAATACCTCCAGATACAGGTTGGCAAAGGTACTCGATATCGGTGTCCCCATTGCCATACCTAGTATCTGGCGGTACCATTGTCTGTCGAACTGGAATATGTTGTTGGTCAAGATTAACTCCAAAGCTTCGACCCACGAAACTCCGAAACACATTGCCTTTGCCTGACTTGTTTAACACATAATTTACAGCATGCATGCCAGGAGTCCTCATGTACAAACTCTCCATGTCTAAGAACACCAGGCCATACTCCTCACGCCACTCGAGCACGAGATCGAGCACGACGGATGAAATCGCCTGTGTCCTTAGGATACGTGGGAGTTCCCAATAATAATGGCCTTAGGTGCCAATCCATATACTGAGAGATCGGCTTAGTCGCAGCCAGGGGGCGGGTCTGCGACTTGTGGATCTTCGGGACGAAATACCAGGTGGGACTTCTAGGGAAGTGAGGGACCAGTTTGTCGAACAACCCTTTTGGTAAAAACCTAACTTCAGCTAGACGTACTCGCACTAGCTTGTTGGTTGAGAAGACCAAAAAACAGAATATTGACCGCTTTGTCTTTAAATATAGCCCCATGGCAGATGTTGCTAAAGCAGGTGATTTACAATAATTGGGACGTTTTGAGGGGATACCCCAGTTTGAAAGAATTAACAAGTGACCCCTAGTGACCTTTAAAAGGTGCCACACATTAAGGGATATGTTAGTCCAGAGTGAGTACAAACAACCGAGAAGAACTAATTGGCTTTCAGGCAAGAAACTTTGTGACAACTAGTGTGGGAGTGTGTGGGAGGTGCTCCTTTTGCTCATTTAATGCCCAGAGTAAGTCGCTACAGTTAGGAGGAGAGATGTGTTATGTCAAAGATTTCATAAATTATCTGACCACGCATGTGGTGTATGCTACGCTATGTGTCTGCCGAACATTTTACATAGGAAAAACTATTAAGCCCCTTTTCGAGCGGGTGTGAGAACACATCGGTTCTATTAGAACCGGTAAGCGTTCACCCCAGCTAATACAGCATGTACGAGATGTTCATGGCGGAGATCCTCGATGCCTCACGTTTGCGGGAATGGAGGTGGTACAACCTCTCCCTCGTGGGGGGGGGGTAGCGCCGCCGTCTACTCCTGCAACGTGGCGCTAGATGGATTATCCGCACAGGAGCACTTGGCCCGCATGGTCTTAACTATAGAAATTATATGTCAGTTTTTTTATGAGGGCTGCTAACTCGTGCCCCTTGATTTGTAATTTAGCATTTTGCATTTTTTCCCTTCCTTTGCAGGTCGTTTCCATCTATGGACTTGTCATTTCTCAATGACTTTATCTATGTTACTAATAAGTTGCGACAATGTTCCCCCTGTGTGTATTGGTTTCAATGCGTCCCGCCGATATGAGGCGTCTACTGGTTGCCTTGGTAGCACCAATGGATGTACGCCTCTTTTTTTAAATAGTGTGTGGAGACGCTGGGACGCTTAGTGCAGCGTGATGATGCTCAAAGTGTAGTGCGAAACGGCCGTCCCATTTAACCTCCTTCAGACTTGGTGTCCGCTCCCATGCCCAAATGTTTGTAACCTATGTGACGGTATGTGAATTAAAGTTGAATAGAGGAGACAACTCGGGTGAGTGCCGCGGTTATGCATTTCTTCTGTTAACTACATGAGGGACATTATTACTGCTGGGGCCATTATGGGGGACATTGTTACTGCTGGGGCCATGATGAGGGACATTATGTATACTGCAGAGGTTGGGATTTTATTAATAAAAGCCAATGAAATTCATTCCTTTTTAATGGCCATGAAAAATGGATGTGAAACAGTCATTAAAAACGGACAGACGGCCATAAAAAGGATGCACAAATAGTTAAAAAATAGCCAATAAAAACTGACAGAGTGCATATAGCCTAAGACTTTCTATAAACTGTATGTATGATCATTCATTTTTCTTACCTAAGGGGTATTCACATAAGCAGCAGAGAGTCCAAAACTAAGCAATTTTGTCATGCGTTTTTGTTGGATTTACGACTTGTACAAGTGAAAAGATAGAATCAATGTTTCAACTATACAAACCATTGCAAAACCTGCATTGGTTGTGGCGAAATATGTGCGGTTTACCACGTGCCACATTACTTATCCATGTGAATACATCCATAAATTACTGTTGTCAGAGCTTTTTGACATGACCGGGACTTGCCAACAATTATCTGACTTTTATGTTCAATATAAGTTGGTCACTGCAATTGACAAGGTTGATGCCCAACAACATTTTAACAAGAGCTACCACCAACCATGATCATGCTCCGGATGTGGACTATTGCTCTTGAGCAAGGGTGCACAATCTGTGCCCCTCAATGCCATTCTGTGCATCCCCCAATCATCTGCTCATAAAATATGCTTGTCTGCTGTTAGTGGCTGCTTACATGCATTTTCCTTGTCAGAGAGGAGTGGGGCACAGTGCAGGAGCATAGACAGTGCTGAGTGTCCACTTCTGGGACCATATATATTGGCAGAATGGGGATCTCCTGATCCGTCTGGCACCTCAGAAAACAGTTAAAGGGGTTTTCTGGAAATTTTATACTAACTCAGTGGCGTACACACAATCCATGGGGCCCCGGTACGAAACTGATCCATGGGCCCCCCCTCCTCACAGTCTCGGGAGGGGCATTTCCCTGGGCAATAGGAGATTACGGGGCACCTGTGTCCCCGCTCACCCTAAAACCACACCCAAAAACAGCCCCACCCATAAATCGCGCCCGTAACTCTTACATCCAGTGGTGACGTCTCCTTCTATGTAGATATTCACTGTCCTCGTCTTCTCCTTTCAGACCTTCAGACCAGACACCATTTTGTCACCATTTTCCGTCTCTGCATTTTGCACAAAAAAAAAATCTTAGTTTACTACTTTTCCATCGTCCTCCTATCTTCTGGACAAAACATCCTACTACCCCCAACACTGTGCCGCTGTGCTCCCCAATAATGTGCCAGTATCAAGTGCCTCTCTCCCCCCCATGTACCAGTATCAAGTGCAAAAAAAGACCATGTGCCAGTATCAAGTACCAAACCCGCCCATGTGCCAGTATCAAGTGCCAAACCCCCTCCATGTGCCAGTAACAAGTGCCAACCCCTCCATGTGCCAGTATCAAGTGCCAACCCCCTTCATTTGCCAGTAAGAAGTGCCAACCCCCCCTCATTTGCTAGTAAGTGCCAAAACCGCCCTCATTTGCCAGTAAGTGCCAACCCTCCCCCATTTGCCAGTAAGAATTCCCACCCCCCCCCCATTTTCCAGTAAGTACCAACCCCCTTCATTTGCCAGTAAGTGCAAACCCCCCTCATTTGCCAGTAAGAAGTGCCAACCCCGCTCATTTGCCAGTAAGAAGTGCCAACCCCTCATTTGCCAGTGAAGTGCCAACCCCTCATTTGCCAGTAAGTGCCAACCCCCTCATTTGCCAGTAAGTGCCAACCCCTCATTTGCCAGTAAGAGTGCCAACCCCTCATTTGCCAGTAGAAGTGCCAACCCTCTCATTTGCCAGTAATAAGTGCCAAAACTCCCCCATTTGCCAGTAAGTGCCAACCCCTCATTTGCCAGTAAGTGCCAGCCCCCTCATTTTCCAGTAAGAAGTGCCAGCCCCCTATTTGCCAGTAAGAAGTGCCAAAACCCCCTCATTTGCCAGTAAGAAGTACCAACCCTCCCCATTTGCCAGTAAGTGCCAACCCCCTCATTTGCCAGTAAGTGCCAACCCCCGTCATTTGCCAGTAAGAAGTGCCAACCCCCCTCATTTGCCAGTAAGAAGTGCCAACCCCCTCATTTGCCAGTAAGAAGTGCCAACCCCCTCATTTGCCAGTAAAGTGACCACCCCCTCATTTGCCAGTAAGTGCCAACCCCCTCATTTGCCAGTAAGAATTGCCAGCCCCCTCATTTGCCAGTAAGAATTGCCAGCCCCCCCATTTGCCAGTAAGAAGTGCCAACTCCCCTCATTTGCCAGTAAGAAGTGCCAACCCCCCCATTTGCCAGTAAGAAGTGCCAACCCCCCTCATTTGCCAGTAAGAAGTGCCACCCCTCATTTGCCAGTAATTACCGAACCCCTCATTTGCCAGTAAGTACCAACCCCCCTCATTTGCCAGTAAGTGCAAACCTCCCTCATTTGCCAGTACGAAGTGCCAACCCCCCTCATTTGCCAGTAAGAAGTGCCAAAACCCCCCCTCATTTGCCAGTAAGAAGTGCCAACCCTCCCTCATTTGCCACTAAGTGCCAACCCCCCTCATTTGCCAGTAAGAAGTGCCAGCCCCCATTTGCCAGTAAGAAGTGTCAACCCCCCTCATTTGCCAGTAGGAAGTGCCAGCCCCGCCTCATTTGCCAGTAAGAAGTGCCAAACACTCCCCCTCATTTGCCAGTATGAAGTGCCAAACACTCCCCTCCATCATTTGCCAGTAAGAAGTGCCAAACACTCCCCCCCCCCTCATTTGCCAGTATGAAGTGCTCCCCTCATGTCCGGTATTTAAAAAAAAACAAAATACTACTTACCTCCTTTGCAGCAATGCGATGCAGGCCTCTTCCGGCCTGTGTCCCGCGCTGTACGGCTCAGGCGTCGCGATTACGTCAACGCGCTGCCTGCACCGCTCTGATAGGCTGCTGGCCTTGTGCCTGCAGCCTATCAGAGGAACAGCCGCCGCAGGCCCACACCTGAGTCTGAGCTGCACTACTGCAGGGGCCAGGGGTCCACAGGCGGCCAGGCCCCCTGGAGTGCTGGGCCCGGTTGCAACCGCGACCCCTGCGACCCCTGTATGTATGCCACTGTACTGACTCATCAGCAGAGGCAGACTGGGAACTTAAAGTGGCCCTAGAAAAGAACTAAAAGTGGCTCTGGTTTTGTAGTCAGGTCCAAATTGTTGGAAGACAGGGCCAGCAATACCATGTTGTGGCACACTATGCCACCCCAACAGAGCCAAATACCACAGTTCATCACAAAATGCTGCCAGCAGCACAAAATATATCCCCAAAAACTTCCACTGGCCCGCCGTGAGGAGGGCCCAGGTGGTCCCCAGGGCATCGGCCCACCCAGAAATTACCCTGTAAGATCTATGGCCAGTCCGTCCCTGCTCATCAGTGTCTTATCAGTGGGGGTCACGGGTGCTTTCAGTAGTGCTGCGGCCTTCTCTCAAAACTAAGTAAACCAAGCACAGTGCCGTACACTGTATAGCAGCTGTGATTGGCATAGCAACTCAGCTCCATTCACTTCAATGTGGCTGAGCTGCGCTTAAGCCATGTGACCAATGAAAGTGTCGTCTGAGAGAAGACGGAGGGTACTTCTGTGAGTGCTGCTGCCTTTTCAAACATCTGTCCTGGGTGTCAGACCAAACCCATCAGATACTGATGACCTATCCAGAGGGTAGGCCAACAGTGTAAAACTCCCAGAAAACCCCTTCAATGAGATGCATGCAACTATTTTCAATGGGAGAAATTCCAACACTTCCATGTATGGCCTCCGATATTCAGGAATGTGAGCAGACCCCCTCATTCTCCAGAAAATTGAGTGTCCTATAGTGGAACCAGCACCTATCAGACATTTATGGCATATACGTTTAAGGGTACTTTCACACTAGCATTATTCTTTTCAGGTATTGAGCTCCGTCCTAGGGGCTCAATACCGGAAAAAAACAGATCAGTTTAATCCTAATGCATTCTGAATGGAGAGCATTCCATTCGGGATGCATCAGTTCAGTCCCTCTTACGTCTTTTGCCCGGAGAAAATATCGCAGCATGCTGCAGTATTTTCTCCGTCCGAAATTCGGGAACACTTGCCGGAATGCAAGATCCGGTCTTCCAGTCTGTGCATGCGCAGACCTTTAAAAAAATTTAAATGATAAATACCAGATCAGTTTTTCCAGATGACAACCGGAGAGACGGATCCGGTATTGCAATGCATTTGTGAGACGGATCTTCATCCGAATCTGTCTACAAATGGTATCCGTTTTCATACAGATTGCCGGATCCGGCAGGCAGTTAGGGTGAAAGTACCCTAATATGTCAAAAATGCTTCAGTTGGTGATACCTCTTTTAAGTTTCCAATGGCCCTCACAAATGGTTCATTCTGACAGTGTGGGCCCTTGGACCAGAAAACGTTGTATCTTCCTGCTCTAGATCTTTCTTCTCCATTTGTAGGCAGCTTTTAGCTTGGCAATTGTTTCTTCCTGAAACCTAAACTTCCAGCGAGCTCCGCATAGCGACACTGTCTGTGTTAATATTGATTTTACATAGTCAATGTACAAAAATGATAGTTCTTTCTCTTTATAACACTCTTATAAATATTAATAAAAGCCTTGACTCCCTGATGCATAATTACACTTGTTTAAGATTTAAGCCATGCTATGCTTTGCCCTTTTTTCTAATATAAGTTCTGCAGCTGACAAAAGCAGTCTAGCTTATATATAGCAGGCAGCTGACACAGGACTTTCTGAAACCTTTTTACGCCAGAATATTGGTGAACACTGACAGCCGGCCACTCAGTTCCTTATCTGCATCGTGGTTTTTCCTTACACAGTATAATTTTGCAGTTTAATGTAAATGCACATTATAAAATAAGCTCAGAGAAAGGGCTGCAGTTACTGTAGTCCTGGAATATAAAGGATGAAGCATCTGCTCCAGGAAATCTTATTATAGTGAAGCATACATATATCATAAGTAACTATTGCTGGGGCCTTTCCATTGCCCCTAGACAGATGCAATATTGCTTACCGCTAATACTTACATTTTTTTTTAATTTAAACTATGCAGGCCTCCGCACTTCATGGTGGATTAGTCATGTTAAAATCTAACATTCTTGAACCCTCTGGTCTTCCACATCTCCTTTCAGGTAAGAGTTAGGGCATCACCATACACATTATGTGTCCCTACGAATTTGGTGGATTTGGCCGGACTTCTTCTAATGTGTATGGCTTCTTTAAATGATATATGGCTTTAAAATGTTTGCCTGCTCATGAAAGTTAAGCACAACACGTACCTCCCAACTTTTGAAAATGCCAAAGAAGAGGGACACCTTTAGCATAGAACTCAACTTTTTTGGCCAGTCAAAGAAGGACACCTATGGCTCATTGTGTAAAAGATTCAATCACTGGCTGAGGCGGGTCATGGCTGCGGCCAGTGATTGGCTGAGCAGCATTCACAGCTATTTCATGCCATGTCGAAACAGTAGCAAGAAGTGGGGGCCTCAGGGACCTGTTACTGTCATAATTGCAGCACCAGATCGGTAAAACGGTATAACTTCAACTAGTTTTTTACAGCATGTGTAGCCCAAGTGCTGGAATACCCCTTTAAATAGCACCAAAATCATCTAATATATACTTTTTTTCCATTATTAGGGCACATTGGGACCCTAAAATGTCTATCAGTTGAGGTGTAATCTACAGTTAGGAACCAGGCAGATGTTTTCTGGATCGGTTTAGTCAGTTTATTATTGTACATTTATTACAAAATGAGGGACACTAAATTAACAAAAAGGAACAGATGGACTTAGGTCAACAAGAGAGACTGTCCCTCCAAGAGAGTGACATTTGGGAGGCATGGCAACATGTGCTTCTCATAACATCTACCATCCACTGCAGACTTTCCTTAAATTGCCCATACATCAGCTGCGGGACTACCGCTGTAGCAGCCATAGAGGCTGCTATGGGGCCTGCAGTGATTATTGTTTGTTAGACACAGCAGGAGGACCTGGGCCCGAGTCTGACTGCTGTTTCTGTCATACATATGGGCCTAGGCCTCAATGCAAGCCTTTGCTCTCCCCAGCAGGCATGATGCTGTGACATCATTGCACTTGCTGGGCTATATAGGAGAGCGAAGTATCACTCTTTCTCAGCCTTTATACTCTTTTACTCAGCCCATCAGGCGTGAAGACATCACTGATTCACACCTGCTTGGGAGAGCATGATGTGTTATGCTCCATTCTTCAGGGGAATGGGGCTAGGTAAGTATTATTTTTTTATTTTATTAACAGAACAATGTAGGGGCACCAAGATGGCATGACTACTGTTTGGGGACACAAATGGGGAATTCTATTGTGAAGAGGGTACTAAGGGATAATTTGTACTGTGTGATGGAACTGACATGACTACTATGTGGGGGAACAAAGGTGGAAAAACTACTGCGAATAGGGGGTGCTAAAGGTAATGCTACTGTGAAGGGGGCACTCATGGGGAAAACTACTGTGTGGGGGTACTAAATGGTATGACAACTGCGTGGGGCACAAAGGGAGCTTAACTACTGTGAAGGGGGCACTAAGGGAGCATTCTACTGTGAAGCGGCAGTAAAGGGGAATAACTACTGTGTAATTCATTAAGGAGACATACAGGGCCCAGGCCACATTATGTATAGCAAACTCTTGACACCTGTCCAGCGCTAGTAAGCATTTTATTTTCATATTTTTTACATGATTTGATTGAGTAGGTGAGAGATTGTATGGCAAGCATGGACAGTCTTAACTAGCCATGGGAAGGGGGGTTGTGGGGAAACCATAGGAGGGGGCCCCATATACTAATTTGCTATGGGGTCCAGTCTTTTCTAGTTATGGCCCCGCCATGCCCCTTCAATATCTGTCGGCCAATAGCTATCTCTCCTGACTCTTTTATACACATACATGCTCAGCTCTGCCAAACGTGGATGTGTTTCCAATAGAGAAAAAAAGCTTAATCAGCATGAAGAGACTTATAGGCCATATATGCTCCTCTGGAATTCTGGGAAGAAAGGTATGCAAATGAGCTCTCAACAAGCTCTGTCTCTAATGCTACCAGATGTAAAGCAGCTATCCTATAAGTCAATGTTCGACCCTTTAAATTGACCTTGAGTCATGACTTGAGTATTAAATAAGCCAGCACCTCATCTGCAGACAGCTGTTTCAGTGTTATTGCCTTTCATCAGTACAGAGCAGAGAGGCCAACTCAGGATTTGGTGGGTACTATCTCTCTTTGGGAGAGAGCGCACCTTAGTCGGCATGAGGATGCTCCTCTGGAATTCTGGGAAGAAAGGGATGGAAATGAGCTGTTAACAAGCTCTGCCTCTAATGCCACCAGATGTAAAGCAACTATCCTATAAATCAGGGATGGCCAACCTGTGGCTCTCCAGTCATTGTAAAAATACAACTCCCACCTGCAATAGCTGTAGGCTGCATGAGCATGCTGGGAGTTGTAGTTTTACAACAGCTGGAGAGCCTCAGATTGGCTATCCCTGCTAAAAATAAATGTTTGAGCCTTTAAATAGGCCTTGAGAGATGACCTGGATAATAAATAAGCTAGCACTTCTTTAAAGGGTCGAACATTTACTTATAAGATTTCTGTTTTACATCTGGTGGCATTAGAGGCAGAGCTTTTTAAGAGCTCATTTGCATCCCTTTCTTCCCAGAATCCTGGGGAGTATGTATGGCCAATATGTCTCCTCACACCAATTAAGGCACTGTCCCCATTGATGAGGGGCAATCACCCCCAAAACAGTTGTCTGCAGAAGAGGTGCTGGCTTATTTAATATCCTAGTCATGTCTCAAGGCATATTTAAATAGACAAACATGAACTTATAGGATAGCTGCCTTACATCTGGTGCCATTGGAGGCAGAGTTTGTTAACAGTTCATTTGCATCCCTTTCTTCCAAATAGGAAGAGAGAAAGAGATTACCAGACACATATGCTGGCAGCTTATCTCTAGTAAGAACAAGAGGATTGGGTGTTGAAAATCAATGTGAGAGGAGAGGAAGAAGCTCCCTGTCCACATTAGATTGTAAGTCGGCCACTCCTTTCATCCCTTCCTGGATGTCTCCCCTCCTGCAACATCACTGTGCCTAACCAACATATAAATACAGATTGGGGAGATTTACTAATCGAAACATCAGAATTCTAGCATAAAAACTGACATGCATGCTTTGCACCACATTTATTAAGTGCTTTAGTGCATATTTTTGTCAACTCATCCAACAAATGGGCAATAGCTATGATCTATCCGAAAGAGTGCATGGCTTAAGATGCAACCATGTGAGCCAAAGATGCACCATTGTTGCAGATTTCTGGCATAAAGTAAACTAACTAAATAGGTGGTATAAAAATAGATGAAAGAGTCTTAAAGTGTGTCTGGCATCAGCCCACTGTGATAAATCTGACACTGTTTTAACTGTCTAGTCTAAATTTGCACTAAAAATCATGTTGCATTAGTAAATCTGCCCCATAAGGGTATGTTCTCAACAGGAAAAATATGCCTCAGAAACCTCAAGGTTCTGCTGTGGTTTTACCGTTGATCTGCCCATAGCTATGACCCTACTCAACATTGACAACAGTAGGAAGAGGATTCTGCAAGGATTCTACATAGTTTTTCACATGTAAATCCTTGCACAAAATTCAATGTGTGAGCTATATTATATATACGGTGGTCCTTCAAGTTATCATGGCCTCAGGTTATAGTCTTTTCTACACAAGATGGTCTTTTATGGACAATCATAACTTGAAACCACAGTCAACATACAATGTTACAGACATTGCCAATGTGGGTATGTGTGATTGGCTGTTGGATCCTTAAAATGAGCATTCACATTTCATTGGTAAACCACCTGTATTACTGCAGTGCATACATTGGCTGTATAGAAGCATCTCTGTAGAGTACAGTATTAGATGACCTATGCACTGTTTACTATATATGTAAATGTTTCCTTATGTAGATGCCCCTTTTCGAGGGCTGCCATTAGGCTTACTGTGCCTATAAGTGAAGCCATTCCTGGTACAATTTGAAGTACTCAGACTATGTGGGTGTGATCTACAGCAGTGTTCATCCTTATTTTTCTTGTTACTCTGTATTTGTGATTCCAGCAACACACTGCCAGATATGCAATGCAAATACAAGCACATTTTAATATATGCAGCACGAACCAGCAGAACATAGCTGGATCAGCCTACAAGAGTAAGAGGATTCAACGGGGGTCCAAATTCAGATGCATAATAGATTCATAATGGAGTAAAGCCCAATAATGGGTTCCAGCAGTATTTTTCCTGAAGTGGAAACCTTAAGTAGATACATTTCTGCTCAAATCTATACTTATTTTGTGTTGTTACCCAAAATAACGCCATGTGTCTACATAGAGACAACACCCCTGTAACTAGATTCACATTAAGCCAGATTCAAGCATGTCTTTACACAGTAAGAACAATGGGATGGTTTAATCTGTCTGGGGTGGGCTATTAGGAAGACCTACGAAAGGACGGGGAAGACCCATTACAGCATACAGTATATGACTGAAAATGGTGGAAATCGGAGAACTACTTCCTGTCCCAAAAAGAAAGGTTTCCAGAGCACAAGTTGCTGAGTTTATAGAAGAGAGTGAATTTTTCAATTCTGATTTTGGTACTCTTTGTTACACATAAAATGCTTAGTTGTGGAAGTTATCCAATAATTTTAGCTTCACAGCAACAAACTTGTTAAACCGGTTTTATTCCTGCTGTTTAAACAGTATATTGCTTTGTCTATTAAACAGATAATAGTATAATACCAAAACAGGAATATCAGAAACAAAGCAGTGAACTCTGCATAATTCTAGGCTATGTTTACTGTATAGGCAAATCAGGCCTGCGCCTCGGGTGTTAAAGTTAATTTATGTTTATTTTAAATACAACTCTTTTCTGCTCTTATTATTTTTTTTTTGTATTTTCCAAATAATGGTGCTGGGGATAATGAATAAACATGTTATCTATGTAAACGTCATTATATCTGAATGACGTGGCCCAATGAACACACCATGCAATGATAGCAATGGGGCAGTTCAACAGAGCCTGGTACATGTTCTGTCACCTTCACATTCCATAGGGTAATATAAGAGCCCATGCCCGAAACCCGTTTCCTTTGACCATCACATGCTAAAGCACAGTGGAGGATATTTGTGCAGACAGAAAGTAAAGAGGTTTCCCAAAGCAAGGAAATGGGTTGTTCCTTACATTTTCCAAAGGGTCTCTGAAAAATTAGGTCTGGAATCTAATAGGTTGCTAGGCTCGATACATCTTTTACAATTATCCCTTTGTACAATGTGCAGGTCAAGTAAATCTGGAGCAATACACATTGGGGAACAACTAGGATATGAATATGTTGTTTAGAGAGTAAACACGCAGAGAGGTGCAGCAGCCCTGATCCAAAAAAAAAAATAATATATATATATATAGCTGGGACCACTACTGGAGTAAGGCTGCTTCTAAAACATACGGTTTTACTCCTATATGGGCAGCACAGAGGCTCAGTGGTTAGCACTGGTGCCTTGCAGCGCTGAGGTCCTAGGTTCGAATCCGACGAAAGGAGGACATCTGCATAGAGTTTGTATGTCATTCCATTGTTTGTGTAGGTTTCCTCCCACACTACAAAGACATACTGATAGGGAACTTAGATTGTGAGCTCCATTAGGGACAGAGTGATGCTAATGTCTGCAAAGTGCTGCAGAATATAATAGTGCTATATTAAATATGTCTCCTGCTTTTTATATAGAGTCACTCTCAACTTAAAGCATCACTGAGCTTTCAACAAAGTTTGCCTTTATCAGTAGTATAGTGTCTGTACATGAGGAAACACTATTTCTGGCCATTACATCACTTGTGATTTGCTACTCTCAGTAAAAAATAGGAACACATTCAGACTTGAAGGTGCCACTCCCTCAAGTACATACTACAAAATAAGCAAAAAACACAGAAAAAAAGATAAAAAAACAAAGATTAAAATATCCTGCATGATATGATAAGTACATACGCGGATGTCTATTACATCACTTGTATCTGGCATTTTTTAGCAGTTTTTCTAAGTGCCTGCTAAGCACTTAGTTTGCAGTCTTCCCAGACATGCCATCCACTGGACACCCAGAAAGTAGGGAAAATCTCCTACCTAACTGTATCACAGTCACTCAGAAACAGTCCCAGCATAATTAAGAACATTACAGAGAAGTGCTGACCCGCATTTTTGTGAGTGAAACTATGAGCTATATGCTTCCTATGTCTCTGTGTCGTCTCTCTGGCTGTGCCTGTCTCACTCATTTCCTCTCCTCTCCATAGACTTGCATTGACATGTGTAATATGATCCTCCTGCAGAAATGGTTCCATCCTGACATCTTGCAACGTGAAAAGCAATTAGTAGAGGGGGACAGGGGGGGGGACACAGTAAACAGCTAATAAAAGGAGAACTAGACATTTCTCCCTGATAAAACATATTAAAAAGCTTCTTGTGATCACTTGTACTATAGATTTATGCAACGTTGTGTGAAAGGTTAGTGACCATTTAAGACTTTTGAGTTCTAAGTTTTACATCATAATACCCCTAAACAAATACAGACCAGATCCCTGAACAAAAACAGGTCCAAACCAGATGCCATAAATTAATACTGAGCCAAGGCCTGAGCCCCTGCCAAATAAACCCCCTAAATAAATAAAGATCCCACACCAGACCCATAAATACAGACCCGCTCTCAGTCTCCCTAAAAAAACACAGACCAGACTTTCTAAAAAATGCACAGTCTAGACCTGAACAAACACAGACTAAAGCCCCTTTCACAAGGGCGTGATTTCCGCCCGGGTGCAATGCGTGAGGTGAACACATTGCACCTGCACTGAATACGGACTCATTAATTTCAATGGGGCTGTGCACATGAGCGGTGATTTTCACACATCACTTTTGCGTTGCGTGAAAATCGCAGCATGTTCTATATTCTGCGTTTTTCACACAACGCAGGCCCCATAAGCCTCTTTTACACGAGCGTGTCCAGATTAGCTCCGGATGCATTGCGGATGCGTTCAGTCAAAACTGTGCGATTTCACAGGCAAAGCCATTCAGTTTTGCCTGCATTTGCATTCAGTTGTTCAGTGTTTTCCGCACGGGTGCAATGTGTTTTGATGCGTTTTTCCCGCGTGAACTGAAGTTTTACAAACAACATCTCCTAGCAACCATTAGTGAAAAACGCAACGCACCCGCACTTGCTTGCGGATGCAATGCGTTTTTCACACAGCCCCATTCACTTTTATGAGGCTAGGGCTGCGTGAAAAACACAGAATATAGAACATGCTGCGATTTTCACGCAACGCACAAGTGATGTGTGAAAAAAAACGCTCATGTACACAGACCCATTGAAATGAATGGGTCAGGTTTCAGTGCGGGTGCAATGCGTTCACATCACGCATTGCACCAACACAGAAAACTCGCCCGTGTGAAAGGGGCCATAGAAGTGAATGGGGCTGCGGGAAAATCGCAAGCATCAGCAAGCAAGTGCAGATGCGGTGCGATTTTCCCGTATGGTTGCTAGGAGATGATCAGAATGGGGACCCGATCTTTATTATTTTCTCTTATAGCATTCAAAATACAGAATGCAAAGTAAAATGGGTGATTGAGGGTTAAAAATTTAAAAAGTAGTAAAATTAAAAAAAGTAACTCACCCCCTCCAATTGAGCGCGTAGCTGCCGATCTCCTGTTCTGCCTGCAGCTGGGGGGGTAAAGGACCTTCCGTGACATCACTGGGTCACATGGGTCACTTGGTCCAATCACATGCTTCCATCACCATTGGAAGCATGTAATTGGACCAGGTGACCCATGTGAAGACAGAACAGGAGACTGTCAGCTACGCGCTCAATTGGAGGGGGTGAGTTACTTTTTTTATTTTTAACCCTCAATCACCCATTTTACTTTGTATTCTGTATTTAGAATGCTATTATTTTCCTTTATAACTGTTATAAGGGAAAATAATAAAATATACAGAATACTCAACCCGAAACCGCACTTCAGTGATGAAGTCCGGCTTCGGGTCTGGGTAACAAACACGCGGATTTTTCTCACGCACATGCAAAACGCATTACAACAGTTTGCACATGCCTGGAAAAATTGTGCATTTTCCCGCAACGCACCCGCCTCTTAACCGGACGTCAAACATGACGCCCGTAGGAAAGAGGCCTAAGGCCCCTTTCACACGGGCGAGTTTTCCGTGCCGCTTCAATGCGTGATGTGAACGCATTGCACCCGCACTAAATCCGGACCCATTCATTTCAATGAGTCTGTGTACATGAGCGTTTTTTTTCACGCATCACTTGTGCGTTGCGTGAAAATTGCAAGCAAGTGCGGGTGTGTTGCGTTTTTCACTAATGGTTGCTAGGAGATGTTGTTTGTAAACTTTCAGTTTTTTATCACACGCGTGAAAAACGCATCAAAACGCATTGCACCCGTGCGGAAAAAAACTGAACAACTGAATGCAATAGCAGGCAAAACTGAATGGCTTTGTCTGTGAAATCGCACAGTTTTCACTGAACGCATCCGCAACGCATCCGGTCCTAATCCGGACAGTGGACACGCTGTTGTGAAAGGGGCCTAAGGGCTCGTTAAGATGGCCGTATGAATGAGGCCGCATCCGTTCCGCAATTTTGCGGAATGGGTGCAGATCCATTAATTTCAACCATGTGCTGTCCGCATCCCTGGTTCCATTCTGCAGCTCAGTGGAAAAGATAAAGCTTGTCTTTTTCTTGTCCACAATCGCAGACAAGAATAGGCATTTTCTATTATGGTTGCGGCCATGTGCGGTATCCGTGTTTTGCGGATCCACAAAGCACTACGGCCATCTGGATGGGCCCTTAAACTAAGACCTCAAACTATACCCCCTAAATAAACACAGACCCTAGACTCCATAAATAAATATGCACTCTTTAAAAAGATGCCTGCTTCTACTGATATGATCTCCAGCATTTTTATCACAGCTCATCCAAAAACAGCAATCCCCTCTGGATGATCTAGGCCATGTCATACAAGCACAGTCATATCATTGATTTGATTCAGTAAAACTTGACCATTTAGCAAATGCATTAAGAAGCCGCCAGTCAATTATTAATCATGGCTTTCCGTTTACAACCTATACTATATCTAATATATTTCCTCATACCAAATTCATTTACAAAATTTGTTCCCCTAAAATCATATTTGCCCTGTTATTTTTCATTCCATAGCGATATTTGAGTGTGTCATCAATCATTAGGCTAGCACTGCATTCTGTAACTTGTCGTTCTAACAGGGGTGCCCAACTGCCCAATTTTATGGTGCCATTTCAGAAACCCTGATGTTTACTCCTTTTTTGCAGGGTTTGAGGCTTGAGTCAAAATGATGCTATTCACAGGTTTCGGCCAAAGGCCCAATAATGTTGGTTGGGCTCTGTTGTCATATTGTATATAATCCTATCAGGAGTCTTCTGTCCATACATGATGAACCATGTGATGAGTGATACAGGGGCACTATATAAACTGTTTCTGAAACCATTTGCAGCCTTGAGGCCGAAGACAGCTTTGTGTGTCCTGTCAGAACTACAAGTCCCAGCAGATACACAGTGGGACGAGGAGAGTTGATGGGGGTTCTCTGTGGGGAACATGAAAAAACTTGTTTTTTAGCAGGCAACCACTGCCAGTGGTTGCTTGTAGTATGCCTGTGCGCCCACAAAAGTGGGGTCTGTGTTAAGCGGTTCTCCTTGGGAATATATATATATATATATATATATATATACATATATATATATATATTGTATATACACTCATCAACATTGAAATTGCAACACCAAGTAGAACAAGGTTATATAGGAAGTAGCAGGTATAGCTAAGATCTACAGATGATCACATTTTCAAGCACCTAGCTCCAATCTATGTCATGTGGGAGAGGCATAAAAGATTGAAAGTTTTTAGCCACACTTTTAGCGCACTGCAGTTACCTGAGGTGACTACATATTATTGATAGGTAATGACCATTTTGGTTTATGTACTGTTTACCTCAGAGGAAGGGATGTATATATAGGACATGATTAATGCATGTCTCAGGACTTGCTATTAACCTATTGTAACATTAGCAAATGTATTACTTGTCAAAAATTGGGCAATTTAATAATTACTATCCATACCCACCCTCTATTGTGATTGCACTTCTAAACTGTCCATCAGGTGCTACCACACCTTATACTGATGTTTTTTCATCTATTTTTATCATGTAATATGTATTTATTAAATAAAGATCATTATATTTTTTGAGCTACAGAGACTCAGGTGTCTTCGTGTAGGTTACATTTCTTTGTAAGTACTGGCTGCAATGACAGGGAGCCGTGATTGCGCCGCTCTCCGCCATTGTACCCCTCAGATGCCATGTTCATACCTGATCGTGGCATCTGACATTGATATTATAGTGTAACATAAAGAAAAAAACGTACCTCTTGATTGAAGATCTAGCGCAAAATCTTGCAGGGCCCATAATGACTTTTATCACGTCTGCTGGTGTGGTGACATCATACGTCACCGAGCACGAGATTTTGCAAGGGATCTCCAATGAAGATTATAGTGGTCAGCTCTTAGCGCTCAGACGGATGAGGTAAGTAGGATTATTTTTTACCACCATTCAGGGAAAATCGACTGTTACCACAAAGCAAGAGGAAATTCACCTTTGCGGCAAATCAAATTTTCCCTGACTTCAATTCGCTCAACCCTAATCATGATGCACAACAAGAGGCTGGAGGCTGGAATGGAGGCCTATACGCTTCAGTGATGTGTCCCACTTTTCGCTTGGATGCAATGATAGCCAAAGATTGGTCTGGAGACCACGTAGGCAATGCCATGAAGAGGCCTTTACGATGGAACTTCACACTGGTCCTACTCTTGGGACGATGAAGTCGTGTGGCATAATGTACGGTAGTCAGACCCATCCAGTTTTCATTTCAGCAGCCTGCGTGGTCTAAGCGTGCTACCATGGTCTGTATTGGCTCCAGACTTTTCTCCCATCAAGCACACCTTGGACATCATTGGTCAGCAATTGCAAAAGGAGCTGCGTGTGATTCTGAATAAATTGAGATGCTTTGAAATTTTTGTTTGCATTTTTCCTCATTTACATATGATTAAGATGTCTATCTATCCTGTGATTTCCATAATTCCACGATACATCCTTGTTGTTGTTACAATTTCAATGTTGACGAGTGTGTATGTATATATATATATATATATATATATATATTTATATACACACACAAAACATTGCACAGTTATGGAAACATGGGCCTTCAGCCATCAGCCTGTCTGAATCTACTGTCTGCTTGTAGTTATTTTTCCCCTCTGTGCTCTGAGATCTCACTCCATATTCCATCACTTCTCAGGCCATCTCCACATGCACTTGACTGCAAGTGAAATTGGATTTTCTTAACTTCGGGGGGAGAGTAGTCCGTAATGTACTTTCTCCTTTATCTACTTCAGATTCTATCCCACTCTTTATAAGACGGTGATAGGCAGCTGGTGCTCTGAGCGGACCCACTCACTAACGGCTACAGATTGCCAAGTCCCGTATGTCAGACTTCAATATATTCCTTGTGTAGATTGAAAACAGATTAAAGTTCTTAGTGATTTTCCTTTCAACTTATTTCCCTTCTGCTTCTCCTTTGCCATTATAAACTATGCTGAAAATATATTTGCTTCTATTTGCTATGTATACATAGCGTTTATCATACATACTGCTAGCAAAATGGAGAAACAAAGGAACACACTGACACAATGTGGAAGATTTATCCAAACTGGTGCAAAGGCAGACTTTATTATTTGCCCATAGCAAAAGGAGCTCTCAAAAATGTAAGGCTCAATCTGAGTTGTTTTGGGCAAATAAGCCAGTTTTTCTTTGCACCAGTTTTGATAAAGGTACCTTGAGAACTTTTGAGGATACTCATGTATTCCCTTATTCCCCTGCGGCGGTCAGTGACAGCTTGGTGGCAACTTACATACTCTTACTCATAGTCATAGCTAGTTTGTGAAACCCAATCTTTATCTAAAAATCAAAGACCATAGTTAGGCCAGGTTGACATGTTTTGGCTGCTGCATGTGGCCAAAGCTCCACTCTTCCAGAGCGGACAATGGCTTCTACATGTGGGTGATGCTGATACAAGGGTAGGTTCAAACAACAGTCCTCAGCTTCACCATGAACAGCCACTAACACACCAGTCATTCCTGAAAGAGGCAGATACCTACAGTAGAGATGGCCCGAACTATCCGCCGGCGAACAGTTACCGGCGAACATAGCTTGTTCGCGTTCGCCTCTCCTGGGCGAACATATGCGATGTTCGGTCCGCCCCCTATACATCATCATTGAGCAAACTTTGACCCTGTACCTCACAGTCAGCAGACACATTCCAGCCAATCAGCAGCATACCCTCCCTCCCAGACCCTCCCACCTCCTGCACAGCATCCATTTTAGATTCATTCTGAAGCTGCAGTCTTAGTGAGAGGAGGGAGAGTGTAGTTGCTGCTGATTTAATTGGGAAATTGATAGCTAGGCTAGTGCATTCAGTGTCCACTCCAGTCCTGAAAGACTCATCTGATCTCTGCTGTAAGGACAGCGTCCTGACAGCACCCCAAAAAGCCCTTTTTAGGGCTGCAAGATTAGTCTGCTTTTTTTCCTTTATATACATATTGCAGTTGCCTGGCCTGCCTGTGTGTGAGGAGCTGCAGGCCCACAGACTGCAGTGTGCCCACTGCCAGTGCCCACCCCTGTCATTCCGTGTGGCACAGGACTTTGCATCAAAAAAAGGCATTTAATTTTTACACTTTAATCTAAGGTTAGTTGCCTGCCAGTGTGTGTCAGGCTGACTTCCACTGACTGTAGTGTGCCCACTGCCAGTGTCCACCACTCATACCGGCTGGCACAGGACTTTGCATAAAAAAGGCATTTAATTTTTACACTTTAGTGTAATTTCAGCTGCTTGCCTGCTGCTAGTGTGTGTCAGGCCGACTTCAACTGACTGTAGTGTGCCCACTGCCAGTGCCCACCCCTGTCATCCCGTGTGGCACAGGACTTTGCATCAAAAAAGGCACTTAATTTTTACACTTTAATCTAAGGTTAGTTGCCTGCCAGTGTGTGTCAGGCTGACTTCCACTGACTGTAGTGTGCCCACTGCCAGTGCCCACCCCTGTCATCCCGTGTGGCACAGTACTTTGCATCAAAAAAGGCATTTAATTTTTACACTTTAGTGTAATTTCAGTTGCTTGCCTGCTGCTAGTGTGTGTCAGGCCCACTTCCACTGACTGTAGTGTGCCCACTGCCAGTGCCAACCACTGATACCGGGTGGCACAGTAGCTTGCCGATAAATAAGGCATTTAATTTTTAGACAGTAGTCTAAATTCAGTTGCTTGCCTGCTGCCAGTGTGTGTCAGGCCCACTTCCACTGACTGTAGTGTGCCCACTGCCAGTGCCAACCACTCATACCGGGTGGCACAGTAGCTTGCCGATAAATAAGGCATTTAATTTTTAGACAGTAGTCTAAATTCAGTCGCTTGCCTGCTGCCAGTGTGTGTCAGGCCCGCTTCCACTGACTGTAGTGTGCCCACTGCCAGTGCCAACCACTGATACCGGGTGGCACAGTAGCTTGCCGATAAATAAGGCATTTAATTTTTAGACAGTAGTCTAAATTCAGTTGCTTGCCTGCTGCCAGTGTGTGTCAGGCCCTCTTCCACTGACAGTAGTGTGCCCACTGCCAGTGCCAACCACTGATACTGGGTGGCACAGTAGCTTGCCGATAAATAAGGCATTTAATTTTTAGACAGTAGTCTAAATTCAGTTGCTTGCCTGCTGCCAGTGTGTGTCAGGCCGGCTTCCACTGACTGTAGTGTGCCCACTGCCAGTGCCAACCACTCATACCGGGTGGCACAGTAGCTTGCCGATAAATAAGGCATTTCATTTTTAGACAGTAGTCTAAATTCAGTCGCTTGCCTGCTGCCAGTGTGTGTCAGGCCCGCTTCCACTGACTGTAGTGTGCCCACTGCCAGTGCCAACCACTCATACCGGGTGGCACAGTAGCTTGCCGATAAATAAGGCATTTAATTTTTAGACAGTAGTCTAAATTCAGTTGCTTGCCTGCTGCCAGTGTGTGTCAGGCCCGCTTCCACTGACTGTAGTGTGCCCACTGCCAGTGCCAACCACTCATACCGGGTGGCACAGTAGCTTGCCGATAAATAAGGCATTTCATTTTTAGACAGTAGTCTAAATTCAGTCGCTTGCCTGCTGCCAGTGTGTGTCAGGCCCGCTTCCACTGACTGTAGTGTGCCCACTGCCAGTGCCAACCACTCATACCGGGTGGCACAGTAGCTTGCCGATAAATAAGGCATTTCATTTTTAGACAGTAGTCTAAATTCAGTTGCTTGCCTGCTGCCAGTGTGTGTCAGGCCCTCTTCCACTGACTGTAGTGTGCCCACTGCCAGTGCCAACCACTCATACCGGGTGGCACAGTAGCTTGCCGATAAATAAGGCATTTAATTTTTAGACAGTAGTCTAAATTCAGTTGCTTGCCTGCTGCCAGTGTGTGTCAGGCCCTCTTCCACTGACTGTAGTGTGCCCACTGCCAGTGCCAACCACTCATACCGGGTGGCACAGTAGCTTGCCGATAAATAAGGCATTTCATTTTTAGACAGTAGTCTAAATTCAGTTGCTTGCCTGCTGCCAGTGTGTGTCAGGCCCGCTTCCACTGACAGTAGTGTGCCCACTGCCAGTGCCAACCACTCATACCGGGTGGCACAGTAGCTTGCCGATAAATAAGGCATTTAATTTTTAGACAGTAGTCTAAATTCAGTTGCTTGCCTGCTGCCAGTGTGTGTCAGGCCCGCTTCCACTGACTGTAGTGTGCCCACTGCCAGTGCCAACCACTCATACCGGGTGGCACAGTACCTAGCACGCGTAGTACCACTTATCTAAAAAGAAAATGACAGGCAGAGGCAGGCCACCGCGCAGGGGCCGTCGTGGTCGTGGTGCTGTGATTTCCACTGTCCCTGGAATAATGCCCAGTTTTCAGAGGCCACGTACCCTGAACCCGAAAAATTCAGAGGGCGTAGTTGACTGGCTTAGACAGGACACCCAATCTTCAACAGCTTCCGCTAAGAACCTTGACGCACCATCCTCCTCCAGCTCAGCTTCGGTCACCTGCTCTCAAGTTACCACGCACCCGCCCGTCGCCACCACCACCACTACCACCACAGCCACCACAGCCGCTTCACTTGATCCGTCAGAGGAGTTATTTACACATCAGTTGGATGCAATTAGTGATGCACAACCATTATTGCCAGATGATGTAGATTACGGGGATATGTCTCAGTCAGGCAGGATTACACACATGGACGTACAGTGTGATGATGATGATGATGATGATGTTGTACCCGCTGCTGCTTCCTTTGCTGAGGTGTCAGATACAAGTGAAGCGGTTGATGATGACGATGTGTCCACGGATGCCACGTGGGTGCCTGCTCGAAGAGAAGAAGAGGGGAAAGTTCTGAAGGGGAGACAGAGAGAATGAGGAGACGAGTTGGAAGCAGGGGAGGTCGTCGCAAGGAGTTAGTGGCACAGTCAGACAGCATGTATCGGCACCTGGGGTCAGCCAGACAGCACGCCAGTCAACGCATGCTGTTGCCACCACTAGAATGCCGTCATTGCAAAGCTCAGCAGTGTGGCATTTTTTGTGTGTCTGCCTCTGATAAAAGCAATGCCATTTGCAACCTGTGCCAAAAGAAACTGAGTCGTGGGAAGTCCAACACCCACCTTGGTACAACTGCTTTGCGAAGGCACATGATCTCACATCACAAACGCCTATGGGATCAACACATGAGTACAAGCAGCACACAAACTCAAAGCCACCATGCTCCTCCTGGTCCAGCATCTTCAGCCACGTCAACCACTGCTGTCCTCCCTGCCCCCTCTCAACCACCCGCCACTCCATCTCTCACCTTCAGCAGTTCCTGCTCATCTGCCCACAGTCAGGTGTCTGTCAAGGACATGTTTGAGCATAAGAAGCCAATGTCACAAAGTCACCCCTTGCCCGGCGACTGACAGCTGGCTTGACGGAACTCTTAGCCCGCCAGCTTTTACCATACCAGCTGGTAGAGTCTGAGGCCTTCAAAAAATTTGTTGCTATTGGGACACCACAGTGGAAGGTACCCGGACGAAATTTTTTTCAAAAAGGCAATCCCAAACCTCTACCATGTCATTGAAAAGGAAGTCATGGCATCTCTGGCATACAGTGTTGGGGCAAGGGTCCATCTGACCACTGATACCTGGTCTGCAAAGCACGGTCAGGGCAGGTATATCACGTATACTGCGCATTGGGTCAACCTGCTGACGGCTGACAAGCATGGAATGCGTGGCTCCGCAGCGGAGTTGGTGACACCACCACGACTTGCAGGCAGACCTACTGCCACCTCCTCTACTCCTACTCCATCCTCTTCAATATCCTCCTCGGCTGAGTCCTCTTCTGCTGCGGCGTCTGGCTGCACATCAACTGATTCCCCCAGCTCCCCAGGGGCTATTCCACATCCCGGATACGACAGTGTCACGCTATCTTGGGGTTGACTTGCCTGAAAGCAGAGAGCCACACAGGACCAGCACTCCTGTCCGCCCTGAGCGCACAGGTGGATCAGTGGCTGACCCCGCACCAACTGGAGATCGGCAAAGTGGTGTGTGACAATGGAAGCAATCTGTTGGCGGCATTAAATTTGGGCAAGTTGTCACATGTGCCGTGCATGGCACATGTGTTGAATCTCATCGTACAACGTTTTGTGTCTAAGTACCCAGGCTTACAGGACGTCCTCAAGCAGGCCAGGAAGGTGTGTGGCCATTTCAGGCGTTCCTACACGGCCATGGCGCACTTTTCCAGATATTCAGCGGCGAAACAACATGCCAGTGAGGCGCTTGATATGCGACAGCCCGACACGTTGGAATTCAACACTCCTAATGTTCGACCGCCTGCTCCAACAAGAAAAAGCCGTCAACGAGTATTTGTATGACCGGGGTGCTAGGACAGCCTCTGCGGAGCTGGGAATCTTTTGCCACGTTACTGGACACTCATGCGCAATGCCTGTAGGCTCATGCGTCCTTTTGAGGAGGTGACAAACCTAGTCAGTCGCACCGAAGGCACCATCAGCGACCTCATCCCATTTGTTTTCTTCCTGGAGCGTGCCCTGCGAAGAGTTCTGGATCAGGCTGTAGATGACCGTGAAGAGGAAGAGGAAGAGTTGTGGTCACCATCACCACCAGAAACAGCCTTGTCATCATCGCTTGCCGGACCTGCAGCAACGCTGGAAGAGGAGTATGAGGAAGAGGAGTCAGAGGAGGAATGTGGCGGCTTTGAGGAGGAGGAAGACCAACCACAGCAGGCACCCCAGGGTGCTCGTTGTTGTCACCTATCTGGGACCCATGGTGTTGTACGTGGCTGGGGGAAGAACAGACCGTCAATGACATCAGTGAGGACGAGGACGGGAAATGAGTAGCTCTGCATCCAACCTTGTTCAAATGGGGTCTTTCATGCTGTCATGTCTGTTGAGGGACCCACGTATAAAAAGGATAAAGGAGAACGATCTGTACTGGGTGGCCACGCTACTAGACCCCGGTATAAGCAGAAAGTGGCAGAAATGTTACCAAATTACCGAAAGTCGGAAAGGATGCAGCAGTTCAAAACCAAACTAAAAAATATGCTTTACACAGCTTATAAGGGGATGTCACAGCACAACGGGAATCTAACAGGGGAAGAGGTGAGTGTAATCCTCCTCCTACCACGGCGGCAAGGACTGGACGATTTACAGATGTGTTGTTGATGGAGGACATGCGGAGCTTTTTCAGTCCTACTCATCGCCACAGCCCTTCGGGATCCAGCCTTAGAGAACGACTCGACCGACAGGTAGCAGACTACCTCGCCTTAACAGCAGATATCGACACTCTGAGGAGCAATGAACCCCTTCACTACTGGGTGTGCAGGCTTGACCTGTGGCCTGAGCTATCCCAGTTCGCGATAGAACTTCTGGCCTGCCCTGCTTCAAGTGTCCTGTCAGAAAGGACCTTCAGTGCAGCAGGAGGCATTGTCACTGACAAGAGAAGTCGCCTCGGTCAAAAAGTGTTGATTACCTCACCTTCATAAAGATGAATGAGGCATGGATCCCGAAGGGACTGACAGTGGGGGATACGTTTGACTAACAAAAGGCCTGATTACATGCCTTGGCCTCAAAATGGTCCCCACGCTGCTGTATTTAATGTCTGCATACCGGATGACTTTCGTGAATTCTCCACCACCAACTAGGGTTCAAGCCGCAATGTTTTAGTCACTTTTCTGCCTGGAAAACATAAATTTTTCCGGCCGCTGCTACAATAGCGGCTGCAACAGTGCCATTATTTTTCAGGCATGTGTACATGCCTAATTTTTCTGTCCTATGGTGCAGCACTGTGGCTGCAAAAACAAACCAAAAAAAAGGCACATACAAGTGTCAATTCCCCTTCGTGATCGTTACCTTGTTGTGGTGAAGGGGCTTGCGTATCACAATGAAGCAATCATCATCACCTCTATAAGTGTGTTGGCAATGTTGCCACACCCCAGATGATAAGGCCGTTGCTTCATTATGGTCAGACCAAAAGCGATCGGACGGCTGGATAATATTTCATAGAAAAAACATTAATTTACCTTTTTTTTATATGTTGTATGGGTTTTTAATACATAAAATAAAAAATCATAATAAAGTCTCTTAATAGTTTATTAGAAATGATGCAGGCAATTAAAAAAATCCCCATCAATTCCAATACAAAGCAAGTACAGAGCTCAGAACTAAATTATTTCATGATGTCGTAATGGTTCGCTAATTCGACAATGGTTAATCAATTCGACCGGATAGGGTCCGTAACAGGGATTAAACTGATAGGAATAGTACTAGTTAAGACACCACTCATATAGGGTGTCACAGCACATTGCTCTGTGCACGCGCAGTGCCCCAATTTGGGAGTAAGAGGACCGACCAAGCTGCTTTTTCCATCTCCCGGTTCCTGAAATCAATTCAGTTTAGTGTATGAGAGTTTGGTCTGTCACTGTGAAGGCAGTCGAAGGTACCCGGCCTAAATTTTTTTTCACAAAGGCAATCCCTGATATGGGACGTAACAGGGATTAAACTGATGAGAATAATACTACAGAAAATACCACTCATATCGGGTGTGACAGTAAATTGCACGGCGCAGACGCAGTCACCGTGGTTTAAAACAGAGTGGAGGGAGCCAGCGTTTTTAACCATCTCCCGTTCGAAAAATCTATTCAATAAATGGCCCCCAGATTGGGGACGTTAGAGGATTAAACTGATGAGAATAGTACTACAGAAAATTCCACTCATATCGGGTGTGACAGTAAATTGCACGGCGCAGACGCAGTGACCGTGGATTAAAACAGAGTGGAGGGAGCCAGCGTTTTTTAACCATCTCCCCGTTCGAAAAATCTATTTAATAAATGGCCCCCAGATTGGGGAGTCGGGGACGTTAGAGGATTAAACTGATGAGAATAGTACTACAGAAAATACCACTCATATCGGGTGTGACAGTAAATTGCACGGCGCAGGCGCAGTGACCGTGGTTTAAAACAGAGTGGAGGGAGCCAGCGTTTTTAACCATCTCCCCGTTCGAAAAATCTATTTAATAAATGGCCCCCAGATTGGGAGTCGGGGACGTTAGAGGATTAAACTGATGAGAATAGTACTACAGAAAATACCACTCATATCGGGTGTGACAGTAAATTGCACGGCGCAGGCGCAGTGACCGTGGTTTAAAACAGAGTGGAGGGAGCCAGCGTTTTTAACCATCTCCCCGTTCGAAAAATCTATTCAATAAATGGCCCCCAGATTGGGGACGTTAGAGGGATTAAACTGATGAGAATAGTACTACAGAAAATACCACTCATATCGGGTGTGACAGTAAATTGCACGGCACAGACGCAGTCACCGTGGATAAAAACAAAGGGGAGGGAGCCAGCGTTTTTAACCATCTCACCGTTCGAAAAATCAATTCAATTCATCTTTTGGGGACCCTTGGTGTTGTGCGTGGCTGGGTGGAGGAAGAAACCTTCAATGACATCACCGGGACGTGGCTAGCTTGGTATCCAACCTTGTGCAAATGGGGAGTTTGCAGTTGTGCAAATGAACTGTTTGCGGTGCATTAAAAGGGGAGTTTGGTCTGTCAATGTCAGTGAAGCGGGCGTAACCCTTACACTACCTGATCGATACAACATCATACCTGATCGTATACACACACTGGATGTTTTAAAGCACGTTATTCCAAACAATTTAGGAATGTTAGTTGATTTATGCCCTTTATGGATTAAAACCCGACTCTGCGTCCACTACGTAATTTTCCATGGGAGTTTTGCCATAGATCCCCCTCCGGCATGCCACAGTCCAGGTGTTAGACCCCTTGAAACAACTTTCTCATCACTATTGTGGCCAGAAAGAGTCCCTGTGGGTTTTAAAATTCGCCTGCCAATTGAAGTCTATGGCGGTTCGCCCGGTTCGCCCGTTCGCGAACATTTGCGGAAGTTCACGTTCGCTGTTCGCGAACTAAAAATTTTATGTTCGCGACATCACTAACCTACAGTAAGGGGCATTTACACACGACGATTGAGCAGGTAATTATCGGGATGGAACCCTTCCTTCCCGATAATTTCCTGCTCGTCAGTGGAAGTAAAGAGCTGCTTTTAAATGAAGTCATCTCCTTTACTGTAAGGGGATATGTGATGGGACGTAACCTTTTCCTTACTTCCCTCTTAACTCCCCCTTCCTGATCATGCGCTTGCACATTCAGAAGGTTAGTTGTCTTTCCTGTTTCAAAGAGATGTAACGTCATTTTTTCTCAATCCTGTTGAACTATATGAAGTATATTTCATCTTTGAGGCTATATCCATTAATTCAATTACCAGAATACATTTTAACATTTTTGTGATTTGAAAATAAAAAATAAACTCTACTTGGTTGATATGGGTAACAAGACAACTTCAAGGTGTATTCCCATTTGGGACATTGATGTAATATACATAAAGGTAATGTCTTAAATGTCTGATAGGTGCTGGACCCACCTCTGAGACTTGCTCCTCTCTCCAGAGCAGGGCCATGAAGTAAATGAAGAGCAATCCATGCATGTGTGACTAACTCTCCATTCACCATTACAGGACTTCCTAAAGTAGCCAAGTACTGGCTTAGCAATTTTCAGCAGTGCCCTAACAGTGAATGGAAAGGATGCTACATGTGCGCCCAATTTTTGAATTAGATGAGTGACCCATAGGTAGGACCGACACGTAGTGGACGTTTATGGCCGATGGTATGTCTTAAATAATTGTATTTCCCATACAATAACAAGTTTGGGCATCTCTACTGTTTGATTTATACTGCCTTATAAGTCTGGAACCCATAGGGAACTATAACAAGCAATCATCAGATTGCTTCTCAAAAAGACCACAATGCATTAGCATTGGTGTCTATGATACTTAAAATATGTTTCTATGGAGCCCTACCACACGCAGGGTTTCCATAGGAACTTATGTGTGATGTTCGACACTGAACATCTAACCTCCCCGATCCCAATACCAGCTAGGGGAGTGCGTGGTCCTGGGTTCTGCTGCCAGATGCCATGGTCATGTTTCACCACAGCATCTGAGGGGTTAAAATGTATGAGGTTGACGGTATATTTGATCACATACATTAGCCCCAGGTTTAAAACAGCAGGCACTCCGGTACCTATGGTGTCGGCTGAGCTCACTAGCGGGCGCCATCTTTAAAGACCTGTCCTATGTTGTACATGTACGGTGATAAAGGGGTTAAGACATAAATTACCAGTTTGTATTAAAGTGTGGCTAGTGTTTAAGTAATGAATGCCTCCCACAACAAGGTGGAAATGTCCCTTGCCATAAACAGTCTGTACTTTACTGGCATTATCTCACAAAGCCTTGCATGTTCTAGACCTTCTCAATATGCCTGTTCTTCTTTTAAAAGTACCTTAGTGTTAGAGATGTTCTCTCGTAAATTTAAGTCTCAGAGATGGCAGTTCTTTGGAATTTGAGGTCTTGTCTACAGAGCTTTCATCACACATGTCTGTCTTATAACTGTCTTCAGACTAGACTCATATAACTAACTTAACAGAGGACGGACCTGGGTCCATCACCCTGACAACCTGAACGATAAACAAAGGTTAATGAAATAGTTGCCTGTAGACTTACATAACATAATTAGTATATAACCATATATCAAGGCATTGCACTAAATGGCAGTAGGTTAAGTACTGTAGCAATAGTTAACCCTTTACAGTGCCCCAATAGGGTACTGTAGAACCATTGCAAGAAAAGTTACCCTAAAGGTGTCCTTAGCCTTTAACAATTTATCCAACATATTTTTTAAGTGGTAGTAACTTTTCTCTGTGATAAAAACAGTGAATCTATGTCTCTGTCTTATGTGAATTCTAGATTGACGCATCAAATGATGAATAGGCCAAGAACGGATCTGTGGGTGCATTGTAAAATTGCCTGAATATCGTTAGCATGGACTGTCTGGATTAGATTAATCTTTACATAGCGAAGACAGTTCCTGTTCCACACCAAAGAGATTCCACCATCAAAACATTGCAGGCAGCTTGCTGACAAGAGAAAAGTCTTTGGTGTGACAAGTAAACATTATTTTCTCAGTTTCTGAAAATATACTGACTATATTTTATTATTCCTGGACAAAAAAACATTATTCTAAGTTGCCCATAGATATAGAGGCTTTTACTTTTGTGTCAAACACCAGATAATGCTTTTTTTCCAGATAAATTATTTGATATATTTTTTATTTTCACTCTGGCCCAGATTTACAAATGTGCCTGCGCCTAAAATCTGACAAAAAATTGTCTCATCTAGGGTTTCTATACCTTTTTCTGATATGCTTGACGGGTGGCAGGGTTTTCAGAAAAGAGCAGGGGTTTTCAGGAAAGGGGCAGGGCCTAATTTGAACCACAAATTTTTGCCACAATTCTGGCATATGAATCTGTTCAATGTACTATATGTCAAAGTGAGCTGACCAATAGTGGGAATAGAGTCAGAGAAAAGTCTCTCTCCCTGAACCAAATTTATCATCCAGCCTGAGCCCCTGTGATAAATCTGGTGCAGGTCTAGATAGCGTGTTTAAGTTTACGCCATCTTTTAGATTAGTTTATTTAGTTTGAATTATTGGCCTTTTATCAGAAAAAAATAGTAAAAGGAAAATTTAAGATGGCAATCAGTTGATCTTTGATGTGTCGATATACATGGGATAAGAAAAAGAAAAACTTTGGTGGTATTTTGGGTAGTTTAAGGAGTGTGTTGGTTCATTGTAATCTTTCGGAATTTGACCAGTGTGCATGGTTAGCTATGTTAATGTGGTGTGGGCCAGATTTAAAAACTACAAAGTTGCACAAATGTAGCAGGTTCATTGCAGGTTGGAGGAGGGAAATGTGGCCTAAAAATTGGATTAACATCATATTTAAAGATGCACCAAACTTATGAAACAACTTGTTGTTGCAAATAATGGCAATTCAGACCCAAGCCCTCATGATAAATTCCCTCAATATTATTATTATTATTTTTTTTTAATTTATTCTGCTTTTAGATTTATTTAGCTTTTAGTCTGTGAGAATATTACAGAAGAGTATGGGGGGAGGTGGGGATTTACCATAAAGGTTAGGGCCAGTTCAAATGACTGATAAAAAAAAATGCTTAAAAAAATCAGCGTGGAATACGTTTTTTTGTGCTGTTTTTGATGCATTTTTTGACGTTCCTTATTTTAAACCAATGGGTGTTCCCTTTATTACAAAGCTGAATTTTCTGCTTTCAAAGCAGATTTCCACAAAAAAAGAAAAGCGTGGAAAATGCACAAAGAAACCCTCCTCACAGGTGGCCAGTGGGGATGTATTTTGTGCTGCTGGCAGTATTTTGTAATGGACTGTGGTATTTGGCTCTGTTGGGGTGAAATAAAATGTGCCACAATATGGTATTGTTGGCCCTGCCTTCCATCAATTTGGAACCAACTACAAAACAGCGCCACTTTTTTAGTATTTTTTCCAGGGCCACTTTATGTTCCCAGTCCACCCCTGCCCAAGACAGAGCATGCTGATTCTTTTCCATGCTTCTTTTTTACATGTGTAAAAAAAAAAAAAAAGTGCCTCTTCCCATTGAAATGAATGGGAGGCTGTTTTGAGGCATGTTTGGAGATGATTTTGAGACAGAAACGCTCCAAAATCATAGCCAGAGAACTCGGTGTGAGCTGAACCTTGTAATTGAAGTCAGGTTTTCTTGAGTCTGTGTTGACATTTATCAGATGCACATTGTTTGTTAAATTTGGTATATCTTTAAAGGGAACCTGTCATCAACTTTATGATGTCCTGAGGGCAGCATAAAATAGTGACAGAAATGCTGATTTCAGCGGTGTGTCACTCATGAGCTAAAGGTAAGTGGTTGCCGAGAACCAGCATCATAATCATTGTAGCACAGGCCTTAAGAAGAGTCAAATCTACCTGAGAAGAGTCATGGTTATTCATAATCTCCTGCTCTCCCCCCCATCTGCTGCTGATTGGCAGTTCTCTCCTTTACAGAAAGGGAGAAAACTAGGTAGAAGACTGTCAATCATTAGCAGGTGGGCACGGGAAGCAAGAATTCATGAATAACCATGACTCTTCTCAGGTGGCCGTGACTCTTTTCCAGGCCTAATCTGCAAGGATTGTGATGTTGGTTCTCGGCAACCACTTACTTTTAACTTCTAAATGACAGACGGCTGAATTTAACTCGCCTGTCTCTACTTTATGCTGCCGTTAGTATGGGCATCATAAAGTTGATGTAAGGTTCCCTTTAAACCTTACACTTATGTCTAGAAATGCTACTCCAGTTTTTCTATGCCAGCCCTCTGCTGGATTGAGTGTGTGATTTTTTATTTTTTTTTGTGACTTTTTAACCATGCCCACTTTTTCAGGTGTAAAAATAAAAAGAGTTGCAAAATATTGGAATAATCATCCACTGTAATAATAATCATCCATAAGTAACTAAGCTATATTTTATGGCTTTTTGAAGCCAGAATTCTTTAAAATGTTGAAATGGTGGTCGCACATGTCTACTGTAGCTCCATTTAACTCTATAAGACTGCCGGAGATAGCAGAATACTCATACTAACAAAAGACAAAGTTAGTCAGCACATCTTGTAAAATTAAGTGAATGCAATAGGTGCAGGTTACTATGCCAGAAACTACAAAAGTAAAAGCAAAAACAGGCTGTAACAGGTTTAGTGCAGTATTTAGCTAAAGGCTACTCTCCCTAGTGGCGTAATGTGGCTTGCCAGCACTCGGGGCAACCCTAACCTAACAGAAAGCAACAGTGGCAAGATGAGTCACCATCAGCAATTTATTGGCCTCAGCTGGAAGCGAAAATCCTCCCAAATCCAGGCTTCGTTCATTTTGACAAAAGTGATGTTTAGGACTTGGTCAGTTTTGGTCTCATCACATCCCCTGCAGTGCTGAAAACCCTGTCCGAGATGACAGAAGACAAAAAGACTACTATGCCAATTCGGACCCCTGTTCTAGTCTGGCCAAATGTACATGGGCTCAGAGGACAGGGTATGTGCTGGAGACAGGCCAGAGTCTAGGTAGGCCTGAACCTGGGAACTGATGCGAGAGGTCTCCACTTGCTGATTTGCCTCAACCTGGAGCAGCATGTAAGTAATTTGTTCCAACATGTTGAGGAGAATGAACTGGCTGCTGTTGCAGCTACTGCTGCTGCGGCTTCTGCTGCTTGTGGTAGAGGGAGGTGGGTGACTCTGATCACAGTTGTGGCAGGCGTCTATTCGCCGAAAGATGCAACGAGCTGTGTACAATGCAATTTGGCTCTCTTTTGGAGAGAGGAAAACATTCCATTTTGCTTTGCTGCGAGGGTCTAAAAGCATAGCTATCCAGAAATCATCAGACTGCGTGTTGTGAATGATACGCCTGTCAGCATTTAAGCAAGTAAGCATACAGCTTTACATTTTGGCCAGTGTGCCCGAGGAGCCAGTTGTTTCTGGCTCTGCCCCTCACTGAGACAATTAGTTGTAGTGGCCGGTGTCACCGTCATTTATTTCATCCTCCACATCCAACTTTTCCTCCTCCTCCAGTGGCAGCTCCTCATCGTTATCCTTCTTCTCAATGGGAGTTTCTCCTTGTGGGTCCCCAACAGCTACTGGGCAGACAGCAAGCTGCATTAGCTGTTTTTGTTCCAACACTATGTCTTGCTACATGAGCATCAGTGTCTGTTCTAAGATAAATATTAGTATTCAGCAAAGTGAAGCATTCAAAGCGGAATTTGGTCTGAAGTTTAGGAAAATTTTGATTCACAACAGATCTGAATTTCCTTGCACTTAGTGGTACAAATCAGGTTTTCCAAAATTGGAGGCTGCACATGTTACAAAGCGAAACAAAGTGTAGAGGAGTCAAGCCTGGGGATGCAAGATCACCCATAATACTGTGTAGCCAGCCAATCTGCAGATAGTCATCCCATGTGCTGTTACAGCTTTATAAAACCCTCATCCCACGCAATCTCTGCCATAGTCTTGTGAGCTGAGCATAGGGAAAGATGAGGCAAGCGCTCATGCTCTAGGGACAGTGTTGCTGAAAACGATTAGTATACCAACCAAGCTGCCAAATCTAATTTTACTCATCTTTAATAAATTTGAAGGGGATGAGATTTTTCATGCCACAATTGTGTTTACTGACAAATTTTGTGGCCTCTTCGAAGGGCTTCAACACCCGACAGGCGTCTCTGATGCCACTGCCTGATCTTAAATGAGCACATGCTCTCTGCTGAGGTGGTTTGGTGCATGATGGGAGAGTGGAAGTGACCCTGTGCCCTTATGATGTTGGGGACGGGAGGGTGTCCATATAGGAGGAGGTGGAGTATAACTGCCTGGTATGGGAGCCAGACTGACACAATCATGGAGGTGTCAAAAAGACCTATCCTTGTTACTGGGGTGCTGCCTCGCTGCTGCCACAAAAAACATTGACCCAGTGGGCTGTGAAAGACTGCTCCTCCAGGTGTCCACTATGGTTTGAACCTTACTGCACAGCAACAATTGCAAAGAATGGCCCACATGAGAATTTTTGTGCAGAGATGGCTTTTTGGGAAAAATAATGCCTGCTAGGTATCTTCCAGCGAGGCTGTGCGCACACCATCAGCTACCTAAAATCAGAAGACTCTACTTAATGGTACTTCAGAGACTGCACCGCCAGCAACTTGGACATATAGGAATTAGGTTTGCCCACTATTGGATTGCTGGGCACATCATGTTATTCCCTGGCCACTCATTTTGTTATCGATTGCTGATGACAGAGCAGAGGAGCAGTCTGGGCGATAGAAACAAAAAGTAATGAGGATGTAAAAAGACACCTTACTGCGCATGGATGCAGACTTGTTGCCACAAAGGAGACTGGGAAAAGTAGGAAACTCTTGTTACAGTAGCTATCAGCCTCCTCTGTTTGCCCACGGGATGGGGGTGATATTACTTCATGTGACTCAATAGAGCTGTGGTGTCTATGTTTGTGTTTAACTGCCCACGGCTTATTTTACTATTGCAGAGCTTGCACAGGGCCTTGTTGTCTTCCGGCTTTGTGGAAAAAAACTGCCAGATGGCAGATGTTCGCGCACTCTGCATAGAGCTAGCTGCTGCCTAGCCTGTCTTAGCCTGCTGCCCCCACAGTATCTGTGGCATCCACAGTTTATGAAGCATATCTGGCCCTGGCAGTGCTTCGGGAGATTCTGGCCGTATGTCATCTGTCCTCTTTGTTGATGCCGCTGCCACCTCTCTACTCCTCTGATGCTACCTCCTCCTCCGCACACCAATCTGGATCCCGGTCATCACACAATAGTACACGCGTCATAGTCCTTGCCATTTTTATCAGACTGCAATATCTCTTAGTGGGCTCCTTGGTCCCCATTCCGACTCTCATTTTTATTTTTCTCCAGAGTGTTAGTGTCACTACCACTGACCCTACTGTCACCACTATGCCTATGGGTGCAACTACTACTGCCACCTACACTATCCATGGGGTCCTCCGCCATTCCCTTAACCTCCTCCACAGGGCAGTCCAAATGCTTACTGCTCTCACACAAGTCATCAACAGGGAGACTGTCTTGACTATATACCGGAGTGCGTGGTGGGGTTTTGCTTCCTCTTCAAAGGAAAAAAGAAGGTACCCTACTAGCAGAGGGCTGTGAAGACAGAGAGGATGGCAGAAAAAAGCTTTTCTGCAGCAACGAGGAGGATCAGGAGGAATGCTATGATCCCTGGTTCCAAGGAAAAATGTCAGACTCAGAAGTCACCTCCACAGCATCCTGCCACGACTAAGAGGAGGAGTATGCCATCTAATCCATGATCTCATCCTCTTTTAACTCAGTGATAGTGTTTCTGAAGCGAGGAAGAACTATGGCCTACTACTACTACTTCTGGCAGGATAGCTGGTGCTGTTACTACCCAAATTCTGGCTCTGGGAGGGCCGGGCATGTCCCTGGGTCTTTCATTTAGACCCTTCCATATTGCAGACAGATGGCCTACTGTGCACAGTCACACAAAGTATGGAACAGTTTGCAAGTGTGGTTTTCTGGAATTTAAAGACAGATAGATGAAAATAAATGCCCTTCCCATTCTACACACACTGAAGACACTACTATTGACAATTTTCTTTGAGAATACTGTAGTATTGTGCCAGTAAAAGATTTGGACCTAATATTTTACAACTGACGAGCAAATGGGTAACAGTGTTTCGAACTTTTGACTTTCAGGCTCCATATCTCACCATCCCCTACAGCTTCAAATGTAAGACTTCCATCATTTTATAGACAATCATCTTGGCTATCTCATACATAAATTGGACTTGCAACTATTTTATGATTAGTTATGCTGATTCTTGTCATGTAACCAAATTGTTACTGTTTTGTTTCTAAAATTATACATTTTTATTATTTTGTTAGTATTTTGCAAATCCACCTTTAGCTTTCAACACTGCATGAATCTGGGCATGCTCTATATCAGAATGAAGCATGTCTTGACCGAAATCTGTTCCCAGGTCTCATCTACATGTTCCCAATGTTGGTGCATACTGGTCCACCCACGACTCACAAATACAACTTTTTCTTCAACTCTACCCACAAGTGTTTGATTGGGTTAAGGTCTGGATACTACATTGTCATTGAACCTCTTCTTCAACCTCTTGGCTCTGGAATGGATGGATGGACTTAATTTTGTATTCTTTCTACTGTCATGGCACTCACATGATTCAGTTTGACAGTTTTCTTGGTAGAGATACCGTTATCAATGAGCTTGATGATGCTGTTTCTCTTTTCTTAGGAAATATTCTTCATGGCTGCTCCTTGATTCCAACCAGTGACCTTTCACTTGGGAATCAACCTAGTAACACCCTGAACTATTAGGGAATGTGAGAACAGGTTGTATTTTTTTTGTAGTATACAGTTGTGTTCAAAATGATTCAACCCCCAATGCTGTAAAGGGTTTTAGGGAATTTAGTGTACATTTGTAAATGTGTTCAGAATGAAATCTTACAAGGACTTTTTAAAGAACCAAATGCAACTAAAATGACATCAATTGTTTTTGTAATACAGTATTAAATGTTTTTTTTTTGTGATTTCTTCATTGACACAATTATTCAACCCCTTAAAGACTACGACTCTTAGTAACAGAGGTTCATTAAAGTGTTTTCGATCAGGTATTGAAAACATCTGTGGATGTCAAGGAGCAGCAATCAAGCATAATAAGCACCAATTAGGCAGATTTAAAATGACTGTGATACTCAGCTCCTTCTAGACATTTACTGGTGTGTTTACAAACATGGTGAAGTCAAGAGAATGGTCCAGGAAGACAAGAGAAGAGGTGATTTCTCTTCACAGGAAGGGCAATGGCTATAAGACGATTGCAAAAATGTTAACCATACCAAGAGACACCATAGGAAGCATCATTCGCAAATTCAAGGCAAAGGGCACTGTTGAAACGCTACCTGGTCGTGGCAGAAAGAAGATGCTGACTTTGACTGCTGTGCGCTACCTGAAGCGCAAAGTGGAGAAAAGTCCCCATGTGACTGCTGAGGAACTGAAAAAAGATTTGTCAGATGCGGGTACTAAAGTTTCAGCTCAGACAATAAGGCGCACACTGCGTAATGAAGGCCTCCATGCCAGAACTCCCAGGCGCACCCCCTTGCTGTCTCCAAAGAATAAGAAGAGTCAACTTCAGTATGCCAAAAGTCATGTGGACAAACCACAAAAGTTTTGGGATAGTGTTCTGTGGACTGATGAAACAAAATTAGAACTATTTGGGCCCATGGATCAACGCTATGTTTGGAGGAGGAAGAACAAGGCCTATGAAGAAAAGAACACCTTGCCTACTGTGAAGCATGGCGGGGAGTCAATCATGCTTTGGGGCTGTTTTGCTTCTACAGGTACAGGGAAGCTTCAGCGTGTGCAAGGTACCATGAATTCTCTTCAGTACCAGGAGATATTGGATGAAAATGGGATGCAGTCCATCACAAACCTGAGGCTTGGGAGACGTTGGACCTTTTAACAGGACAATGATCCCAAGCATACCTCCAACTCCACTAGAGCATGGTTGCAGAATAAAGGCTGGAACATTTTGAAGTGGCCATCGCAGTCACTAGACTTAAATCCGATTGAGAACCTCTGGTGAGACTTAAAGAAAGCAGTTGCAGTGCGCAAGCCTAAGAATGTGACTGAACTGGAGGCTTTTGCCCATGAAGAATGGGCGAAGATACCCGTAGATCGCTGCAAGACACTTGTGTCAAGCTATGCTTCACGTTTAAAAGCTGTTATAACTGGAAAAGGATGTTGTACTAAGTACTAAGATTGAATGTCACTTGGGGGTTGAATAAAACTTATAATGATGTGAGCACAGAAAAGACATTTGGGGTTATTTCATTCTAAATGTTATATTATATTTGTCTGACTTACAAGTGCCTCTGTGATATAATTGTAAACAAGATGACTGAAATTATCAAAATCAATGTCAAACTGGCCAAAACACTCAATTTCAGTGGGGGTTGAATAATTTTGAACACAACTGTACAAGAAGATAAACATTCTTCCACCACCAGGAGCAAAGCAGTAACAATGCAGTTACATAACAGGAATCTACATAACTAATCATATGCTAAATCGTTGCAAGTCCAATTTATGTATGAAATAGCCAAGATGATTGTCTATAAAATGATGGTAGTCACAGATTTCTGCCTACTATTTAGGATGTTTTCAGTCAGAGATTTAAAACAGTACCTTTCTGGATTGTAAAACAGGAATTACACCCTTTTATTGTGATTCATTTCCCCACACACGAACACTTGAACTGTGCAGTCAAGGCGGTTTGATTTCAAATCAGAAAAAAATTTAATATTCTTGCATGTAACTGATTTTGAGGTTCTGCAGCAACTGCAGCTGTATTGTAGGGCAGTAAACTGCAGCTAGGAGGCATTGCCTGTGCCAGGCATACCTGGACTCGGCTCCTCACTACTTTAATACTTTTCCTTCCGTTCTCGATTCTACACATTTATTTTTCTTTCTTGTCTTTTCTGACACTAGAATAGAAGCTTGATTGTGACTGTACACTGTCCCTTAGATCCATTTACAAAAGTATTCAGATCAAGGTGCTGGTTTTAAAATTGCACAATATTTTCAATTGAACTATTCAAACATAGAGCACATACTTTTGAATGCAAACCATTAACTACTATGGATTAAAAGGGTACCAATACATGGTATTAGAAAACGTGGTGTAGTGTTTAACAAGCATGATATGCTCAACCCATATGCAGTTGTGCATGTATCTAGGGGAGCACATCCTGCACTTGTAGTCCATTGCTAAGGGAAATCAACAGCAAAAAATGCATACAATGGAAGATGCCAGCAACGGAGTACAAGTACCACAATAACCATCCTATATAAGATACCGATAATGTGGATGTGGAGAACAATCAAAAACATAACCATAGCAAAGGCAGGTGCACTCTGCGGCAATACTAAACCCTCACACTGATGTTAAAATTGAGAGGTTAGTTCGACACATCCTACTAGGAGGACATGTCTTAAGCTCGGACACCACGCCGAGGTCTCTCAAATAGCCTGAGACCCTACCACTCAACTTACCTGTGCCATATGGGTGATACCAGGGGCCGTTGGGCATTACGGGAGCGTAAGGCCTGACTCACAAACAGCTCACCAGTGACCTCTAGCATGTAACCATGCTTACAATGGGAGGTAGGAGGTGCCTGTGAGCCCCACCCGAGACTGGCTGATATGGCCCAGAGCCTCCCAGGTGCACCTGAATGTAGCCTGTAGATGAAAAGCAGGCACATTTAAATTGGAGTTTATACACCTTCAAACATATCATACAAACCATTAGAAAACGTGGTGTGGTGTTTAACAAGCAGGATATGCTCACCCCATATGCAGTTGTGCATGTATATAGGGAAGCACATCCTGCACTTGTAGTCCGTTGTTAAGGGAAATCAACAATTGTATACAATGGAAGATGCCAGCAACGGACTACAAGTACCACAATAACCATCCTACATATGATAACGATAATGTGGATGTGGAGAACAATCAAAAACATAACCATAGTAAAGGCAGGTGCGCTCTGCGGCAATACTAAACTCTCACACTGATGTTAAAATTGAGAGGTTAGTTCGACACATCCTACTAGGAGGACATGTCTTAAGCTCGGACACCACGCCAAGGTCTCTCAAATAGCCTGAGACTCTACCACTCAACTTACCTGTGCCATATGGGCGATACCAGGGGCCGTTGGGCATTACAGAAGCGTAAGGCCTGACTCACAAACAGCTCACCAGTGACCTCCAGCTTGTAACCATGCTTGCAATGGGAGGTGGGAGGTGTCTGTGAGCCCCACCCAAGACCTGCAATACATGGTACCAACAGATATGTTATTAAAACCATTGTAATGTATTGGCATTAAAAAAACAAAACAAAAAAAAACAACATTATTATGGGTTTGTAATATGCAAGTGTAAATGAACTCTAAAGCTTCAAAATTTTTATTACAGTGGGAGTGTATGTTAAAAGTATGTTTCACACATATCATGTAGCCATTGAATTCAAAATAAAATAAATATATATCGGTAATTGTGGTGGAATTTATTGCACATGTTAATTTTAAGTACATCTGAGAAGTGTCAAGCCATTGTTTTTCACACTCAAACAATAACAGATTAAATGAAAAAAATTACAATATAAACCATGTCAAATAACAGTCTTTTAATGAGTTTGCGTATCAGAGTCATTATGAGTTGCTTTGGGCACACTAAGCTTTTTGTTTGCCTAATCTTCTTATGTCTAAAATCACTACTATTACTCCAGCATACAAAGAGTTGCCAGCGTTTCTTGCAATAATACATATACACATTCATTGTAAACACTCAAAAAGGAAGAACATGTTTTAAAGTGGGTCAGGCTGGATAGTAAATTTGGTGCATCTTTAGACACTTTTGACTTACACCATTTAGTGGTTGGCTAACTTTGTGGCAAAATTTTGACTCAACTGTGACACATATTAATGAGGTTGTCTCACTTCAGCAAATGGTATATATCACATAGACAAAGTTAATACAAGGTACTTACTTTCTTTTCTATCACTGCTCGTTACCTGTGGTCAGGGGCATAACTACCATAGTGGCAGACCATTCGACTGCTATGGGGCCCAGGGCAAGAGTGGGCCCAGTTTTAGTTGGTATTATCTCCTCTTCTTCTGAAGGTGAAAACTTGGTCAGGACTCTACCCTCTAAAGCACTGGTGCACAACCTGCACCTGGGGGCCACATGCGTCCCCCTTGATATCATTCTGTGCTGCCCCAATCATCTGGTGACAGACATGTATGTCTATGTCTTGTGGCTGCTCACATACATTTTTATGTATTCTCCCATTAGATGGGAATCCTGTAGGTGCAACCAGACATTGATAATATATACTGTATGTACAATACACCATAAATACAGTATTTCAGTTGGTAATACCCCTTTAACTTTTACTTTCGGCTCTTGGGATTCCTTCAGTCTGACAATATGGCTACCAACCAGAAAAGGTTGTGCACCCCTGCTCTAAGGGAACAATTTTTAGCAAATGAGGCAGTGTAAATATGGCCTAAGGGTCATTGAATGTGGTTTAGGCAGAAACCCTTCTGTCCTGTGTGTGCGTCCTAGTTTGATCCTTGCTATTGGGCCCTTACTTCTCTATGTACGCCACTGCCTGTGGTGCTTGCGCACTATAGGAAAAAACACTTTCCTCACTGTGGGAGTGCACATAGGCACGCATGCAGGGCAGCTCTAGTCTTGGCCTCCTCGTATCTGCGTAACAGTGGCCTTAATCCTTGCAAACGAGCAGTGTATAATGTGTTTTTTCAGTTCCTCAGCAGTCACACAGGGACTTTTCTCCACTTTGCGCTTCAGGTAGCGCACAGCAGTCGAAGTCAGCATCTTCTTTCTGGCATGACCAGGTAGCGTTTCAACAGTGCCCTTTGCCTTGAATTTGCGAATGATGCTTCCTATGGTGTCTCTTGTTATGTTTAACATCTTTGCAATCTTCTTATAGCCATTGCCCTTCCTGTGAAGAGAAATCACCTCTTCTCTTGTCTTCCTGGACCATTCTCTTGACTTCACCATGTCTGTAAACACACCAGTAAATGTCTAGAAGGAGCTGAGTATCACAGTCATTTTAAATCTGCCTAATTGGTGCTTATTATGCTTGATTGCTGCTCCTTGACATCCACAGGGGTTTTCAATACCTGATCGAAAACACTTGAATGAACCTCTGTTCTTAAGAGTGGTAGTCTTTAAGGGGTTGAATAATTGTGTCAATGAAGAAATCACAAAAAAAAACATTTAATACTGTATTACAAAAACAATTGATGTCATTTTAGTTGCATTTGGTTCTTTAAAAAGTCCTTGTAAGATTTCATTCTGAACACAATTACAAATGTACACTAAATTCCCTAAAACCCTTTTCAGCATTGGGGGTTGAATAATTTTGAACACAACTGTATATCCAGCCGTGACCAATCTGTCACCTACCACCGTAACAGCCACATCTAAAAACTCCATATTGGAGTCACCATATTTATATGTGAATCTCATTTTCATGTCGTTCACCTGAGTTAAATAGATGATGAAATCCTGACATTGTGCTTCTGTGTCCCTGACCATATTATAAATATATTGTCGATGTAACGCAATAAGATCTGGATATATGGCAGAAAGGAATTATTGGTTGAATAGACATATTTGTCTTCAAGTGTTGTCAGATAGATATTTGCAAAGGTACGAGATACCAGAGTACCCCAAAGTGACTGTACTACTTGCTTTGAACGCAATTAAAGAGAAGTCTTTGGAAGATGCTGGTGAGTGCCGCATTTCATTTCTTACCTTCGGTTTACCGAATATTATTTAGCTCTGGCATACTCACTTCTCCAACCCCAGTGCTCTCCTGCCCTACAGGTGGGAGCCCTTCATCTGCCATCTGCTTTTCGTCCTTTTCCACATCATGGTATATCAATGTCATCAGGAACATCCAGTTCCTCCCTCAGATTTTCTCCCCATGTACACAGTTTATGAACAAATCCTAATGACAGCTCATTTCTTGGGCAAAGACCCCACCCAATTTCCACACTGGTCTTCAAGGTGGTCCATACCCTACCCCGCATTGAACAAAGTGCAGAACAAAACAAGTGCAACAGATATTGGGGTGGTGCAGATGTCGGCCACAGCGTTATTAAACAAATTGATATAAAACATCTTTTTAACTTTATTTAAAGTGTAAGAAATACTTCTCAACAGAATTGTGACTACAGCAGAGAACTATCCACCGTGTTATCCTTAAATGCCTTATGCCAACTGTTGTTATAAGAGCCATGGAGCACCATAAGCTCTGTGGCTCTTTTAGGACTACCAACCCACCAGCTGTGACATTAAGATTGTTTTCACATGACCCTATTTATGTTGTGGTCCGCAAAACGTAGATTTGCAAAAAATATGGATGGCGTCCATGTGACATCTGTGTTGCATCTATTTTTTTGTGGAACCATTGTAACAATTCCTATCCTTGTCTGCAAAATGGACAAGAACTGGACATGTTCTATCTTTTTATTGCGGGATTGCGAAACAGACACAGATTTTTTGTGGCCTCATTGAAATGAAAGGGTCCACGTGTAATTCTCAAAAAATGAGGATGCGGACCAAAAATCCAGCTGTGTGAATGGTGCCTTAAAGATATCGCCAAAAAGAAGGAAAAGAGAAATAAATAGGGAAGGGATGGGCAGTGAATGCCCTGACCCCACACTACCCACACGCAACCAATCTCCAACAAGCCCAGAAACTGCAAACTCTGCCCAATTAACCCTTAGCTAATTAAAACAAATATGTCTCTATCGTGACTTAGTATCTTTCTAAATAGGAACAAAACGCCAGCCCTAATGTCAGTCATGGTCCCTTACGCGATGCACTATGGTACAAATTACTGTATATCGCCATGTAGTGTGAATTTAATTTGCCATATATTATCCACTTCAGCCCCCCTAGCTTAAACACCCTTAATGACCAGGCCACTTTTTACAATTCTGCACTACACTACTTTCACCGTTTATTGCTCCGTCATACAACTTACCACCCAAATGAATTTTACCTCCTTTTCTTCTCACTAATAGAGCTTTCATTTGGTGGTATTTCATTGCTGCTGACATTTTTACTTTTTTTGCTATTAATCAAAAATGACCAAAATTTTAAAAAAAAATGACATTTTTCACTTTCTATTGTAAATTAAAAAAAAAAAACGACATTTCTTTATAAATTTTTTGCAAATTTTTTTGTTCTACATGTCTTTGATAAAAAAAAAATCCAATAAGTGTATATTTATTGGTTTGGGTAAAAGTTATAGCGTTTACAAGCTATGGTGCAAAAAAGTGAATTTCGGCATTTTGAAGCAGCTCTGACTTTCTGAGCACCTGTCATGTTTCTTCAGGTGCTAGAATGTCAGGATAGTATAAATACCCCCCAAATGACACCATTTTAGAAAGAAGACACCCCAAAGTATTCGCGGAGGGGCATGGTGAGTTCATGTATCATTTCATTTTTTTTCACAAGCTGGCGGAAAATGATACTTTCTGAGGAAAAAAAAATAATAATAAAGTTTCCATTTCTGCTAACTTCTGGCAAAAAAATAAAAAAATCTCCCACGGTCTCACTATGCCCCTCAGTGAATACCTTGGGGTGTCTACTTTCCGAAATGGGGTCATTTGTGGGGTGTGTTTACTGTTCTGGCATTTTGGGCGGGGCTAAATTGTGAGAAACCTTGTAAAACCTAAAGGTACTCGTTGAAATTTGGGCCCCTTTGCGAACCCAGGCTGCAAAAAAGTGTCACTCATGTGGTATCGCCGTACTCAGGAGAAATAGGGCAATGTGTTTTGGGGTGTATTTTTACATATACCCATGTTGGGTGAGAGAAATATCTCTGCCTCATCTTTGTATAAAAAAATTTAAAAAGTTGTCGTTTACAGCGATATTTCTCACACAAAGTATGGGTATATATAAAAATACACCCCAAAACTTATTGCCCTACTTCTCCTGAGTACGGTGATACCACATGAGTGACACTTTTTTGCAGCAAAGATGCGCAAAGGGACCCTAAAACCAATGAGTACCTTTAGGATTTCACAGGGCATTTTTACGCATTTAGATTCCAGACTTCTTCTAACGCTTTAGAGACCCCTAAAATGCCAGGGCAGTATAAATACCCCACAAGTGACCCCATTTTAGAAAGAAGACACCCCAAGGTATTTCGTGAGGCGTACGGTGAGTTCATGTAAAATTTAATTTTTTGTCACAAGTTAGTGAAATATGAGACTTTGTAAAAAACAAAAATAAAAAAAAATAAAATATCAATTTCCGCTAACTTGTGCAAAAAAAAATAAAAAATTCTGTGAATTCGACATGCCCCTCACGGAATAGCTTGGGGTGTCTTATTTCCAAAATGGGGTCACTTGTGGGGTATTTATACTGCCCTGGCATTTTAGGGAACCTAAAGCGTGAGAATCCAAATGCGTAAAAATGCCCTGTGAAATCCTAAAGGTACTCAATAGAATTAGGGCCCCTTTGCGCATCTCGGCTGCAAAAAAGTGTCACACGTGGTATTGCCGTACTCGGGAAAAGTAGGGTAATGTGTTTTGGGGTGTATTTTTATATATACCCATGCTGGGTGAGAGAAATATCTCTGTAAATGACAACTTTAAAAAAAAAAATTATACAAAGTTGTCAATTTACAGAGATATTTCTCTCACCCAGCATGGGTAAATGTAAAAATACACCCCAAAACACATTGCCCTACTTCTCCTCAGTACGGAGTACCTTTAGGATTTCACAGGGCATTTTTACGCATCTGGATTCTCACGCTTTAGGACTCCTAAAATGCCAGGGCAGTATAAATACCCCACGTGTGACCCCATTTTGGAAAGAAGACACCCCAAGGTATTCCGTGAGGGGCATGGCAAATTCACAGAAAAAAAATAAAAATTGGCACAAGTTAGCGGAAATTGATATATTTTTTTTTTTTTTTACAAAGTCTCATATTGCAAAAAATAAAATTTTGCATGAACTCACCATACCCCTCACGGAATACCTTGGGGTGTCTTCTTTCTAAAATGGGGTCACATGTGAGGTGTTTGTACTGCCCTGGCATTTGAGGGTCTCCGCAATCATTACATGTATGGCCAGCATTAGGAGTTTCTGCGATTCTCCTTATATTGAGCATACAGGTAATGAGATTTTTTTTTCCATTCAGCTTCTGGGCTGAAAAAAGAAAAAAAATGAACGGCACAGATTTTTTCATTCACATCGATCATCGTAGATGAAAAAATTTCTGCCAAAATCAGTGACTCCGGTGCGGTGGGCTGGGCGCTAGCTACCTAACAAGTAGCTAACTAACTGGTGGTGATAAGGGACCCTTAGGCCCCATTCACACGTCCGCAATTCTGTTTGCGGAACGGAATTGCAGGCCCATTCATTTCTATGGGGACAGACTTTGTCCCGCTCGGATCCGGAATTGTGGATCCGGAATTGTGGATCCGCACTTACGGGTCTGCACTTCCGTTCCGCAAAAATACAGAACATGTCCTATTCTTGTTCGCAATTGCGGACAGAAAAAAGGCATTTTCTATATAGTTCTGGCAATGTGCGGATCTGCAAAATGCGGAAAGCACATTGCCGGTGTCCGTGTTTTGCGGATCCGCGGATCAGTGGATCCGCAAAACACATATGGACATGTGAATGGAGCCTTACAGGGGGGTGATCAGTGACAGGGGGGTGATCAGGGAGTCTATATGGGGTGATCAGGGGTTAACAAGGGGTTAATAAGTGACAAGGGGGGGGGGTGTAGTGTGGTGCTTGGTGCTACTTTACAGAGCTACCTGGTACTCTGGTGGTTGATCCCAGCAAATGGGACCACCAGAGGACCAGATAGCAGGTATATCAGATGCTGTTAACAAAACAGCGTCTGATATACATGTTTGATGTGATTTAATTCGCATCTACAGCCTGCCAGCGATAGATCATCGCTGGCAGGCTGTAGTATCACTGCCGAGCTGTGCACTGCTGTGAACGTGCGCGTGCGCGCACGTTCACAGTAAATCTCGCCTCTCGCGAGATGACGCACGGATGCGTCCAGGACGAACAAACCTGCCGCCGCCTGGATGCATCCGTGCGTTCGGCGGTCGGGAGGCGGTTATACTATGATGCAGTTGTCAAATAATGATGCCATACTGTGCTTCCTCCACTCACACAGAGACGGACAGTTCTTTCTATATACAAATCGGTGTGTGGGTGGAGAAAGCAGGGCTCCAGCACTTTTTCTGTGAGTCCTGGCAGCATTTAATTCGTTTTTACATCAATATAATGAATCAAAAAATAAAAAGCAATATCCCTGAGCTATAGTGTAGCATAGTAGACCTGACAGAGCTACTTTAAGCAATCCGCTTCCTAAAGGGAATGCCCATTTTTATACAGATAGCAACTGATCTCTCAACCCATAAGTAGCTGATAGCTCTCAGCTGATGAGTCTATGTCACGTGTCTATTACCTGCTTTATACCCAGCCACATCACACATATTCATATATACATGTCCATGCAAACTCATACCACATAAAAACATTCCTTCAAAATCACAAATGCATACTAACAGATACACATACAATCATCGATGCTTACATGTCATACTGTTTCCAATTGTGTTCAGCAGCAACCGTGCCCCCTTTAATTTGTCCCGCAACCTCTCCACCCCTCACCACATTAATTATTTATAAGTGTAATTAAATCTATTATTCTTATATTAGCTTTTGAGGCAGGCAGATTCTGAGAGGTGGTATTGATCTCCTCCTGTTTGATTATGATTGATTTGCTTTGCTGCTCTGTTTATTATAGATATAACTGTATTAATAACTTGCTGCAAACTCGTATCCTGTGGTATAAATTAGAAGGGATGTCCAGGTCAAAGACTGTTTTTGCCTTATATAGGCTAAGCAGATGTTATTTTATTTTGATATATATACCTAAATATTACTTTAAATATCTTCCCAAATACCTTTCATTAGTTAGAGTGGCGAGTTTTGTCTATGGAGCAATCAATAGGAGATATAAAATGGCCCCTGTCCTATTAGCACAGACATAACCTGTCCTAATCACACAGGAGGACAAGTTAGGGTGGGTTCACACTAGCGTTAGGGATTTTGTTATTCGGAAGACCAAAGGACGGATCAGTTCTTCTGCCCATAGACTTGCATTATGACGGAATGCAAAACTGAAGCGTATGGAAATAAAAACGGATCCGTCTGGTTCCCGTTATGCAAAACGGAAAACAAAGTCCTGTCGACAGGAACAAGACGGATCCATTATGCACTCCCTTAGACTTCTATTAGGATGGAATGCAAACAGAATGCCATTTAAAGGCTTCCGTTTTGAATTCTGTCTAGGCATACCATGTTATAACGGAAAGTCATAATGGAATTCCTAACGCTAGTGTGAACCCACCCTAATTTCACAACACTGAGCTGATCATTGAGCAAACTTTGACCCTGTACCTCACAGTCAGCAGACACATTTCAGCCAATCAGTATACCCTCCCTCCCAGACCCTCCAACCTCCTATCGAAAAGCAAGGACAGCATCCATCTAAGGCCCCATTCAGAAGTCCGTAGTGTGTTGCGGATCCGCAAATTGCGGATCCGCAACACACCATGCCGACACTCCCCATAGAGATGCCTATTCTTGTCCGCAGATTGTGTGTCAGGCCCACAGACTGTACTGTGCCCACTGCCCACCACTCATATAGGGTGTCACAGTACATTGCACGGCGCACTCACAGTGACCTACAATTCAAACGAAGCGGACCGAGCATGGGTCTTTTTCCATCTCCCGGTTCCAAAAATGTATTCACTACACCGGCCCTGGCCCTGATAGGGGACAAAATAGAGATTAAACTGATAGGAATAGTACTTAGTTAACACTAGTTGCATTGGTGGCAAATTCCATTGCAAGTGCCCAAACATAGAAGGAAGCGGACAGAGCAAGCTTTTTCTCTATCTCCCCATGCAAGGATTAAATTCAATACATGTCTCCTGATAGGGAACTTAACAAAGATTAAAATGGTAAGAATAGTAGTTCACACTATTTGTATTGGTGGCACAGTACATTGCACGCGCAGTGCCCCAAGTTGGATGTAAGAGGACCTACCAATCATCTTTTTCCATCTCCTAGTTCCTAAAATCTATTCGATACACCGGAACCTGATAGGGGACGCAACAGGGATTATACTGATAGGAATAGTACTACTTAACACACCACTCATATAGGGTGACACAGTACATTGCACGGCGCACGCGCAGTGCCCCAAATTGGAAGGAAGAGGACCGACCAACCATCTTTTTCCATCTCCTGATTCCTAAAATCTATTCCATACTCCGGCCCCTGATAGGGGACATTAAACTGGTAAGAACAGATTTTTTTTAATTTAAAAAAAAGAGGACAGCCTCTGCGGAGCTGGGTATTTTTTGGCTGCATTACTGAATGCTCATGCACAATGGCTGTAGGCTCAGGAGTCCTTTTGCGGAGGTGACAAACCTGGTCAGTCAAACCCAAGGCAACATCATCGACCTCATCCCATATGCGTTTTTTCTGGAGCATGCCCTGCGAAGAGTGCTGGATCAGGCCGTAGATGAGCATGAAGAGAAAGAGTTGTGGTCACCATCACCACCAGAAGCAGCTTTGTCGTCGTCGATTGCTGGACCTGCGGCAATGCAGAGAGAGGAGTCTGAAGAAGAGGAGTCAGAGGAGGAAGCTGGCTTTGAGGAGGTGGAAGACCAACCACAGCATGCGTCCCAGGGGGGCTTGTTGTCACCTTTCGGGGACCCTTGGTGTTGTACGTGGCTGGGTGGAGGAAGAGACCTTCAATGATGTCAGTGAGGACAAGGAATGGGAGATGGTTAGCTTGGTATCCAACCTTGTGCAAATGGGGAGTTTGCGGTTGTGCAAATAAACTGTTTGCGGTTGTTTGCGGTGCGTTAAACGGGGAGTTTGGTCTGTCAGAGTTTGGTCTGTCACAGTAAAGCGGGCGTAACCCTTACACTACCTGATCGATACAACATCATACCTGATCGTATATAAACACTGGATGTTTTAAAGCACGTTATTCCAAACAATTTAGGAATGTTAGGTGATTTATGCCCTTCATGGATTAAAACCCAACTCTGCGTCAACTACGTAATTTTCCATGGGAGTTTTGCCATGGATCCCCCTCCGGCATGCCACAGTCCAAGTGTTAGTCCCCTTGAAACAACTTTTCCATCACTATTGTGGCTAGAAAGAGTCCCTGTGGGTTTTAAAATTCGCCTGCCTATTGTAGTCTATGGCGGTTCACCTGGTTCGCCCGTTCGCAAACATTTGCGGAAGTTCGCGTTCGCTGTTCGCGAATGGAAAATTTTATGTTTGCGACATCTCTACTAAATTCCCCAGAGATTCAGCTAAAGTTCTTATCAGCTGTATTCAGTATCATAATTACTGAAAAGTAAAGCAGAGAGGAGGATGAGGGAGCTGTTTACCTCAGTGTTGTGAAGTAACTTGTCCTCCTGTGTGATTAGGACAGGTTCTGTGTGTACTGGTAGGACAGTAGCCATTTTGTTTCCCCTGATGATTGCTCCCCTGACAAAATAAGCCATAATAAATAATGAAAGGTATTTAGAAATATATTTATTACAAAGTAATATTTCAGTATTCTCATTTTCTTAATTCTAGGAGAACCTTTAAGATGATACTACACTTTGTTAGTCAGCTTTTTACTGCAGTAAAATGGCAACAGTTTTTGTGACTTTTTAAACAGTTGATAAATTTATCTTAACTCCTTCACAACTACATGTATGGAGTAGAGCAGATGCCATAGACACTTGGTGACTTCTGTTTCACATAGCAGACACTTGGGGCTAATGCTTGTGACTGGCAATAAAGTCGATCACAGACATTTACCTTCTCACATGCCATGATCAATTGTGACCACGGCATCTGGGTCACGCTTCCAGGGCCAAGACAGCTTCCTTGCGCTGAGATATGGGAAGCCATTAGTTGACTGTGATAGTCCAAAGCATGTGCAAGACAACCAGGCCTATCACAAGTTTGTTTCTTTGGCGATGAATGTAGATTCACTTGAGGCTTTCCTTCATCTCTGGAGAGTAGGTGAATGATCTGCTTCCCTACTCTTTGGTAGGAGAGGGTTATTTGGATAATTACTCTCAGAAGTTGTTTTCAGAGTTGGTGCTCTATGAGCTGCTTTCCCTTCACTATTAGGACAGGACCTCTCACTAGCTGTCTCTGCCTAACTCCAACTTTAGACTGAACTAACTATCTGTAGACTCCCTGCCTCCTAGCAGGAAGTCAGACAAGCCCACTCTCCAATAAGGGGTGGAACAAGGTGGTTAAGCCTTGTTACAGCCAGCCACTGCCAACCAATAACTCCCCCTGCTGGACAAAATGACATAATACAGGTGACATGCATAAAATTACCTAGAATTGCATATAAAACATATAAAATGTACTGATTAAAGAACACGATAGTAATACAATAGTAATAAATGGTCTGGGATATTACAAGTGCTCCATAAACTATATTGAATTTTCTGTTCATTATTGTATTAATTCACAGTAGTGTATGGCAAAACCAATCTTATGTTTGCTTGATCAGGTCCCAGAGGTGGCAAAGCTATGGCACGGGTGCCAGAGGCAAAACTCAGAGCCTTCTCTGTGGGCACCCGCACCCTGGAAAAAGTCTATGGTATACTGATTTGCCTTAGACACAAACAGCGTATTGAAGGTAGGCCGGCTGTTATTTCTAAATTATAAGGTACATGGGATATACTATATTGGTATTCAGGTTAAATTGCGTGTTGGCACTTTGCGATAAATAAGTGGATTTTGGGTTGCAGTTTGGGCACTCAGTCTCTAAAAGCTTCACTATCACTGACCTAGGGGAACAGCTAAAAAAGGTTAAAAAATAAAAATTTATATCACCCCCTTTCCTCAGTTTAGAAAAATAAAAAAATGAACAATAAAAAATTATAATTTGCACCTCAGTGTCTCAAAACAACTGTACTATTAAAATATAACTGTATTTATCTTGTATAGTGAGCACTGTAATGAAAAAAAAAATAGTTTTGTAATTTTTCGGCACTTTACCTCTCAAAAATATTTGAATAAAGAGTAAACAAAGAGTCAGAAAAACTCCAAGTATCAATGAAAACCTCAGATTGCCCAGCAGAAAAATGAGCAAAATAAATGTGGATCCCCAGTATTGGGTCTACAACACAGTGAAAGCCAGATATCCCTCAAAGGAAGGAAAACCGAGCAAAGGGGTGTCCCCATTACAGAGATCACCAAATCCACCATATTAAGTGGCCCCTATATCAATATCTCGCTCTTTTACAAGCTTTAAGGATGTGATGGGGAAGACCTAAGCCAGTTATCCATCCACAGACAGCTGTTTCAGGGCATTGCCCCTCATCAGTATGGAGTAGGATTCTGGCTAAATGGGAGCAATGCCTTGGAGATTCAAACAAATCAATAGCTGATCTTAGGCCTCTTTCACACGGGCGTCATGTTTGACGCCCGGATAAGAGGCGGGTGCGTTGCGGGAATATGCACGTTTTTCCCGCGCGGGTGCAAACGTTAGTAACGCGTTTTGCACGCGTGAGAAAACGCCATGTTTGTTACCCAGACTCGAAGCCGGACTTCATCACTGAAGTCCGGTTCGAGTCTTCTGAAGAATTTATTATTTTCCTTATAACATGGTTATAAGGGAAATAATAGCATTCTTAATAAAGAATGCATTGTAAAATGAAGTGGAGGGTTAAAAATAATAAAAGTTAACTTACCTTAGCCACTTGATCGTGTAGTTGCGATCTCTCCTCTCTTTCCTGCATCATCTAAGATCTACAGGACCTGTGATGACGTCACATCACATGGTCCAATCACATGGTCCATCACCATGGTAAGATGGACCATGTGATTGGACCATGTGATGTGACGTCATCACAGGTCCTTTAGATCTTAGATGATGCAGGAAGAGAGGAGAGATCGCAACTACGCGATCAAGTGGCTAAGGTAGTTAACTTTATTATTTTTAACCCCCTCCACTTCATTTTACAATGCATTCTTTATTAAGAATGCTATTATTCCCCCTTATAACCATGTTATAAGGGGAAATAATAGAGATCGGGTCCCGTTGCTAAGCAACCATGCGGGAAAATCGCAACACATCCACACTTGCTTGCGGATGCTTGCGATTTTCCCGCAGCCCCATTCACTTCTATGGGAGCATAGTGATGCGTGAAAATCACCGCTCATGTGCACAGCCCCATAGAAATGAATGGGTCCGGATTCAGTGCGGGTGCAATGCGTCCTCCTCACGCATTGCACCCGCGCGGAAAACTCGCCCGTGTGAAAGGGGCCTTAGGAAGACCAGCTACAGAAAACACTGTGAAGCCTCATTTAAAACACAAATAGAATGTCCATATATATTATATATTATGGGCAGCACGGTGGCTCAGTGGTTCGTATCGGTGCCTTGCAGCGCTGTGGTTCTAGGTTTGAATCTGACCAAGACAACATCTGCATGGAGTTTGTATGTTCTCCCTGTGTTTGCATGGGTTTCCTCCCACACTCCAAAGACATACTGATAGGGAACTTAGATTGTGAGTCACATTGGGGACAGTGTGATGCCAATGTCTGTAAAGCGCTACGGAATATAGTAGTGCTATATAAGTGCATAAATAAATAAATATATGTCAAAGTCATGTTAGACTTTTCCATCCTATACCACTTGGATTATTTTACCTCCTCTGTGCAATAGTCTGATTATTTTTTTAAACAAACTTCACTTCTTATTCCGCTTATTTCATGCACCAAAGACACACAGACATAACTTACTCACTTTCCCTCTCTGCTAAAATAAACATTCATTTTTCTAGAAAAATCATATAGACAGCCCCAGACTACTGAATTCCGGTTCATATATACAACTTGAGGTCACTAGCACCAGATTTCACTATCCCATTTCAAGTCTTGTCAGATTGGCAGCATTCGAATATTTGGAACAGGATTGTTTAATAGCCCACCATAAATGTCTGCCAAGTGTTTTTATAAACTACGAATGTAGCCCAGTAATTTAAGTACTTACAGTAAAGTTCGGAAAATTCGGCTTCTTAGTTACCAAAAATGACCAGCCTGATGGAAGTTGGCAGTTATGTGAATAGGGATTGAGTTAATGGGGTGGGTGAGATTGAACCTCATAGCATCTCTCACATGACTTTAGGCCCACTACTTGAGTTCTGCTGTAGTAAGTCCTCAGATATATGACCAAATAGAAAAATAAACTTATCATCACCTTAAGCAGGACTCCATCTTGGGACTGGTCTCAGACTACTGGACGAATTCTACATATTAATCATCATCTTTAACTTATTGTCAGATTACCAGGAATTCTGGACCACTGAATCCTAGATAAGGCTTCTTTCACATTAGTGTTAGGAATGTCCGACAGGCTGTTCCGTAAGGGAACAGCCTGCCCTATCTGTACTAACGCTGGCACACGTGTGCCGCCATGTGCTATCATAAGTATGGATTGGGCAGGCTGTTTCCCTGCCAGAACAGCCTGCCGGACAATCCTAACGCTAACGTGAAAGAAGCCTAACCAGAGCATTACTGTTTTTATGTGATTTTTTTTGTTATATTGAGTTAGGGCCTTTGCTATAGTTGGTGAAGAGGTAACAGCCTAGGTCAAGCATCTGTACTGTCGCTCAATTTATTCTTTTTGGGACTACTGGCAATAGCTGAGTACAGTGTTCAGCTAACTCTGACAGTCCCAAAGAGATTGAATGGAGCGCCATTGAGCATATGTGATTATTGTTCCATTCAAACTAGGAACTTATGACCCCAGTTTCATGATTGGTGGCAGTAGCAGCAGGGGAAGCACCAGAAATGAAACATTTATCACCTATCTTGTGGATGGGTGATAAGTTGCCATGGTGGGATGGCCCTATTAATTTTAAAGGAACGTATAAACTGTGGTATACACTACAGAGCAGGTCCTGTGGAGGCTCACCATGATAGGCAGAGATTCAAAGAATACTTAAGTAATAGACCCTGCATCATATCCCTTCTTTAGACCCTTCACTAGATTTCAATGTTAGTGATAAGCGGCAGGGGCAATATTTGAATTCGCGATATTTCAAGAATTTGTGATCTTCAGTCATTATTTTCGCAATAACTGGTATTTAAAAAAACAAAACAAATATTTGCGATTATGAATATATTTCACGATATTTTAAATATTCGCAAATTCTCGAAGTGCCGATATTCGCTATTAAAATTCGAAATTCGAATATTCGTGATCAACACTATTCAATGTCTTCCTAGATCCTTTGTACTGAGGATCCCAAATATGTTATATTATATCATTGACTCTTTTAAGGAAATATTTATTTTTACAGGGGAAAAGAATGTTTTAATAGAATGTCATGATGTGGAAGCAGGACTGGAGATCTCTTGCATCAGGAGACCTCCAATAAGCACATTTTTCAAGCCTAAATGAAAAGTTGTTGCCTGGAGTTATTCTTTTTAGATACAGCAAAAGAATCAATATAAACCATACCGCACACCTGGATATCCTGTGCTTGCATGATATTTTCTAAACCAAACTCAAATGATAATCTCCTGGCAAATTATCTCATATTCTACAATCAGACACCAGAAATGTGAAACAGTGCTGATATATGGCATCAATTTAAACTGCTTAGCCATGCAATGTTAATTGAACATCATGACAGGAAGCGCAAAATACTATATTTAACAGGCTTTCAAAACTTTTTTTAAACAGCTAAACAGTCCGTAAAATGGAGTCTGACATAAAGCTAGAAATAAATCAGGGTGGCCCGCCTGCTCACATCTCCGCTGGAAAAGCTTTTATCGACTCTTAGCTCAGCTGGATCTGCAATGGAAATGATGAGATTGGCTCCGTAGCTGCCTATTATTCATGTAAGATGGGGCTAAAGGCCAGCAGTGACATCCCTCTTACAGGTGTCTGGTGGTGGAGGGACCTCCCATGTGTGACCACACAGTTTTCATCTGCACTTCACATGGTGTCTAATAAATATAGGTTTCTTTGCCTTGTGTTACCAGAATGTTTGTTACACAGCTCTGAAAATACAAGTCAAGATGGCTATGATGAGATATGAAGAATATTCAGTGAATAACTTAAGCACATAAAAGAGAGGAATTTCAGAGGTCCAGAGGGGAATTGAATAAATAGACATTAAAGCTATAATACTGATACATGAAACAATATGTGCAGGAAGTAATCATGTTTTTGTTAACAGTAATTTTTGGGTATAATAATATCATGAGGGTTCTGTCTGAGCAGTGCAATCTGAAAAGTTAAAGTGATCATTTTGTAAGGACAGTGCCTTTAAATATGCATATGGACCTCATAGTGAGGGATCTCATAGACAACCAGCTGTTTCAAGAATGACCAGCTGACAGGGCCTTGATAAGACTTCCCTTTTAAAGGGTTTGTCCAGGATTTTTATATTAATAACCTATTCTCAGGATATCTGATCACTGGGGGTCTGACACCTTGAACTCCTGCCAGTCAGCTATTTCCTGGCTTCAGAGAGCCTTCATAGTGGTGTAGAACACTGTGCCTTGCAGTAACATACATAGGGAGTCTGATTTGGTAGTGAAATAATACTGTGAGTCCGTATGACATGCAGATGACAGGCGTCGCTCTTAGAATCACTGCACACTTCATTTAGTTGGGCGGTCACGGGGCCAAAAATGACCAAATAACTCAAGTATGAACTCAGCCTTACAGGTCGATGTTAGCGCAAAGAAGAAGCGCACCCCTTTTACACCGTTATCAGCTGATTCCACATAGATGTCTACAGAACCTGTTCTATTAAACATTTATACAAGTAGAGCCCCTCGGCAGAGTGGAGAGGGTGTCAGCAGTAAGTTTGTGTTTACGTCACTGATTATTTTGTCCTTCCTCCAATCTGTCAGAACAATAACCCCCAAAAAATGGATTTTGTCTGTTAAGCATCAGCCTTCACTCGGTCAGCATTTGGTCAGTAATCCATCAGTATTGCTAATGCCAAAAAGAACAGTAGTGGATAAAAAACAGAGATGACACGTGAATGAGGAGACCACAGAGTGGACCAATGACAGAGTGAAGGTGATGGCATCATCAAGAAGCCACAGAGTGGCACAATGACAGAGTGTGGAGGTAGCGGCAGCATCAGGAGGCCACAGAGTGGCACAGTGACATAGTGTAGAGGTGGAAGCAGCATCAGGAGACCACAGAGTGGCAAGGTAACATAGTGTGGAGGTTGCAGCAGCATCAGGAGACCACAAAGTAGCAAGATGACATAGTGTGGAGGTGACAGCAGCATCAGGAGACCACAGAGTGATCTGGTGGCAAAGTGGGGAGGTGGGTGGCAATATGAGTACCAGCTGAAGATAGTGGGTGGAGAAGGAGCAATTGGCATCAGATGTGTGGCATCAGGCGGGTTGCAGCATCAGAAGAGTAGCTGAGGCAGGTAGCCAGAAGAAACAGGTCTCCTTTGTCAAAGTGTTGGTGTGGCACCATGGATGATCTAATCTGATGCATCAGGCATTGGTGGATGGAACTCCTGGCTGAATCCTGGAAATCAAAAATTCTTTTCCCCCACTAATACTCACCAAAAAGGGCTTTAGAACATATCCGCTAAATGGCAAATATACATATTTTTTGCCACTAATACACACCAAAAAGGGCTTTAGAACATATAACATCACCGCTGAACGGCAAATAGGCCCTTATTTTTGTCCACTTATACACAACACATAAGGCTTTAGAATACATAACTTCACCGCTAATTGGCAAATATATATATATTTTTTTTCCACTTATACACGACACAAAAGGCTTTAGAACATATAACTGCATCGCTGATAGGCAAATATATATTTTCTTTTTCCACTAATACATGATAAAAAGGGCTTTAGTTCATATAACTGCACCGCTGACCGGCAAATATATCTTTTCTTTTTCCACTAATTCATAACAAATAGGGCTTTAGAATATATTACAGCAACGCTGACAGGCAATTTTTTTTTCTTTTTCCACTAATGCACTCCACATGCGGCTTTAGAACATATAACTGCACCGCTGATCGGCAAAAATATTTTTTCTTTTTCCACTAATACACGCCACAAAAGGCTTCAGAACATATAACTGCACAGCTGACCGGCAAAAATATTTTTCCTTTTTCCACTAATACACGCCACAAAAGGCTTTAGAACATATAACTGCACCGATGACCGGCAAATATATTCTACTTTTGCCATTAATACATGACAAAAAGGGCTGTAATTTTAGCACTTTACCACACAACAGCTAGTAAGCCATTTTTCCCCACTAATACATGCCAAAAAATGCTTTAGAACATATAACTGCACCGCACAAGGGAAAATAAGACATAGAAATATTTCTTTGTAATAAACCATGTTAATGCCTGTGTCAAACAGCACTTGCACCCTAATAAGAACGTTTTGCTGGAATTACAGAGCTGTATAATGGGATCCCCAGTCAGTGCAGCAAGGAGGATTAGGATTGTTCCTATTACCCAGGCTGTAACCTCCCCTAATGAACCCTGTTCAACATAAATGCTGTTGAATAATTCCTTCCTATCCTTTCCCTACACCTTGAATAATCTTTCCCTGCACTTGTAAAACTTTTTTTTAGCACAATGACGTTTTTTTATAATACTGTCACTAGCGCCTTCTGACATCTCTCCCTGCACTACAGTACATTGGTAAATGACAGAATCTAAGATCGCTGACACCATTTATAATTCGGGTTCAGTGCGAATAATTCCTGAAATTTGGATCAAATTCCACTTCGTCAGCTTCGATTCGCTCATCTCTATTCACAGCCCTATAGATAGCCTCAGCCATCTTGGATTCAGCCATTTTCCAGTGTACTTAGTGCAGGGAGAGATGTCCGCAGGCGCTAGGGACAGTGCTAAGAAAGACTTGAAAACTTATGTTTTGCTCAATAGAAGTTCAGGAAAAGAGCATTACAAGTGTAGGGAAAGGATAGGGAGGAATCATTACACAGTATTGTAGCAGAACAGGGTTCAGTAGGGGTGTTTACAGCCTTTGTATTAGGAACAGTCCTGATATATTGCGGCACTGACTTGGGATCCAAATTGCCATTAAAATGCTGTTCATTTCAGGTTTGCAATACCTCTGTTATTCCAGCAAACAGTTATTGTTATTGGGCTTATTAGCCCTTGTGCGGTGAAGTTATATACATGTTCTAAAGCCTTTTTTTGTCGTGTATTAGTGGGGGGAAAAAAGGGCTTATTATCCATTGTGTGGTGAAGTGAGAAAATCACAGCCCTTTTTGGCATGTATTAGTGGCAAAAAAATATATATTTGCCGTTCAGTGGTGCAGTTACAGAATATGTCATAATGCCTTTTTTTTGGCGTGTATTAGTGGGGAAAAATAAAAAGGGCTTATTAGCCGTTGTGTTGTGAAGTGAGAAAATGAAAGCCCTTTTTGGCATGTATTAGGGGGGGGGGGAGGGGATTATTAGCTGTTGTGTGGTGAAGTGAAAAAATTACTGCCCTTTTTGGCATGTATTAATTTCATTTTTATTTACTTATTTGATCTAACAGTATGTCAGATAGAGAAGTGACAGACCTAGGGGCACAGGCCTAAATGTTTCTGGCGCAGGCACAGGTTGCAGCAGAGTAAGAGGGCATGGCAGCAAGGGTCACTTCGAGAGGCCTGAGCTCCCAGTGTCAGCTAGCAGTTGTGTCTTGACCAGCAACCCAGCAGTTCTTGAATGGTTGACTCGATCTTCGACTTCGTCTCAAGAGTCGGTGGGTTCGTCAGACACAACCCTTAGTTGCCATGGCCTGGGAGCAGGCCCTGTGTCCTCACCTGTCCTCAACCTGCCTCTGTCCTTTTCTGTTTCCTCCGCCAGAGAAGTACTATATGTTGTGGGCTCAGCTTCACTATACAACGAGGATGAGCTACTAGAAGACAGTCAGCAGCTACTGCCCAGCCAAGATCTGGAGGAGACATCTGCCGCTTCCTCTGGGAGGCAGGCAAGTAGTGATGAGGAGAAAGGCGTGGGAACTGGTGTTGCGAGCGGTCAGGCTCCTGACCCAGAGAAGGTTGAGGAGGACATCAGTGATGTGCAGACAGTACTCAATGATGATAATGTAGCTGATAGTACTTGGGAGCCGGGTGAATTAGGGCTTCATCATCATCGGGACAAGAGGGTGGCAGCTTGCCCGTGAGGCAGTGGTGGAGCCAGCAAGTCGCTAGGGTGGCCAGGAGTCAGCAGGAGGGCAGCAGTGGGAGGTCAAGAGCCAAACATGCCCGGTGTAGACCACCCGCTTCACAGGAGCCTACCAGCCCGGAAGGTAGTGGTGCAGGGGTTCATGGATGCAGTGGCAGTAGCGGTCAGTCAGTGCGGAGTGTTGGGGGTAAAATCACCTACTTGGCGGTGTTGCAGTTTTTTTGTTAAGCCATCGGGGGAGGTTAACATGGCCATTTATATAATTTGTGAGCAGAAGATGAAGCGTTGCTAGGGTGCCAATGTTTGCATCACGGCCCTGCGTCAAAATATGCAGCGTCCCCATAAAGAGGCCTAGAAGAATCGTGGCTCCATTGTGGAGGTTCAGCCTGCTGCAGCAACTGCTGAATCACTCAGTGGCAGGCACCGATTTCAGGCAGTCAAGGCTCCACCACCTCAGCCGAAGGAAGCTGTCTGCCCTTCACATTATCTGCTGGTCCTGATACTCCCACTCCTCCTTCTACTCCTCGTCAGTCATTCTGTCAGTAATCAAACCGAAGCGATTGCAAAGAGACAACAGTATGCGTGTACTTATCCACCTCTCTGTGTCTGCCAAAGTACACGGCAGCGCAGACGTGTGCAGCTGTAACTACGATCAAGGAAAATATATGTCCTTTACGGCCCACTGGGCAAATGTGGTTCCTGTCCAGCCAAACCAGCAACTTGGCCAGGTGACGCCGCTTCCACCTCCATGTTATCACGCCGTTGGTCCTGTGACAATGTCCGCCTCTTCCTCCTCATCCTCCACCTTGTTCTCAGCCTCCAATGCAGGGACAATTCATAGTGCCTCACCAGCATACCACATGTGCAGGGCATGGCGTTGTCAGGCTGTCCTGCACCTAGTTTGCCTGGGTGAACTGAGTCACACAGGGGAGGAACTTATTCTTCATCAAGAAATTGATTCCTGGCTTTCTCTGTGACAAGTCAAAATGGTGACCGACAACGGGAAGAACATGTTGTCGGTGCTGCGTCAAGGGGGCTAAACCATGTTCCCTGCATGGCGCAGGTGTTCAATCTGGTTGTCAAGTGATTCCTGAAGTCTTCCACCCATCTGCAAGACATCCTAAAAATGGCCAGGAAACTTTGCATGCACCACTCTGCAAAGCACACCCTCCTTGAGCGACAGCGGAAGAATGGCGTCCACCCAACATAGGGTGATATGCGACTTTTCCACCAGTTGGAATTCCACCCTCCATATGTTAGACTGACTGTATGAACAGAGAAAGGCCATAAATGATTTATTGATGATACAGGCGGACAAAGGTTCTTCCTTGTGTACCTTTGATGTTAGCCAGTGGGAGATCATGCGTGACACCTGCCGTTTGCTCGTGCTCTTTCAGGAGGCCACTTTATTTATCAGTCACCAGGACTACGGGATGAGCAACGTCATTCCACTGATTCATATCCTGCAAAATATACTGGTAAATCTGGCTGTTCAGGGGACTGGAGACGTGGCGTCTACATCTCATGCCCACATGATCCCTGTGGGCGCTGAACTGGAGGAGGAGGACATTGGGGCACAAGCAATGTGTAGCGAAATGGGTGGTTTTTCTACACAGGTGACAGATGAGGAGGAGCAGGAGAAGCCGGTGGAGCAAGAGGGAGATGAGGAAGACCAGGCAGATGAACCAGACACACTGTGGCAGTATGCAGTGGAGATGGAGCCAGGAAGTCTCTTCGAGTCACTTGTCCAAATGGCCTGATACATGCTCACTTGCTTGCGTAGTGACAGCCGAATTGTCACCTTTCGGCAGAGGCATGTATACTGGCTCTCCACCATGTTAGACCTTCTCTACCGGTCCAAAATGGGGGAGGACAAACTGAACTACTATAGAAACATCCTATGTAGTCAGTAGCCATTGCCTATCTGCTCCAACGTCTATCCTCTCGCAGGTCAGACCGGGAGAGCCCTCGGCACTCACATTCTACTGCCATCGCTGCTGGGGCAGCTCCATCATCATCAGCCTGAGTCTAGAGTCGCTGAGGAGCAGCTTTCCTCACCCGCATAGTGAAGAAACTATTCACCAGCAGCTAAATAGAGCAGAACCTAAATCAGCAGGTGGTGGCTTACTTGAAATGCACCCTGCTAGCCATCATTGAAGATCTGCTGGACTACTGGGCAGCCAAACTGGATTTGTGGCTGCAACTTGCCGAGTTTGCCCTGGAACAGTTGTCCTGCCCGGCCATTAGTGTGGCATCAGAGCAGGTTTTTAGTGTGGTGGGTGCCATAGGTACCCCAAGGAGAACTCACTAGTCCACCCAAAATGTGGAGAGACTGACATTTGTCAAGATAAATCAGGCGTGGATCAGCCAGGATTTCCACCCACCAATGCCTGATGAATCAGATTAGATCATCCATGCTGCCTCACCCAAACGTTGACAAAAGAGACCGGTTTCTTCTTGTTACCTGCCTCAGCTACTATTCTGATGCTGCCACTTGCCTGATGCCACACTTCTGATGCCAAGTGCTCCTTCTTACACCCACCATTGTTAGCGGGTACTGTTAGTGCCACCCACCTCACCATTCTGTCACTGGGTCACTCTGTGGTCTCCTGATGCTGCTGCCACCTCCACACTATTTTACTTTGCCACTCTGTGGTCTCCTGATGCTGCTGCCACCTTCACACTATGTCACCTTGGCACTCTATGGTCTCCTGATGCTGCTGCCACCTCCAAACTATGTCACCTTGCCAGTCTGTGGTCTCCTGATGCTGCTGCCACCTCCACACTGTCTCCTTGCCACTATGTGGTCTCTTGATGCTTCTGCCACCTCCCCACTATGTCACCTTGCCACTATGTGGTCTCCTGATGCTGCTGAAACCTCAACACTATGTCACCTTGCCACTCTGTGACCTCTTCATGCTGCTGCTGCCACCTCCACATTCTGTCATTGTGCCAATCTGTGGTCTCCTGATGGTGCTGCTGCTACCTCCACACGATGTCCCCTTGCCACTGTGTGGTCTCCTGATGCTGCTGCCACCTCCACACGATGCCCCCTTGCCACTGTGTGGTCTCTTGATGCTGCTGCCACCTCCACACTATGTCATTGTTCCACACTGTGGTCTCCTGATGCTGCTGCCACCTCCACACTATGTCATTGGGCCACTCTGTGGACTTCTCATGCTGTTCCGACCCTCCCCACTTCATAACTGGGCCAGTATTTTGCCTTTTTGTCTTGGTTGACATCATGATTTTTTTGACCCTTCTTCTGATCTTTCAGACTGAAGGAAAAATAAGACACATAACGGATCCTGTCTGTGTAGCAGCTGAAAGGCCTGTATGGTCCCATCAGATTTGGCTTATGATTTAGTAGCCAAAAGAAGGAGTGGGTACAAAACACAGAAGACATGCAAATATTCCATTCACGTGTCATCTCTGTTTTGGATCCACTCCAGTTTTTTTTTGTATTAGCAATACTGATGGATTACTGACCAAATGCTCCCCGAATGAAGGCAGATGCTCAGACAGGATCCGTTTTTTGGAGGATTATTGTCCTGACGGATCAGAGGAAGGGCAAAATAATCGTTGACGTCAACACAAACTTACTGCTGACACCCTCTCCACTCTGTAAGGGGGGCTTTACTTGAATAAGCGTTTAATATAACAAGTTCTGTAGACATCTATATAGTGTGCCCCCTTACTTCATTACATATCTATGTGGAATCATCTCACAACAGTGTAAAAGAATTGCGCTCTTTTACGCTATAGTAGGATCTTGGACCTCTGCACGGTTGTTTATATCTGGCGCTAACATTAGGGGGCACTCAGCAGGCACTGTGAGTGCCAGTACAGCCTCCTGTTCACACATCTTCCATGTACATGGGTCCTAATGGTTGTCTGAAGCTGTCATCAGAGTGGGGTCGTTTACAGTCTGCTTGGTGACTTGACTGATCTTTGTCTGGACCAGGGGCATTGCTAGGGTCTCAAAAGATCTGGGGCTCATGTCTCAATGCATGTGTGCCAGATTTTGGCTTAGGCTACTTTCTCACCAGCATTAGGAGACATCTGGCAGGCATGTATGCTGAGATTCGGTTGGACCAAAACTGTGGGGTGCTGTAACTTTTGTCCAGCTGGATCCTGGCATATATGCCATGGAGAGTCCAAATCTCCACCAGTTCCCAATGTAGTCAACGGGGTACAGCGGAAAGGCAGCACTTTCCAGCTATGCTGGATCTAGAGAATTCTAGCAGGCTCTACTCTGCTGATTCAACCTGCCGGATGTCTCTAACACTGGTATGAAACTAGAAAATTGAAGGCCTCATAGCAAAATTTCAAATGCACCCCAAATTAATGTCTGTTAATAGGGCACAGTCACCTTTCTAAAGCATCATTCTGACATAGCTTTCTGTGACTTTATTTTGACCATACCTGGAGGATGCCATATACGGGGAAGAAAAAAGAAAGCAAATGATCCTAAAAATGTAACAAAAGCAAAGAAAAGTTTTTTTTATATTTCCTTATTGACGTTAAAGAGTTACTGTCTTTGGGTTTATATTTAATATGGTGTAGGGGCATTTTTGTAATGTACTTCCTTAGGGAAAGATATTTCTTTATCCTAGTAAACAGGGTGCAAAGAGTCTTCTTAGCAAAGCTAAGGAAAATCGTTGCTAAGGACAATCTGTCTTCAGCCTGCAGAAGACACCTATGTGTAACAAGCAGAGGCTTCCAGCTACCTCATCACCAGGTGCGGACTGGGAACTTAAAGTGGCCCTGGAAAAATAGTCAGGTCCAAATTGATGGAAGGCAGAGCCAGCAATACTATATTGTGGCATATTATACTTCCCCAACAGAGCCAAATATCACAGTGCATCACAAAATACTGCCAGCAGCCCAGAATACATCCCCCAAAACTTCCACTGGCCAGCGACGAGGAAGGATGAGGTGGCCCCCTGGGCATCGGCCCACCTGGAAATTTTCCTATAAGGTCTATGACCAATCCGCCCCTGCTCGTCACGACCTCAGTCCCTATGTATATAGTCCCAAAGTATCACTGCCCGTCACCCTGTCTATCTGACTTGTTACACACAAGCATCTTCAGTGCCCAGTAAAACACTGAAGACTGAAGACAGACTCTCCTTAGTAACGCTAGTTACAGCTTTGATAGAAGACTCTTTAAACTGAAATGACTGTTCCACTTTAATCCCTTCATGTATTTCCATGTATATGTGCGTGGGGGAATGTGGTCTTTTGCCACATCCCTACGTACATGTTCTGATCGGGTAGGTGCAGGAGCGGCACCTGTTACTGACAGCCAGACTCATGCTGTAACCGCCGGCATTGCATAAAAAGACAATGCTGGCGGATTAACCCTTCACATGCCGCGGTCAGCACTGACTGCGACATGTGAAGGGTTTACATAGGGAGGGGGCTCTCTGACCTCATCAGCCCCCCAGTGAAACATTTGAAGCTGATGCCCTCAGTTGAACTGGAAGAGCGCAGGCAGTGTTCGGCGCTGCGCCTATAAGCTATGCTAAAGGGAAAGGCAGGGTGGGGTTATTGGCCTCTCGTGATGTAGCCGGGCGCGGGGTAATGGCACTGCTGAGGACGCTGTGTATGAACGGAGAAGAAGCGTGCTTGGGCTCTGTAGGGGGGACCAGCCTGGGCACTTGAATGAAAATAATGCCCTTTTGGGCACCTTAATGCCTCATTAGCATATAGATAAAAGTGGATTTTATGAAGATATAATACCAGTTTCAAAGAAAAAGAATAAGCTATGGAAAGAAGGTATGAAATGCTGTAAGTTCATACTTTTGGATTAATAACGTTTCTCTAGGTGACAGATTCGTTTTAATCCTTGGTGTGTTACAGGAAAAAATATATAAAAATGGAAAATCTACAAAAAAAAAAAGTAACATTTTGAAATTTCACCTCCATATTCATTTAATTCTTATGGAACACACAAAAGGGTTAGCAGAGTTTGTAAAATCTGTTTTGAATAATTTGAGTGGAGTAGGTTCTAACATGGAGTCATTTATAGGTGATTTCTGCTATCTAAGCCCCAAAAAATGACTTCATAATGGAATTGGTACTTAAAAAAGTGGGTTTGCAAATTCTCTTTAAAAATCTCAAATTGCTTTTAAAATTCTAAGCCTTCTAATGTCCTAAAAAATAAAATAAAATTTACAAATTTATGTCAACATAATGTATACATATGGGGAATGTTAAGTAATAACTATTTTATGAAGTATCACTATCCGTCTTAAAAGCAGAGAAATTAAGGGGGGGGGGGGGGAGCCTCACCGCTAAGCGTGATGGAGGTCTGAGACCGAGCTCCTGCTCTACAGACCTGTGCCTTATTATCAAAGACATCCAAAACTGTACTACATTGGTCAAAATTGGGAGAGACAGATTGAAGGAACACCCTATGACCCCCAAATACAAGAAGGGGCAGGTAGAGATGAATCGTTTTGTAAGAAAGAAGCTGGCGCTCTCACCAGCTTGCATGAACAAGATTGCGCCGCAGGCCTCAATACTAGACTCAGAGAAGGAGGAAGAGGGAAAGGACGCCAGAGCCTGCAGCAGGCAGTAAGAGAGAGAAGACTTACAAGTGGAAGATAAATATGCGACAAGACATGAAGTTGCTCGGTCACAGGGTGGAATCCATAAAAACTAATTAGGGGCTGTTAACAGACCATAGCTCCGTGATTTCTAAATACCTGGGATCGCAAATGGACTCCCTAAACAATGCCTTCCTCCTGATAGAAGACCGGGAGAATAGAAATGTCGCGAACATATCATTTTCCGTTCACGAATGGTAAACGCGAATTTCCGCAAATGTTTGCGAACAGGCGAACCAGGCGAACCGCCATAGACTTCAATAGGCAGGTGAATTTTAAAACCCAAAGGGACTCTTTCTCGCCACAATAGTGATGGAAAAGTTGTTTCAAGGGGACTAACACCTGGACAGCTGTGGCATGCCGGAGGGGGATCCATGGCAAAACTCCCATGGAAAATTATGTAGTTGACGCAGAGTCGGGTTTTAATCAATAAAGGGCATAAATCACCTAACATTTCTAAATGGTTTGGAATAACGTGCTTTAAAACATCCAGTGTGTGTATACGATCAGGTATGATGTTGTATCGATCAGGTAGTGTAAGGGTTACGCCCGCCCTCCAACCAGCCACGTACAACACCAAGGGTCCCCGAAAGGTGACAACAAGCCCCCTGGGACGCCTGCTGTGGTTGGTCTTCCACCTCCTCAAAGCCACCTTCCTCCTCTGACTCCTCTTCTTCAGACTCCTCTCTCTGCATTGCCGCAGGTCCAGCAATCGACGACGACAAGGCTTCTTCTGGTGGTGACCACAACTCTTCCTCTTCATGCTCATCTACGGCCTGATCCAGCACTCTTCGCAGGGCACGCCCCAGAAAAAACGCATATGGGATGAGGTCGATGATGTTGCCTTGGGTTTACCTGACCAGGTTTGTCACCTCTGCAAAAGGATGCATGAGCCTACAGCCATTGTGCATGAGCGTTCAGTAACGCAGCCAAAAAATACCCAGCTCCGCAGAGGCTGTCCTCTTTTTTTTAATTAAAAAAATCTGTTCTTACCAGTTTAATCTCTGTTTTGTCCCCTATCAGGGGCCGGTGTATGGAATAGATTTTAGGAACCGGGAGATGGAAAAAGATGGTTGGTCAGTCCACTTCCTTTCAATTTGGGGCACTGCGCGTGCGCCTTGCAATGTACTGTGCCACCCTATATGAGTGGTGTGTTAAGTAGTACTATTCCTATCAGTTTAATCCCTGTTACGTCCCCTTTCAGGGGATGTGTATTGAATAGATTTTAGGAACCAGGAGATGGAAAATTTGGGGCATTGCACGTGCGCTGCGCAATGTACTGGGCCACCAATACAAATAGTGTGAACTACTATTCTTACCATTTTAATATTTGTTAAGTCCCCTATCAGGGGACGTGTATTGAATTGAATCCTTGCATGGGGAGATATAGAAAAAACCTTGCTCTGTCCGCTTCCTTCTAATTTTGGGCATTTGCAATGGAATTTGCCACCAATGCAACCAGTGTTAACTAAGTACTATTCCTATCAGTTTAATCTCTGTTTTGTCTCTTATCAGGGACGCGTACGCCATGCAATGTACTGTGCCACCCTATATGAGTGGTGGGCAGTGGGCACAGTACAGTCTGTGGGCCTGACACACACTGGCAGGCAACTGCAATTATATTAAATGGCAAATATTAAATGACTTTTTTATCTGCAAGGTACTGTGCCACCTGATATAAGTGGTGGGTAGTGGGCACAGTACAGTCAGTGGGCCTGACACACACTGGCAGGCAACTGCAATTATATTAAAGGGTAAAAATTAAATTACTTTTTTATCTGCAAGTTGCTGTGCCACCCTATATGAGTGGTGGGCACAGGCAGTGGGCACAGTACAGTCAGTGGGCCTGACACACACTGGCAGGCAACTGCAACTATATTAAAGGGTAAAAATGAAATGACTTTTTTATCTGCAAGGTACTGTGCTACCCGATATGAGTGGTGGGCACTGGCAGTGGGCACAGTACAGTCAGTGGGCCTGACACACACTAGAAGGGCAACTGCAATTATAAAAAGGGTAAATATTAAATGACTTTTTTTATCTGCAAGGTACTCTCCCACCCGATATGAGTGGTGCGCACAGGCAGTGGGCACAGTACAGTCAGTGGGCCTGACACACACTGGCAGGCAACTGCAATTATATTAAAGGGTAAAAATTAAATGACTTTTTTATCTGCAAGGTACTGTTAAATACTACCACCAGCTCAGGGGCACCGCAATGGGGAGTTATTGTGCCCCATCGTATGCAAATCTGTTCCTGGGCTGGTGGGAGGATACCCATGTATTCGGTAATGATGCCCTTCCAGAGAGTGGGAATATCCAGATTTGGTCTAGATTTATAGACGACATCTTTGTAATTTGAAAGGGTGACATGGAGTCTTTTACTATGTGGGCCAAGAGCCTCAACAACAATTCTGTTGGCCTACGGTTCACATCGGAATGTAGTGAGTCGAAACTACCCTTCTTGGATATCCACATCATCAAAAATCCAAGAGGCTCACTAGACAACTCCATCTATAGAAAGCCCACATCCACAAATTCCCTTCTAAGATGGGAAAGTAGTCATCCATATCCCCTTAAAAAGGGCATACCCCGAGGTCAATATCTTCGCCTAAAAAGAAACTGTTCACAGAAAGCTGACTTCATAAAACAGGCGGTCGACTTGAGAGATAGATTTCAAGATCGGGGCTACCCCTTATACACTCTGAAGCCAGCTTTTCAATCTGCTTCCGAAAAAGATTGTGCGTCCCTCCTCAAGACTAAGAAAGAGAGTAGTTCTGAGGGTATAGCCAGGGGACAAATCAAAAAGGATGATAAAAAAGAGATCCACCTGATCAGAACATATCATCAGGCAGCCCCGAGTGTAAAAAATATAATATCAAAATATTGGCACATCCTACGCATGGACTCAGATATCAATACGGTGATCAGGGATTATCCCAGTATCACCTATAGGAGAGGAACCAGCATGCAGGACAGGGTTGTAAAAAGCCATTTTGTGGGACCACCAGCACCTAGAACATGGCTGAACAAACCTGTCACTGGTTGCTACAAATGTGGTGGTTGCGTGACCTGTAAATATGTACATTGTGGAAAAACATTCACAAGTAATATAACAGGGAAGTTGTACACCATCAGAGACATAATCAATTGTAAATCTAGGGGCGTTATCTACAAGATTACCTGCAGATGTGAAATGGAATATATTGGAAAGACCAGGAGAGAATTCAGGCGCAGGATAGGAGAACACATTGGTGACATCACAAATGAGAGAGAGACATCAGTCTCCCGTCATGTCAGGTTTGAACATGATGGAAGACCGGATTCTCTGGAATTTATGGGAATTGACCTAATAAAACAATCCGGCAGAAAAGGAAATTGGGACAAAAGAATTTTGCAATGTGAGGCAAAATAGATATATTATTTGAAAGCGGTGTACCCTAATGGCCTCAATGAACAATTGAATTATGGTTGTTTCATTTAAACGATCAGGCCACATATAAAAGTAATCATGTATATTGTTATATCTATATGTACAGGTGTATCCTGTATTATAGCGGTGCCGCTATGCCTATAAATGTACATACCTGATCCGACAAAAGGGCATATGCATCCGATTGTGGCATGATCGTCCTCCTAGATATCTATTGTTTTAGAATTGAATCCGCCCCTGATCCTGCCACAAATATCCTCTGATCGAGCAACAATGCTCTGTTGTTAAACAAGCCAAGCTATCAGGCTTAGTAGCTGTGCTACACGTTTTCCTATTGCTTAGCAATGGATGATGCGAACACACAGCGTCATACACCTCCGACCTGCCCCATTGTCATGTGACTGCTCCCTCCCGCCTCCCTTAAGTGCACGTTCTTGGCGTGCGGTCCACATGCGTTTCAGCGCATGGGGAGTGTGGGAGGAGCCGTCACTGGGAGCTTTTGAGAGTGGAGGATTTAAAAGGAAACCCGGCGCATTAACCGTCGCTACCATCCAGAGACACAAACACGGGCGGTGAGACGTGGGTGTCGGGTGACACTTCCCCACACCATTTTCAGGACACGGACCACTGTCTACGGCCGTCCCCACAGTAATTGGACCTGCGGATTTACCTGGCATCTTCAATCAATTAAACGCACTTTAAGCGGTTAGTAAAAGGTGGATCATGCTTGGATATGATCCTTTACTCAGAACGAATTATGATTTATTTTTTGTTTTGTGTTTCCCTTTATTTCCACTCTACTGTAGTTGACTCTCTAAGACGGCATTGTTGGGACTTTAGAGAGGGACATAATTAGGGAATTAGGCCCCCAATAGGGACAGGTCCCTGACGGGGTCACCCCTATCGGGGCGGGTGCTCTGTATTACTAATAGACAGGGAGTCCCTATCCCAATATATGATCTAGGGTGTATCCTAGGGCTATGTAGCTCCCTGTCCCAATGAAACTACTCCGACAGTAATACAAGCCTAACTGCATTATACAAACCGTCTGGATTTCCACAGACAGTCGTAGCAGACTGATTGACATCCCGGGATCGGGTACGATCTTTCCATTTCCTTTACCATAAGGACTGTCTGTCTACAGGTATCCATTGAGATATTACTATAATCACTGTTAATTTGAACACTTTATTTTGGGTTTCATCGGTTTTAACCGTTAACAAGTAAAAGTTATGTTTTAGAATAGCACAGGTCTTGTATTGGTATTTCCTTTCAAGGTACTGTGCCACCCTATATGAGTGGCGTGTACACAGTACAGTCTGTGGGCCTGCGGCCTCTCACACACGAACGGGAAACTGGAATATATATATATAAAAAATAAATAAAAGCAGACTGATGTACCAGCCCTAAAAAGTGCTTTTTTGGGTGCTGTCAGAATGCTGTCAGCAGATGAGTCTTTGAGGACGGGAGTGGACATAGAACACTGGCCTAGCTAACTCTTTCCCTATTAATTCAGCAGCAGCAGCACTCTCCCTGCTCTAACTAACACTGCAGCTTCAGAATGAATGTCCGTGATTTTTTATTGGAGGTGGGATGGTCTGGGAGGGAGCGTATGCTGATTGGCTGGAATGTGTCTGCTGACTGTGAGGTACAGGTTTAAAGTTTGCTCAATGATGACGTATAGGGGGCAGACCAAACATCGCATATGTTCGCCTGCCGCGGCAGACGCAAACATGCGATGTTCGCCGGGAACTGTTCGCCGGCGAATAGTTCGGGACATCTCTACAGGAGAATAGGAGTCAGAGAAAAAATTTCAGGCTAAAGGGCCTACCTGAAGGTGTCAAACCAAATGCTTTAAATGCGGCTGCTATACAACTTTTCACCAAACTCCTCGTGGCACAGTGCATCACTATTGAAAGGATTCATAGGTCCCTACGCACGGTGCTGAGGAGGGGCGAACCGCCGCGCAATGTGATTTGCGGTCTATTTAGTTTCCGGGACACCGCAGCCTTGTTCCAAGCCGCAAAACAGAGAAAGGATCTCCTATATGAAGGTACCCAGATTCACCGATATCAAGATATAGCCCCCTCTACGCTGAATAAACGGCGAATCCTAAAGCCCCTCATAGATTACTTGAGGAACCACAAAATAATGTCCTTTTGGCTCTTTCCCTTCGGTCTCACTTTCAGCTGAGAGGGTATCCTCTACAAAATCCGCACACCATTGGACTTACCAGATCTATGGCATCAGCTGGGAACTGATCTAATACCCATAGACTCTTGGCTACCTCTGGATAACAGTGCTGAAGCTGCCCCCACTACCACGAAAGGAGCCGTGGTCAGTGCCCACCAAGCACAAGTCACAAAGTTCCAGGAGAAGAAGGAAATGAGCCCCAGAAGAAAAAGAGACTGAATCCATCCATCAACCTTCTCAGATAAAATAAATCTATCTCTATCTCCATATTTCTTCCTTCCTATATAATTTTCATCCTTTCTGTTGCCTTCTCTTCCGCCCTTTTCTTCTCTCTTCTTCTCTCAATTATTCCTCTTTTACAAATGCCTAGATCTTATTCAGTACACTTACTGTTTTTCTCAAGCACAACCCCGCAGTGAAGTAACTGCTGGAATGCAGCTCATGATCTGGGAACTGCAGGGCTATAGTTCCCACAATTATCGCAGCAATCATATTCTCAACCCTTAGGGTGTATCTACATGTTTCTATTGTTTTATTCCTTTTAGTATTTTTTATAATTAATTACATTTGCTGAGCAACACAATCCATACTAGTCCCTTGGGTGTTCTGCAGGCCCTTACCTGGGGGCACTGGAATACCCAGGGCTAATGGCTATTCAACTCCAAGATAAAAAAAAGAAACAAACACCTTGTTATTTTAGGGCATGAGTCTGCGATGCCAGATCAGGAGGTTTATACCCATCCTCTGTCCCCGCACACCCATACATACACGGAGGACATTAGTTGCCACCACTTGCCTCCTCACTCCTATTATAATATATGGTCCACTACGTGGATACGTGGTCAATTTTATTTTTGTAGGATGCTAAATGCAATCAAATTATCAATCAATAAAAAGTTACCTCTTATTCTACTTAGCACAGATGACAAGAAGGTGTTCGATCATGTCAACTGGATATTTATGCAACGCGCCCTGCATAGATTTGTAATACCAGCCCCCTTTATCACAGCAATAATGTCTTTATACCTTCACCCTAGCGCCAGAGTAAGGGTCAATGGCATACTGTCAATGGCCTTTGACATATGCAATGGAACTCGCCAAGGATGTACACCTACTCTCTTTATTGTTACCATGGAAACCCTATTACAAGCAATTCATTGATTAGAGGCCTAAGGGTTAAGGGGACAGAACATGAATGCGCTGCTTTCGCGGACGATCTCTTACTCATGCTCACATTTCCTCTACTTATGAAACTATTTGAATAGTTTGAACTCCTATACAATTTTAAAATTAACTACTCTAAGTCAGTGGCCTTAAACATTACCCTTCCAGCGCATCAAATCTAACAACTACGTACCTCTTTCCCTTTCAAGTAGCAGCAGGAAAAAATTACCATATTTTTCGCCCCATAAGACGCACCTAGATTTTTGAGGAGGAAAATAAGAATTTTTTTTTTTGAACCAAAAGGTTTGCTTTTGGTGGGTTTTGAACTAATGGTGGTCTGTGGATGACACTATTATGGGGGAAATGTGGATGACACACTGTTATGGGGGATCTGTGGATGACACTGTTATAGGGGTCTGTGGCTGACACTGCTATGGGGGTCTGTGGCTGACACTGTTATGGTGGTCTGTGGCTGACACTGTTATGGGGGTCTGTAGCTGACACTGTTATGGAGGTCTGTGGCTGACACTGTTATGGAGGTCTGTGGCTGACACTGTTATGGGCATCTGTGGATGGCACTGTTATGGGGGTGTCTGTGGATGGCACTGTTATGGGGGCGTCTGTGGATGGCACTGTTAAAGGGGCATCTTTGCATGGCACTGTTATGGGGGCATCTGTGGATGGCATGACACTGCTATGGGGGGGATCTGTAGATGACAGGTAAATAGCAACTTATGCTATGTGTCATCCACAGATACCCCCCATAACAGTGTCCTTGTGTAGTGTGAATGACCCCCGATACAGGGGGTGGGGGCCGGTATCTAGTTTTGTAATGGCAGCGGCGCCCGATGCAGTCACTGTATTCTATTGCATCAGGCCCCGCTCACTGTAGTAATCCTATCTAACTGTAGGCAATGTTTAACTATAGAATATCTTCAATCCAGCACCCTGTCTCCTAAAATAAGTTAGAGACCAATTAAACTCTATATCACTACCATATGTCTTATTGCAAGTATATTACAGTGTGACTAAATTCCTATACCTAATCCAAATGGTACCTATATATTTACCCCAATCCTTCTTTGCATAAATTTTCACTTTATTTACAACTTTCCTTTGGAAAGGCAAAAAACCGAGACTAGCATATGCCAGACTGATCAGGGAACATTCACAGGGTGGGCTAGGCCTCCCAGATGCAAAAACTTACTATTGAGTGATACAATTAAAGAGATGGCTCCAACTATGTATTCCCCAGATCCGGATCCTGGGCTCTGACATACAGCTAGCGAGCCTCTCCAATAGACAACTAGAAAGATTATGGGGCATCAGTGGAACTTACCCCTCACTAGAGGGCTTGGCCAGGGGTATCCATGCTACTATCAAATACCTGCAAACAGATACAGGTCCACTCTCTGACCCCCAAAAACTCCTACCCTCCTCTTTAATTCCATTCCTACTCTATCCAAACACTACCGAACCTCCGTCCCTTTGGAACCTTTTTAAAGATCTTACCATTACTGAGCTAATGTCCAACACCAAAACACCTGTCAACATAGATAACTTTTACTCTCAACACATAAAGACGGATAATTTCCTTGACCAAAAAGAGCTTAGGGATGCATGCTCAATATTGCATTCTAAATGCAACATCAAGACAGAAACACTGTGGCTTGAGAAAATCGCACTCGGTCACACAATCCCCAAACACGCTATTTCCCTTCTATATAAAAACCTGCAATCCATAACTATTAAGGGCACACCAGCCTATATCACATGTTTAGTAAACTTGTTATATTAAGAATCGAAGGGGTTGGAAGTATTTGACCCCTGCTCATCTCTGTTTAATAAATAAATGCTTTGTAGTCAATGCCACCTGCTCAAGGGGCATCCCCGGGAACGGCCTGGGCCACTGTTTAAATGTTGTGTTTCCACCTTAACACACTCACAGGCAACCATTCGCTTTTCGTGAGTTATAACATTTTTACCTTATTTGGTTTACTGTTTTGCCAACTGTTATATTTGTAGGGCTTATGACTCAACAGGGATATCCTCTGTCACACAAGTGGCATTACTTATGCTATTGTATCATCCTAAAAGTGGTTAAATAGCAGCTTCACATTTGTTTGTATGTAAATTTTCATGTTCATTTCTGTCTTATAATGTATGGAATATAAAAATTCAATAAAATGATATTTGACAAAAAAAAAAAAGCTGAGAGATTAAAAATTATAAAATAGTGATTTTCTCCAAGTTTTCTGTTAAAGGTAAAACATACAGTTGTGTTTAAAATTATTCAACCCCCCACTGAAATTGAGTGTTTTGGCCAGTTTGACATTGATTTTGATCATTTCAGTCATCTTGTTTACAATTAAATCAAAGAGGCACTTGTAAGTCAGAAAAATATAACATAACATTTATAATGAAATAACCACAAATGTCTTTTCTGTGCTCACATCCTTATCAGTTTTATTCAACCCCCAAGTGACATTCAATCTTAGTACGTAGTACAACATCCTTTTCCAGTTATAACAGCTTTTAAACGTGAAGCATAGCTTGACACAAGTGTCTTGCAGCGATCTACGTTCAGTCCAGTTCAGTCACATTCTTAGGCTTGCGCGCTGCAACTGCTTTCTTTAAGTCCCACCAGAGGTTCTTAATCGGATTTAAGTCTGGTGACTGCGATGGCCACTTCAAAATGTTCCAGAGTTTAATCTGCAACCATGCTCTAGTGGACTTGGAGGTATGCTTGGGATCATTGTCCTGTTGAAAGGTCCAATGTCTCCCAAGCCTCAGGTTTGTGACGGACTGCATCACATTTTCATCCAATATCTCCTGGTACTGAAGAGAATTCATGGTACCTTGCACACGCTGAAGCTTCCCTGTACCTGTAGAAGCAAAACAGCCCCAAAGCATGATTGACCCCCGCCATGCTTCACAGTAGGCAAGGTGTTCTTTTCTTCATAGGCCTTGTTCTTCCTCCTCCAAACATAGCGTTGATCCATGGGCCCAAACAGTTCTAATTTTGTTTCATCAGTCCACAGAACACTATCCCAAAACTTTTGTGGTTTGTCCACATGACTTTTGGCATACTGCAGTCGACTCTTCTTATTCTTTGGAGACAGCAAGGGGTGCACCTGGGAGTTCTGGCATGGAGGCCTTCATTACGCAGTGTGCGCCTTATTGTCTGAGCTGAAACTTCAGTACCCGCACCTGACAAATCTTTTTTCAGTTCCTCAGCAGTCACCTGGGGACTTTTCTCCACTTTGCGCTTCAGGTAGCGCACAGCAGTCGAAGTCAGCATCTTCTTTCTGCCACGACCAGGTAGCGTTTCAACAGTGCCCTTTGCCTTGAATTTGCAAATGATGCTTCCTATGGTGTCTCTTGGTATGTTTAACATCTTTGCAATCTTCTTATAGCCATTGCCCTACCTGTGACTTCACCATGTTTGTAAACACACCAGTAAATGTCTAGAAGGAGCTGAGTATCACAGTCATTTTACATCTGCCTAATTGGGGCCTTATTATGCTTGATTGCTGCTCCTTGACATCCACAGGTGTTTTCAATACCTGATCGAAAACACTTGAATGAACCTCTGTTCTTAAGAGTGGTAGTCTTTAAGGGGTTGAATAATTGTGTCAATGAAGAAATCACAAAAAAAACATTTAATACTGTATTACAAAAACAGTTGATGTCATTTTAGTTATATTTGGTTCTTTAAAAAGTCCTTGTAAGATTTCATTCTGAACACAATTACAAATGTACACTAAATTCCCTAAAACCCTTTACAGCATTGTGGTTGAATAATTTTGAACACAACTGTATAGGGGGAGATTTATCAGTAAATAAATACTGGCTTATTTGCCCATAGCAACCCCTCCAAATGAGCTCTGAAAAAATGAAAGGAGGAAGCTGATTGACTCATATTTGCCACTAACATGAAGTACAATGTGTCCCGTCAAAATAGTCTCAGACTGGTATAGATAAGTAAATGCATTCCAGAGTTCTTACCACATATAATGAAACTTATGGTGAAAACAGGCTTGGTCCTGAAGAGGTTAAGCTAATACCTAGCTGCAGATGTTTATGAAAAAAGTCACAAATGCAAAAATAAAAAAATGCTAAGCATGTGGCTTTCCCCCCCAAAGGATTTAATGTGGTAAACCTGACGATAGGCCATCAATAGTAAAGGAGTGGACGACCCCTGAAGGTACGTTTGTCCTCCATTCTTAAGAATAATTATGAGCGCAAAAAGAAATACATATTATTTACATCTTCAAAAGCTGATCTGGTAGAGTTCTAGGTGCAAATGCTTTTGCTCGCATAAATGAACGGTTGTAAAGCTTAAGAGAGGGAAAGATGGTAAGGCAACTATTTCAAGTAAGCAATGAAATGTCTTGAATGGGGCTTTGGAGACCACTATTTAAGCTTTAAATGAAAGTGCAGACATTTTTGTCAGCAAAACAAAGATTAAACACGTACAAAATTCTCCTTTACTAAATGGCTGAAATCTGTATCGGTAAATTGTGGGAATCAAAGTGCCCCATCGACAATATCTACTAATTTCATAGTGTATTAAATCCAATTTACTTGTGTATAATTGTAACTGATTGATGGTTATAGCAATATTCCTCTTTTTAATCTATCCTTATCCTTTTGAGAAGAATGCAGGTTGGTGATACCAGGCTTTGGCCACATGTGCTTTTTTTACGTCAAGGGTGCCATAACATAAACCTAATAGTTCACATTGTAAATTAATAGGATCCTTAAGGCTGTGTGTGGATTTCTTTGGAAAACATATCCATAAAGTTGTTATGGTTCCATTATGATACTTGGATCTACAGCAAATACCATAGTAAAATAGTCTCCAAGGTTTATACCTCCCAACTAGTTCTCTGCCTATCTAACAGGGTTTTCCAACAGGATGAAGAAGCATGTGCCTATTGTGAAGGCATGTTTGGCAATTAGGGTATAGACTTGATTATTAAGGGTGGCCCACGAATAAGAAGTAAATCTGTATTAGTTGTCCATAGGATCCAGTCAGAGCTCAGCTTTTATTTTTTCAAAGCCCTATAGGAACTGAAAGCTGTGCTCTGATTGGTTGCTATGGGCAACTAAGACTTATTAATTATTCAGTTTGACAAAAGGGACCTATTGTGTCAGAAAGATGATATTCTCCCCGGAACAACGAATAGTGATTGCGGGAGGCTATGTGCGAAGGAGATTGATTAACGAAACGCAAGAGACCTTTGCCGGACTATACCCAAAAACAAAACCACCAGCTAAACGTTGTATTCTGAATCTGGTTCGAAAATGGCACCAAACTGGCTCTGTTGCAAGCAGGAAGAAACGGAGGTCTCCATCGATAGGGACAGCTGAAGTTGAGCATGAAATTCAGCAGTGGATTGCAAGTAGCCCCCAAAAATCAACTGGAAAACTGTCTCAGCAAGTTGGGGTATCTTGAACAACGTGTCATTGAGTGCTGGAATCTCTTAAACCGTAGTGAATAAGGTGTGTGCAGAAACCGAAAGAGTAGGACGAAGCTAAACACGTAACGGTTATGTAAATTACCAAAGTACTGAGTACTGATCCAATGAAAATCCCTATTTGACTGATAAAACACCACTTCATGACTAGTGTTGAGCACGAATATTCGAATAGCGAATTTTAATCGCAAATATCGAAACTTCGAGGATTATCAAATATTTAGAATATAGTGCTATATATTCGTAATTTCGATTATTCATCAATTTTTTTTCATCTGAACCCATTACCTGCCTGCTTGGGCCAATGTGAGAAGGCTGCAATATTGTAGTCTGTAGTGCATTAGAATATTCTTCATTATTTAATTTATTTCATCTTATGCGAAAAATCAGCAATGTAATATGCATGTTAATCGAGTAAGGGCAGGTTATAGGCAACTTTCCTATTGGGTTGGCTTGCTAAAATTCGCGAATATGTAGAGTATAGTGTGATATACAATCGTAAATACAAATATTCTTTTTTGTTTTTCATCTGAACCCATTAGAGTAGTAAATGTAATGGGTTCAGATGAAAAGAAAAAAAAGACAAATATTAGTTTTTACGAATATATATCACACTATATTCTACATAAAATAAACCTTTTGGCACACTGCTTATTTGCTAGGAGTCGGGTTCCTACCCAGTTTGGTATATGAAAAGATAACTGCAGCTCTATGCGTTTCAAGGTGCTTTTATTATAAATGCGGCACGTGATAGTGACGTTTCGGCCTAGATGGCCTTTATCAAACAATTGCCGCTGGTGGGTATGAGGTGTAGGAAGACTGCGCTGTAAATAGAAAGAGCGTGAATCCACACGCTTGTAAGCATACCCACCAGCGGCAATTGTTTGATGAAGGCCATCTAGGCCGAAACGTCACTATCACGTGCCGCATTTATAATAAAAGCACCTTGAAACGCATAGAGCTGGAGTTATCTTTTCATATACTATATTCTACATATTCGCGAATTTTAGCAAGCCTACCCAATAGGAAAGTTGCCAATAACCCGTCCTTACTTGATTAACATGCATATTACATTGCCTATTTTTCACATAAGCTAAAATAAATTAAATAATGAAGAATATTCTAATTCAGTCAGGATAAACTTGGGAAACTTCTAGCAGCTTGAAAAATGTAGCCAAAAGTGTAGCCACGTCTGTATTTCGTGTTATGAATTTGCATTATGCGATTTTTACATTGCTGTTTTTCACAATCAAGAGACTAATCTCGAATACGAATATCCGCGACTATATGTCGAATATTCTACCAATTCGAATATTGCCCCTGCCGCTCATCACTATTCCTGACCAGAGAATTGTTGTTTGGTGTGCAGTGTCAGGACCATTTTTCTTCAAATCAACTGTGAAGAGCGCATGAATATTTACCTGGACATCTCTGAACAGTTTTACAACCAACTAACACCAAAAGAAAAATATGTCCTGCTTTTCCCAAAAAGATGGGGCAACATGCTGCACCTCACAGAACTCACTGGACGGGTTCATGAACTGTTTGCAGAGAAGCAAACTGTGAGCAAGGGGCTATGGCCACCACTTTCCCCACACTTGTCCACATGCCATTTCTATGGGGAAATTTAAAACAGAAAGTGTCCACTGACAATCCACATCCCCTGAATGAACTCAAGGATACGGTGTTCATTTTAGGACATGGTCAGATATCATAGTCAACTATCAAAATAATGCCAGTGTGACACATGACACCTGACCCTGTCACCTGACCCTGACTGACACCTGACCCTGACACCTGAATCTGACACCTGACCCTGACACCTGAGTTTGAATTATGCTCTTCATAGGTCAGGGTCAAAGTGAGAGTGAGTTATAGATATACTTTGTATTTGTATGCAAAATTGCATAGATGAATAAAATCATGGGCTAATCATAACCAAGCTTATAGCTCAGTGCTAATGCACTTGTCTTGAGTCCAATGGGCCTTGGTTTAAGACCCCTTTCAGCCATTAAAAAATTTAACATTTTATTAAGCCCTAGATATGAGGCAAATTCAAGTCATGTGTGACGCTGATATCTGACTACTGACCTAAGTCAGGCGTCAGCCTCGCTCCTAATTTTAGGTTCATTCTACTTTTCCTATACTGAATGTCATAGATGAATAAAATGCCATATTAACACTATCCAAGCTTATAACTCAGTGATAGTGCACTTGTCTTGAGACCAGTGAGCTTGGGTTCAAGACCCCTTTCAGACTTTAGAAATTTTGGCATTTTATTAAGCCCTAGATATGAGGCAAATTCAAGTCATGTGTGATGCTGATGTCTGACTACCTCACAAAGAATTTTAGGTTCATTCTACTTTTAACCGCTTCAGCCCCCCTAGCTTAAACACCCTTAATGACCAGGCCACTTTTTACAATTCCGCACTACACTACTTTCACCGTTTATTGCTCCGTCATACAACTTACCACCCAAATGAATTTTACCTCCTTTTCTTCTCACTAATAGAGCTTTCATTTGGTGGTATTTCATTGCTGCTGACATTTTTACTTTTTTTGCTATTAATCAAAAATTACCGAAATTTTTGCAAAAAAATGACATTTTTCACTTTCTGTTGTAAAATTTTTTCAAAAAAACTACATTTCTATATAAATTTTCTCTAAATTTATTGTTCTACATGTCTTTGATAAAAAAATCCAATAAGTGTATATTTATTGGTTTGGGTAAAAGTTATAGCGTTTACAAACTATGGTGCAAAAAGTGAATTTCGGCATTTTGAAGCAGCTCTGACTTTCTGAGCGCCTGTCATGTTTCTTCAGGTGCTAGAATGCCAGGATAGTATAAATATCCCCCAAATTACACCATTTTAGAAAGAAGACACCCCAAAGTATTCGCGGAGGGGCTTGGTGAGTTCATGTATCATTTCATTTTTTTCACAAGTTAGCGGAAATTGACACTTTCTGAGAAAAAAAAAAAAAAAAAGTTTCAATTTCTGATAACTTCTGGCAAAAAAAAAAAATCTCAGACGGACTCACTATGCCCCTCAGTGAATACCTTGGGGTGTCTACTTTCCGAAATGGAGTCATTTGTGGGGTGTGTTTACTGTTCTGGCATTTTGGGCGGGGCTAAATTGTGAGCCGCCATGTAAAACCTAAAGGTACTCGTTGGAATTTGGGCCCTTTTGCACACCCAGGCTGCAAAAAGCGGCACTTATGTGGTATCGCCGTACTCAGGAGAAGTAGGGCAATGTGTTTTAGGGTGTATTTTTACATATACCCATGTTGGGTGAGAGAAATATCTCTGTAAATTGTCAACTTTGTATAAAATTTTTAAAAGTTGTCGTTTACAGAGATATTTTTCACACAAAGTATGGGTATATGTAAAAATACACCCCAAACACATTGCCTACTTCTCCTGATACTGCGATACCACATGTGTGCCACTTTTTGCAGCCTGAGTACAAAGGGCCCTAAAACAAAGAGTACCTTTAGAGATTTCTAGGGCATTTTACGCATTTGGATTCCAGACTTCTTCTCACCCTTTAGGGGCCCCTAAAATGCCAGGACAGTATAAATACCCCACATGTGACCCCATTTTGGAAAGAAGACACCCAAGGTATTCTGTGAGGGTATGGTGAGTTCATGCAAAATTTTATTTTTGTCACAAGTTAGTGGAATATGAGACTTTGTAAAAACAAAATTAAAAAAAAAAAAAAAACAATTTCCGCTGACTTGTGCCAAAAATAAAAATTCTGTGGACTCACCATGCCCCTCACGGAATACCTTGGGGTGTCTTCTTTCCAAAATGGGGTCACATGTGGGGTATTTATACTCACCTGGCATTTTAGGGGCCCCTAAAGTGTGAGAATCCAAATGCATAAAAATGGCCTGTGAAATCCTAAAGGTACTCATTGGTTTTAGGGCCCCTTTGCGCATCTTGGCTGCAAAAAAGTGTCACTCATGTGGTATCGCCGTACTCAGGAGAAGTGGGGCAATGTGGTTTGGGGTGTATTTTTATATATACCCATGCTTGGTGAGAGAAATATCTCTGTAAATGACAACTTTTTACATTTTTTTATTCAAAGTTGTCAATATACAGAGATATTTCTCTCACCCAGCATGGGTATATGTAAAATACACCCCAAAACACATTGCCCTACTTCTCCTGAGTACGGCGATACCACATGAGTGACACTTTTTGCAGGCAAGATGCGCAAAGGGCCCAAATTCAATGAGTACCTTTTAGGAGGGCATTTTTACGCATTTTCTTCTCACGCTTTAGGGCCCCTAAAATGCCAGGGCAGTAGAAATACCTCACGTGTGACCCCATTTTTGAAAGAAGACACCCTAAGGTATTCCATGAGGGGCATGGCGAGTTCATAGAATATTTTTTTGGCACAAGTTAGTGGAAATTGATTTTTATTGTTTTTCTCACAAAGTCTCCCTTTCCGCTAACTTTTGACAAAAGTTTAATTTTTCATGAACTCATTATGCCCTCAGCGAATACCTTGGGGTGTCTTCTTTCCAAAATGGGGTCACATGTGGGTATTTATACTGCCCTGGCATTTAGGGGCTCTAAAGCGTGAGAGAAGAAAATGCGTAAAAATGCTCTCCTAAAGGTACTCATTGGAATTTGGGCCCTACTGCATCTTGCCTGCAAAGAGTGTCACTCATGTGGTATCGCCGTACTCAGGAGAAGTAGGGCGATGTGTTTTAGAGTGTATTTTTACATATACCCATGCTGGGTGAGAGAAATATCTCTGTATATTGACAACTTTGAATAAAAAATGTAAAAGTTGTCGTTTACAGCGATATTTCTCACACCCAGTATGGGTATATGTAAAATACACCCCAAACCACATGCCCTACTTCTCCTGAGTACGGCGATACCACATGAGTGACACTTTTTGCAGCCAAGATGCGTAAAGAGCCCTAAAACCAATGAGTACCTTTAGGATTTCACAGGCCATTTTTACGCATTTGGATTCTCACGCTTAGGACCCTAAAATGCCAGGACAGTAAATACCCCACAGTGGCCCCATTGTGAAAGAAGACACCTCAAGGTATTCTGTGAGGGGCATGGCGAGTTCACAGAAAAAAAAATTTGGCACAAGTTAGCGGAAATTGTTTTTTTTTTTTTTTTTTTACAGTCTCATATTCCACTAACTTGTGACAAAAATAAAATTTTCCATGAACTCGCCATGCCCCTCACGGAATACCTTGGGGTGTCTTCTTTCAAAATGGGGTCACATGTGGGGTTTTTGTACTGCCCTGGCATTTGAGGAGTCTCCGCAGTCATTACACGTATGGCCAGCATTAGGAGTTTCTGCGATTCTCCGTATATTGAGCATACGGGTAATGAGATTTTTTTCCGTTCAGCCTCTGCGCTGAAAAAAAAAATGAACGGCACAGATTTTTTCATTCGCATCGATCAATGTGGATGAAAAATCTCTGCCAAAATCAGTGACTGCGGTGCGGTGGGCTGGGCGCTAGCTACCTAACAAGTAGCTAACTAACTGGTGGTGATAAGGGACCCTTATGCCCCATTCATACGTCCGAAATTCTGTTTGCGGAACGGAATTGCGGACCCATTCATTTCTATGGGGACAGACTTTGTCCCGCTCGGATCCGAATTACGGATCCAGCGCTCCGAGTCTGCACTTCCGTTCCGCAAAAATATAGAACATGTCCTATTCTTGTCCGCAATTGCGGACAAGAAAAGCATTTTCTATATAGTTCTGGCAATGTGCGGATCTGCAAAATGCGGAAAGCACATTGCCGGTGTCCGTGTTTTGAGGATCCGCGGATCGGATCCGCGGATCGGATCCGCGGATCCGTGAATCCACGGATCCGTGAATCCACGGATCCGCAAAACACATATGGACGTCCGAATGGAGCCTTACAAGGGGTGTGATCAATGACAGGGGGTGATCAGGGGTCTAGATGGAGTGATCAAGGGGTTAATAGGTGAGGGGGTGGTGGGGTTAGTGTAGTGTTTGGTGCAACTTTTACTGTAGTTACCTGGTCCTCTGGTGGTCGATCCCAGAAAATGGGACCACCAGAGGACCAGGTAGCAGCTATATCAGACGCTGTTCATAAAACAGCGTCTGATATAGCTGTTTGATGCGATTTATATCGCATCTACAGCCTGCCAGCGATTGATCATCGCTGGCAGGCTGTAGTCCAACTCTCGAGCCGCGCTTCACTGTGAACGCGCGCGCGCACGCGCGCGCGTTCACAGGAACTCTCGCGTCTCGCGAGATGACGCCCCGGCGCGTCCAAACAGAAGATCCCGGCCGCCCGCAGGACGCAATCCTGCGTACGGCGGTCGGGAACTGGTTAATATACTCAATCACATAGAAAAACAAATTCCTTCAACTTGCTGTCCAAACCTGACAAAAAAAAATGAGCTTGGAATAAAAAAAAATTTGCTTGGATTTTTTTTTTACATAAAACAGATGACAAGGAGTACTGTAAGTAGTCCTTTTTTATTTTATTAAATATTACAAGGGCAGCACCATTGTAAAGTGGGCACTAATTTACTGTACAATAAAATAAAGTATTCTTATTTCTTAGGAAGGAATTTAATTATCAGATCTATTCATCTATGCCATTCAGTAAAATGTGAAAAGTAAAAGTAAAATATGAAAAGTGGAATAAACCTAAAATTAATAGTGAGGCTGATGCCTGACTCAGGTCAGTAGTCAGATATCAGCGTCACAGATGAGTTGAATTTGCCTCAAATCTAGGGCTTAAAACAAATGTCAAATTTTTTAACGGCTGAAAGGGGCCTTGAACCCAGGCCCACTGGACTAAAGACAAGTGCACTGCCACTGAGCTATAAGCTTGCTTCGGGTTAACCTGGGATTTTACTCATCTATGCCATTCAGTATATGAAAAGTAGAATGAACCTCTCACTGCTTAGGAGGGCTACATAAAAATTTTCAGTTTTCTAATTGTCCAAACATTATAATTCACTAACCTTTCTATATTGTTTTGTAATGTAAACTCATTTGCATAAATTTGGGCATATGGGAAAGACATGCAAATTAGCAGAATCTGCCTTGTTTTTCAGCTGAAACACTATTTGCATGTCTTTCCCATATGCCCAAGCTCATTCAAATTAGTTTACATGACAAAACAGTCAAAAGGTCAGTGTGTCTGTTTTTTCCCACCAAAAAATGTGTGGTCCCTTATAGTAACTGTAAAGGATTACTAGCTTCGCAGTGCATAGATAGAAAGCCGCAGTGCAGATATAGTGCAATGACCATGATATTGCGAAAATGAGCAGAATATATTACAATCAACATATAAAATGCAGTTTAACCATATAAAACAGTATAAGGGTAAGCAATTACATTAATCATAGTGTAAGTTAACCCTTTTATGTGCACTGAGATGGCTTTGTTGGGTTTTTTGCAGTAGTAATAGGGGGCAAATGTCTATAATTCAAAATACTCTTCCCCCAGGGAACTACACATAGTGTTCCTACTAGTGCCAGAAATGAAAATCCAGTACTGTTTGTAACAGGTTAGCATTTTATACATGTAGTGAGTTTAGAAATATTTACATAATTTTACATAAATTAATTGTATGCATAATGGTTGTAGATAAAATAGAGAGATGTGATTATATAATGCAGCACCGCTACTTTTGACATGTTAAACAAATCTATGGTAATCATGGCATTTACAAGTATTTAAGAATAACTGAAGTGCATCTCTGATATGGATTGCTCAGTCGATGTTATTGATTATAGAAACAATCCTGTAAAACAACATACTAAATAATATGTAATATGCACACATTACTATTGTTAGGTGGAAAATAAACCTGGATGTACTAGCATGCGTGAAATCTATTCTTTCCCATCAACTGGGAAAAGGGAAAATGCAGTAACTAGTCTGGCCTGCACATCCCGAGTATTGAAAGTTCACTGAAACGTCTATGCGGAGATGAGATGGTTCTAGATATTATGTGGCGGTCTGTAGCTCTATCAAAGAAAAGGTGCATAGATAGATAGTATAGGGTGGCCCATGGTAAAGTAGCCTGCCTCCAATAGCACAAACACTACCCGCAGCATCACTGTGGTAGAGCTGCAGGCAGTATCAGCCAACATAATCCGACGTGTCCAAAGATTATTTGTGTAAATAGATCGGCACTCACAAATACATGGGTCACGCAGATAAAATTAAAATTTATAATTTAGTCACACTGCTAAAATCACATAAACACAAAATGTTACACAATACGCATTGGCCAATACTCTAAACTAAAAACAATTGTTTAAAGGAAAATATACAAAGAAGATTCCGGATAAGCAGTTCCTCAGACAGCTTCCAAAATCAATAGAAACACATGTGCAAAAACACAGGCTTGATCCACAGTGTGCACACTATATTGTGAATGTGAGGATTAGTTCTAATGTTGGATTACATATATCAGTTGATATCAATTCTTATATCCCTTTGAGCAAACAAATTAACTGGGTGGTTTCCAGAAAATCGCAATACATTCGCTGTAAAGTTCAATGAGAGCTTAGATACAGTGGAAGTTCAGTATATGTACTTACTAAGCTGCCCCTATGGAAATTGTTCGCAATTCTTATAGAACTTTCGCACTTGTTTTACACTCTAAACTCGAGCGATATATTCATGCGAACTTTTTGCGGTAGAGGTTCAGTATAAGTGCTTAATGAAGCGACATTCATGGAGTACTCACGATTTTTTCAGCCTTAAAACTCAGGTTGTTATTCAAAGGCATCCGAGTTGCCACATGGTACTGGCGTGTGTTGCGCTCATTTCCCAAAGTCCCGTGGCATGTTAAGGGGAGATTACCTCCGTGTCTCACTTCCTTGTTGTAGAATATCTTTAATAGTTATGGGATTTCTTCTTATGCAATTTTTTCAAAGTGTTTCGAAAATGTTTACTTTTTCCTCAGAAGGCACTGGAAAACGATTATTAAAAGGGATCAAACGCGTTTCGGAGTGTATTTTGGGTCTTACTCCTTCCTCAGTGTCCAAAGATGCATAGACGTGACCGGGGACCACTTTCAGGATCTTTTGTGACTTCTGGGGAATTAAAAAAAAAATAATCCACTTGCTCATTCATCTTATCACATTATTGCTGGAGGCGACTACTTTTTTATGGGGTACCCTGTAGATTGTTTCAGTCCACAGGATCCAGCAGCAGTGGCTGTACCTTGAATGACTTTGATGGATGTAGAATACCAGACTATTCATGCAAACCAGAATGAGCAATTAAAACATGAGGTATACAATTAGGTTGCTGTCAAATATTAAAGGGGTTTGGTCACAAATCATATTCTACATTTTTCAAGCCAGCAACTGGATCTGAATACTTTTGTAATTTTATGTAATTAAAAAATGAGTATAGCTACTGATACTGAGTAAAATGCACCTATATATCAGCACCGGCTGTTTGTTTTTTAAATGGTTGCGCGAACTGAATAAAAAATAAATTACACACAAGAAATGGGGTAAAAGACTAGAAAGCCATTCCAGTTCCGATTCTAGTGCCAGCCTTCCCTTCAAATTCTTCTGGACAGCCAAAAATATGTATGTACAAAATTTGTATGTACATGTATGTATATATACCCTTCCCCTTTTTAGAAGACACACCCCCATTGCACACCCTTTAAATACCCTTGAATCACAAACACCCCAGAGTAAAAGGGTAGTTAAAAATAAAATTTGGCAGCATATGGAAAGAAATCAACAATTTTCAGCTGTTAAATCCCCACCACTCTAGTCTGAGTGCTTTGTTTATATGGCTCCAGTGATGATGCATGTGCACGCCTGGGGGATCCCTTATCCCTCTAGAGGTACTTATGATTATATGTCCCTCTGTTAGAGTAAATAGTCGTGACGCTAGCTGCGGTTAAGCAGCGGGAACGCAGGGCTCCCTTTAGATCAGGGGTGCACAACCTTTTCTGGTTGGGGGCCACATTGTCAGCCTGAACCAATTCCAAGGGCCGAAAATAAAACTTAAAGGGGTATTACCAACTGAAATACTGTATTTTTGGCATATTGAACATTCAGTATATACTATAAATGTCCAGTTACAGTTCTAGGACTCCCATCTAATAGGAGAATACATGTAAGATACATGTAAGAAGCCATAAGACATAGACCTACATGTATTTTACCAGATGTTTGGGGGCCGCACAGAATGGTATCGAGGGCCGCATGTGGCCTCCATGCCGCAGGTTGTGCACCCCTGCTTTAGATGATGGTACCCAAATTTAGGAAGGCCAGAGTGGTGTTAAATAGGCCACAATATCCCTGAAGATGTTGTGTAGCACGTGTCACAGTGCTCCTACCGCAGTGGTCCAAAGCAGTGCAAAGGGGGGTTGGTAACTTGGGTGATGAAAGAACAAAGTTGAGTCCAGACCTGGTTGAACGTTGAACAGTTGCTTTACTTGTAATAAACGGTAATCCATACAGTTTCTAGACTTGTCTTGGTTTCCAATTGGTTTCAGCAGGCAAATGGCAGGCAAATACTTTCTCTGCACACATACTCCTCTCTGCTGTAACCTCTCTGTAGCTCTCTTAGCTCAGCTACATTAGTAGTCGGTTTCTTACTGTAGATAATCCTAGGAAACTCTGTCCTGGCTGTGAGTACCTCAAACTCTAGCTTTAGCTTGGATTTCAGGCAATGCAAACCCAGGCGGGGACATGCAACCAATATGCACAACCTCTAGTGATAAAGTTGGCTAGGACAAACAGAACCTGTCCAGACAGGACTAGGCCCGAGGAATTCCCCTAGCAGGGGTGAGACTCCACTCACTCTAGCTAGCTAACTCCTCCTCTTCTAAGAGGGCAAAAGAGATGGAACAGACAAGGCCACTCTCTGTCTGCAGATCTGTCAGGTTTTGCTTCCACCTACTGGAGAACCAGGTAATTACATGAACACAACAGTTACATGAAATACATATGCCCATGAAGGAGAATTACACAAAATACATAAGATGTCACAGAATTAGCCCATGGAGGACAGTAGCAAGGTGCCAAGGAGTGGTAATGGCACTCCAGGACATTACACATTTAACGGCTGGACTTTCTGGCATCATTGCTGCGGCCATGTAAGCAAACACATGCAGGGATATAACGGGTACTGTAAGTGTTCGCATCTGTCTTAGTGTCAGTGATGTCCACACTGATGGGCAGGTGTATGGCATGTGACCACTGCACCTAACTACTGTCCCCAGCATTAGACCCATGACTGGTGATTGGCTGCAGCAGAAACATGCCAAATAAGGCCCCCAGTAATTATAATAACCCTTATAGTGCCCCCGGTAATTATAATACCCCTTATAGTGTCGCCAGTAAATATAATAAATATAATAATATTTGTGTTTGTGTTTAAATATAATACCCCTAATGGTGCTCACAGTAGCTTAAATGCCCCATATAACCCCTGTCAGATAGTCTGCTTTAGTGCCACCAGTAGTTTAGATAGCCCCGCATAGTTCACCCAGTAGTTTAGATAGGCCATCATAGTGCTCCCAGTAGTTTAGATAGCCCCTCATAATGCCCCTATTAGTTTAGATAGCCCCTCATAGTGACCCCAGTAGTTTAGATTGCCCACCATAGTGCTCCCAGTAGTTTAGATAGCCCCTCATAATGTCCCCATTAGTTTGAATAGCCCCTAATAGTGACCCCAGTAGTTTGGGGAACCCCCTATAGTGACCCTAAGGCCCCTTTCACATAAGCGTCGCGGAAGAGGTCCGGATGCATTGCAGGTGCATTGCGGGAAACCCACGTGAGTGTGCACGCAATTTCAGTCAGTTTTGTAAGCGATTGTGTTCCATTGTTGAGTTTTTTCCGTGCGAGTGCAAAGCGTTTTTATGCATTTTGCACCCGCTTGATAAAAAACTGAATCTTGGTACCCAGACCCAAACCAGGACTTCTTCACTGAAGTTCGGGTTTGGGTTCGGTGTTCGGTGTTCTGTAGATAATATTATCACCATGTGACAGCGCAGGTCCTGCAAGAAAAAGAAAAAAGACGATAACGGCTGCGCGATCAAGTGGCTGAGGTTATTTTTTAACCCTTAATGGACATTTTACTTAGCATTCTGTATTAAAGAATGCTATTATTTTCCATTATAACCATGTTATAATGGAAAAAATAAAGTAAAAAGACTTTAATGGGGTCCCAGAGATCATCCCGTTTTATTCACATCATCTCCTTAGCAACCATCCGTGAAAATCGAATTGCATCCGCACTTGCTTGCGGATGCAATGCGATTTTCATGCATTCATTTCTATGGGGCCTGTGTTGCGTGAAAAACGCAGAATATAGAACATGCTGCGATTTTCACAGAACGCACAAGTGATGCGTGAAAAACATCGCACATGTACACAGCCCCATTGAAATGAATGGGTTAGGATTCAGTGCGGGTACAATGCGTGCACGTCACGCATTGCACCCGTGCGGAAAACTTGCCCATGTGAATGGGGCCTAATATTTTAGCTAGCACCTTGTAGTTCCCCAAGTAATTTAGATAGCCAACAGTAGCTTAGTCCTCTATTGTGCCTCCTTGGGCTGTAGCTCAGAGGTGAAAATAAACAAAAAATTAAATACTCATCTAATTCCAACTCCATGCTGCTGTGCTAAATATAGGTCGTACACCTCATCCAGTCTGCCTAAAAAGTTGACTCTGTCCCAGTGCAGGCAGGGCGGTGTGGCGCAAATGCCAAGACAGAGTAACTCAAGCTAGCTACATCACGGGAGGCGCAACATTGGTGGCAACACTGATGGCAACACTGGCATAGGTCCACAGTATTGATGGCGAATGCGCGGTAAAAACTGAAGTTGATTCATGGCCAGGTTTTTTTTCTGCCAAATGCTATAAACGGCAGAAGAAAAAACCCTGTTTTTACAGACGGATGTCAACTCTGGCTCCCAGGCCACAGTGTTTGAGGGTGGTGACATCTCATTCATGACCATGTGACTGCTGCACCCAATCACTGACCTCCATGGTGATGTTTACACAAATGGTTCAATCATGACCGCTGATCTTTTGAGGTCACTTGCTTTTTTTTTCTTTTCATTATATTATATCCTGTCTACGGTTCACTTTTAACCTAGGTCGGGCAACCACTTTGGTGGGGACACAAGTGCAATAGGAGACAAAACCCAAGACAATGGTGGCAGCGTTTCTAGGAATAAGCAAACTAATTTTGCTAATCCTGGACAGTCCCTTTAAGTGCTATTTACCTCCAAGTTTGTTTAGTGGTGGTCTTCATACCGTGCATCAAGTTACTGACTGCCTAATATGATGGCCTTGTGAATGTTTGCATTACTGATCCTACACCTGACATGAGACAACACTCCGTGTTCTGTATCGGCAATGTGAAAAAGATGTAATGCTTCATTTACCCTATAGAAGTGCTGCAGGGAAATTAAATACTTTCGGGCTGATTTCCCTCACAGATTACAAATGACCCTTCTAACAAACAGGGATTGTTAAAAGTGGGCAAAGTCTTTAAAAAAAATGAAATAATACAATCATGTGTAAATGCTTTCCTCTGTCAGCCAAGATAGTAGTTGTTACCAGGAGTTGATGTAACTTGATAATCATGAATATTAGTTTGGCAGGAAAGTTTATATGGACTCGTAACATGATCTAACTGAAAGTACATTATCCTGAAAAGTTTACTTTACACTTTGCTCTGTTAGTTGAAGCTCCACTATATCAGCTCTCTCTATGGCTTTCACATACCTTCCATAATTACCAGAGCGAGATGGTTATCACAAGTTCATACCAGACTGTAATTCAAGCATACCTTCTGCATATCTTCCAGCTCTAGAGGTAGTAGCCATTTGGTTCATGCTGTCTGTGTTTATATAGACATAAATGTATTTGTAAGGTACCAGAATCCACACCTGCAATAAGAACAATACGGTAGTAATATGTCTTTGTATACGTACTGTATAGTGTTTCTAAAACTGATAATATATGGGAGACACAATTAATACAAGGATTAACATAAACGTAACAAAAGCGTATTACTTATTACTTTACGTCAGGGGCGTAACTACCACTAAGGCAGCCATAGCGGCTGATATGGTGCTCTAGCTGGCAAATGTAGTACCCCAGACCTGGGGGTACTAGGATTTGTCTATTCTTTATTTGGTTGTGTATTATGCGTTTTACTGTTTGCTTCTGGACGTAACTACCAGCATAGAATGATGGTAAAGACTGGCAGGAACAATCTGATACAGCACCATATGGCCCTTGCTTGTCCTCCAATAGAAGCAACAGATATCTCATGCCTATGGACCAAAATTTCATTGTGGTCTACAGCTATTAGGGTACATGGACCTGGACACAGTACCACTTAATCTGTAGAGGCACCTGGAAAAATTAGAGACTGCCAGTACTAGAAAATTTCTTTAAGGCTGGGAACACACCTAAGCGTTTCTGAATCGCGCGTATGACGCGCGTTTTCCGCGCGTTTTTTGATGCGCGTTTTTGTAACTAAGAAACGCGCATCATACGCGCGATTCAGTGATTCTCCCCTATTTCAGCATGGTCCATAGGTGCGTTAAAACGCCCAAAAGAAGCTCATGCTGAAATGACAGCGTTGGGCGTTTTTCAGCGCGTTCAAACGCGCTGTAAAACGCCCAAATGTGAACCATGCCCATAGGGAAGCATGGCTTTCCACATGTGCGTTTTACAGCACGTTTGAACGCGCTGAAAAACGCTTAGGTGTGTACCTAGGGTTAAAGAATGTGTCTTCAGAAAAGGACATAGGAGGGCATTTATCAAGACCAGAGTATTGTGTTTCTCCGAATCCCCCCACCCCCGGAGGGTGCGCAAAATTTATGCAGAGGTATACACCTCTGATATATTTGGAGCATCTTCTTGCCATGACATAGCTGCCCTAGATTTGAGTCTTTATTCACACTAGAAAACTGTTGTAAAGAGATAAATGTGGGGGGCTTGTGGCACTACCCACACACGGCACACCCCCTTTCCTCGCCACTTCTAAAAAGTGTTGTGACGGGGGAAATGTGTTGTACAAATAGAGTGCATAAAATCTTGTGGTCTTTTTACGCCATACAAGTGACCTAAATGGATTAATAAATATCCTCCATATTGTTTAAATCCCTTTTTTTATGTTAATCATTTTATTTTTATTTTATTGGCAATTTTCTGTCATGTCGCTATCTATAGTTAAAAAAGAAATGTATATAGTTCTCCAATTTTCATACTGGCCACTATGCCTAATAATGGACAAAGTAGTGACACCTGCACTCTGATGTATATAAATGTGGTGCTAGTGGAGGGCAATGCCAAGTTCAAAGATGAAAATGACCATGGCACTACGAGTGCTTTTAGGTCTAATAGGAGGTCATGATTTCATGTTCTGCACAAGTAACTTTTCAATAGCCATTTCCTTATCATAACAGGTAGAATAACATTGACAAGTAACACCTCCATATAAATAATACTATTCACAGTAGGTGATATCACAGCTTATCAGCTCCTCCTGAACTCTGCACAGGTCACAGATCATGCCTAGAAACTATCCCATAGAAGTTAATGAGATCCCCATCTGTCCATTGCATCTGTGGCCCATGCTGTCAAAAGACATTGATGGCCTATCTTCATGATACGTCATCAATATCAGATCGGTGGGGGTCTGACACCTGGGACCCTCGCCGATCAGCTGTTAGTAGAGGCCTGTGCTCCGTGAGTGTGCGGCCTTTTATGAAGCCCCCGTACATCAGTCACATAGCCTAGCTCAGTGATGGGCAACGTGCGGCTCTCCAGCTGTTGCAGAACTACAACTCCCATCATGCAAAGCCTGTCTATAGCTATCAGCCTACTGCAGGGCATGGTGGGAGTTGTAGTTTAGCAACAGCTGGAGATCCGTACGTTGCCCATCACTGGCCTAGCTGCAGCTCAGCCCCACTGAAGTGAATGGGGCTGAGCTGAAATACCAAGCACAGCCACTATATAATGTATGGCGTTGTGCATGGAGAAATTCCAGGAGCCAGCTGCTCTCACCAGAGCTCCGGTTAGCTCGGCAGCTCCCTAAAAAAGCTGGATGGCAGGGGTGCCGGGACTTAAGCCCCGGCAATCTGATAATGATGACCTATCATTATATTTACCAGGATAATCCCTTTAACATATTTTAGTCCTAGTGGCCAGTGTTAAAATGATAGGATTATATACATTTTTTGGAAATATAGATAGTCACATGGCAAAAGTAAAAGGAAAACTCACCAAAAATTCTAAAAAAATCTGTACAATCTGTCTAAACAGTGTCATGTTCCTGGACTATGCCCGGCTTTTCTGGGCATCTGTCAGATTTGTACCTATGAAACTGGCTGATTTTTTGCACGTGAGCTTGGCAGCTGAAGTCATCTCTGTTGATCCTATGTTCATATATGCCCGCATTGCTGAGAAAAAGTATGTTTTAAATGATGTTTTCGAGAGAGCTGAGCCCTTTGCTCCTAGAGGCTCATTTGCATATAATAAAACATCACTTTTCTCAGCAATGTGGACACATAAGAACATGGGACCAACACAGATGCCTTCAGCTGCCAAGTGCACATGCAACAGGTCAGCCAGTTTCATAGGTACAAATCTGCTGACAGATGCCCTTTAAAAATGGTATTCGGCTATCTGCCATTCTATTTTTCAGTTTGATTCTGGAATGTATTCTTGACCACTCCAAAACTAGTAGAATGGTAAGCAGGATGTTTGATGCCTAATACTAGGTCTTCCATATTGGAATACAGATGTTTTGTCTAGGTGATAGATTTTTAGCTATATTTTTATTTGATAATCTTACTTGGCCAGAGATTTAGCTTTGCATCAATAACACATGGTTTCTTGTGAAAAATGCAGAACTACACTCACGCATATTATGCCTCGTGAGTTACCTTCAATGTAGAATACGTGCATTTTATCACTATTAGGCCTAGTGTATTGTACCGTATGGCTTTTTTAGTGTTTTGCGGTCCGCAAAAAATGGATCTGCAAAAAATACGGATGACATCCGTGTGCATTCTGTTTTTTGCAGAACGGAACAGCTGGCCCCTGATAGAACAGTACTATCTTTGTCCGTTATGCGGACAATAATAGGACATGTTCGATCTTTGAACTGAATGGAAAAACGGAAATGGAAGGCATATGGAGTACCTTCTGTTTTTTTTGCGGATCCATTGAAATGAATGAAGAGGTTCGGTATATATAACGCAAAAGACGGAACGTAAACTGATAAAATACCCGTTCGTGTGCATGAGACCTAACAGATTTTCTTTCTCCAGACGCTGAGCAAAGCACAACACAGCTGAGAAAGTCTTTATGGCTATTTTCAAAGCCGGCTTGCAGTTTTATTCCAGAACTATGGCTTAATATGTAAAAGTGTAAGCACATTATAGAATCCCTGTACGAAAATACCAGTTGCTGGCTTTAAAAACAACTCTTCAGGCTACTTACAGCTATCACAATTGCTACCTTTTATGAAACTGATGGGGTGAGTCACACCCAGCCCTGAAGCCTCAGGGAGTCCAAAAGTCCATACCCCCATGTCAAACCAATAGTACGATATTTTGTTATAATGGGTATTCAAAAGTCTAGTAATATCCTCCTATCGGTTGGAAGCAAGACACAATTTGATGCTGTTCCCGCATTATTGAAATACCGTATTTTTTGCGCTATAACACACACCTGCCCATAAGACGCACCTAGGGTTTGGAGGAGGAAAAAAAGAAAAAAAATATTGTTCTGCAGACCTCAGCTCATCTCCCCAATCAGACCACCAAAATGAATCAGACCTCAGCTCAGAGCCCCAATCAGACCCCCGATGTTAATCAGACCTCAGCTCAGAGCCCCAATCAGACCCCCGATGTTAATCAGACCTCAGCTCAGAGACCCAATGTTAATAAAAACCCCAATCAGACCATGGCTTAAACCCCAATGTTCATGAGACCTCTAATCAGATCTCAGATTAGACTCCTATTTAAAAAAAGACCCCCATTCAGTCCTCAGATCAGAACCCCAATGTGAATAAAGCCACTTCATTCAGACCCCCAATGTGAATGACCCCAAACTAGACCTCAGATCAAACCCCTAATGTGAATTGCCCCACAAAGCAGACCTCACATCTGAGCCAGCACCAAGATATGGCATGTGAGCATGGCAGCTACATACATGGAAAAAAATTGTTGATAACCTTCCGTTAAAGAAAGAAAAGCCCACAATAGTCACTGGAATAACCAGAAACTTACAAAAGTAGTAATAAATACAAATTTACCGAAAAACGACAAATTTAAATCAGACATTGCTTTTGAATTATGATTCAATATTATAATAAAAAAAAAATAGACTAATGAAGATGGCCTGGACAAAAATGATGATATCCTTAAAGGGGTACCATCATTTTTGTCCAGACGAGTTTCATTATTTTTTTATTATTATTATTATTGTTATTATTATTATTATTATTATTATTATTATTATTATTATTATTCTGGTAAACCACAATGCAAAAGCAATGTCTGATTTTCAGTAGCTGATTTTCAGTACATTTTTATAACTTTTTTTACATTTGTATTAGTAATCAATTTTGCCTAAAATGGTGGTTAAAAGAAAATCATACCTACCTCTTCTATTTGAGCGCAAAGAGGACAACGCTGCCATCTTGATTGAAGATTCCACCCAAAATCGTATGAGATGTCTCACAGGATCTTCAATCAAGATGGCTGCGGTGGCCAGGGGCGGGCTGGGCTGGGGGGCAGGGAGGCAATTTCCCCCCAGGCCACCCAAAAGCATACTAAAAACAGCCGCTGGCAGGGGGCCCGCTGTACTCACATGGAGTGCTCTCTGACGGGGCCCGGCATGAAGTACAGTGGCAATTTCGGGCCCCATCAGAGAGCTCCATAGCCTCCATTACATGTATTATATGGGGGGGGGGGGAGATGGGGGACGCGTGCACTCACACAGACCCGGCCGGCCGGCAGTTCGGTTCCATAGTGAAGCAGCGAAACCTCTCTGGTCCTTGCTTAACTGATCTCCTCCTGCTGGCCCCACATCGTGCTGCTGGCTGTGGGAGGAGATCTGAAGGCCCTGGAAAATCTGCCTTCAGCACAGCACAGCCAGCAGTACATGTGAGTGTGGGAGCCTGTCATCAGGAAAGAAGGTAAGCATGTGTTTTTTTTTTCTAACGCTGCAAACTGGGGGCAAGGGGGGGGGGTGTTTGATGGGCACAACTAGAGTGAGGGGCCACAAAATCTGGCATCTCTACTCAGGGGCACCTAATCTGCCATAACTAATTTGAGGGGGCACCTAATCAGGCATAACTACTGTGAGGGGCACATAATCTGGCATAACTACTGTGAGGGGCACATAATCTGGCATTACTACTGTGAGGGGCACATAATCTGGCATTACTACTGTGAGGGGGCACATAACTGGGCATAACTACTGTGACAGGAACACAGGTGGGCATAATTACTGTGAGGGGCCACAATGTGGGGATAAGTACTGTGTGGTGGTAGCACTTAGGGGAAATGTCCTAGATTACCCTGCTATGCATTGGCATGGCTCAGTCTTTCAGGCCAGCACAGCGCCCCCTGCTGGTGATTTTACAGGGGCAGTCACCATCCCTTCCTTATGTGATTATTCTTTTTTTCTCTATCATCACAGGGAACATGTTCTAGATTCAGTGGACATCACGCCAATGCCAGCGACACCCTGGATGAAGTAGGACCAGATTTTATTAGGACTGGGTGTGTGTAGATGTGCATTGGGGTTAGGGCTCGTTAACATGAGCGGATCCCGTGCCAACAATCAACTCCGTTAAAGAGAGGCAAGCCCCGCTCCGGACAGCAGAGATACGGATCATTAACAGGATTGATAATGCTCTGTGCCTCTCTGTGATCTTTTTACTAGAAAATCACAGTAAGATAAAGTTGTCACCGTGATTTTGTAGTAAAAAGATCACAGTCAATCATGTTACTGCTCCGTGTCTCTGCTGCCCAGAATGGGGCCTGGTTCTCATTCACGCTGCGAATTAGCCGCACGGAAAGAGCCCTTAGTAAGAAAATCTGGTGAGCTGATTCGGTGGTACAATGGGCCACTTGACTGGATTTGCCCCCAGGACTAAGGCTGCCAGCCCTCCCCTGGCGGTGGCCTTTTTCCACCCAAATGGATAAGGTGTATTTTTTTTCCCCACCAATGATTAACCCCTGAAAGCCCTATTTTTTAACTCTCAGAGGCTCATCTCAGATGCAAGGATCAGCGATGAATGCGGCAACTGAGGGGGGCGGCGCAATCGCATTTGCCTGTCATTGTGACAACTGCTTACAAAGAAATGCGCTTTGTGACAAAGTAATTTATCATGAAGCTAATTTCTTTGTGAAATTCGGCGAAGCAGCCGAACCGAAGTTTTGTAAACTTCTGTCATCTCTAATCACTATGATATCACTATGGATGACCAGACGCCTGGTCATATGATACTGTATCTTGATGAACAGGGTGACACATGATTGTGCTGCTGTTTTTAAGGATGTTTTCCACAAATGAGTATAAACCTCTCTCCAGCTATAGTAAAGGATAGCCTATCAATATAGGCCATCATAAATAATAGTATCAGGAGTCGACTGCCCCATGCATTGTAACAAATTTTTTTTGTTGAGCAGTCAGTAAAAATTTAAACACATGAAAGGACACCCGTTATAAAATGAACACATTTGCCCTAAATTTTGCTGCCAAAGAGTGTGCATAACTGCACCACTTGGTTGACTGTTCTGTTGAATCTGACATGGATGCGGCAGAAGGCACTGCTCCTGTTTCAGACGCTCTCTCTGCTCTCCTATCACCTTCTCCTGGTGTTAGATATAGCAGTAGAGAAGAGCTTGAACACAGAAGATCAGAGTGTTCAGGTTATCAGGGAGGGAAAATCACACAGGCTATAGATAGGATAGAGGATGAGGAAGGATGAATCACATAGGCTGTGTATCAACGTACACATATATATGAGAACTCATAGCAGATTGCAGAAGGTCGGAAATCACACACTTCTCAACATTAGTATCAAAAGATATTATTATCAAAATCCCCAAGTGCTGGAGGAGAAATAATCCTGGGTAGGGCTGGCATTAGGGGTGTGCAACTAGTGTAGCTATATCAACCCTTTCAATAATGGAGGAGACACTGTGCCAACAATAGAACGGCTGCACAGTACCTCTGCTTAACATCATCATCTATACCCCCATAGAAGGCAACTCTACAGTATTACCCATTTATAGCTCCTAGATGCGACAAGCCCAGGCATATACACAAATATAATACACAAATGTATATCCAAAAATATATCTTTTATTGAAATCGATAAAACAAATAAATAGATGCATAAATTGGCAAAGACAAACACAACCACATGTAGAATGCACAAAACACGTCCGGACATCAAGTCATAGCATTGAAAGTAATAGAGAAGGTGGGATCGAAAAACAAGTATAAATAAAAACAAAATCAAACCATGTTGCTCCCCCACCTAGATAAAAAAAACATGATTTACAACATATACACAAGACAAACCTGGCTAGTGGCACCATCAAGAGACCCCGACACGTGTTTTGTGTCAGCTTCCTTAATAAAATCAGTCAAAATCACCTATTTTTATCCAAGACCTGGATGCAGATATTATCTCATTCAGCATGTTGTTGATGTGTAAAAGTAATGAACATCATTTTATATATGTTTTTTCTATTTCGCTGGAACTGCAGCCTCTTAACACCAGGCCATCTTCATGAAGACACTAACTGCTGTCATAAGCTGTTTGATGACTGATTCCCTTTTGCAGTAAATGGTTTGTTTTATCTATACTGTTTCTGAAGGAATATATCCATTTCAAGCTCAGTCTTTTCTAATGAATGAGCTGCTGCAGCTTAATGTGAAGGCAAATTGAAAAGTCTTATTACATATTCACTTGTCAATCTAAAGCATTCTTTGACCAGTTTCACTGGACTCTTTAAGGAAATATTTCTGACATTTCCATTCTGCTCAACAAGTTTTCACATTTCAGTTAAAGGGTTTTTTCGCCTTTTTTATATTCGTGGTCTATCCTACCTATCCTCTAGATGCATTGACTGGGTTTGGGGTGGCCCCAGTGCTACGCTGGGTCTCCTGGACACCGTTGAGGTGTCACCACGTGTTGCTGCTCTCCGGAAGGGTTGGTAAGGCATTGTGCACCCAAATGGAAAATTAATCCAGAGAGTCTGAGTCGGCAGTAAACTTCTGTGCTTCTTTACTAGAGCAATTCAAGTGCAAAACAATATAGACAAGGCACTGAGCTGGTTTCTACAGTCTCCTTCCTGGCAGAAGAAGGTTGTGTGCTGAGGAAAGGCCTGAGCTAGCCTTACCTTTCTCTCTCAGAAGGCTGGCTCCCTGGCCAAAGGCTGGTGGCCCAGGGTCTTGCTCCAGGGCACTACAATAGGTCATTAGTATCTGAACGATGAAGGTCCAACACCCAGAACCCCACTGATTAGCCGTTTGAGTAGGCCCCGGAGCTCTTATGAGCGCCATGACCTTCTTGCAGCTTAATCTAGGCCAGTGACGTCACGTTCATTGATCATGTGGCCTAGGTGCGGCTCAGTCCCGTTCAATTAAATGGGGATGAGCTGCGATTCCAACCACAACCGCTATACAATTTATGGCTCTGTGCTTGATAAGCTTTAAGAAATCAACGGCGCTCACTGGAGTGCCACTGTCTCCTCAAACAGGTCAGAAGCAGGGTTCCCGGGTATCGGATCCCTGCCACATAGGATAGGTCATCAATGTAAAAAAAAGTTAGAAAACCCACTTTTTATTTCATATTTACATTCCAGAAGAGTGTAGGCGCATGCTCTCTTGAGTTTAAGACCTTACACAAAAGTATATACTCCCTTAGACAGTTAGAGGATGGAGCTGTTATATACTGTAGGCCTATATAACAACTATGTTTGATATATCCATGGGGTTCCTGACCCCAGTGCTTAACCTGGTAATAAAGTAATGAAGCTCCAAATGATCTTTTCAATTATCCCTCACAGGGAAACATAGCTGATGGTAACTTTAATACTTGGGTTAAATGTGTACTGATGGGTTCAATAAGTTGCTACTGTGTGTTTCTTCATGGTGGCCCATTCATCTATACAGAGCAAGTGCACATTGACTTAAAACTTAATTGTAAACTCTGCTGATATCATTGTGCAAGTCGACCATACCCCAAATACATAAGTGACCACATCATTTATTCACAAAAGAACCTAGGGACAGTGTGGTGAATGTCTAAACCCTGCTGAAACCATTAGCAAATAATGGTCTATGGCTATGCCATTTGTAGCGGTCAACCACAAATTCAAATATCTTGATGCTGAACACAGACAAAAGTAAACCCCTTAATAAGGAAAGTATGTTGGCCCTTTTCTGTCCAATTGATAATTTATAAAGAGCAAAGAGATAATCAGAGGTCACTCATAACCTTGTCATTGTGTTCATTACTCTAGAGCCACAATCCACCAGTGAGTCAAAGAAAATCATTATCACAGTATCTAGATTATAAAAGTATACTGAGTGGGTGGACGCACTGTATCACTAGTACACCAGTGAGGTGCTCTCAGTCTAGCAGTACCACCTCTCTGCTTAATTAAGTATAGTATAAAAAGGAAAATAATACACTGGGCACTCTACTGGAAAACTGTGGCTAATAATTTATTTGAGTTAATTGAAGTAAAAATAAAATACATAAAAAATCATTCCATTTGGCACATCAATAAATAACCCCTTGCAGGCTAGCCCATGCACATTGCAGTCTAGTGACACGGGGAATTGGTAGGTATATAGTGTATAAAAATATAAATGTATAAATGGACAAACGTAGTCCAAATCACACTGGTGGTGATTGATAAGATGACCTGCAAGACGTTTTATGTCCAATTGGGACTGTCTCTGCAGTACATCTAACTCAATCCCGCTTATCTATACCAACAATAGTGTCCTTCAACCTAGTAAAATTGATAATGGGTAAAAAAGTATAAAAAATACAGGGTTGGTAGCAAAGGTATAGACTGGAATATGTGAATCTAATCCACTTGGAATAGTTGCGCAATCAAACTGTTATAATGGTCGGACCCCCAGAACAAGTGAGGATCACACCATCTACTATCCCCTCCACAGCCCCTACAACTAACCCAGGACGCCGCGTGAAAGGTGATTGCAAAGTTGTAGTGCGCACCAGAAACCCTGGAGGCGCGCCTAATCAACCACACGGACAACACCAGCGTGGGTTATATTGGGAGTCATAGCGAAGGAGAGCGTGGAACAAAGGGGTAAGACTGTTTCATCATTATTAGTGCCGGCACTAGTGTTATAGAGAGCGGTATCTTTGTCCAGCGGGACGCCGCTGTGGACACCGTTTGTGATGGAGTGGACCGTTCAATCTCACCTCAGGTGAGGGTATGATATTTTTATATAGTTGGACTATTTTTACTATTTGTTGATTCAACCCAGCGAACTCTGTATTGATCAGGTGCACCTGCGATCTGGCATGCCTTAAACCATACCACTGCCCTGACTAACCGAGAAGTGCATACAACTACACTTGCGATTTCAGTTGCGACTATCTTGAGAGACTTGAGTTAGAACAAAGTGCAATAGACAGGATTAGCTGTACCTACTATCTTTGGTTCGGCCCTGAGACATCCCTGCGATTGTTTTTCTAGTCCATTGTTTTTCCAGTGCACCATTTTACATCATGGACTGAGGATTGTGGATGCCGTTATAACAGTTTGATTGCGCAACTATTCCAAGTGGATTAGATTCACATATTCCAGTCTATACCTTTGCTACCAACCCTGTATTTTTTATACTTTTTTACCCATTATCAATTTTACTAGGTTGAAGGACACTATTGTTGGTACGGATAAGCGGGATTGAGTTAGATGTACTGCAGAGACAGTCCCAATTGGACATAAAACGTCTTGCAGGTCATCTTATCAATCACCACCAGTGTGATTTGGACTACGTTTGTCCATTTATACATTTATATTTTTATACACTATATACCTACCAATTCCCCGTGTCACTAGACTGCAATGTGCATGGGCTAGCCTGCAAGGGGTTATTTATTGATGTGCCAAATGGAATGATTTTTTATGTATTTTATTTTTACTTCAATTAACTCAAATAAATTAATAGCCACAGTTTTCCAGTAGAGTGCCCAGTCTATTATTTTCCTTTTTATAGTATCTAGATTATGTTTACCCTTTATTTCTCCTAATATAATCTCCATACACACAATAAAAATAAACAGTGGCCTAGTCTTCCCTACCTTCCGTGCTTGGACACTAAATTTTACCCAAAAAAATTAGAGCATGTCTAATACCATGTACCCTAATTTTCACCTTATAAAATACACCTGCCCATAGGAACGCACCTAGGTTTCAGAGTAGGGAAATAGGAAGAAAAATATTTTCAATATAGCCCACAGCTCAGACGCCCAATCAGGTCTCAGATCAGATCCCCAATGTTTATAAGACCCCCATTCAGACACTAGATTAAACGCCCATGTTAATTAGACCCCCACGTTAATCAGACAAAAAAAATAAAAATTTATCAACTCACCTCTCCTGTTCCAGATGCCTCTGCTGCTCCTGAGATTCAGCACTCTTTAAGCTCTTCTTGCTGCACTGTGCAGTGACCTGACATCGCACAATGAGAGGTTACAGAGCATGGCAACGTCCTCACGCTGTGCGCAGGTCACTTCACAACGTGCGGTACCTGCAGGAGAAGACCATGAAATGGAAAGTACAAAGCCCGCACAGGGAGTGCTGCACTCACCACTCCTCAGTCCTACTGTACTGGAATGGAAGCGCTCATTAGCGCTCATTAGTATTTGCCCCATAAAACGCACTGATATTTCCCCCCACTTTGGGGAGAAAAAAATGCTGCTTATGGGGTAAAAAAATAATGGATTTCTGTATTCCCAGGTAACCCCTTTGATATGGAGGAAATATTTATAATTAGGCCTCTTTCACACAGGCGTTCCAGATTTTTTCCGGATGCATCCCGGGTGTATTGCGGGAAATCCGCGCGAGTGCGCACGCAATTTCAGTCAGTTTTGATTGCGTTGCATTGTTCAGTTTTTCCTGCGCGAGTGATACCCAGACCCGAACTTCTTCAATGAAGTACAGGTTTGGGTTTGGTGTTGTGTAGATGTTATTATTTTCCCTTATAAATGGTAAAGAGATAGAACCGGCACTCAAGACAATTGGGGATTATGCAGAAAAAAGTAAATTTATTATTGACATAAGTAAAAATAAGTCTAAATATCATATAAAACACAAACTATAAATATGAAAATAAATTAGTTAAAAGAGAAGATTAATCGTGGCAAATAGCATATGGTCTGCCTAGGACTTTGTATTAGAAGTTGTATACAATTGTTGCATACAGAGTTTACCGCATCTGATGGCTATATCCAATCCACTGTTGTCTAGAAGGATTATATATGACACAGTGAATATGATAAAGCAGAGCATCCAGCTCTAGAGACACATGTCCTAGTCTATAGTGGTTGTTGAGCTAATAGTTAGACTGGTAATTGAATAAGTGGTCTGGTCCCATGCAATATGCAAGTTTCTTATGTACAGGTTCAGTTCATAAGATAAATCGAATCATGAATTTATCTCACTGTACGCAGGTAAAATTCCACCTTAGATAGAGTTGATGGTCTTTAACTCACTGTATAGGTAAACATACACTACACAGATAGGGTCCCAATAATAGGTATGGTATCATCAATCCATAGAGGTAAAGTTTATGATCTTTATATGAGAGACACAGCTTTTTTACAGTCCTAATTTTTCAAGTCCCAATTTTTCTAAATAAAGCAGTTTGCTCATGTGTAGAGCATACAGTATTCACACTTTGTACTCACGGTGAGTTGCGCTGCTCCAAACCTTTTGGCGTGTGGAGATTCTGTGGCGTCCCACAACTCCAGACTTTCGGCCGCGCCACGCTCCGGCGATGTTTGGTTTCGATTTGCAGCGGCTCTTGGAATCTCGTACAAGAGATGGGACTTGAAAAATAGGGACTATAAAAAGGCTGTGTCTCATATATTCATGATTCGATTTATCTTATGAACTGAACCTGTACATAAGAAACTTGAATATTGCATGGGACCAGACCACTTATTCAATTACCAGTCTAACTATTAGTTCAACAACCACTATAGACTGGGACATGTGTCTCTAGAGCTGGATGCTCTGCTTTATCATATTCACTGTGTCATGTAGAATCCTTCTAGACAACAGTGGATTGGATATAGCCATCAGATGCGGTAAACTCTGTATGCAACAATTGTATACAACTGCTAATACAAAGTCCTAGGCAGACCATATGCTATTTGCCACAATTAACCTTCTCTTTTAACTATTTTATTTTCATATTTATAGTTTGTGTTTTAAATGATATTTAGGCTTATTTTTACTTATGTCAATAATAAATTAACTTTTTTCTGCATAATCCCCAATTGTCTTGAGTGCCGGTTCTATCTCTTTACCATTTATATATTCAAGAATTAGTGGTGTTTCTCTGAACCTGAGCACCAGTTGTGGTCATCCAAAGTGAGCCATCTGTCTATTACAAACAGCTTTAACTCCATTATTTTCCCTTATAACATGGTTATAAAGGAAAATAATAGCATTCTTAATATAGAATGTTTACTGAAATGTGGCTTAAGGGGTTAAAAAAGAAAAGAAAATTAACTCACCTCATCCAATTGATTGCGCAGTCGGCATTGTCTTCTTTCTTCTTTTTTCAGGACCTGCAAAAGGACCTTTGAGGACATCAGCGCAGGTCCTGCTGAATAAAGATAGATGCCCGGCTGCACGATCAATTGGATGAGGTGAGTTAAAAAAAAATTTTCACCCCTTAAGCCACATTTAAGTAAGCATTCTATATTAAGAATGCTATTATTTTCCTTTATAACCATGTTATAAGGGAAAATAATACAGTAAATTGTCTTTTATCAATTTACTTACATCTCCTTCAATATTAATGCAGCCCCATTCATTTCTTTGGGGCCTGCGTTGCATGAAAAATGCAGAATATAGAACATGCTGCGATTTGCACACAATGCTCAAGTGATGCGTGAAAATTGCCGCTCATCTGCACAGCCCCATTGAAGTGAATGGGTCTGGATTCAGTGCGGGTGCAATGCGTTCATGTCACGCATTGTACCCGCATGGAATTCTCGCCCATGGGAAAGGGGCCTTAGAATTTACCCAACTTAAGCAATGAGGCCTCTTTCACACGAGCGTGACGGATTAGGTCCGGATGCATTCAGGTTGCGTTCAGGGAAACTCGCACCATCTTGCAAGCGAGTTTAGTCAGTTTTGTCTGCGATTGCGTTCAGTTGTTCAGTTTTTTCCGCTCGGGTGCAATGCGTTTTTCACAAGTGTGATAAAAAACTGAAGGTTTACAAACAACATCTCTTAGCAACCATCAGTGAAAAACGCATTGCATCCGGACTTGCTTCCGGATGAGATGCGTTTTTCACTGAAGCCCCATTCACTTCTATGGGGCCAGGACTGCGTGAAAAACCTAGAATATAGAACATGATGCGTTTTGCACGCAACGCAGAACTGATGTGTAAAAAAAAAAGCTCATGTACACAGACCCATTGAAATGAATGGGTCCGGATTCAGTGTGGTTGCCATGCGTTCACGTCACGCTTTGCACCCGCACGGAAAACTCGCTCATGTGAAAGAGGCGTAAGAAACAAGTCTTTAATATTACAATTTTATTTAAAAAAATAAAGCTTTTTTTTCTTAAGTTTTTTCAAATTTAACAATAACAACTCTGCCAGCACTCAAACTGTGTAAGTATAATGGTCATTAGCACATCTTTTCATCTAATTTTATTGACTATAGCAACACATTGCTGCTCCCTGTGGCAATAAATTGGCTGTGTTCTGTATGGGATTAATAGAGCATAAACCTTTTGATAAGTTGATGTCCACAGAGCATTGGTATTTTGTTTCACGGAATTGCATTTTCCGGCTATGAAGATGAGGACCTTTCGTTTTTAAATGGCATTAGCCCAAACGAAACAATTTTCAGAGATGTTTCCAGCTGTGAGCAGGATACAGTATATAAAAAAAAAAACTATTTTAATCTCTCACGATACATTTACTGCGTTGTCGCATAATAAAATTAGGTTAATTTAAAATGGATGATTTAAATTGCAATATTTAGATTCATTGTCTTAGAATACACCTATACTTAACTGTGGAAAGTAATTAATAAAAAAATAATTAATAATAAAAATTACATATGTTTTTGGACATATATTTTACAAGAAATTGTTGGTTCTAAACTTCCCCAACCTATTATTGATAGGGTCCAAAAAATACTGCTGAGCTGTAAATGTATCCATGCACAATATTCTTTTTGGACTCATAATGAGGTGCTCGTGCCGCTCTACAGAGCACTAGTGAGACCTCATTTGGAGTATTGTGTGCAGTACTGGAGACCATATCTGCAGAAGGATATTGAAACTTTGGAGAGAGTTCAGAGAAGAGCTACTAAATTAGTACATGGATTGCAGGACAAAACTTACCAGGAAAGCTTAAAGGACCTTAACATGTATAGCTTGGAAGTAAGAAGAGACAGAGGGGATATGATAGAAACTTTTAACTACATAAAGGGAATCATCACGGTAAAAGAGGAGAGAATATTTAAAAGAAGAAAAACTGCTACAAGAGGACATAGTTTTAAATTAGAGGGGCAAAGGTTTAAAAGTAATATCAGGAAGAATTACTTTACTGAGAGAGTAGTGGACGCATGGAATAGCCTTCCTGGAGAAGTGGTAGCTGCAAATACAGTGAAGGAGTTTAAGCATGCATGGGATAGGCATAAGGCCATCCTTCATATAAGATAGGGCCTGGGGCTATCCATAGTATTCAGCATATTGGGCAGACTAGATGGGCCAAATGGTTCTTATCTGCCGACACATTCTATGTTTCTATGTTTCTATAATGTTGTTTCAATGTCTCACAGTTGCCTTGAACTGTCCCTAATTCTCAGAGATAGTCCTATCAAAATTGGGCTGTCCTGGCTAGTTACAACCATAAAAGGGCATTCTTGAGTGGGTTTTGGGGCATTCCCAGGGTGTGGTTTACATGCCACAAATTTATATGATATTTTATTTCTTGGTCACTTCTTTTTTCAGAGTTTGATGTTATTGAGATCTCTCATACAGACTTCATTACAGTGAATATGCCTGTGTTACCATTCTAACTTTTGCTATGGGGTGTGAGTCCACCAACTTAGTCCTTATCTTTGATTGTAGCCAAAAGCATAAGGCGAATACACAACTTGATATTTTAGGGACATGATGGAACTGAGAGAACTGTGCAAACCAGGCATAGATTTCTGCATCTAATGATGTGTGCTTTCACTAGTAGGGTGAAGAAGGACATGTCCTTCAGCTTTGTATGGTCAGCTATTTATGTACAATAGAGAGAATTAAGGACAAAGAGGAATCGAAAACGAAATGCAATGTTAATATGCACGTGGCAGCTTAAAGTGGTTATACCTGGTTTTCAGCTATAACCTGTGTGACCCACATCAGTGAAAGATTTCTTCTATTTCTCGATACTACAGTGCATGTTGGTTTTAAAGTGGACCTGTCAGCTGTCCAGCCATGTTTATTTCGCTGAATGCTGGTATTCAGCCTTAAATAACAATTCTGGAGCATCTTTTTTTTTTGTTATAACTCTGTACTGTGCCATTCTTTGGGTAAATTCCTTTGAAAAAGTTATAAATAAATTTACAACTAGGTGCTACTAGTTGGAGGTCTGTCTTATAACAAATTCACACTTGCCATAGTTAGCCAAATACAATAGATTAATGTCAGGCAAACTTGCTGATATCAATGGGACCTGAATATTGTAACAGGCAGTGGGTGTGGATCCACTGTGCCAACTACCTGTTTGACTTTGGGCTAATCCTAATAGAGTTATCCTGGTAATCTCCTGATTTTTACCCTTTAACATCCTATACAGGGATATGGCCTTCGCTGCAGGGGAACCACCAGGCTGCTATCTCTTGAAATAATCCTTGTGTAGTTGGCAGCTGACCCATAAGGGTCAGAGACACTGGTGCGAGGCAACAAGAGGTCAGGCAATACTCATAGTTAGTAACCAGGCAAAGGTTAGGGCAAACTAATTCTAGGTAAGGGCAAGCAGCAAATTGTCAGTATGGTAGACAGGCTAAGATCTCGGTAGGCAGCGGAGTATAAGAGCTAGTTAACAAGCTGAAATTTGGTAAATGGGCAATCAGAACAGCATACCTTCACTGGTAAAGTAGGAAACTAGGAATCTTAAACTCAGGAATGATGCTGATTAACTATTAGAAGTAGTCGTGCAACTACTCACAGAGCAAAGGAGGGGAGATATGGGAGCAGTAGTAGTTCAATGAATATTGTTCCCAATATAGGTAGCAGGTCAGTGAAAGACACATGCCGCTGATGTAACAAACAAAGCTAGTGTATATGAGTAGTGTATATGAGTAGAGTTGAGCGAACCCGAACTGTATAGTTCGGGTTCGCACCAATTTTTGCTTTCTGAAGGGCTGCACAGCATCCAATCAACAAGCGTTTTACTTCCTGCCCTAAGAAGCCATCACAGCCATGCCTACTAATGGCATGGCTGTGATTGGCTGAGTGTAGCATGTGACCCAGCGTTCCAGAGACAGTACGCCTGCTACTGTCCACCGCATCCAGGCACCAAGCACACCAAGGCCTCCTCCAACGACATATTTTATATTTCTGCATGGAAATAGTGCTTCTTTGTTTTTTATAGAAAAAAAAACGTTATTCAAGGTCCACCAAACAGTCTGAAATACCCATTACAACCACCTATTTTACATTGCTGCTGTGAAATACAGCATAAGTGTATTTTTTTGACAAAAGAGTGGTAATTCTAATCCACAGTGCATCTTGAAACACACAGCTGAGAAATAGTGCATTATTCTTTTTTGTGTGAAAAAAGCAATATTCTTGCTTCACAAAGCAGTTGTACATACATGGTATAAATATCTAATATAAATTTACAGCAATAAAAAACTGCATTTTGGGGTTTTATTGAAAAAAGCTGTGTTCTAGGCCGAAAAAACAGTTGTGCATCTGTCGTTTAAATAATTATTTCAAATTTATAGCAGTCAAATACTGCATTGGTGAATTTTGGTGACCAAATCCGTTTTCTGGGTCCCCAAATCTGGTGTCCATACATAGTATAAATATCTACTGTTAATGTACAGCAGTTAAAAACTGCATTTTGGGGTTTTATTTTACAAAATTCCGTGTTTTAGGCCGAAAAAACAGTTGTGCATCCGTCGTATAAATAATTATTTTCAATTTATAACAGTCTAATACTGCATTTGTGAATTTTGGTGACCAAATCCGTGTTCTGGGTCCCCAAATCTGGTGTCCATACATAGTATAAATATCTACTTTCAATGTACAGCAGTTAAAAACTGCATTTTGTGTTTTTATTGAAAAAAGTCATGTTTTAGGCCGAAATACATGTTTTGCATCCATTGTTTAAATAATTATTTCCAATATTTAGCAGTTAAATACTGCATTTGTGAATTTCGGTGAACAAATCTGTGTTCTGGGTCCCCAAATCTGGTGTCCATACATAGTATAAATATCTACTTTTAATATACAGCAGTTAAAAACTGCATTTTGGGGTTTTATTGAAAAAAGCCGTGTTTTAGGCCGAAAAAACAGTTGTGCATCCGTTGTATAAATAATTAATTTCAATTTACAACAGTAAAATACTAATTTTCTGTATTTTATCACAAAAATACTTGTACTTGATCCACAAACCACTTGTACATACAGCGTACCAAAAAAATGTTTTACATTTCTGCATAGAAATTGAGAATCAGTGTATTTTGGGCACAAAAAACATTATTCTGGGTCCACAGGGTCCATTTTCATGACACAGGCGCTGCCTTAGCGAACGTAATTGTCGACTAGTGGCAGGTAAATTGACACCGGAGAGAGATCAATATTTTAGCTTGGTGGGTGAACACAAATAATGAGCAGAACATCAAATAAGGGACGTGGGCATGGTCATGGTGTTGGTGGAGCACCTGTTGCTGGTAGAGGACGTGACACCTTCCTCTGGTGCGAGTAGGCAACAGAATCTGCAGCGTTATTTGATAGGCCGAAATGCCGCTCTACGGATGGTGAAGCCAGAAAATGTACAGGCGATAGTAGATTGGATGGCTGACAGTGCCTCCAGTTCCTTTACAGTATCTAACACCCAGTCCTCTGCAGAAAGCTCAGAGTTGCCACTTGCAGCCCATGCCCATCAGTCTTCCACCTCACCCCCTTGCAAATCAGCCAAGCAGTCAGAGCCCCAAATCATGCAGGAAAGTCTCATGCTTTTTGATGACTCTGTTGGCAGGGTTTCCCCGGCCCATCCACCTAGCCCTGCCCCAGAAGAGAAAGACCTTGAATGCACTAATGCTCAACCACCTTTGTTGCAGGATGAGGACATGGGAATACCGCCGCAAAACGTCTCTGATGATGACGAAACACAGGTGCCAACTGCTGTGGCTTTCTGCAATGTGCAGACCGACGAGGAGGGCAGGGGTCATGAATGGGTGGAAGATGATGTGGAGAATGATAAAGTCCTAGACCCAGACTGGACTGAAGGACGTGCTAGTGAGGCATGCAGTTCTGAGGAAGAGGTGGTGGTTGCACAGAGGCAACACCACAGCAAAAGAGGGAGTAGGGTGCAAAAGCGCAGCGGCTGTTCCAGAGACAGTACGCCTGCTACTGTCCACCGCATCCAGGCACCGAGCACACCAAGGCCTGCTCCAAGAAGTTCATTGGCATGGCAGTTCTTCACACAATGTCCTGACGACAAGACACGAGTGGTTTGCATGTTGTGCCATCAGAGCCTGAAGCGAGGCATAAACGTTCTTAACCTGAGCACAACCTGCATGACCAGGCATCTACATGCCAAGCATGAACTGCAGAGGAGTAAACACCTTAAAAACAAGGAACAATCTCATGGTCCTCCTGCTCCCTCTTCTGCTGCTGGCTGGGCCTCTCCCTCCACCTCTGGCGTCACCGTGGCACCTGGCGACCAGCAAACAGAGGATGTTCCACCAACACCACCACATACGACACCATCACCAAGCATCTCCATCATGTCACATGGCAGCATTCAGCTGCCCATCTCCCAAACATTGGAGATAAGGAGGAAATACCCACCTATCCACCCTCGAACCCTGGCCCTGAATGTCAGCATTTCAAAATGACTGGCCTTTGAAATGCTGTCATTCCGTCTGGTGGAGACGGACTGTTTCAAACAGCTGATGGCGGAGGCTGTCCCCCAGTACGTTGTTCCCAGCCGCCACTACTTTTACAGTCGAGCCGTCCCTTCCTTGCATAACCAAGTGGAGGATAAAATCAAGTGTGCGCTGCGCAACGCCATCTGTGGCAAGGTCCGCATAACCACAGATACATGGACCAGTAAGCACGGTTAGGGTCGCTATATCTCCCTAACTGCACACTGCGTAAACATAGTGGTGGCTGGGCCCGAGGCGGATAGCTCTTTGGAGCATGTCCTTCCACCACTGAGTATCGCAGGGCATTATTCTTTGCCTCCTGTTGCTTCCTCCTCCTACTCCGTATCATCCTCCTCCTACTCCTCTTCTACCACCCCCACATCGGTCAACGAAAGAACCTCACCCCCAACTTCAGCACAGCCTGGGGTAAACGTCAGCAGGTGATTTTAAAACTCATGTGTTTAGGTGACAAACCCCAAACTGCACAGGAGCTTTGGAGGGGCATAGAAAAGCAGACTGATGAGTGGTTGCTGCCGGTGAGCCTCAAGCCTGGCCTGGTGGTGTGCGATAATGGGCGAAATCTCGTTGCAGCTCTGAGACTAGCCGGTTTGACGCACATCCCTTGTCTGGTGCATGTGCTGAATCTGGTGGTGCAGAAGTTTCTTAAAAACTACCCAGACATGTCAGAGCTGCTGCTGAAAGTGTGGTCCGTATGTGCACGCTTTCGGCGTTCTCACCCTGCTGCTGCTCACCTGTTTGCACTGCAGCGTAACTTCGGCCTTCCTGTTCACCGCCTCATATGCAAGATGCCCACCAGTTGGAACTCCACCTAATATATGCTGGAGAGACTGTGCAAGCAGCAGTGGGCGATAGTGGAGTTTCAGATGCAGTATGCACGGGTCAGTCGCTCTGCGGATCAGCACCACTTCACCACCAGTGACTGGGCCTGCATGCGAGACCTGTGTACCTTGTTGTGGTCTTTGGAGTACTCAACCAACATGGCCAGTGGTGATGACGCAGTTGTTAGCATTACAATACCCCTTCTATATCTCCTTGAAAACAATGTTACGGCGATGATGGAAGAGGATGTGGCACAGGAGGAGGAGGAAGAAGGGGCATTTTACAGGGTTTCAGGCAGATCATACCGAAGTGGCTCAGAGGGTGGGTTCCTGCACCAGCAGAGGCTAGGTACACATGTGGACAGCTAGGGCACACTTCTGGAGGACGAGGAGGATGTGGTAGAGGAGGAGGAACCGTGGCACCCTACGCAGCTCAAGGCCATCACTAGTGCTTGGCTGGGGGGATACAGAGGACACAGACGATATACCACCTACAGAGGGCAGCTTATCGCTACCTCTGGGCAGCCTGGCACACATGAGCGACTACATGCTGCAGTGCCCGTGCAATGACAGCAGAGTTGCCCACATTTAACTTGTGCTTACTACTGGGTTGCCACCCTGCTGGATCCCTGGTACAAGGACAATGTGCCCACCTAAATTGCCACACTGGAGCGTGATAGGAAGATGCGCGACTACCAGCGCACGCTGGAAGACGCGCTCCTGAAGGCATTCCCAACTGACACAGGGGGACAAGTGGACAGGGCGAAGGCAGAGGCGGAGGAGGAGGAGGAAGAGGTCGCCAATGCAGCTGTGTCAGCTCCTCAGACAGCAGGGTTAGCATGGCCGAGCTGTAGAAAAGTTTTGTCACCGCGCCACAGCAAACTGCACCACCAGCTGATAGGGAACATGTTAGCAGGAGGCAGCATTTCAACAACATTGTGGAACAGTACGTGTGCACACGCCTCCACTAACTGACTAATGGTTCTGCCCCATTCAACTTCTGGGTCTTCAAATTGTCCACATGGCCATAGCTTGCCCTTTATGCCTTGGAGGTGCTGGCCTGCCCTACGGCCAGTGTATTGTCTGAACGTGTATTTAGCACGGCAGGGGGCGTCATTACAGACAAACACGGCCGCCTGTCCACAGCCAACGTGGACAAGCTCATGTTTATTAAAATAAACCAGGCATGGATCCCACAGGATTTGTCCGTACCTTGTGCAGAATAGACCTTTATAACTGCCTCACCCTCAACAGGGCACTTCTTTATTGAATCCTCTTTTTTTAATTGTACCATTATTTTGGGGGCAACCCCAAGTTGAATGAACCTCTTCTCTGTCTAGGTGTCAGGGTCCTAAAATTCTGTTAATCCCCTGCTGCTTTGGCGAGTGACATCAAGCTTGATTTTCTGCTATGGGACCTCTCTCCTCTGTCTGGCTGCTGGGGGCTAAATAACTGAAGGTGGCCTTTTTCATTGCTGGGTGACATGAAGACTCATTTTCTGCTTTGGGACCTCTCTCCTCTGTCTGGGTGCCAGGGGCCTACATTTCAGATAATCACCTGTTGCTTTGGTGGGTGACATTAACCTCTTTTTACTGTCAAATGACAGCCCCATTGGGTGGTTGTCAGGGGCCTATATTTCGTTTAATCGCTTGCTGCATTGGTGGGAGACATTAAACTCTTTATACTGGCAAATGACCTCCACATTGTCTGGTTGTCAGGGGCCTATATTTTGTTTCATCGCTTGCTGCATTGGTGGGAGACATTAAACTCTTTATACTGTCAAATAACCTCTACATTGTCTGGTTGTCAGGGGCCTATATTTTGTTTCATCGCTTGCTGCATTGGTGGGAGACATTAAACTCTTTATACTGTCAAATAACCTCTACATTGTCTGGTTGTCAGGGGCCTATATTTTGTTTCATCGCTTGCTGCATTGGTGGGAGACATTAAACTCTGATACTGTCAAATGATCTCTACATTGTCTGGTTGTCAGGGGCCTATATTTTGTTTTATCACTTGCTGCATTGGTGGGAGACATTAACCTCTTTTTACTGTCAAATGACCGTCCTATTGTCTGGTTGTCAGGGGCCTAAATTTTGTTTAATAGCTTGCTGCATTGGTGGGAGACATTAAATTCTTTATACTGTCAAATTACCTCTACATTTTCTGGTTGTCAGGGGCCTATATTTTGTTTCAACGCTTGCTGCATTGGTGGGAGACATTAACCTCTTTTTACTGTCAAATGACCTCTTCTCTGTCTGGGTGTCAGGGGCCTACATAAATGATAATGGCCTGTTCCGTTGCAGGTTGACCTGAGGCCTGTGTTGCTGTTACGAGACCGCTCTCCTCTTTCCGGGTGCCATGGTCCTGAATTAGTGAATCACTGGGTAAAATATATACTGTTTTGGCATGATTGTAACTCTCCTCTTCATGGATGACATGGGTCTGATTCTGTGAATGAGGCCTGTGGCATTGCTGGGTGAAATCAATACTGTCTTGGCGTGATTTTAACTCTCCTCTTTGTGGCTCCCGTCGGCCTGAATGTTTGAATGAGGCCTGTGGCCCTGCAGGCAGACATGATTCCTTTTTGGCTGTGATGAGAACTTCAACTCCCATAGCATTTCCACCTGACGCTACCCCAACTTCCTATTCCACCTCCTCCTCCAAGTTGCTGATTGATATTGGTTAGTTTTTATTTGTTTTATTTTAAGTCATTTCCCTATCCATATTTGTTTGCAGGGGATTTACAGTACCTACATTTTGATGCCTTTTGCAGCTCTCTAGCCCTCTCCAGGGCTATTTTACACCCTTTTTAGTGCCCAAAAGTTCGGGTCCCTATTGACTTCAATATCAGGTGTTCGCTCAACTCTATATATGAGACCCCTCGACTTTCTCCTGACAGAAGATGTCAAGGGAGAGGATATTAGGGCTGATGGACTTCTCCATGCCCAGTCCTTTTGTTTTCAGGCGGAAAAAAAAGCAGCTTACAGAGGTGTCTGACAGCAACTATTCAATCATGCAGACTTCAAGGATAAAATTCCTGCTGCTGTTTAGTCAGTCATTATGTCATACTCATGACTCATGGAGAAAACATCTTCATATCATTTTATTTCACAAAAAACGTCACTGGTTACATGGTTAATCCTCATTCACACGTCCGCAAAACCGTGAACAGGTGGTCAGTGATGCATCCATGAAGCTGTCCATGAGGGATCCGTGCTTGGTCCATGTGTTTTTTGCTGTCCGTGTTGCATCCATGTTTCACTCACACTAAACAGCTGAAAAATAATTTTCAACACATCTCTTCTTAATGATCCGTGAAACACGGATGTAACACGGATGGCATCCGTTTTGCATTTGTGTTTTTCACAGACCCATAGACTATAATGGGCGTGAGGGATCCGGGAACACGTACCAAGATAGGACATGCATCAATGCTGAAAACACAGACCCACGGACCGCGCTAAAACACTGATGTGTGAATACACACTTTCAAATGAATGGGGATGTGTTCTGTCAGTGGAGAACACATACAGCACCCGTACGCGAAACTCTGAAGTGTGAATGAGGCTTTAGAATCCAATTTTTAAAATATGCCAAGCCCAACATCTTCTTGGCCTCCACTCCTGCCATGCAACGTTTCAGGAGACTCCACCCACTTACCTGCACTCAATTATAGCTTTGACGTCTGCATGATTGAATTGCTGTGATTTGGAAGTCAAGCTTCTCTTGTGGACTTATTTATATGTGTAGCTCTATTTTGGACACTGTTCTGTCTGACAGCAGCTTATATCTCCTACCCACTGAAAACTTGTTGGGGTCAACAACTATAGTATCTAAAGTATGTAGCCATCCAATCTATGCTGCCAGTATAAAAGTCTGTAGGGGCATGGCCATTAGACAAGAGTAATAGTAACACCAAGTTGTCAATGTACTGTATTCAAAAATATTCTGGACGAATAACATAGATTTATGAGAAAAGATCCTCCAGAAGTTAAATTTCATGGGGAATGTACATATTTACTAACCCAGAGATGTCAGTAGTGATAATGTCAATTTGTCAATCGGGGAGTCAATAGTCTTTCTGATTATTCCCCTACATCTAATTTCCATAGTAAATTATAGTTAAACTTGGCTGCTGCACATGTTAGGACATGGAGCAAAGAACTCTGGGAACGAGGGATCACCCACAATGCCATGTATGCAGCCAATCAGCAGCCAGCCAGCCCCTGTGATGTCATAGCCCTATAAATAGCCTCAGCCATTTTAGATTTTGCCATTTTTTTGTGTGCTTGGTGCAGGGAGAGTAGTCAGCAGGCGCTAGGGACAGTGTTAGGAAAGACTTCATTGTGCTGAAAAAATGATTTAGAAGTTAAGGGAAAGATTAGTCAAGGTGTAGGGAAAGGATAGGGAGGCATCATCCACACTATAGAGGAGAACAGGGTGCAATTAGAGAGTGTACAGCCTGGGTAATAGGAGCGATTCTATTATACCTTGCTGCACTAATTGGGGATCCAAATTGCAGTTATACTGCTGCTTTTAGGTAGTTTGCACTATATGATACATCACTAATTCTAGCAAACCATGCTTGTGATTGAGGTGCAAGTTCTGTGTGATACAACCCTTTACGGGGTATATTAATCGGAAAGATATGTGCGTCCTATTAGCCGTTCTGCGTTGATTTTACATTGTGTTACTTTTTTTGGGGGGTGTATTAATAGGGAAAAAAAAGGGAAAAATATATGTCATAATTGCCATTTAGCGGTGAAGTTACATTTTACTACAGCCATTTATGGGGTGTATTAATAGGATAGATACGTACGTCCTATTAGCCGCTCTGTGTTGATTTTAGATTGTTTTACTTTTTTGGGGGGTGTATTAATAGGAAAAAAAATATGAAAAAATAAATTTCATAAGTGCCATTCGGCGGTGAAGTTACATTGTACTACAGCCATTCACGTGGTGTATGCAGATGACCAAATCGAATCTCATGAATCTAGTGAATCTAATTTAACCTGAAATGGTGTAAAAAACGAAAAAATTCAAACTTACCACCTCCATTTGCTCGCGTCGGGCCACCAGCCGCCATCTTGATTGAAGATCTCGGCTGAAATTCCGTGCGTTGTGACATCATACGGCCGGCCGGCGTGATCACGTTATCTTGCGCGATGCGAGATTTCCAGCCAGATCTTCAAGCAAGATAGCTGCATCCGGGCCGTCGCGAGCAAATGTAGGCGTTAAGTTTGATTTAATTTTTTTAATGTTCATTTTACACAGTTTTTACACTCAGATGCCACGATCATGTATGAACACAGCATCTGAGTGGTATAATGATGGGGAGCAGCGCTATCACAGCTCCCTATCATTGCACCCGCTACTTACAAAAAAATGCACTTTGTGACGAATGTTTTCAATAATTCTCCCATTTCTAGTGGTATATTAAAAGGAAATATACGTTCGTCCCATTAGCCATTCTGCAGTGAATTGTAACTGTTATATTTCTTTTTTTGGGGTGTAGAAATAGGTCAAAGAATACGTCTTAATTGCCGTTCTGCGGTGAAGCTACATTGTAACAATACAATCTGTATTGTTATAAATATCCCGAGGGTCCCATATAGGGCTTTAAATAAGATTTATAAGTTACATTGTACTACAGCAATTTACAGGGTGTATTGAAGGGAAATAAACCCTATTATCTGCTGTGAATTGTGAATATATATTTTTTTTTTTTTTTTGGGGGGGGGAGTTCATTAATCAGAAAAAAATATATATGTCTTAATTGCCATTGAGCAGTGAAGTTACATTGAACTACAGCCATTTATGTGGTGTATTAAGAGAAAATATACATAGGTCCCATTAGCGTTCTGCAGTGAATTGTGATTGTTATATTTCTTTTTTTGTGGTGTAGAAATAGGAAAAAAAATATATGTCATAATTGGCGTTCAGTAGTGAGGTTACATTGTACTACAGCCATTTACGTGGTGTATAAAAAGGAAATATACGTACGTCCCTTTAGCCGTTCTGCGGTGAATTGTGATTGTTACATTTATTTTTTGGGGGTGTAGTTATAGGAAAAAGAATATGTCTTAATTGACCTTCTTTGGTAAATTGTGTTTTTTTTTTTTTTGTTTTTTTTTGGGGGGGGGTGGTCATTAATCAGAAAAAAATATATATTTCTTAGTTGCCGTTCAGCAGTGAAGTAACATTGTACTACAACCTTTGTTGGGGGGTATTATTTTAATTTAATTTTTTTATTATACAGTATGTCAGACAGACAGGGGACAGACCCTTCAAAGGGAACAGGCAGTGGCCAAAATGTTTTTGTGGAAGCAGGAGTCACAGCAAGAGGCCTGAGCTCCCAGTGTCATCTAGTGGTCATGTCTTGACCAGCAACCCAGCGGTGCTTGAATGGTTGACTCGGTCTTTGACTTCATTGCAAGTGACATCAGACACCCCCAGACATGAGTCGGTGGGTACCTCTGACACAATGCTTAGTTGCAAAAGATTGTGGAGCCCCAGTTATGGGTCTACAACACAGTGAAAGCCAGATATCCCTCAAAGGAAGGAAAAACAAGCAAAGGGGTGTCTCCATTACAGAGATCACCAAAACCACCATATTAAGTGGCCCCTATGTAAAGATCCCGCTCTTTTACAAGCTTTAAGGATGTGACAGGGAAGACCTAAGCAAGTTATCCATCCACAGACAGCTGTTTCGGGGTGTTGCCCCTCATCAGTGTGGAGCAGGATTCTGGCTAACCGGGAGCAATGCTTTGGTGACTACTCAAACAAAGCAATAGCTGATCTTAGGAGACCAGCTACAAAAATACCGTGGAGCCTCACTTAAGAGTCTCAAACACAGCAATCCAAAGTGCAAAGCTCCCTGGGAAACATAAAATGCAAAAGATTGTGGAGCCCCAGTTATGGGTCTACAACACAGTGAAAGCCAGATATCCCTCAAAGGAAGGAAAAACAAGCAAAGGGGTGTCTCCATTACAGAGATCACCAAAACCACCATATTAAGTGGCCCCTATGTCAAGATCCCGCTCTTTTACAAGCTTTAAGGATGTGACAGGGAAGACCTAAGCAAGTTATCCATCCACAGACAGCTGTTTCGGGGTGTTGCCCCTCATCAGTGTGGAGCAGGATTCTGGCTAACCGGGAGCAATGCTTTGGTGACTACTCAAACAAAGCAATAGCTGATCTTAGGGAGACCAGCTACAAAAATACCGTGGAGCCTCACTTAAGAGTCTCAAACACAGCAATCCAAAGTGCAAAGCTCCCTGGGAAACATAAAATGCAAAAAGATTGTGGAGCCCCAGTTATGGGTCTACAACACAGTGAAAGCCAGATATCCCTCAAAGGAAGGAAAAACAAGCAAAGGGGTGTCTCCATTACAGAGATCACCAAAACCACCATATTAAGTGGCCCCTATGTCAAGATCCCGCTCTTTTACAAGCTTTAAGGATGTGACAGGGAAGACCTAAGCAAGTTATCCATCCACAGACAGCTGTTTCGAGGTGTTGCCCCTCATCAGTGTGGAGCAGGATTCTGGCTAACCGGGAGCAATGCTTTGGTGACTACTCAAACAAAGCAATAGCTGATCTTAGGGAGACCAGCTACAAAAATACCGTGGAGCCTCACTTAAGAGTCTCAAACACAGCAATCCAAAGTGCAAAGCTCCCTGGGAAACATAAAATGCAAAAAGATTGTGGAGCCCCAGTTATGGGTCTACAACACAGTGAAAGCCAGATATCCCTCAAAGGAAGGAAAAACAAGCAAAGGGGTGTCTCCATTACAGAGATCACCAAAACCACCATATTAAGTGGCCCCTATGTCAAGATCCCGCTCTTTTACAAGCTTTAAGGATGTGACAGGGAAGACCTAAGCAAGTTATCCATCCACAGACAGCTGTTTCAGGGTGTTGCCCCTCATCAGTGTGGAGCAGGATTCTGGCTAACCGGGAGCAATGCTTTGGTGACTACTCAAACAAAGCAATAGCTGATCTTAGGAGACCAGCTACAAAAATACCGTGGAGCCTCACTTAAGAGTCTCAAACACAGCAATCCAAAGTGCAAAGCTCCCTGGGAAACATAAAATGCAAAAAGATTGTGGAGCCCCAGTTATGGGTCTACAACACAGTGAAAGCCAGATATCCCTCAAAGGAAGGAAAAACAAGCAAGGGGTGTCTCCATTACAGAGATCACCAAAACCACCATATTAAGTGGCCCCTATGTCAAGATCCCGCTCTTTTACAAGCTTTAAGGATGTGACAGGGAAGACCTAAGCAAGTTATCCATCCACAGACAGCTGTTTCGGGTTGTTGCCCCTCATCAGTGTGGAGCAGGATTCTAGCTAACCGGGAGCAATGCTTTGGTGACTACTCAAACAAAGCAATAGCTGATCTTAGGGAGACCAGCTACAAAAATACCGTGGAGCCTCACTTAAGAGTCTCAAACACAGCAATCCAAAGTGCAAAGCTCCCTGGGCTTGTTTTTCCTTCCTTTGAGGGATATCTGGCTTTCACTGTGTTGTAGACCCATAACTGGGGCTCCACAATCTTTTTGCATTTTATGTTTCCCAGGGAGCTTTGCACTTTGGATTGCTGTGTTTGAGACTCTTAAGTGAGGCTCCACGGTATTTTTGTAGCTGGTCTCCCTAAGATCAGCTATTGCTTTGTTTGAGTAGTCACCAAAGCATTGCTCCCGGTTAGCCAGAATCCTGCTCCACACTGATGAGGGGCAACACCCCGAAACAGCTGTCTGTGGATGGATAACTTGCTTAGGTCTTCCCTGTCACATCCTTAAAGCTTGTAAAAGAGCGGGATCTTGACATAGGGGCCACTTAATATGGTGGTTTTGGTGATCTCTGTAATGGAGACACCCCTTTGCTTGTTTTTCCTTCCTTTGAGGGATATCTGGCTTTCACTGTGTTGTAGACCCATAACTGGGGCTCCACAATCTTTTTGCATTTTATGTTTCCCAGGGAGCTTTGCACTTTGGATTGCTGTGTTTGAGACTCTTAAGTGAGGCTCCACGGTATTTTTGTAGCTGGTCTCCCTAAGATCAGCTATTGCTTTGTTTGACAATGCTTAGTTGGCATGGCCGTGTAGAAGGCCCTGTATCCCCACCTGTCCTGAACCTTCTTCTGTCGGTTTCAGTTCCCTAGCGCGAGAAGTATTATATGCCGTAGGCTCAGCTCCACTTTTCAGTGAGACATCCGCCGCTTCCTCCAGTAGGTGGGCAAGTAGTAATGATGAAAGTTGCGTGGAAGCAGGTGTTGCCAGCGGTCAGGCTCCTGGCCCTGAAACCGTTAAGGGGGACATCAGTGACGTGCAGACAGTAGCGGATGATCGCACTTGGGAGCCGGGTGAAGAAGGGCTTCATCATCATCATTAGGAGAAAAGGGTGGCAGCTTGCACGTGAGGCAGTGGCGAAGCCAGCAGGGTGGTATTGTGGCTGTGAGTCAGCAGGGTGGCAGCAGTGGGAGGTTGGGAGCCAAACATGCCTGGGGTAGACCATCTGCTTCGCAGGAGCCTACCTGCCCAGAAAGTAATGGTACAGGGGTTAACGGAGGAAGCAGTATGAGGCAGTCAGAGCGTAATGTTGGGGGTAAAATGCCATACTTGGCCACCGGAGGAAGTAATTTGCAAAATTTGTGGGCAGACGGTGAAGCGTGGCAAGGGTACCAATGTTGGCACAACAGCCCTGAGTCAACATATGCAGCGTCACCATAAAGTGGCCTGAGAGAACTGTGGCTTTGATGTGGTGGTCCAGACTGCCGCAGCAACCGCTGCTTCACCCAGTGACACGCACCCAATTTCAGCCAGTCAAGGCTCCATCACCTCAGCCGAAGGGAGCTTTCTGTCCTTCCCATCATCTGCTAGTCCTGATGCCCTTCTCCTCGTCCTCCTACTCCTCATCAGTCATTCTGCCAGCAATCGATCACCGAAGCAATTGCCAAGAGACAACAGTATTCATGCACTCATCCAACGGCGCAGAAGCTGAACTTTCTTCTGGCCAAGATGCTGGTGCAGCAGTCCTTCCCTTTCCAAGTGGTGGACTCTGCATCTTTTAGAGAACTGATGGCTTGTGCCAAGCCGAGGTGGAAAGTCCCAAGCCGTCATTTCTTTGCGAAAAAGGCAGTACCAGTCCTGAACACAAATGTAGAACAGAGGGTGGGCCAGTCCTTGAGCCTGTCGGCCAAAGTGCACTGCAGTGCCGACGTGTGGAGCTGTAACTACGGTCAAGGGCAATATATGTCCTTTACGACCCACTGGGTAAATGTGGTTCCTGCTCACACACCACACCAGCACCTTGGCCAGATGACGCCAGTTCCGCCTCCACGTTCTCACTCTGTTGGTCCTGTGAAAATGTCAACTTCTGCCTCCTCATCCTCAACCGTGTCCTCAGCCTCCACTGCAGGGACAATTCACAGTGCTCCACTAGCATACCACATGTGCAGGGCATGGCGGATGGCGGTGTCACGCTGTTCTGCATCTAGATTGCCTTGGCGAAAGGGGTGACACAGTGGAGGAACTGCTTTGCGTCCTTTATCAAGAAATCTAATCCTGGCTTTCTCCTCGACAACTCAAAATCGGAACCATGGTGTCCGACAATGGGAAGAACATGGTGTCGGTGCTGCGTCAAGGAGGGCTGAGCCATGCTCCCTGCACGGCGCACGTGTTCAATCTGGTTGTAAAGAGGTTCCTGAAGTTTTCACCCCATCTGCAAGACATCCTGAAAATTACCAGAAAACTTTTCATGCACTTCAGCCACTCGTACACTGCAAAGCACACCCTCCTTGAGCTACAGCGGCAGAACGGCGTCACCCAACATGGGCTGATATACGACGTGTCCACCCATTGGAATTCTACCCTCCATATTTTGGACCGATTATATGAACAGAGAAAGGCCATAAACAATTTCTTGATGATACAGTCGGACAGATGTACTCCCCTGTATAACTTCGATGTTAGCCAGTGGCAGCTCATGCGTGACACCTGCCGTTTGCTCAGGCCTTTTGAGGAGGTTGGGGGGGCAGGAGCAGTACCAGCTCATTTTCTTCACCCGCCTACTGAAGAAACTAACTCACCAGCAGCAGCTAGACATAGAGCAGAAACGGAACCAGCAGGTTGTGGCATACTTGGAGTGTACCCTGCCATCCCACATCGAAGATCCTCTGGACTACTGGGCAGCCAAACTGGCCGAGTTTGCCCTGGACAAGCTTTCCCTTTACTGCTCGACCAGCAGTGTGGCATCAGAGTGGGTGTTTAGTGCGTCGGGGGCTATAGTTACCCCAAGGGGAACTCTCCTGTCCCCCGAAATGTGGAGAAACTGACCTTTGTGAACATGAATCGGGCATGGATCAGCCCCGATTTTCAAACACCAGTGCCTGATGCATTAGACTATATCATCCATGGTGCCATACCTAAACTTTGACAAAAGAGACCTGTTTCAGGTACTATTCTAATGCTGCCACCCGCCTGATGCCACACCTGCTGCCAGGTGCTCCTACAGCCACCCAACATCTTCAGCTGGTACTGGTATTGCCCCCCCCCCCCATTCCCCACTATGTCACTGGGCCCCTCTGTGGTATCCTCATGTTGCTGCCACCTCAAAGTCAGCACTATATCACTGGGTCACTTTGTGATCTCCTCATGCTGCTGCCACCTCAACACTATGTCCCTGGGCCACTCTGTGGTCTCCACATGGTGCTGCCACCTCAACACTATGTCACTGGGCCTCTCTGTGGTCTCCTCATGCTGCTGCCACCTCAACACTATATCACTGGGTAACTCTGTGGTCTCCTCATGCTGCTGCTACCTCACCACTCTTTCACTAGGCCACTCTATTGACTTCTCATGCTATTCCCACCCTCCCCACTCCATGATTGGGCCACTATTTTGCCTTTTTGACCTTGTTGACATCATCATTGATTTGACCCTTCTTTTGATCTGTCAGAAGGAAGGAAAATTGAGACGCACAACAGATCCTGTGTCACACTCTAATGTGGGAGGGAAGCCCCACACCGAACATGGGAGGGAAAGGGGAAAGGAAATAAGGCCTAAAAATGAAGCTATAAACTGTGCAGCCTTGTGGGAGAAACAACTATAAATAGGGAAAGTTAAATGACCACAATAGCAACACCTGGAAGTTAAGGGTGTGGCCATTACCCGAAACAACACAGACGCCTATTGATCCACAAGGTAAACATGTCAAATCAAACCATGTGTTGACAGTCTTAAAGATCTCCTGCCACTCACTGTCGCAGGGACGTCCATATGTCTCGGTACATCCGTGACATCCTGTCTATGTAGCAGCTGTAAGGCCTGTATGACATGGTTTCTATTTTGCATCAGAATTGGCTTATGATTTTATAGCCAAATGCAGGAGTGGGTACAAAACACAGAAGACATACAAAGATTCCATTCACGTGTCATTTATGTTTTGGAATTTGGATTATTGACCAAATGCTGACCGAGTGAAGGCGGATGCTCAACAGACAGAATTCGTTTTTTGGGGGGTTATTGTTCTGACGGATAAGAGGAAGGGCAAAATAATAAGTGACATCAACACAAACTTACTGCTGAAACCCTCTCCACTCTGTCAGGGGGGCTCTACTTGTATAAGCGTTTAATAAAACAGATTCTGTAGACATCTATGTCGAATCAGCTGACGAATGTGTAAAAGGAGTGCGCCCTTTCACGCTATAGTAGGATCTTGGGCTTCTGCATGGTTCTTTATACTTGGTGCTAACATTGATCTGTAAGGTTGAGTTCACACTTGAGTTATTTGGTCAGTGTTGGCCCTGTAATTGACCAAATGAGTGAAGCGTGAAGTGATTCTAAGAGTGGCGCCTGTCATCTGCGTGTCATACTGACTCACTACCAAAGTAGACTCCCTATGCATGTTACTGCAAGACACAGTATTCTACACCACTTTACAGGCTCTCTGCAGCCAGGAAATTGCTGTTTTTTAATGTGATTCGCCACAATTAAATTCTGATCTAATCAAATCTTTTCTGAAATTCGGCGAATCGACCGAATCAAATTTTTGAGAAATTCGCTCATCTCTAAATTCTACCATAGAGTGAATTGCTTTCTTCTTCATTAAGAGCTGGTAATGGCAGCTGATATTATCCCCAGCTAGTCTGTGCATTGTGCAAATAACATTGTGCAGTGACACCCTTAATGTGATGTACTGCTTTACAGATAACCATACCATGCAGCGTCCAAATATAAGCATATGTTAAAAGAGTTTTTTCATCCAAATATTTGTGGCAAATCTCAAACATATGCCACATAGGTCTGAGAGGTGCAGGTCCCACCTCTGGGACCCACTCCTATCTCCAGAACAGGGCCCCCAAAGTGGAGACGAGAACACCAGGCATGTGCAGTATCCTCTCCATTCACTACTCCAGAAAATAGTCACGCAAGTGCTCTTGACTATCTTCGGAAATCCCATAGCAGTGAATGAGTAGCAAGCCACACGAGCACGATCCCCTCTTCATTCACCACTATGAAACTGCCAGAAATAGCTGAGCCAGAGTTTAATCATTTTGTGAACTTCCATAGCGGTGAACAGAGGGTATCTACACTTGTGCAGCTGTAGTTCCTCCAATTTGGGCATTCCTTTCCCGAGATAGAAGCAGATCCCAGAAATGAGACCCACACCTGTTTGACATTTATGGCACATCCTACTGCAGAGGCAGACTGGGAACCTAAAGTGGCCCTGGAAAAAAAAAACAACTAAAAAGTGACCCCAATATTGTAGGCTGGTACAAAATGATAGACAATTCAGCAATACAAGTAGGCAGGGACAACACAAGTAGGCAGGTCTATAAATACCTTAGTGTAGTACAAAATACTGCCCCAGCAGAATCAAATACCACAGGGCAGCACACAATACTGCCCCAACAGAACCAAATAACAGAGTGCAACACCAATTGCTGTCCCAGCAGAACCGAAAAACACAGTGCTGCTCATGATACTGCCCCAGCAAAACCAAATAAAGTGACCCTGGAAAAAAAGCCCAAACTGTTGTACAATGGTACAAATTGATAAAAGTTGGGGCAATGCAAGTAGACACGGCCAACAGAAATAGACAGGGACATCAGAAGTTGGCAGGGCCAGAAGTATGTTGTTGCAGCACAAGATACTGCCCCAGCAAAACCAAATACCACAGTACAATACAAAATACTGCTGCTCCCGCTACAATATTTAATTGCCTTACCATGCTGAGGACGGTGATATAGTTTTCAGGAGGGCACCTGCAGCCCCCAGCTAGATGCCTAAGGACTTGATGCTCCTAACATTAATTATTGCTGATAGCATAAGATTTGCCCTGCCAGCGGCAGTTAGGGGTCTCAGCCTGCCCTCTGTTCATCAGCTCACCGGGAAATTTCCCTGTAGGGTCTATGGCCAGTCCACTCCTGTCCTAAGTACATGACACAAATTTTGAGATTGGAAAACCAATTTAAGTAAGTAATATCGTACTTAACAGAGGTACACATCAACAACAGAGCCCGCTTGTGAAAGAACAATATTTCCACTACTTGATCTCCAGCTGCTAATATTAACCAGTCCCCGACCGCCGTACGCAGGATTGCGTCCTGCGGGCGGCCGGGATCTTCTGTTTGGACGCGCCGGGGCGTCATCTCGCGAGACGCGAGAGTTCCTGTGAAGCAGTCGCGTCGCGCGTTCACAGTGAAGCGCGGCTCGAGAGTTGGACTACAGCCTGCCAGCAATGATCAATCGCTGGCAGGCTGTAGATGCGATATAAATCGCATCAAACAGCTATATCAGACGCTGTTTTATGAACAGCGCCTGATATAGCTGCTACCTGGTCCTCTGGTGGTCCCATTTTCTGGGATCGACCACCAGAGGACCAGGTAACACAGTAAAAGTTGCACCAAACACTACACTTACCCCCCACCCCCCTCACCTATTAACCCCTTGATCACCCCATCTAGACCCCCTGATCACCCCCTGTCATTGATCACACCCTTGTAAGGCTTTATTCAGACGTCCATATGTGTTTTTGCGGATCCGTGGATTCACGGATCCGTGGATTCATGGATCCGCGGATCCGATCCGCGAGATCCTCAAAACACGGACACCGGCAATGTGCTTTCCGCATTTTGCAGATCCGCACATTGCCAGAACTATATAGAAAATGCTTTTCTTGTCCGCAATTGCGGACAAGAATAGGACATGTTCTATATTTTTGCGAACGGAAGTGCAGACTCGAAGCGCGGATCCGTAATTCCGGATCCGAGCGGGACAAAGTCTGTCCCCATAGAAATGAATGGGTCCGCAATTCCGCTCCGCAAACAGAATTTCGGACGTGTGAATGGGGCATAAGGGTCCCTTATCACCGCCAGTTAGTTAGCTACTTGTTAGGTAGCTAGCGCCCAGCCCACCGCACCGCAGTCACTGATTTGGCAGAGATTTTTCATCCACATTGATCGATGCGAATGAAAAATCTGTGCCGCTTCATTTTTTTTTTTTTCAGCGCAGAGGCTGAACGGAAAAAATCTCATTACCCGTATGCTCAATATACGGAGAATCGCAGAAACTCCTAATGCTGGCCATACGTGTAATGATTGCGGAGACCCTCAAATGCCAGGGCAGTACAAAAACCCCACATGTGACCCCATTTTAGAAGAAGACACCCCAAGGTATTCTGTGAGGGGTATGGCGAGTTCATGGGAAATTTTATTTTTGTCACAAGTTAGTGGAATATGAGACTGTAAAAAAAAAAAAAAACTATTTCCGCTAACTTGTGCCAAATTTTTTTTCTGTGAACTCGCCATGCCCCTCACGGAATACCTTGGGGTGTCTTCTTTCCACAATGGGGTCACATGTGGGGTATTTATACTGCCCTGGCATTTTAGGGGTCCTAAAGCGTGAGAATCCAAATGCGTAAAATGGCCTGTGAAATCCTAAAGGTACTCATTGGTTTAGGGCCTTTGCGCATCTTGGCTGCAAAAAGTGTCACTCATGTGGTATCGCCGTACTCAGGAGAAGTAGGGCAATGTGTTTAGGGTGTATTTTACATATACCCATACTGGGTGTGAGAAATATCGCTGTAAACGACAACTTTTACATTTTTTATTCAAAGTTGTCAATATACAGAGATATTCTCACCCAGCATGGGTATATGTAAAATACACCCTAAAACACATCGTCCTACTTCTCCTGAGCACGGCGATACCACATGTGTGACACTTTTTGCAGGCAAGATGCGCAAAGGGGCCCAAATTCCAATGAGTACCTTTTAGGAGGGCATTTACGCATTTTTCTTCTCACGCTTTAGGGCCCCTAAAATGCCAGGGCAGTATAAATACCCACATGTGACCCCATTTTGAAAGAAGACACCCCAAGGTATTCGCTGAGGGGCATAATGAGTTCATGAAAATTAAACTTTTTGTCAAAAGTTAGCGGAAAGGGAGACTTTGTGAGAAAAACAATAAAAATCAATTTCCACTAACTTGTGCCAAAAAAATATTCTATGAACTCGCCATGCCCCTCATGGAATACCTTGGGGTGTCTTCTTTCAAAAATGGGGTCACACGTGGGTATTTCTACTGCCCTGGCATTTTAGGGGCCCTAAAGCGTGAGAAGAAAATGCGTAAAAATGCCCTCCTAAAGGTACTCATTGGAATTTGGCCCTTGCGCATCTTGCCTGCAAAGTGTCACACATGTGGTATCGCCGCACTCAGGAGAAGTAGGGCGATGTGTTTGGGTGTATTTACATATACCCATGCTGGGTGAGAGAAATATCTCTGTAAATTGTCAACTTTGAATAAAAAATGTAAAAAGTTGTCGCTTACAGCGATATTTCTCACACGCAGCATGGGTATATGTAAAATACACCCCAAAACACATTGCCCTACTTCTCCTGAGTACGGCGATACCACATGAGTGACACTTTTCTGCAGCCAAGATGCGCAAGGGGCCCTAAAACCAATGAGTACCTTTAGGATTTCACAGGCCATTTTTATGCATTTGGATTCTCACACTTTAGGGCCCCTAAAATGCCAGGTGAGTATAAATACCCCACATGTGACCCCATTTTGGAAAGAAGACACCCCAAGGTATTCTGTGAGGGGCATGGTGAGTCCACAGAATTTTTATTTTTGGCACAAGTCAGCGGAAATTTTTTTTTTTTTTTTAATTTTGTTTTTACAAAGTCTCATATTCCACTAACTTGTGACAAAAATGAAATTTTACATGAACTCACCATACCCTCACAGAATACCTTGGGGTGTCTTCTTTCCAAATGGGGTCACATGTGGGGTATTTATGCTGTCCTGGCATTTTAGGGGCCCCTAAAGGGTGAGAAGAAGTCTGGAATCCAAATGCGTAAAAATGCCCTGTGAAATTCTAAAGGTACTCATTGGTTTAGAGCTTTCATTGCCAGGCTGCAAAAGTGGCACATGTGGTATCGCCGATTCAGAGAAGTAGGGCAATGTGTTTGGAGGTGTATTTTTATATATACCCATACTTTGTGTGAAAAATATCTCTGTAAACGACAACTTTTAAAAATTTTTATACAAAGTTGACAATTTACAGAGATATTTCTCTCACCCAACATGGGTATATGTAAAAATACACCCCAAAACACATTGCCCTACTTCTCCTGAGTACGGCGATACCACATAAGTGCCGCTTTTGCAGCCTGGGTGCGCAAAGGGCCCAAATTCCAACGAGTACCTTTAGGTTTTACATGGCGGCTCACAATTTAGCCCCGCCCAAAATGCCAGAACAGTAAACACACCCCACAAATGACTCCATTTCGGAAAGAAGACACCCCAAGGTATTCACTGAGGGGCATAGTGAGTCCGTCTGAGATTTTTTATTTTTTTTGCCAGAAGTTATCAGAAATTGAAACTTTTTTTTTTTTTTTTTCTCAGAAAGTGTCAATTTCCGCTAACTTGTGAAAAAAAATGAAATGATACATGAACTCACCAAGCCCCTCCGCGAATACTTTGGGGTGTCTTCTTTCTAAAATGGTGTCATTTGGGGGATATTCATACTATCCTGACATTCTAGCACCTGAAGAAACATGACAGGCGCTCAGAAAGTCAGAGCTGCTTCAAAATGCCGAAATTCACTTTTTTGCACCATAGTTTGTAAACGCTATAACTTTTACCCAAACCAATAAATATACACTTATTGGATTTTTTTTTATCAAAGACATGTAGAACAATAAATTTAGAGAAAAATTTATATAGAAATGTAGTTTTTTTTAAAAAATTTTACAACAGAAAGTGAAAAATGTCATTTTTTTGCAAAAATTTTGGTAATTTTTGATTAATAGCAAAAAAAGTAAAAATGTCAGCAGCAATGAAATACCACCAAATGAAAGCTCTATTAGTGAGAAGAAAAGGAGGTAAAATTCATATGGGTGGTAAGTTGTATGACGGAGCAATAAACGGTGAAAGTAGTGTAGTGCGGAATTGTAAAAAGTGGCCTGGTCATTAAGGGTGTTTAAGCTAGGGGGGCTGAAGTGGTTAATGATACATACGGTCACCCATGAGCTTACTGGACAGAAACAATTGTGATCTAATATGTATCTTATCTTACTGAAGCAAACTCATGATGTCACAGAAGATTGCCTGACTATGTGATATGTGTCACTCAGGGAAGCTGGTGTGACATTTGTGATGTCACAGCATGTTACCTATCTGAAACCCAGTTGTGATGTCCTAGCTGAACTTACTTTAACAAATATGTGATGTCACATTTGTGTAATTCACTTTACTATACTTGTGATGTCACAGAAGCTGGCAGCACTGGAAGTGATGTCACAACAGCATACCTTGGGGGTGAAATGCACTTGTGATGTTACAAAATCTCATCAGAATGAAACACTTGTAATATCACAAGAGTTACCTGATTGAATCACAGAAATTGTACTCTAGTAATTGTGATGTCACAGTAGCTTACCTGACTGAGTACACTTGTAATATCACAGCAGCAAACCTGACAGGAAGATAAGGCTCGGTTAACCAACAGCTTTGAAGTTTAAAAGTTAGATCAGTAGTCCTAACTCTGTGCCCTATGACAGCATGGGTTCATGGGATGATCTATATAACTCCTGATGTAAATTTTGGGAAACTACCAAAGTTACATAATGAAGAATAGAGATGATCAAATTTCTCACAAATTCGATTCGGCCGGTTCGCCGAATTTAAAAAAAAAATTCAGTTAAATCCGAATTTATTTGTGGGGAATTGCGTTAAAAAACTTCTATTTACTGGCTGCAGAGAGCCTTTATAGTGGTATAGAACACTGTTCCTTGCAGTAACACGCATAGGGAGTCTGCTGTGGTAGTGAAACAATACTGTGAGTAAGTATGACATGCAGATGACAGGCGTCACTCTTAGAATCACTTCACACTTCAATTATTTGGGCAGTTACGGGGCCAAAACTGACCAAATAACTCGTGTGAACTCAAACTAACAGGTCCATGTTAGCATCAAGAAGAAGCACACTCCTTTTACACCGTCGGTAGATGATTCCACATAGATGTTTACAAAACCTGTTCTATTAAACGCTTACACAAGTAGAGTGTGGAGGTGGCGGCAGCAGCATCAGGAGACCACAGAGTGACCCGGGGACAAAGTGGGGAGGTGGGTGGCAATATCAGTATCAGCTGAAGATGCTAGGTGAAAGAAGGAGCACTTGGCATCAGGTGGGTGGCAACATCAGAATAGTAGCTGAGGTAGGTAACCAGAAGAAACTGGTCTCTTCTGTCAAAGTGTTGGTGTGGCACCATGGATGATCTAGTTTGATGCATCAGGCATTGGTGGGTGGAAATCCTGGCTGATCCACGCCTCATTCATCTTGACAAAGGTCAGTGTTTCAACATTCCAGGGCAAACTTTGCCAGTTGCGACCACAAATCCAGTTTGGCTGCCTGATATGGAATATAGCAGCAGTGCTAAGTAGAAATTGTAATGCGATTACTCCAATTTACATTAATCGCATTGCGATTTCAATTAGCACTGCTATAATATATTCCATATTCGTTAACTTTGTTAATTCTAGCAAGCTGACCCATTATAAACCCAGCTCTAAGTTGAAATCGCAATGTGACTAATATAACTTGAAGAAATCGCATTGCGATTTCTACTTAGCACTGCTGCTATATTCCATATTCGTTAATTCTAGCCTAATATGTAAGATAGCAGTGCTAAGTTGTAATCGCAATGCGATTAATATAACTTGAATTAATCGCATTGCGATTTCAACAGACATGGTTTACTATGGTTGCTAAAACGAAGATGGAGAATACTTCGTTATCTTCGTTTTGAGGAATATGACGAATACATTCATAATACATTATTTGCTAATTCTACCAAGCCAACCATAGTAAACCAGGTCTAAGTAGAAATCGCAATGCGATTAATTCAAGTTATATTAATCGCATAGCGATTTCAACGTAATTGTCAAATCCGACAGTACATTTTAGTATGGAGACGTTCTTGGCTTGGTAGAATTAGCGAATATGACAAATGTATTCCTCAAAACGAAGATAACGAAGTAGTCTCCATCTTCGTTTTAGCAACCTATTCTTCAACTTCGCTAATTCTAGCAATCAAATAGGAGGGTTGAGAATAGATACAGCTGTGTTTAATTCGCTATGCGATTATATATATATTTTTTAATAAATAGAATAATTATAATAATTATCAAGTAATATAATTATTCTATTAAAAAAGCAAAGTAATATAATCGCATAGCGAATTAAACACAGCTGTCTCTATAGTCAACCTTCCTATTTGATTGCTAGAATTAGCGAAGTTGACGAATAGGTTGCTAAAGCGAAGATGGAGAATACTTCGTTATCTTCGTTTTGAGGAATATGACGAATACATTCGTCATATTCGTCATCTTCGCTATAATTCTAGATATGAAACCAATAGGAAAGTAGCCTAAGTTAAAATCGGAATACGCGATTATTTAAATCACATATTAATCGCGATAACTAGAATGATGACGAATATTCGATTTCGACGAATATGAAATGAATATTCTTTTGAATATTCGCGAATTTCGTCGAAATTGAATTTGGCACCTGCCGCTCATCACTAGTGAGAAGTTTCTTCACTAGGCGGCTGATGAAAGCTGATCATCAGCGACTCTAGACTCAAGTTGCTGCTGATGGAGCTCAAACTGCTACTACCCCCCCACACTGCCAAAGCAGCCATGGCAGAGGAACGTGAGTGCAGAGGGCCCCCCCGGTCAGACCTGTGAGAGCATGGATGATGGCATAGATAGGCGGCGGCCAACTGACTACATAGGATGTCTCTATAGTAGTTCAGTTTGTCCTCCCTCTTAGCAGGTGTAAAAAAGGCCCCCATTTTGGACCAGTATCAAGGGTCCAACAAGGTGGAGAGCCAGAAGTCATCCCTCTGCCAAATGGTGACAATTCGGCTGTCATTACGCAAGCAAGTGAGCATGCATCGGGCCTTTTGTGCAAGTGACTTGGAGGGACTCCCTGCCTCCATCTCCACTGCATACTGCCACGGTGGGTCTGGTCCTCTGCCTCATTGCCCTGTAGCTCCTCTGGCTGCTCCTCCTCTCCTGTCACCTGTTTAGAAAAACCACCCACTTCTCTACAAATTGCTTGTCTTCCAATGTCCTCCTCCTCCTTCAGTTCAGCCCTCACAGGGCTCATGTGGCCTTCACATCTAGGTGCCACGTCTCCAGTCCCATAACCAGCCAGATTTATCAGCATCTGTTCCAGGACATGAAGCAGTGGAATGACGTTGTTCATCCTGTAGTCCTGGCGACTGACATAAAAACTGGACTCAAGGACCTGAGCAAATGGCAGGTGTCATGCATGAGCTGCCACTGGCTGACATCCAAGTTTCACAGGGGCGTACTCCTGTCCGCTTGGATCATCAAGAAATCGTTTATGGCCTTTCTCTGTTTATATAGTCGGTCCAACATATGAAGGGGGGAATTCCAATGGGTAGAAACGTTGCATATTAGCCTATGCTGGGGGATGCTGTTCTGCCTCTGCAACTCAAGGGGGGTGTGCTTTGCGGTGTACGAGTGGCTGAAATGCATGCAAAGTTTCCTGGCCATTTTTAGGATGTCTTGCAGATGGGTGGAAGACTTCAGGAACCTCTTGACAACCAGATTGAACAAGTGTGCCATGCAGGGCGCATGGCTCAGCCCTCCTTGACGCAGAGCCGACACCATGTTTCCAATTTTGAGTTGTTGTGGAGAAAGCCAGGATTTGATTTCTTGATGAACGACACGGAGCATTTCATCTCTTGTGTGACTCCTTTCACCCAGGCAAATGAGGTGCAGAAAAGCGTGATACCGCCATGACCTGCACATGTGGTATGCTGGAGGGGCATTGTGAATTGTCCCTGCAGTGGAGGCTGAGGACACGGTGGAGGATGAAGAGGCATAGGCAGACATTGTCGCAGGTCTAACGGTCCGGACTAACTGCGTGAGAATGTGGGGTCGGAAGCGCTGTCACCTGACCAAGGTTCTGGTGTGGCTCTGCAGCAACCACATTCACCCAGTGGTCCGTAAAGGACACACATTGTCCCTGACCGTTACAGCTTCAAACGTCGGCGCTGCTGTGCACTTTGGCAGACACCGACAGGCTCAAGGACTGGCCCATCTTCTGTTCTAGATATGTGTGCAGGGCTGGTACTGCCTTTTTGGCAAATAACTGAAGGTTCAGGACTCTCCATCTTGGCTGGGCACCAGCCATCAGTTCTCTGAAAGGTGCAGAGTCCACCACTTGGAAATGGAGGGACTGCTGCACCAGCAACTTGACCAGGAGCACATTCAACTTCTGCACCGTTGGATGAGTGCACGCATACTGTTGTCTCTTGGCAATCGCTACGGTGATCGATTTCTGATAGAATGACTGACGAGTAGTAGTAGGAGGAGCAGGAGCATGAGGACAAGCAGATGATGGGAAGGACAGATGGCTCCATTCGGCTGAAGTGGTGGAGCCTTGACTGCCTGAAATTGGGTGCATGCCACTAGGTGATGCAGTGGTTGCTGTGGCAGGCTGGACCACCACATCAGCGCCACGGTTCTCCCAGGCCACTTTATGGTGATGCTGCATATGTTGACATAGGGTATTGGTGCCAACATTGGCACCCTGGCCACGCTTCACCTTCTGCCCACAAATTTAGCAAATGGCCATGTTTACTTCCTCCGGCAGTTTAACAAAAAACTGCCACACCTCCAAATAGGTTATTTTACCCCAACACTCACTGACTGACTGCTACCACCGCTGCTTCTGTGAACCACTGCACCACTACTTTTTGGACAGGTAGGCTCCTGCGAAGCGGGTGGTCTACCTCGGGCATGTTTGACTCCCGACCTCCCAATGCTACCACCCTGCTGACTCACGGCTACTCTAGTGACTTTCTTGCTCCGCTGCTGCCTCTTGAGCAAACTGCCACACTCTTCTCCTGATGATTATAAAATTTCTAATTCACCAGGCTCCAAAGTGCGATCAGCTGCATCATCAATTCATCATCATCGAGCACTGTCTGCATGTCACTGATGTCTTCTTCAACGGTCTCTGGGTCAGGGGCCTGACCGCTCGCAACACCAGCTCCTACACGACTTTCATTATCACTACTTGCCGACCTACCGGTGGAAGCACCGAATGTCTCCTCCACCTCTTGGCTCGCCAGTAGCTGCTGACTGTCCTCTAGTAGCTCATCCTCGCTGTATAGTGGAGCTGAGCCCACAGCATACAATACTTCTCTGGCTGAGGGAACAAAAAAGGACAGATTCAGGTTGAGCACAGGTGAGGGCACAGGGTCTACTCTAGGGCCATGCCAACTAAGGGTTGTATCTGGCTAACCCACCGACTGTTGGCTGGGGGTGTCTGATGTCACTTGGGACGAAGTAGTTGACCGAGTCAACCATTCAAGTACTGCTGGGTTTCTGATCAACACACGACCTCTAGATGACACCGGGAGCTCAGGCCTCTCGCTGAGACTCCTGCTGCCACACCCCCCTACTCTGCTGCGACCTGTGCTTGCACCAGAAACATTTAGGCCTCTGCCACTCCCCTGTTCAGGGCCTGGTACCTTTTTGTCTGATATACTGTTAGATCAAATAAATAAATAAATAAAAGGAAATTAAAACACCCCAAAAATTCTGTAATTTTCTTATTTCACCACAAAACAGCTAATAAGCCCTTTTTTTCGCACTAGTACATGCCAAAAAGGGCTTTAGAACATATAATTGTACCGCTGAATGACAAATAGGACCTTATTTTTTTCTACTTATACATGCCACAAAAGGCTTTAGAACATATAACTGCACCACTGAACGGCAAATATATATAGTTTTTTGCCACTAATACATGCCAAAAAGGGCTTTAGAACATATAACTGCACCGCTGAATGGCAAATATATATTTTTTTCCCACTAATACACGCCAATAAGGGCTTTAGAACATATAACTGCACCGCTGAAAAGCAAATATATATTTTTTGCCACTAATACACGCCAAAAAGGGCTATAACTTTCTCACTTTACCACACAACGGCAAATTCTTTTTTTATGCCACTAATACATGCAAAAATGTGCTTTAGAACATATAACTGCACTGCTAAACGGCAAAAATATATTTTTTGCCACTAATGCACTCCAAAAAGGGCTGTAGTTTTCTCACTTCACCACACAACAGCAACTACTTTTTTTGTGCCAGTAATACACCCCAAAAAGGGCTTTAGATCATATAACTGCACCGTTGAACGGCAAATAATTTTTATCTTATTGCCACTAATACACGCCAAAAAGGGCTTTGAAACATATAACTGCACCGCTGAACAGTAAATAATATATATTTTTAATAAGCCCTTTTTTCCCCATTAATACAATCCAAAAAATGCTTTAGAACATATAACTGCACCGCACAAGGGCAAATAAAACATAGAAATATTTCATTGTAATAAGCCCTGTTAATAGCTGTATCAAACAGCACTTGCACCCCAATAACAAGAACGGTTTGCTGGAATTACAGAGCTGTATAATGGCAATTTGGATCCCCAGTCAGTGCAGCAAGGTGTAATAGGATTGTTCCTATTACCCAGGCTGTAAACTCCCCTACTGAACACTGTTCTGCTTCAATACTGTGGAATGATTCCTCCCTATCCTCTCCCTGAACTTCTGTACAGCAAAATAAAAGTTTTAAAGTATTTTCTACCACTGTCCCTAGCACCTGCTGATGTCTCTAACTGCACTAAGTACACTGGAAACAGGCTGAATCCAAGGCATCACAGCTCTTGCTGGGTGCTGACTGGCTGCATGCATGGCATTGTGGTTGATCCCTCGTTCCCAGAGTTCCTTGCTCCATGTCCTAACATGTGCAGCAGCCATTTTAGAAAAAAATGGGATTTGTTACCACAAAATTCGGATTCAGTGCAAATCGAATTTTTCCTGAAATTCGGATCGAATTCCACTTCGTCAACTTTGATTCTCTCATCTCTAATGATGAACTCATTTCCACACTGACTTCTGTATTACAACTCAAGAAAGTCACATAATGAAAATGAAGCGAAAGTCAAACTGGGCTAACTTCTTACTTAGGGCTGCCCAGGTCTACGTCTTTTGTTTCGCATGGCAGACATTTGCTTGTCATTTTATACTTTGCATGTAAATGTCTCATTGTTCAGAAACATTTGTGCTAACTAAATTCCTATCAATTGTTTGAAAAATCAAGATTCTTGCTCTAACCCATTTTTCTTGCATTTCAAATGTGTGAGAAAATAGAATTTGCAGTAAGAAGCGTATAAAACCATCATTACCTGATTATTTGTTTAAGAAAAAAACATATCGTTCTTCATTGTCTCAGAGATGACTTGGTTAAGACACTTAACCTGGAGTTAGTGTTAACATGAATGCTATTGCGCTGAGTTACCTGTCTTGACTGAGAAGGACTAGATAATGGCTGCAGGCTGCTTCTGTTTAACCAGTCTAGACAGCAGGGCCATAGGGTCTTGTGCTGTGTAAACATGAAATGTTTGTTCTCACTTTATTTCCCATGACTACGGCCATTTTAATATACAGCATGTTCCAGGCAATCTCTGCTAACTCTTGTAGAATGGGGAAAGGTTTTTGTCAAAATGAAATGTTTGGTTATAACCTGCAGGCTTTGTGCCACATTGGCAGGATATATGGTCACATTTATCAAACTGATTCCTGCTGGTTTTGCATAGGCACTGGCATGGATTTTACTACACATGTGATTTATTCACTGGGGAGGAGAACAGTTGAATAAGGTTTTTATTTTATTATTAGTTTATTTATTTTATTCTATATCCTATAGTGCCATAGGACACTGGGGCAGATTTACTAATACTGATCAGACTTCAATATGCTTTCAGGTTACCATGGCAGCCAGGACGCTACTAAAGTCCCAGCTGCCATGGAAAAGAAGCTTTTCCATGGCAGCTGGGACTTTATTAGCATCCTGGCTGCCATGGCTACTATTCTTAAAAGCTAAACGTCGGATACGGCGATGTGCCGAAACTACGTTTAGCTTAAAGTCGGATCCGGATTAATGCTTTTCAATGGGCATTAATTTCGGATCCGTCCTTGCGGCATGTCTTCAGGATTTTTGGCTGGAGGAAAATGCGAAGTATGCTACAGATTTTGCTACGGCCAAAAAACGTGTCAGTACTGAACTGAAGACATCCGGATGCATCCTGAACGGATTTCTCTCCATTCAGAATGTGTTGGGATAATCCTGATCAGTATCTTTCCATCCTAGAGCCCCGACGACGGAACTCTAGGATGCAAAGGAAAAACGCAGATGTGAAAGGGCCCTAACACTGTAGATGGCATAAACTGAGAAAAGCTTTCTAGAGATGTTTCAGATTTATCATAGTAGCTCATTCTGGATGATAAATGTGGTGCATGGATAGTCACTTTTGTCTAACTTTATACCAACTATTGGTTGGCTTAATTAGCAACAGAATTTTACACCAGAATTGTGGAGCGAGTGTGGTGGAAAATGTCACCTATTAGTCATGCCCACTCGAAAATTCGACAAATTGCACCAAATTTTGGCAAAATTTACAACACATGAGTAAATATAGCCCAGTGTCTTTCCTCAATCTCTATAATTATAAGGCAATATGCATTACATACATTACGCAGTTCATCCTCATTGTAATGGGTCATGTGTTATGCTTCAATTCCCCTTTAGTGGCAAACTTAGCTGTTTGCTGAAAGTCCCAGCAGTGGGAGAACCTCTGGCAAGCTAAGTATGCTGTCACATGATTAAAAATCAGTTCAAGTGAATGGAGCTGAGCTGCACCTACGCTATGAGACAGATGGCAGTCATATCACTGGCATTGGGTAAGCAGCGAGAAGGTCTGAGCACACCTTCATAAACCCCACCACCCTATGGCAGATAGTCAAGAGAGTCTTCCTGTTGACGATGTGTGAGAGCCATAACCTTTTGGGCTGCCCTGAGGAGAATGTTGGGGAGGAGGCTGGTTCCCCCATGCATACCTGTGTTGATGGTGATGATAACAGTAGCACCTGTAGCCACGGAATTGGTGATGGGGGCAGAAACAGTGGCAGTCAGGGAAAATAAAGAGCAGGCCCAGGAGCCCACCATGATATCTTAAAGTCTGATAAAAGCAGTAAGGAGGGTGAGAACTCCAATGACTTTTGTGTGCTGGACAGGAGCTGGGAGACCGATTGGGATGCTGAGGAGGAGGCAGTATCAGTGGAGAAGGGTGGTGGCAGCAGCAATAGTGAGCAGAGGCTACATATCTCTCAAAGAACAGCCAGAGTCACGTCAGCTTTGGGATCTGGTGATGCCGCTGACGCTAGCCAATCTGCAGATAGACATCCCCTGGGATGTCACAACCCTATAAAACCCTCATCCTGCACGTTCTCCATCATTGTCCTCTGAAATGAGCATAGGGATGGACATGGCAAGCGCACATTCACTAGGGACAGTGTTGCTGAAAACAATTAATAGAATAATATTGGAGAGGGAGAGTGCAGGGAGACTTATGCTGTGTCAGTTTTATTTATTTATTCCTGCATTTACTTATTCTTACATCAGCCATAAATGTAACCTTTATTATTCCAGTGCCAGCATTTCAACCAATACAATCCAGTCTGCACCCCTTGGGGGCCAGGTCTTAATGATGACCACCCTCATCTTTGGCTGGTTTTACTTCTTCCGGCAGTGGAGAGGCAGCACCCCAGCAACATAGCCAGGGCCATTTGAGTACCCCCCACCATATAATGGGGCTGGCTGCAAAATTAGGCACTTATCTGTCTCCTCCACCTCCTCCTCCATAGACATGGTCCTGTCCACAACAGCACCAGGGCACAGGGTCGCTTTTACTACCCCTTCTTCCTACCACATGTGTCAGGTTATATGTTGCCACACCACCATGTTGGAGCTCAAGTACATCAAGCAGCAAACATCCCGCTGGCTGTCACCCCCGCCAACTCCAATTGGGCAATGTGGTCAGCAACAATCGACCGTCTCCAACTGGGCATCGTGGCTTCCCTGAAGCTAGGTGAAATAACACATGCTCCCTGCATGGGACACGTCATCAATCTAGTGTAGTAGTGATATTATTTGCACATGCCTTTAAACTTTTTCTCTCCACAGAATTGGGAGGGGAAGGAGCCAGTATGTCATAGTGGCGGGATTACAGAGTGATGGTTGTTACTTTGGTACTAGGGCCCAGTACACACAAAAGAAAGTCAGGAATCATTGCTTGGTGCAGTCTTTTGGTGTTCTGGCTATACTACGAGGGAAACGAGACACCCTACTAAAACCGGCAGAGACCTGTAGGTAGCTATTTATATGTCAGTTTATGTATATAGTAACAGAAAATAGTCAAAAGCAGCACTCTAACTTTAAAAGGGTACCCTGGAGCATATCAAAAACCTGTTTAAATCTCAAGAATCGGACGCCTTAAGACTCTATACTTTATTAATTTACCATAAAAAAGGGAGAAAGATTCTCTGATTATTCAAGACCATGCGATATGGCTAATCAAAATGCCTCTATGTATTCAACTATGAGCAAGATTCCATGATACTTAATACACCTGAATAAATAAATTAGACATCAGGGTAATATATGTCCTACGGGGGAAGAAGATGGAAAAGAAGAGAATACAGAGAACCCAAGTGATAATAGCAACCTGAGCCCTATTAAAGCCCTATATTTATACCACTAAACACTGGCCTATGACCGGAGATAACCCCTGATGGTGGGGTTACTCAGTCCCCGTGCCTAACCCTGCTGACCCTGGATAGCCCTACCAAAATGCTGAATAGACTTATGTTTTGCCCCAATATGTTTGTTTAGTGTACATGGCAGGTATTATAAATATATATCAAATGGATAGATACTTAAGTGATGCAGCTGGGCGGTCGATGATAAAATGGGTGTGACCCTCTCCAAAGAATTTATGCAGCCTAAAAACAAAAATATATATGTAATCAAGGACCGACAGAAAATCTGAGCGATGTCGGCCCCAGTAAACCACAGGCAATAACCAGAGTCACCCGCATAGATCGCCCGCCATAGGACACTGTTGCCAAAAGGTGTCCTGCACTTACAAATAATTTCCGACATTTATGTAGTGATGTCGCGAACATAAAATTTTCAGTTCGCGAACGGCGAACACGAACTTCCGCAAATGTTCGCGAACAGGCGAACCGGGCGAACCGCAGTAGACTTCAATGGACAGGCGAATTTTAAAAACCAAAGGGACTCTTTCTGGCCACAATAGTGATGGAAAAGTTGTTTCAAGGGGACTAACACCTGGACTGTGGCATGCCGGAGGGGGATCCATGGCAAAACTCCCATGGAAAATTACGTAGTGGACGCAGAGTCGGGTTTTAATCCATAAAGGGCATAAATCACGTAACATTCCTAAATTGTTTGGAATAACATGCTTTAAAACATCCAGTGTGTGTATACGATCAGGTATGATGTTGTATCGATCAGGTAGTGTAAGGGTTACGCCCACTTTACAGACATTGACAGACCAAACTCCCCTTTTAATGCACCGCAAACAACCGCAAACAGTCCATTTGCACAACCGCAAACTCCCCATTTACAAAAGGTTGGATACCAAGCTAGCCACGTCCCGGTGATGTCATTGAAGGTTTCTTCCTCCACCCAGCCACGTACAACACCAAGGGTCCCCGAAAGGTCAATTGAATTGATTTTTCGAACGAGGAGATGGTTAAAAAAACGCTGGCTCCCTCCCCTTTGTTTTAATCCACGGTCACTGCGTCTGCGCCATGCAATTTACTGTCACACCCGATATGAGTGGTATTTTCTGTAGTACTATTCTCATCAGTTTAATCCCTGTTACGTCCCCAATCTGGGGTCCATCTATTGAATTGATTTTTCAAACGGGGGGATGGTTAAAAAAACGCTGGCTCCCTCCCTTTTGTTTTAATCCACGGTCACTGCGTCTGCACCGTGCAATTTACTCTCACACCCGATATGAGTGGTGTCTTAACTAGTACTATTCCTATCAGTTTAATCCCTGTTGCGTCCCATATCAGGGATTGCCTTTTGTGAAAAAAAATGGAGTCCGGGTACCTTCGACTGCCTTTACAGTAACAGACCAAACTCATACACCAAACTGAATTGATTTTAGGAACCGGGAGATGGAAAAAGCAGCTTGGTTGGTCCTCTTACTCCCAAATTGGGGCACTGCGCGTGCACAGAGCAATGTGCAGTGACACCCTATATGAGTGGTGTCTTAACTAGTACTATTCCTATCAGTTTAATCCCTGTTACGTACCCTATCCGGACTAAAGTGTAAAAATTAAATGCCTTATTTATTGGCAAGCTACTGTGCCACCCGGTATGAGTGGTGGTGGGCACTGGCAGTGGGCCCACTACAGTCTGTGGAAGTCGGCCTGACACACACTGGCAGCAGGCAAGCAACTGAAATTAGACTAAAGTGTAAAAATTAAATGCCTGTGCCAAACGGTAGGAGTGGTGGTGGGCACTGGCAGTGGGCACACTACAGTCAGTGGAAGTTAGCCTGACACATACTGGCAGGCAACTAACCTTAGATTAAAGGGTAAAAATTAAATCCCTTTATTTGATGCAAAGTCCTGTGCCACACGGGATGACAGGGGTGGGCACTGGCAGTGGGCACACTACAGTCTGTTGGCCTGCAGCTCCTCACACACAGGCAGGCCAGGCAACTGCAATATATATATGGAGAGAAAAAAAAAGCAGACTAATGTAGCAGCCCTAAAAAGGGCTTTTTGGGGTGCTATCAGGACGCTGTCCTTACAGCAGAGATCTGATGAGTCTTTCAGGACTGGAGTGGACGCTGAATTCACTAGCCTAGCTATCAATTTCCCTATTAAATCAGCAGCAACTACACTCTCCCTCCTCTCACTAAGACTGCAGCTTCAGAATGAATCTAAAATGGATGCTGTGCAGGAGGTGGGAGGGTCTGGGAGGGAGGGTATGCTGCTGATTGGCTGGAATGTGTCTGCTGACTGTGAGGTACAGGGTCAAAGTTTGCTCAATGATGATGTATAGGAGGCGGACCGAACATTGCATATGTTCGCCTGCCGAGGCGAACGCGAACAAGCTATGTTCGCCGGGAACTGTTCTCCGGCGAATAGTTCGGGCCATCTCTACATTTATGGTTCTAAAATTGGGCGTCCGGAAGACCTGATCAGCGTCACTACCGCCCTTTAGAGCGCACGCTCCGATCAGCTTCCGGCCAGTGAGACACATAGTGGGTCGCAGGATACAGCTCCGGCGTCACATCTGCCCATTGGAGCGCATACAGGGAGATATTTCCGGTCAGTGGTGCGCATTGCAGGAAATGGTCGTCTAAAGCGCAACAGAAGACCATCCACTGCCTCAAATTAACCCCAAAACACAGGTGGCAGATTATACCTATGCTGAAATAGCCAATATAATGACAGTTGATCAAGAGATCGAGAAAATCAAAAATACTAAAGACGGGGCAGTAAATGATACAAATTATGTAAAAAAATAAATAACCAGAGACACGATGGGTTTCCTCAACAAAATTAAGGCGCTTCATTTTGATCCATTGTGTCTCTTGGGTAGTATTGATGTAGAATCACTATATAGTAGTATTCCGCATGACAAGGGCCTCACGGCGGTATCTAGCTACTTACAGAACAGAAGGACCCACTGTAATCAGCATAACCAGTTTATTATCATGCTACTGGAGTACACACTTATCCATAACTATTTCTTGTTTGATGGACGGTTCTTCCACCAGCTCAGGGGGACAGCAATGGGGAACCCTTGTGCTCCCACATATGCTAATCTCTTACTGGGCTGGTGGGAGGACAGAATCATGTTCCAGACAAGGACACATGGTGGAATAAGAAAATTTTATTCTGGACTCGGTACATCGACAATTTCTTTGTCCTGTGGAATGGCAGCAAGGTAGAATTTGCTAACTTTGTAACCTCCATCAATATTAATGAAATAGGTCTAAGGTTTACATCTGAAATACATTCTTTTCAGATTACCTTTTTGGATGTGCTGGTTAGAAAACAGGGTGATAGACTGGTAACCACCATATATAGGAAGCACTCGGCTACAAACTCCCTTCTTCATTGGGAAAGTCACCATCCTCTCTCACTCAAAAAGGTTATACCAAGAGGCCAATACCTCAGAGTGAGGAGAAACTGTACCGATCCTGTGGATTACCATCCAATGTCCTCTCAACTCCAAGAGAGATTTCGGAGGAGAGGCTATCCATAGGAGACTCTGAGGCAGGCCTTTAGGTATGCAGAGGGAAGGGAACGTAAGGATCTCTTGGTTCCCAGAAAGGTGGAAACTGAAGAAAGACCAGTCATTAGACTTGTTTCTACCTTTGATGTGGCACACTCTAAAGTTAGAGCGATTTTGAACAAGTATTGGCCCATTCTAAGAATGGATCCGGACCTGGTCCCCTATCTCTCCCCACATTCGAGTATTACATATAGGAGGGGGAAAATCTTGGGAGACAGGCTTGTTCATAGTCATTACATGGCACCAAGGCCGATCGGTACATGGCTTGATAGAAGCCCCCTAGGAATGTTCAGATGTGGGGGCTGCAAAGCCTGTGAATTCATATCAGTCTGTAGAACAGTGAGAGGGTCAGTGACCAACGAGACTATATATATCTGGGACTTTGTGAATTGTAAAAGCCGAGGGGTATATATATATTTGTCAGTGCCCCTGCCCCCTTGATTACATTGGAAAAACGTTTAGAGAGTTGAGAAGGAGGATATGTGAGCACATTAATGACGTGCGCAAGAAAGAGGTCACACCGATGGCTACCCAAGTGAATGAGATGATCCACGCTCTCTCAAGTTTTCTGTCCTTGAGGTCATCCCCCCATCACCAAGGGGAGGTGACTGGGACAAGAAAATATTGCAGAGAGAAGCTGAATGGATATTTCGCTTCAAATCCCAGACCCTGCATGGATTAAATGAGAGGCTTATATTTAATTGCTTTGTTTGACCCCTTTCTCCAACAAGATACCTACTTCTGTAATTTATAAATTGTGCCTATAGCCTGCCAAGTTTGATATGTGTGGCTACATCATAGCTTTTCTATTCTATCTTGGGAGACTGTACATAATGTGGTCTCCCATATGTATCTTCTAAGTCTAAGCAGGGTTATACCCTGAGGTATAACAATGAGGGCTGCTGAATACTGCAAGCTATATACCTCCCACTGTCCACATGTAATTATTATTTTTTTTTACATAATTTGTAACATTTACTGCACCATCATTAGTATTTTTGATTTTCTTGATCTCTTGATCAATTGTCATTATATTGGCTATTTTAGCATAAGTATAATCTGTCACCTGTGTTTTGGGGTTAATTTGAGGCAGTGGATGATGTTCTGTTTAGACAATCGTTCCCTGCAATGCGCACCACTGGCCGGAAATATCTCCCTGTATGCACTCCAAAGGGCGGATGTGACGCGGGAGCTGTATCCTGCGACCCTCTATGCGTCTCACTGGCCGGAAGCTGATCGGCACGTGCGCTCCAAAGGGCGGTAGTGACGCAGATCAGGTCTTCCGGACGCCCGCTTTTGGTACCATAAATGCCGGGAATTATTTGTAAGTGCAGGACACCTTTTGGCAACAGTGTCCTATGGCCGGCGATCTATGCGGGTGACTCTGGTCATCAGTGAGTAATATTGCCTGTGGTTTACTGGGGCCGACATCGCTCTGATTTTCGGTCCTTGATTACATATATCTTTTTGTTTTCAGGTTGCATAAATTCCTTGGAGAGGGTCACACCCATTTTATCATCGACCGCCCAGCTGTATAACTTAAGTATCCATCCATTTGATATATATTTATGATACCTGCCATGTACACTAAAAATGATATAACCCCCTGAGGAACCCACAATTGGGGGAAATGCATTGGGGCAAAACATAAGTCTATTCAGCATTTTTGTAGGGCTACACAGGGTCAGCAGGGTTAGGCACAGGGACGGAGTAACCCCACCATCAGGGGTTATCTCCGGGCATAGGCCAGTGTTTAGGGGTATAAATATAGGGCTTTAATAGGGCTCAGGTTGCTATTATCACTTGAGTTCTCTGTATGCTCTTCTTTTCCCTCTTCTTCCCCCTGTAGGACATATATCACCCTGCTGTCTAATATATTTATTAAGGTGTATTAAGTATCATGGAATCTTGCTCATAGTTGAATACACAGAGGCATTTTTATTACCCATATCGCATGGTCTTGAATAATCAGGTAATCTTTCTCCCTTTTTTATGGTAAATTAATAAAGTATAGAGTTTTCAGGCATCCGATTCTTGAGATTTAATGTTTTTGATATGAAATAGGATACCACGTATATAGTTTCTCATTGTATGTTTTCTGATTTTGTGGCTGAACCCTGGAGCATACCCTAAACACAAGCAGATTATGGTATGTAATACTCTGGAGTGATATTACCATTTCTGCTCTCTGCTACTGTCTCTAATGGTCTAACATTAATGCCCTGCCATCTGTGTGTTTATTTCCAGGTCCTTTACACTTTGCATTTCTATTATTGTTATGAAACTGTTTTGTTCCTGTAATATGCATGGTTCACCAGCAGCTGGTAGTGTGTATCTGGCAGAGAGAGATCTCTAGATAGATTGGAACCTACCATTCCATTCTAGCCCTTTTGGACAGAAGTGGGCGAGTCCTGGGGGGTGGAGCTTGCTGCCATGGAAGATGGCTGCCTAGGTGCCGAGCTCCTCTGTTACAGCAGCGACTTTCCAGCACTAACGACCTGTTTTCGGGGGTTCCTGCCTCTGCCACCATGTCCCAGACGCAAATGAGGATGAGGGGTAAGCGCTCACTGAAAGCGCAAGGAAAGCTGAGCTTCTACTTTGAGAAACATCCGGGGAATCATGGCACTGGCGGCGCGCGCTCCTCACCACCGTGCCGTGAAGATAGCTCTCCCGCTACTGACAATCCCGGCGAGGGAGCAGACCTCCCAGCCAGCTCTCTCATATGCGGGGCCGACTTACATGGAGGTTAGACAGTGCCATCCTCCTACCCACACTATGAAAGCTCCGGTGAGAGCCTAGGCCCTGGTAACCATGTGCATGCTTCACTTACCCTGCCTCCCGCCGCGTGTCCTAACCCGCATCCTTCACAGCAGGGGGAGCGCAGCCCTGCTGAAAGGGCAATTTCTCACAGCAAGACACAAACCTCTAGGAATTTCCTACATCCGATATGCCTACCTCTGGCTCTCTCCTAAGGGAAATGTTACTGGCACTGAGTACATGACTTCAAAACAAAGTCACCACAATAATCTCCCCTTTACAAGTCTCCATTTCTGACCTGGAAGTCAGAGTAACCCACGCTGAAACAAAACTAGGAGAATTTGCGTCATCCCATAACCATCTTATAGACGCTCATAATGCTTTAACGGAAGAAACAAAAGCAATGAAACACAAACTTATAGACCTTGAGGATAGGTCGCGACGGAATATCGTCAAGATTAGAGGTATCCCTGAAGAAATTCAGCCACAGGAACTGCAAACCTATCTGCAGGGACTTAAGCACGCATTAATCCCTTCGTTGTCTGAGCAATACCTCCTTATTGACAGAATACACAGAGTGGCGCGTCCTAAATATCTTCCACCTAATGCTACTATAGACGTCTTAGCCAGAATCCATTTCTTCCATATAAAAGAGGCATTTTTGCAACACAGCAGGAACAAAGGAACTTTCCCCTCTCCTTATGGTGACATCAAACTGTTCGCAGTTTTATCTGCGGCCACCCTGCAACAAAGAAGGGGCTAGCACCCATCACCGCAGCGCTGAGAGATCATGCAATGCCGTATAGGTGGGGTTTTTCTACGAGGATCCTCATTTAACACGGAGGAGCCCGGTCCCTGAAGACCCCCAGAGCCAACCATCGCCTCCACCTCACCTAAATCAAGAGTAGAAGGAAGTCTCCTCCAACCACAAATCCAGAAGTTGCAAACCCGACTAGCTGTACACTGGAGCCCAGGACTTAAAGCTAACTTACAGCTGAACTCGTGAACTGTTAAGTTCTGTTTTGTTTTTGCACTATCCTATCGCAGCACAATTCTGTCTAATTCACATATTATTGCAGGAAGTAATTCTTTGCATAGGTCTTCTAATGTTGGATATGTATTTGAGATATGTAGTAAGCTTTTTCAGCAGTGTTCCAAACCTGGAGGGAGGCTGAGCATTTTATTTTCTATGTGAACTGATGATTATATTTGCCTTACTTAATGTAAACAGACTTAACAGTCCCTATAAAAGTTAATGTGGAGAGAGATCAACAATCTTTAGTGTGATGTGTTCAGTATTCAAAAGTCACACCTTCTGATCTCTGACGCAAAACAAAATTTTCACCGTTCATTCCCGGTCCTCTTTCATTCCCATTGTCACAAAAAACAACCAGGAGTTATTTTGGGAATCAAATACCTCTTGGCTTTTCAACTCTCTAAGGTCATATCTGACCCTAAGGGCAGATTCATAATTGTAGTGGGATCCTTAAACAATGTCATGTACACGTTTGTAGCAATTTATGCCCCAAACAAACACCAGCCTACATTCCTCAATAAACTCTCCAAGAAAGTTCAAAAGGAAGGTCAGAGCCAATTACTTTGGTTCGGGGATTTTAATGGCATAGTGAACTTGTCTTTGGTAGGGCCGATTTTTGGGCGGGCCGGGTGGCTACAGGGGCACTGTCAGAAGGGGGGCGACGGATGTGGTGGTTGCAGAGCACAGGGAGATGAGCGCTTCCACTGTGGAAGCATTCATCTTCATAGTCATCTGTATAGCCGTCTGTATAGCAGCGATACAAATGGCTATGCTTTGCTGTGGCAGGGGAGGGAGGCGTCTCCCTTCCATGTCCCTCTGATAGGCTGCGGGCCTAGTTCCGGCAGCCTATCAGAGGCTGGTTCATTTGAACCCCTTCCTCTTAGAGCATAACACATTTTATATATTTATATAACACAATTTTTACAACATAATGTAGGATCAGTCTCTAGTGCTTTTTCTCTTTGGAACTCACATAAAGCCTTTGTCAGGGGTATCCTTATTAATATAGGTAGTAAGGCGAAAATTGACAGAGAGCGAAAATGTTTGGACATTATGTCCAAGATTACACCCCTGAAAACTCTTAATAAAAGAAGCATTTCCCCCACTTGCACTGCCCATTTGAAGGCACTCAGAATGCAACTTAATGAAATTCTGCTTTATAAATATGAGAAAGGTCTTATATTGACTAGAGCGACATACTTCTCGCAGGGAGATAAAGACGGTAAACTTCTGGCACATAAACTTAAACAGAGAGTTATAAAATCAAAAATTCCCTTTCTTAAAAAAAACGCATGGGGTCTTACATATACGACCCTGACCAAATAGCTAATGAAATTTAAGATTATTATGCCTCTCTGTATAATCTGGAGAGTGAGAATTATTTTCATCGCCCAGATCAAGCTGCGATAGACGCTTTCCTAGAGTCCTTGAAACTCCCTAAACTATCCTCACCCCAACTAGAAGCCTTGAATGCCCCAATTAGTCGGGAAGAGGTTTTACTGACTTTGCGATCCTTATCTCTACAGAAAGCTCTCGGCCCCGATGGTTTCTCCAACATTTATTATAAGACATTTGGAGACATTGTAACTCTACACTTGGCCCTCACTCTACAACAAGCTATGGTAGAGGGTAAGTTCTCTCGACAAATGTTGGAAGCTACAATTGTCACCATCCCTAAACCGGGAAAAACCCCGGACGTCCCGCAAAACTTCAGACCAATCTCTTTGCTAAACACAATTGAGCGCCTGGCGAAAGCAATCAGAACTCATCCGGATATAGCTGGAGTAACCAAAAACAACCGCTCATAGCCACCTTACAAAAGGATTTCTCATTTATGGCTCTTAAAGAGGTCTCATGGTTCAGTAGAATAGCGGCTTTCCAAATGCTGATGCTACCTAAGCTACTTTATATTTTCAAGATATTTCTGATCATAGTGCTCAGATCCTTCTTTGCCAAAGCAACTAAGTTGATAAACAACTATATCTGGGGTGGAATGAAGCCAAGTATATCTGACACTCTGTTATACAAACAGAAGGCGTATTAGCTTACCCAAGGTGTCTGATTATTTTCTGGCCACACAGATACAGCAACTGCAGGATTGGTGGAGAGGAGATATTAGTAAACTTTGGGTGCAATTGGAGGCAAAACTTGTAAAATGTACCTCCCACTATGAATCTATAATGAGGACCACCTTAGGGTGGTATTACACCCTAGATAGACTTAGCTATATGTTTTCTACTATGTCAAACCTATATTGGAGGGGATGTGGAAGCAGGGGGACACTGATGCATATTCTTTGGCTTTGTCCTAAAATCACTGACCTATGGAAAGCAGTCTTTAAGGTTGCTACTGAAATCAGGGGTCGCTCACTGCCCCCCTCTCTTTCCTTGGCTTTGCTGTATTTAGATCTTGATACACCCCCTACCAAATTTAGAGGCGTTTTGGCAAACTTATTTCTAGCTGCAAAAATGTCTATTACCTGTAATTGGAAGAGTGACAATATTCTGTCACTCTCAGACATACTTGAAAGAGTCAATACCACATATATGTATGAAAAAACATTATCCTACATGCATAAATCTCCAGGTAGTCCATTAAGGGATGGGGAGGTCTGGTCTAACTCCAAATACTGTAATCTCAACTGAATTCTGTTAATCTGCATATCTCTTATGTCATTTCATATTTCGGAATTGTGCATGTGCTGTACTTTTTTCCCTGTCATCCCCCTTGTTTATTGTATTTGTGCTTACTGCATATATATATCACTTATGCTTTATTATATGTCTCTGATTATGTATGTCAGAACATGATATTATTGAAAAATGTCAATAAAAACTATTGATTTAAAAAAAGAAGCAGGCGAGTCCTGCTTCCTACCAAACTGAAGTTTTGTGGTTCTAGATTGTTCTGGTTTAGACTGGATAGGGAAGCAGAGAAGACATGACAGACAGCATCAAGGGAAAAATGTTCTCTGGCTACAGCACAAGTCTCTCCAGAGGTAAGTAGCTCATAGAGCCCCCAGACTCCTTGCTAACTTACTTACTGAGTGTTAGGAGGGGGACAACAGCCAAAGGCACCCCAATCCAGGGATACCAGAACTGACTGAAAGTCTAGTAACCAGACCCAAGCCGAGTTTAGCACAGCAGAGAGAGAAAGCAGAGTTAACAAGTTTGCCTGCCAGTTTATGCCAAAGCCTGCTGGAACCAAGAGAAAGCCTGAATATTATCTGGATACAAGTTTACCCAAGTAAAGCTGTTGAACTTTATAAGAGTCTGGACTCATCTTATTCTCCACCACTACTCATCCCCTTTATTGCTTTGGAGCCTAACCCTGGGAAGCGACGTTATCCAGGTAGGAGTACTGTAACGCACACAGAGACTATTAAGGGCTGCACCACACCACTCGGCATTCCTATAAACCTGGGACACGATTGGCCACAGTTGGATAAAAAAAATTTTTTGTGGAGGGGATACATTTATTTAAGCTGCAAGATAAATGTACGTTATTACTGTACTAATACCGACATTTCCTCATAAAGCCTCAATTGTCAGTTTCGGTGTACTCACTTTCCACACAGTTGAAATGTAAACATTTTTGGGGGGCTAACACGGTTTAAATTTTATTTTTATTTTTATTTTGGGGGGAAGAGGTTAACAGTTGAAATTTTTGCATTTTTTTTTTTTTTGGGGGGTGTGGGTGGGGGTTGTTAAATTTCTTTAAGCGACATAAATGTACCTGATTAATGCATCAACATGGACATTTTGTCACAGTCCAGACTGGCTGAATGCAATCAATAGACCTCTCCTTGCTGCCGATGCCCCATCTTGCTACTCTTGCTGTCTGTCTGCCTGCTGACCATCAAATTGTGTACAGCTGCTGCATGCTGCTGCCTGCATTATGCCACTTATGCCACTTTCTCTATGGCTGCTGCTGCGGCCTGGATCATGTCACTAATTCCACTTGCCAACCATCACATTCCTCAGATGCTTTTTTATCTTATAACACTGAGTGTGTTTAAACATCATCTGCTCTCAATAGGGGACACTTTTTGGAAGCTTTGTAATATGAAAAAGCGTGAGACATGTGCTGGTACGGTGTGATATTAAACATGCTGTATGATAACACCGTCAAGGTCACTCAGACATCATTTACTATTGCTGTTATTGCGTTCCAGAGGTTGGTGATGTTGGAGGGGAAAAAAAAATTCATAAAAAAAATGAAAAGTTTTCCTAAAAATTTCTAATATTCTAGAAGGAGTTATATACCAACTTCCAGGGCAATTGGAGCAACTTTGGTTCAGCTCAAACTAAATCGAGTCTGAACCAAACGTTTTCAAAAATGTGTGATCCGGACCTGAAATGAATCTCAACTGGTTTGGCTCATCTCAAGGTCTTATCTCTATATTTAATCTTATGGAAATCTCAACTTGGAAGAAAACTGCTAGAAAATGTCACTTAAGCCTGAAATACCATACCACATACTGGTATATACAAGATAAACTCAGTGTATTTAGTTATTTTTTTTTTGGTAGACTGGTTAAGTGCCCTGACAACAATGCCCATAGATGGGACCCTATGTTCTCTATTGGTCTACACTAAGATATAACTCACATAGGAAAAATGTGTGTTAAATTTGTTCAGTGAAAGACTTACGTTCTAAATATTTCATTGCAAACTTCATAAAAAATTAAACAAATAAAAGTATTTTCCTTCCTTTTCCTTTGTGTAATTAAGCATCAGAATAACAAGAGGCCAACAGGGAAACAGCATTCTCTAGAAAAACTGGTTTCCTAATTTTGATTTTATGAAGCTGAACTTAAGGAGAAACTGTAGACAAAAAAATACAGATATGAAAATATAACCATGAAATGTTTCTACTGTAGATCCTTCCATAAAGTGATACAGGGTAAATTGCAATTCTAATGTTATATGATATACGTAAAAACCACATACAAGTTCATTTTTTCCATAATGTTAGAAACCATTTTCACAGCCTATCTATCGTCCTACTTGGATATTTCATTCATTTGGTCATAACTAGAGATGAGCGAACACCTGGATGTTCGGGTTCGAGAGGTTCGGCCGAACTTCCGGAAAATGTCCCGGTTCGTCATCCGAACTCAACCCGAACTTCATCCCGAACCCCATAGAAGTCAATGGGGACCCGAACTTTTGGGCACTAAAAAGGCTGTAAAAGACACCCAGAGGGATAATATACCGCAATAAACGCATTGCGATTACAACTTTGAGCTAACGATCACCATGGGAACGCCTCCTCCAGTAGAATGTACTGTCGGATCTGAGAATTAAGTTGAAATCGCAATGCGATTCTTATATATTTGCTTAATCGCATTGCGATTTCAACTTAGCATTGCTAAATAATTCCATCCATATTGTTAACTTACTGAGTCAGTAAGTTAACTAATATGGATGGAATTATTTAGCAATGCTAAGTTGAAACGGCAATGCGATTAAGAAGATATATAATAATCGCATTGCGATTTCAACTTAATTCTCACATCCGACAGTACATTCTACTGGAGGAGGCGTTCCCATGGTGATCGGTAGCTCAAAGTTGTAATCGCAATGCGATTAAGCAAATACATAAGAATCGCATTGCGATTCCAACTTTTAAATACTCAACTTTTAAAATCGTACACCACTTTAAGTTCCAAAGTTGCAATCGCGTTCGAATAGAACTTAAAGCTGTCTCTTAGTCAGTTTTAGTATTGGTGTGCTGTAATAGAAGTTACATTCATACGCCAATATAACTTAGAGCAATACAGTCAAATTTACACTGTTAGTTTTATTATCGCGATAATACAACTATTCAAGAATCGGGTACGTGCGTCTGTACGTGTGTGCGTTACCTCGGACACTATTCTATTTTGCCAGCCACAGCTGAAACCACTGATTTATGGTATTGCTATTTTGGCAATTGAATTTAACCCCAGAAAATAATCTATCCTTTGCCAGACAGCAGACAGTATTATACTTGTCTAGCCAAAGCTGGAACACCAGATTTAGGGGATTGGTATTTGGGCAATTGTATTTAACCCCTTAATAAAATATAGAAATTTCTTTCCTGAGTTTCTAGGGGTGACAATTAGCACAGCCAAGCCCCTGATGTAGAGATATAGCAAAAAAAAAAACTAGTATTGATGGATTGATGGACTTGGTGGCAGCTTCTTCTGGCGCACCACAAGTCACAAAATGGCCGCCGATCAACCCAGAAAGTAAGTGACAGAAAAACGCTCTGTGCAGCCTAAAAACCAGCGAGCAAGTAACTAGCAGAAGTTCAATGATTCTCAGCTGTAAATCGATCCGTTCATTAGGTGCTGTTGCTGACTTTAACCTGCCTAATCTCGCCCTCACAGAAGCTGAGTCCTCTCCCTACACTAATCAGAGCAGTGTGACGTGCGGCGCTACGTGACTCCAGCTTAAATAGAGGCTGGGTCACATGCTGCACTTGGCCAATCAGTAGTAGGCATGGCTGTGATGGGCTCTTAGGGCAAGAAGTAAAACGCTAGCTGATTGGCTGCTGTGCAGCCCTTCAGAAAGCGGGAAGTAATCGACGAACACCGAACCCGAACCCGAACTTTTTTGAAAATGTCCGGGTTCGGGTCCGGGTCCCGGACACCCCAAAATTCGGTACGAACCCGAACGATGCTCGAACTGTTCGCTCAACACTAGTCATAACATGTGGTCAGGACCAAGATTGGTTAACAGCTTCTTGATATCAATGCACAATGACGTGTTATCCTTTGTCACATTATGCCAGGTGACTATGGTGTTGAAAAACCGACCAATCACACATTTATTGTCAAAATTGAGCATGGAGTTTTCTAGCTTTCACATGATAGGATCTCATTTGAATTTTAGTACAAAATATACATTGCCATGTATTTATAATACAGAGGTGTGAGTGTGGCTTAAGGGGGTTCTCCGGGAATTAGGAAAATTATTAAAATACTTAAATATAACGTTTTTATAACTATATTCCCAAATAACTTTCATTAGTTATAATTGCTTGTTTTGTCTAGGGAACAATCATTAAGGGAAACAATATGGTAGCCACCCTATTAGTACACACAAAACCTGTCCTAATCACACAGCAGGACAAGTTACCTCACAACACATTCCATATGTGGTTTTAAGCTGCTGTATGGGCACATCACAGGGCTTTGAAAGGAAGGAGCACCATTTGGCTTTTGGAGGGCAGAGTTCCTTTGAATGGTTCTTGGGTGCCGTGTCTATTTGCAGAGCCTCTGAGGTACTAGTACCGTGAAAAGCCCCAAAAGTTATTCCATTTTGGAAACTAAACTCTTCAAGGAACAGTGATTGGCCTCACTCTACAGGTATGTCTTAGAATTTTAAATACTTGGACATGAAATGAAAAATTACATTCAACTCTATGTATTGTAGTTTTCACAATTTAAATTAGGAGAAAAAGAACCTCAAATGTTGTTAAACATTTTCCTGCATACAACAAACAACCCCATCATAGCCTGCTGTTTGGGCATGCTGCAGAGTTCAGAAGAGAAAAAGCAACATGTGGATTTGACATCTAGTTTGATTATTTATACAGCACTGGGTGATGACTTGAGGCTCTGAGGTGAAATAAAAAGGAAACCCCCAAGAAGTTACCACATTTTAGAAACCACACCCATCACCGAATTTCCCATGGGCTGTTTTGCAAAAAATGAATGCACAGCAGATAGTGCAAAGTATGTACAATTGTGTACCACAGATGTGCCACTTCAGTGCCCAATATGTTGTGTTCAGCCTATGCCAGTGTGAAAACAAATCCCTCTTATTATTATGGTGTGTTTTATGGTTTTAGAAACACCCTACATGTAGTCCTAATCTTTTTTTTGGGCATTTTGTTTAAAAAAACACCCTACATGTGGCCCTAATCTTTTTCCTGGACTTACAACGGAGCCTAGGATTAAGAGAGCACTATGTGCATTTGAGTCTTAATTAATGTGGTGATTTATACAGCTTGTGCTGACATTTGTAGAGGCAAATAATGGGGTGAAATAATAAATGGAACCCTGCAGAAGTTACCCCCACCCCTCAAGCTATTTATTAAGGGAGGAGTGAGCATTTTGACTCTACAGATGTCTTGCAAAAGTTAATGCACAGCAGAAAACTGCAAGTTTTCCACAGATAAGCATTTTCAGTGCCCAATATATTGTGCCCATCATGTACCATTGTAAAAAGTAATCTTTGTAAAATTATGCTGTGTTTCTTGGTTTTATAAACACCCTACATGTGGCCTTAATATTTTGCCTGAACATATGAGAAGACTAAGGAGTTTCAAAGCCCCATGCACATTTTGAGGTTCAGTGATATTATGTTTTAAATTCGTTTTATTGAACAAAAAAAAATGCACATACAGTATTTGAACAATGCACAAATAAAGTAAGATCATACCGACACACATAATAGTAAATCAGGTCAAGAATAGCAGTACAATGCAAGGAAATGGAACAGGTGTACATCAACACGTTGCATCAGAGGAGTAGTAAGTGTCCCAACCTATCTAACATGATCATGAATGCTAGATTCTAGAAAACGGGAAGTGAACAACGTACGGCCAGAGGAGCACCATACACCCCACACCTTTTGAAACTTGTCCGTTCTCCCCCTGTTCTTATAGACAATGTTCATATACGGAACAATCACATTAATTAATTGTTTCCATTGAGACAATGACGGATGGCGATCCCCCATCCACCTGAGTGCTATAGCTTTTCCCGCTAGAAATAGCGTCTCCCTAAGGAAAATTCGAACATAGTGTGAATGTGCAATATCATCAACCATCCCAAAGAGACAAACCATGGGGACTAAAGGAATAACTGATTGGAGCAAGTCTGACAAGAAGGCGGTTACTTCCTTCCAAAAATCCTGAATATGGGAGCATGCCCAAATAAGATGCCAAAAATCGGCCTCCATCACTCCACACCGATGACATCTAGAGTGATCCCTCCTGCCCATTTTAAACAGTCGCAATGCGGACAAGTAACTTTGGTGTATTTGTTATTAATAGCCGGTGAAACTAAGGAGGGAGACTCCAGTATGTCAACAGTGTCATCCTCTGTAAGATCCGTAATGGTGGATTGCCACCTGGAGAGCGCTGGAACAGGAATCGACTTGAATTTAGTGTTTAATAGGTGAGTATAAAGTGCCGATATAAACCCACGAGGTCCCTGAGATCGAATAACCCCAATCATGGGAAATTTGGAGATGGATACCGAGGTGTTACAAAATTGGATTTGTAAAGCATGTCTTAATTGCAAATATTTGTAAAACGAGTGCCTGGGCAGGTCGCGTTTCTAATTCATATCCTCAAAGGTAAGAAGAGCATTATCAGCATATATCGCCCCCAAAGTGCGCACACCATGATCTTTCCAGAACTGAGGCTCAGGGAGTACCAACAACTGTGGGAACATGGGATTGTCCCACAGCGGAGTCTCCTCAATAGAATCCTCAAAAGCATGCAATGCCTTACATGCCTTCCATACCTGTATTGCCAACCTATGGATTGGCAATAAAGATCTAGGGAATAATGACGGCTGTTCTAACACAGGCCATAATGAGGTAAGCTGCAAATATGTAGCCAGATGTAGTTCAGGTCCAAGGGGCAAGCTATCAGAGGAAATCCACGACTGAAGGAATCGTGATTGACCTGCTAGATAATAGAGAAACAGATCAGGTAATGACATTCCGCCCTGGCCCCTTGGTCTACTCAGATTATCAGAGGACAGCTTCGGTCTTGCATTATACCATACAAACGCTGATATCATAGATTTAAACTTTAGAAAAGTGGTTTTGGGAATAACACACAGTGCATGTTCCACTATGTATAAGCATTTAGGAAGTACAATCAGCTTTATCAAATTAACGCGGCCAGCAACTGACAACGGTAGAGACCCCCACACCCTGAATTTGTCTTTGCAATATTCCAAAAGGGGTTGGACATTCAGTGTATGAAAGGCAGCGATATCTTTGGTAACGACAATACCGAGATATTTAAAACTAGAAACTAGCTGTAGTTCATCCCTATGGGTTACTGAACCCGCGGCATACAAAGGGCATAATGCCGACTTGGCCCAGTTGATGCGGAGGCCTGAATAGCGTCCAAAGGTTTCTATCAAAGTAATAGCTCTAGGGAGCGTTTCATCCATTTGAGACATAAACAACACCATGTCGTCTGTATATAGTCCTATCCGCTCTTCCTGATCACCAATTCTAATTCCCCGAAACTCCCGATCATTCCTTATACATATGGCCAACGGCTCAATGGCTAAGGCAAACAGGAGCGGGGAAAGGGGGCATCCCTGCCTCGTTCCTCGACCCAAGCAAAAATCTGGAGAGAGGGTCCCATTAATCAATAAATTGGCTTTGGGATGTTTATATAAGATAGAGATCCATTTAATAAAATTGGGGCCAATGCCAAAGCACCTGAGAGTAGACAGCAAATAAGGCCATTCAACTGAATCAAATGCTTTGGCCGTGTCCAGAGACGCCAATGCCCATTCCGCCCCCCATCGCAGCCCTATCTGGGTCACCACCTGAACTCTCCTAATGTTATCTGAGGTAGACCTTCGAGGGATAAATCCAGACTGGTCTGGGTGGATCACAGTAGCAATATATTTACTTAGACGCCGCGCCAAAATTTTGGCCAGAATCTTATAATCTAGGTTTAGCAAAGAAATGGGCCTGTAAGACCCGCAATCTGCAGGGTCTTTACCCGGTTTAAGGAGGACTATGATGGTGGCGTCATATAATGAGGGAGGCAGACAGCCATTAGCAAAAGAGTACTGGTACATTTTGTGCAAAGGGGAAGTTAGAGATTCTGCATATCTAGCATACACCTCTAATGGTAGTCCGTCAGGACCTGAGGACTTGCCATTCGCGAGAGATTTAATAGCTTCTGTTATTTCACACTCTGATATTGGGGACTCCAGGAACGCTACAGCTTCCCTCTCTAATACAGGGAATCTGACATCAGCAAGATAAGTCAGGACCTCCCCTTCAGTATAGTCCACCTTAGCCTCATACAAATCTCGATAGAAATCCCAAAATCTCCCCACAATTCCAGCCGGTTCAGTGATCACCGAGCCATCCGCCGCAGTTATGCGCAGTATAGCCGGTGAGGACTGATTCTGCCTCACAATATGTGCTAATAGTTTACTGGATTGATTACCCAACTCAAAGTATGACTGTCTAGTGAAAAACAGCTTACGTTGAGCCTTTTCTTTCAAGATAGTTAGGTATTGTCTTCCTTTCAGCAACCAATTCTCTCTATTCCCATCTGTCGGGTTCTCAATGTATATTTGTTCCAGCCTAGAACATTCCGAAGCCACATCCTCCTCCTGTCTGGCTGAGGCCCTTTTAATGAAGGAAATAGATGATCGTAAGCAACCCCTTAAGTATGCCTTTAGGGTCTCCCAAACCAAGGAGTGATCCTCATGAGCTGTATGGTCTGCTAGGAAAACTGTCAATTGGTCGGGGATACGGTCCGAAGGCGTAAACAAGGTAAGCCAAAAGGGATGAATGCGTGTAGGCCTACAGTGCGCACTTCCATCCACTTCAATCCGCAGCAGCAACGAGGAGTGCTCAGAAACATGTCGCTGTTCATAATCAATCTGATACGGGACTGAGTACATGGCCAGGCTCCCCAACATGTAATCAATGCGGGATAGTGAGTTGTGACAAACCGAATGACAAGAGAACCTCCTCTCACTCGGATATTTCACTCACCACAGGTCCATCCATCCCACTTCCTCTAGTAAACTAGCCAGCGGGGAGCATGGGGCATCAGATCCACTCACCTGGCCAGCTGGAGTGAACCTATCCAAGGTAGCGTTTAAGGTCAAATTAAAATCCCCCATACAGAGTACCCTAGCTTGGGGATATGCCGCTGCAAAACCAGCGGCTTGCGTCAAGACCTGCGTCGTGGCTGGAGGTGGAATATACAATCCCAGTATGACATACAGAGCACAGTTGATATAGGCTGCTACAAAAACATATCGACCATTAGGGTCCACCTGTACCTTATCGACCTCCCATCGAACAGATTTATGCACTAGAATAGACACACCCCTGGATAAGTTAGTGAAGCAGGAATGACACGCCCATTGCACCCACGGTTTCTGAATCCTACGCACAGTATCAGTGGTCAGGTGTGTCTCTTGAAGACACAAAATATGCGGTCTATAAGTCTCCGTAACGCTGAAAAGATCATGGTGCGCTTCCTATTACTACTCATGCCCCTTACATTCCAAGACAGTATACGTAATTCCGCCATGCTGAGTTAGAGACGAAAGTATAATGTCGCAAGCACCTCTTAACATCACGACCCACCCAGGCACACACCTCCAAACATCCCACGAACCGACCCAAGTACAACCAAAATGTGCATGTCAAACACGATAATATAACAGATTTAAACATCACCAACTGAACAAAAATAAGAGAACTAGAGGTGATTCCTGCTGGAATCTTCTGAAAACAGCAATCCGCTGAAACTGAGAGAGCTGCTTAGATACCGTGGCCAATGGTGTCACGGGGTACACATATGGTATACTTTACCAAGTGCACGTTACAACAGAAAATGTATAAAGCCGGAGGCTTTGCCTCAACCCTTAGCATCATCGACATACATAGTAGATAGGGCACGGCACAGACTCAACAAGGGCCAAACCGTAAACCCGATCAGGGGCCACAGAGCGGTACAATATAGCCTGCGAACCATGTCCCACCCAACATGCAATCGGTAGTTGCGCCAATGAGACAGTGCAAGAAATATAAGGGAAAGAAACACAGGAGACCAGTGGATGGAGAGGAAAGAAAAGGGAGAATAGAGAGGAAAGGCCAGATGGAAATGAAAACAAAAAGCAGCAGAAATATATCAGGACAGGTAAAAGTCCAATATCAGATAATCCGCGTCGCAGCACCTTCACACATGAGTAAAGTAGCAAAAACCTGCAGTCCTCAACAGTGGGCCAAACAACAGTCTTCATAAGCCGACGGTTTATCTCGGGCTTCTTGGTGGGCGAGGTCTGCCATCAAGCCACGAGGTGGCTTCAGCCGGGGAATTGAAGAATCTGTTGATCTCTCCATCAGCCACACGCAGTCGAGCCGGGTAGACCATTGAGTATGGTAAGCCGAGTTCCCTTAGACGCCTCTTCACAACCACAAAGGTTGCCCGTTTTTTCTGAAGCTCAGCAGAGAAGTCGGGGAATAGCATAATCGTGGAGTTGTCATAGCGCAGCTCCTGCTTGCGTCGTGCCGTGCGCAAAATCAAATCTCTGTCAGTGGAGTTCAGAAGCCGAGCCAACAGTGGTCTCGGTGGTGTTCCAGGTGGTAGAGGTTTAGCCGGGACACGGTGTGCCCTCTCAATAATAAAGGCAGCAGAAAAAGCCACATCTGGAAAGGTGTCACGGAGCCATTTGGTGACAAATGCGCAGGGGTCTGTGCCCTCCACTCTCTCCGGCATTCCTATAATCCGCAGGTTGTTCCGGCGCGTGCGATTTTCATAGTGATCGCATTTCTGCTGCCAAAAGTCCACCCTCCTTTCCAATTCCCGCAGCTGGTCTGGAACAGGGGCCATGCGGTCTTCCATATTAGACACTCTGGTCTCAGCCTCCGCGATCCTGTCTCGCATGTTCTGCATGTCATGGCGCAGGAGACTGATGTCCATTTTGACCTCCTCCAATTTGCCCACCATCGAGGTCTTACAAGTTGCAATAGCTTGTAAAAGTTGGTTGGTAACCTGCTTAAGCGATGGTTCAGGCTCAGCGTTTACATCCTGCAGTGCGCCAGAAGATTCACTCAGGGCAGTCGGCGGTGTGGCCTGCAAGCTCATATCGGCGCCATCTTGCTTTTCAGTGCGGACAAATTCTTTGAGCCTCTCAGCCGCCGAGGAGGATTTGTTCCTTGACATAGTCGATCTGCGGGATCTCCCCGGTCTCCTGCTCTCCCTCGAGGTAATGTTTGCGCTATTTAAAGGTCAGGATTAATTAGAAGTTGAGGACCTCAGCGCGGAGCTCTGCTATGTGCGTCCTCTCATACAGGCTTCCGGCCACGCCCCCCCCGTGATATTATGTTTTAGGTGTCCAAATAATGGCTGTTCTGGCATAGATTCTATTTATAATTTTTTTATGACGTTCAACTGATGGAGTAAATTATGTGAGTTACTTTTACACAGTAAAAGCACTTTTGAAAAATGGTCTTGTCGGATGTTTTTATTGGTACCTTCTTAAGGTACATGCAACTTTTCGATCGCTTCTGACATAGTTTTTATTTATTAATTTTTTACACCATTCACCTGATGACTATATTTTTTTGTATTTTTCACAGTAGTAAATGGCTTGATAAGCATTTTTTTACACTTGAAACTCTTATTTGTTTATTTTTATAAAACAGTTTTTTTAATTTGTTTTTATTTTAGTCCCACAAGGGGATTTAAACTTTTGAAGATCTGATTACTGGTTCAATGCAGTACAATACTGCTGTCATACTGCATTGAAACTGTCAGTTTCACACTTACAGTTCACTTATGAGACCCAGCCACAGCTTTTGTCTCATAGGCTTCCATAGCTGGCTGAACTGTAAGTTTTGTAAGGCGTCCAGGGAAACCATCTGCACCCGCAATCGCATAACAAGGAGACAATGAGTTGAAAAAGGCAGAACCCTCCCTATGTAAACACCTTAGATGCCATGTCAGCATTGACCATGGCATCTAAGGGGGTTAATCTGCCGGCATCAGAGTTTTCACTGATGCTGGCTGTTACAGCAGGGGCCTGGCTGTCAGTAAAAGCCAGATGACTGCCCCCATCGGGCAAGCGCAGCTCCTGTGCCCGTTCCGTCATTGTACCCTACATGTATGGCTGAATGCAGGAACTCAATGTATGCCCCATGTCGGTCATTTTTAACTATCCCCTGCAGCATGTTGCTTCTATTTAAAAAAACAAAAAAACCTTGCCATGTCATTTTGGCTCCACTTCTTAGTTCAGCTATCTTCTGAACAACTGACTGTAATCTTCCAAATAGACAGACTCAAGTGCACCGATGTGGGCAATCACTGGTTTCACATGACTGCGCAGTGACATGTATATTGGGTACATGTCACCACTGAGGTTAGTTATTGGCTGCATGTGTCCATCCATCCAAAAGTTTATAGGCCAAGAACCAGAAGATTGCTGAATTGAGCTAAGGAACCAGAATTAAGTGGTGGGGAAAAGTTGAATATGATTTTTTAAATAGGTACAACTCACAATCGGGCAGTTAAAAAGTTCAAAAATGCTGGACAACACCTTTAAGTGGTTGATTTGCCTTGCTCAATCCCCTCATGGGCAAGTCATCATAGGCCATTACCTAATGTGTTATTGTCTACTTCAGGTTCTGCGGGGGTGGTGCAATGGAAATAATGTGTGTGTTTCATGCACCATCCATCCAGCCCTGAATTGGTTTGGTCTTGCCAGGAGTGTTCCTTTAAGTATTGAAATGGACAAACAACACAAAACACCCATTTTCTACATTTCAAGTAATTTGTCAGTTAATGTATAATAATCTGGAAATTAATTCTAAGCTTTTCACTTTTCTAACAAAAGACAAATATTTGGGCATTGTTAAGTGAATAATTGCATTTTTACATAAAATATTATTTGTCTTGATTTGTTTTACAGTTTATTGTCTGAGAAGAGCAGAATAGACAAGCACCACTCTTCATTATAGTGTTGCAATTATGCAATACATAAATTAAGTTTATTTTGTGTAGGAAGGCATTAGATTTACAGCTAAGAACATTCATGTGAGCCTAATGAGCATTTCATGAAAGAATATTCTACCTACCCTGAGCGACTTCAACCAACATCTGTAAAGTAAGGCTTTTACGAAGCAACTCCTAATCTCAGATGACAATGAAATAGAAAAGTTTAGGGAACTTAAGAGTGTTTATGAAATCCTTGGATGTTCTTTCTAGAATGTATTTTCACAACTTTAATGGACAATAAAGATTAGTAGGCATAGCTCATTATCTCTTATCAAGCAAACAGTACAGAAGTACACAGTGAAGAAAATGTGCCTTTATGAAAAAGAAACAATAGATTTTATTTATCAATTTGACTTTCATTAATCTGATGCATTGTTCAGAACACACTACAATTAATATTTAAGTCCAATACCATTAGGGGTCTGCTAGATCTCTGTTAGCCATAGTGAGTTGTGCTAATGGTGTCTAAGAACATAAAACTTAAAAGGGGTTGGTTGTCTGCTTTGAAAAATCCCTTTTTTCTTAGAAGGGTCCCTCAAAAATAAGATGATTTCAGAGCATCCTGGAGATTCTGACAATCAGCTGTAATCAGTGAGGGAATCTAGCAGTATGTGTTCCCCTGCAGTTCCACCACAGAGAAAGTAATTTACACAGTTAGGCCTCTTTCACACTATCATTTTTGCTTTCCGTCCTAGAGTTCCATCCTTGGGGCTCTAGGACGGAAAGATACTGATCAGGATTATCCCCATGCATCCTGAATGGAGAGAAATCCATTCAGGATGCATCAGGATGTCTTCAGTTCAGTATTGAGACATTTTATCCGCAGCATGCTGCAAATGTTTTCCTGCCAAAAATCCTGAAGGCACGCCGCAAGGACGGATCCGGATTAATGCCCATTTAAAAGCATTAATCCGGATCAGGCCTTAAGCTAAACGTCATTTCGGCGTATTGCCAGATCCGGCGTTTAGCTTTCTGAATGGTGACTATGGCAGCCAGGACGCTACTAAAGTCCTGGCTGTCATGGAAAAGTAGTGGGGAGCCAGGGGAGAAGCTACTTACCCGTCCGTGCAGCTCCCGGGGCACTCCACAATGACGTTAAAACCCCCCCATGTCGCATGGATCATGTGATCCATGCGATCATGTGATCCATGCGACGTAGGGGCACTGTGATGTCATTGTGTTGTGGAGAGCCCCGGGAGCCGCACGGACGGGTAAGTAGCTTCTCCCCTGGCTCCCCACTACTTTTCCATAAACAAAGCAATAGCTGATCTTAGGGAGACCAGCTACAAAAATACCGTGGAGCCTCACTTAAGAGTCTCAAACACAGCAATCCAAAGTGCAAGGCTCCCTGGGAAACATAAAATGCAAAAAGATTGTGGAGCCCCAGTTATGGGTCTACAACACAGTGAAAGCCAGATATCCCTCAAAGGAAGGAAAAACAAGCAAAGGGGTGTCTCCATTACAGAGATCACCAAAACCACCATATTAAGTGGCCCCTATGTCAAGATCCCGCTCTTTTACAAGCTTTAAGGATGTGACAGGGAAGACCTAAGCAAGTTATCCATCCACAGACAGCTGTTTCGGGGTGTTGCCCCTCATCAGTGTGGAATAGGATTCTGGCTAACGGGAGCGATGCTTTGGTGACTACTCAAACAAAGCAATAGCTGATCTTAGGAGACCAGCTACAAAAATACCGTGGAGCCTCACTTAAGAGTCTCAAACACAGCAATCCAAAGTGCAAGGCTCCCTGGGAAACATAAAATGCAAAAGATTGTGGAGCCCCAGTTATGGGTCTACAACACAGTGAAAGCCAGATATCCCTCAAAGGAAGGAAAAACAAGCAAAGGGTGTCTCCATTACAGAGATCACCAAAACCACCATATTAAGTGGCCCCTATGTCAAGATCCCGCTCTTTACAAGCTTTAAGGATGTGACAGGGAAGACCTAAGCAAGTTATCCATCCACAGACAGCTGTTTCAAGGTGTTGCCCTCATCAGTGTGGAATAGGATTCTGGCTAACTGGGACGATGCTTTGGTGACTACTCAAACAAAGCAATAGCTGATCTTAGGAGATCTTAGCTTTGCACTTTGGATTGCTGTGTTTGAGACTCTTAAGTGAGGCTCCACGGTATTTTTGTAGCTGGTCTCCCTAAGATCAGCTATTGCTTTGTTTGAGTAGTCACCAAAGCATTGCTCCCGGTTAGCCAGAATCCTGCTCCACACTGATGAGGGGCAACACCCCGAAACAGCTGTCTGTGGATGGATAACTTGCTTAGGTCTTCCCTGTCACATCCTTAAAGCTTGTAAAAGAGCGGGATCTTGACATAGGGGCCACTTAATATGGTGGTTTTGGTGATCTCTGTAATGGAGACACCCCTTTGCTTGTTTTTCCTTCCTTTGAGGGATATCTGGCTTTCACTGTGTTGTAGACCCATAACTGGGGCTCCACAATCTTTTTGCACTACTTTTCCATGGCAGCCAGGACTTTAGTAGCGTCCTGGCTGCCATGGTAACACTGAAAGCCTTTTGAAGACTGATCAGTCTTCAAATGCTTTCAGGTGTGTGGCGTTGTGACGGATTCGGCGGGCATTTCCGGCGACGGAAGTGAACCGGATCCTCACAACGCTAGTGTGCAAGAGCCCTTACTTTTAAGAACTATGGGTGTAATGAAGAGAGATCCAGAGAAAGAGATACTCTTCATACCTACTTATTAGTTTTGCAAATTGATGAAGGCTCTAGAGAGAGAGAGAGAGAGAGCGCCTGTGTTCTTTCAAATTGGAATGCTGTAAGGGGGTTATTACATATTTGCAGCTAAGCTTGGTAACTGCATGAAGATAACTCCTATAGTTGTAATTAGTGTTAAGCGAATTGAAGCCAAACAAATTGACTTTGATCCGAATTTCAGGAATTTCCTTGCGCTTTGTGGTAACAAATTTATATTTCCTAAAATAGAGGTAAATAAAGATAGATACCTCATCCATTTGCGTGAGAAGAAGCTGTTGTGACCATCTTGATTGCAGTAACCGCACAAAATCTTGCACGGGTTGACGTATGACGTCACCAGATTGGCGCGCTGGCCAGGTGCGGTGATGTTATCAGTAATGACGTCATCAGACTTACCCAGCATCATGACTTGATGACTTCATCACATCACTGCACGAGATTTCACATGGTATATTCAATCAAGATGTCCACGACAGCCTCTACGTGAGCAAATGGATAAAGTGAGTATTTTTTTTTTACCCTGATTAACCCCTAAAAGGCCTAAATTGTAGCCTCAGATGCCGCGTTCGGCGCTGAATGCGGCATCTGAGGGGTTCAATGAACAGGGACAACACGATCACCGTTTCCCATCAATCTGCCTGCTACACACAAAAGAGTGCGCTTCGTGACAAAGTAAATCATCACAAATTGAATTTCTTTGTGAAATTTTTTGTTGCAATGCACTTGTATTTGCAATTTGCACCCATGTCAACTAAAGGTACAGCACAGCAATTAGTCATAATCAATATGTGGTTACTGCAGGTTGGCTACAAACATGTCATACACCTTAATAGCTTATCTAAAAAAAAAGAATTTTCTGAAGAAAAGACCCACTTTAATTAGTAAGGCTGATTAGTCAGCCTGCATTTGTGGGAGGGGCGGAGGCTCTTCATATACGAGCCATAGCCTCACTCATGGGCGTGTGTTCTCAGGTGCACAGGTGCCGCTGGGTGCCATTAGTGAACTAGCTTCTCTGGTTTCTTTCTTTGCAGCATGGAGCCAGAACAGAGCTTTTATTTCGCTCGCTGCTACCGTAGCAATGCACGCGCTGTAATACGTAAGTAAGTTGGGCCGTGGCCGTCTCTCCTGGCCGTTCGGAACCCGACTTTGCTAGCGAATGGGAGGCTTCACCTCAGAATATACTGCCTTAGGTTTGTTTGTGGGGGCTAAGTATTTCTATTTCTTTTCAATTTTGTTTGTTTGATAACAGGAGTTAGTTCCTATATATCTTGCAAATTTTACTTCGCTTGGTTTGTCGCATATGGAAAGTTACTTCAGCTTGTACGCAGTACAGGAAGAATTACCCGGGCTGCATGTGACGTCATGTTTGGAGATCGGATGCAGCTGTTGTTGTTCAGGCCTATTGCTGTAGCTGTTACTTGCCATGTGACTCCCCCACCTATAAAGAAAAAAAAACAAACCCTGATGCACTTTATGCTCTGCTCTTATCCTGAGCGGCATTTCCAAGTTCGGCTTTTACTTCTGTCTTACACCTGCTATCGCACCATGCTTAATACGCCTCACACCCTCAGATGCATCGCATGTCTTTTATTGTCCATCACTTTCACGCTGCTCGTTCCAAGACCAGCCTTTACATTTTGCTGTTACACATGTTTTACTCTCTGCTCATCGGAGCTGTGTCCACATGTCTGTTATTTTCATCATGCTTCATACCTCAATCAGATTCGAGTTGCATTCACCCGTTGGCTGTTACATCAAATTCCGTACCCAGCCGACATCCGGAACTGTATTACACGCCTGCTATTTCATGTTTTCATACTCTGCCCAGGGCCAGAGCTGCTACTGTTACTCCATTTTACTCTCAGTTTTTTCTACTTCACTCACAACTAGAGCTGCATTCATGCGTCGGCTAGTATACCATATTTGCTCTGCTCACAGTGATAGCTGTGTTCACATGTCTGCTGTTACAACAGGTTTATACTAGGATTGTTTTAGAGATGTGTTCACGTTCGCTGTCACATCATGTTCATGCTCCACTCACATTTAGAGCGTCTGTGGATGGATAACTTGCTTAGGTCTTCCCTGTCACATCCTTAAAGCTTGTAAAAGAGCGGGATCTTGACATAGGGCCACTTAATATGGTGGTTTTGGTGATCTCTGTAATGGAGACACCTTTGCTTGTTTTTCCTTCCTTTGAGGATATCTGGCTTTCACTGTGTTGTAGACCCATAACTGGGGCTCCACAATCTTTTGCACTACTTTTTCATGGCAGCCAGGACTTTAGTAGCGTCCTGGCTGCCATGGTAACACTGAAAGCCTTTTGAAGACTGATCAGTCTTCAAATGCTTTCAGGTGTGTGGCGTATGACGGATTCGGCGGGCATTTCCGCGACGGAAGTGAACCGGATCCTCACAGCGCTAGTGTCAAGAGCCCTTACTTTTAAGAACTATGGGTGTAATGAAGAGAGATCCAGAGAAAGAGATACTCTTCATACCTACTTATTAGTTTTGCAAATTGATGAAGGCTCTAGAGAGAGAGAGAGAGAGACGCCTGTGTTCTTTCAAATTGGAATGCTGTAAGGGGTTATTACATATTTGCAGCTAAGCTTGGTAACTGCATGAAGATAACTCCTATAGTTGTAATTAGTGTTAAGCGAATTGAAGCCAAACAAATTGACTTTGATCCGAATTTCAGGAATTTCCTTGCGCTTTGTGGTAACAAATTTATATTTCCTAAAATAGAGGTAAAAAAAGATAGATACCTCATCCATTTGCGTGAGAAGAAGCTGTTGTGACCATCTTGATTGCAGTAACCGCACAAAATCTTGCACGGGTTGACGTATGACGTCACCAGATTGGCGCGCTGGCCAGGTGCGGTGATGTTATCAGTAATGACGTCATCAGACTTACCCAGCATCATGACTTGATGACTTCATCACATCACTGCACGAGATTTCACATGGTATATTCAATCAAGATGGCCACGACAGCCTCTACGTGAGCAAATGGATAAAGTGAGTATTTTTTTTTAACCCTGATTAACCCCTAAAAGGCCTAAATTGTAGCCTCAGATGCCGCGTTCGGCGCTGAATGCGGCATCTGAGGGGTTCAATGAACAGGGACAACACGATCACCGTTTCCCATCAATCTGCCTGCTACACACAAAAGAGTGCGCTCGTGACAAAGTAAATCATCACAAATTGAATTTCTTTGTGAAATTTTTTGTTGCAATGCACTTGTATTTGCAATTTGCACCCATGTCAACTAAAGGTACAGCACAGCAATTAGTCATAATCAATATGTGGTTACTGCAGGTTGGCTACAAACATGTCATACACCTTAATAGCTTATCTAAAAAAGAATTTTCTGAAGAAAAGACCCACTTTAATTAGTAAGGCTGATTAGTCAGCCTGCATTTGTGGGAGGGGCGGAGGCTCTTCATATACGAGCCATAGCCTCACTCATGGGCGTGTGTTCTCAGGTGCACAGGTGCCGCTGGGTGCCATTAGTGAACTAGCTTCTCTGGTTTCTTTCTTTGCAGCATGGAGCCAGAACAGAGCTTTTATTTCGCTCGCTGCTACCGTAGCAATGCACGCGCTGTAATACGTAAGTAAGTTGGGCCGTGGCCGTCTCTCCTGGCCGTTCGGAACCCGACTTTGCTAGCGAATGGGAGGCTTCACCTCAGAATATACTGCCTTAGGTTTGTTTGTGGGGGCTAAGTATTTCTATTTCTTTTCAATTTTGTTTGTTTGATAACAGGAGTTAGTTCCTATATATCTTGCAAATTTTACTTCGCTTGGTTTGTCGCATATGGAAAGTTACTTCAGCTTGTACGCAGTACAGGAAGAATTACCCGGGCTGCATGTGACGTCATGTTTGGAGATCGGATGCAGCTGTTGTTGTTCAGGCCTATTGCTGTAGCTGTTACTTGCCATGTGACTCCCCCACCTATAAAGAAAAAAAAAAAAAACCTGATGCACTTTATGCTCTGCTCTTATCCTGAGCGGCATTTCCAAGTTCGGCTTTTACTTCTGTCTTACACCTGCTATCGCACCATGCTTAATACGCCTCACACCCTCAGATGCATCGCATGTCTTTTATTGTCCATCACTTTCACGCTGCTCGTTCCAAGACCAGCCTTTACATTTTGCTGTTACACATGTTTTACTCTCTGCTCATCGGAGCTGTGTCCACATGTCTGTTATTTTCATCATGCTTCATACCTCAATCAGATTCGAGTTGCATTCACCCGTTGGCTGTTACATCAAATTCCGTACCCAGCCGACATCCGGAACTGTATTACACGCCTGCTATTTCATGTTTTCATACTCTGCCCAGGGCCAGAGCTGCTACTGTTACTCCATTTTACTCTCAGTTTTTTCTACTTCACTCACAACTAGAGCTGCATTCATGCGTCGGCTAGTATACCATATTTGCTCTGCTCACAGTGATAGCTGTGTTCACATGTCTGCTGTTACAACAGGTTTATACTAGGATTGTTTCAGAGATGTGTTCACGTTCGCTGTCACATCATGTTCATGCTCCACTCACATTTAGAGCTGCTGTTATACCAATTTGATTCTCGGCTCACACCCAGAGGTACATTCACACTTACGCGATCAAACTCACGACCAGAGCTGTGTTCTTACGTCTCTTGGTATATCAGGTTTACTCTCCTCGCACCCAGAGCTGCGTTCACAAGTCCACTGTTACTACAGGTTCTTCCAGGCCCATTTCAAGAGCGGCGTTCATGTCACTGTTACATCATGTGTCATGCTCCATTTACAACCAGAGCTGCTGTTATACCAATTTTATGCTCTGCCTATACCCAGAGTTGTGTTCACACTTCTACTGCTACAATAGGTTTTATACCCCACTCGCCAGAGCCGCTTTCCATGTCGGCTGTCACTTCAAGTTAACATTCTGTTCACATCCAAAGCTGCGTCTGCATGTCTGCTTTTAAATCTTGTCCTATACTCCATTCACTACTAGAGCTGCGTTCACGTGTCTGCTTTTGCATCACGTCAATACTCTGCTCACTTTCAGATGGCATTTATACGTCTGCTTCATACCCTGCTTTCATGCTCTAGCCATACTCAGAGCTGCGGCCATACCAATTGTTTTAGGTACCACTCACATCCAAAGCTGCATTCACCCAATTGTCATTACATCATGTGTTGTACTCTGCTCCCACTCAAAGCTGCATTCTCCTGTTCATTGCTATGTCATGGATTTACTCAATCGGATTTCCCAACATAAATCTAATATACGTACCTGTAAAAAAGAATCTCCTTTAGTTGAACATTTCCATACTTTACATCATGCTGTCAGCCAACTCAGATTTCAAATCATTGACTGGATACCACCCCCTAGGCGTGGTGGCAATCGGGAAGCTATGCTACAGGAGAGAGAGATGGAATGGATTCGCCGGCTAAATACCCTAAATCCCAATGGACTTAACAGGGAATATGTTTTTGACTAAATATCCTGTTGTAGGCGATTTTCTAACTCTTATTCCTCTTTCTTTCATTTTTAGGATCCAATGTCGTCCATTAGCGGGTGGCGACGCCCGTGAAGCACGCTCCTGGGTCCAACTAGAATGTTACAATTGAGTCTGATGTGCTACTCATCCTACACTTTATGCAAATGTAATTATGTATTGCTACTATACTTGTACCTGAAGTGTCTTGTACTGTTGTGACTTTTGTGTACCCCCTCCACAACCTTTTTACCTGGGTCCGACACCATTTTGCCCTTACTACCCACATCCAATATGGCCGCTCCCATATCATGTTATACCGAGTTATAACAGATCCTCCCATTTAGACCACCCTTAAGCAGACTGTCGGTTTCACTTATTTATAGCCTATCTTCCCCTGGCCTACCGTCCTGGCTTCCATTGCTTCTCCTTCCAAACTGAACTGCCCATTTTGCCCTACTCCAAAATGGCCGCGCGGTAACTGACGTCAGCGGCGCATGCGCATTCCCTCATTATACCTCAAATCCCGCGAGAAATATCAGGAAGACGCTACCTACTCATCCCGTCAAGTCCTATTTAAACATGGCGTCGACGCGTAGCACACACGCCGGCCGTGTACTTCCCAGACGTGCATACCACTCGGTAAGTCCTCTATCATTGCTGTTGTGCCATGTATACTTTAGAGCCACCACCTGGCGATATGTGCACCCCTGATGCAGCTCTCCAGTGAACCACACTATGTTGCGGTACAGCACTCTGAAGACATACCACTTTTTTAACTAGGCTCCCTTTCCAGCTACCTATGCCACTTCCACCGCCCATTTTGCTGGATTCGTTCCTTCCTTCTGAGCTGGGACACACCCCCCGTTCTATCCAATACGTATGCCCTGACGCCATAAGCAGTCCATTCAGGACGCTATACTCAGTATCCAATATTCATTATCTATCTCCCACTGTCTATTCTCTTCCCCCCCCTCTCCCCCCCCCCCTGTTTTTTCCTCCCTTCGCCCCTCCCCGCCCCCCCTCCCCCCCTCCCCCCCTCCCTCCCTTCCCAGTTTCCCCTCTTGAACCATATGGTGGTTATCTGTTGTACAAATATGTGTTTTCTATGCCTATCATTTAGACATAATTGTATCTATGTATATGAAAATGAATGTACATGTACTTTGGTAATTGGCAACCATATAATCTAATTGCCCCTTGTTTATTTTGTACGACAGCCTGATGAAGGGCACATTGTTTGCCCGAAACGTTGCTTCAATTGCACCACCATGTCCGGCCTAAATAAAACTTAAAAAGCATTTATCATTGGAGTGCAGTCTCATATATTTTACTAATGGATTTACTCAATAATCTCACTGGGGCAGTCTGCACCCACCGCTCTGGTACCTCTCTCCCAACAAACACAACTGCGTTCTTTTCAGGCTTACGTTTCTTTCCTCGGTGGTCTGTTACATTCCATAGGCCTACTTTTCTGTTTACTTCGGTAAAAAAAATAATAATATTATTTTGGTCTTCTTTAACCCCTTAAGGACACTGCCATATTTCACCTTAAGGAACAGGCCATTTTTTGCAAATCTGACCAGTGTCACTATGTGGTGATAACTTTAAAATGCTTTTACTTATCCAGGCCATTCTGAGATAGTTTTTTTTGTCACATATTGTACTTCATAAAACTGGTAAAATGGAGTAAAAAAATCATTTTTATTTATAAAAAAAAAACAAATTTACCAAAATTTTGGAAAAATTTGCAAATTTCCAAGTTTCAATTTCTCTACTTCTATAATACATAATAATACCTCCAAAAAAAGTTATTAATTTACATTCCCCATATGTCTACTTCATGTTTGGATCATTTTGGGAATGAAATTTAATTTTTTGGGGATGTTACACGGCTTAGAAGTTTAGAAGCAAATCTTGAAAATTTTCAGAAATTTACAAAAACCCAATTTTTTAGGGACCAGTTCAAGTCTGAAGTCCCTTGTGAGGCTTACATAATAGAACCACCCAAAAATGACCCCATTCTATAAACTACACCCCTCAAGGTATTAGAAAACTGATTTTACAAACATCATTTACCCTTTAGGTGTTCCATAAGAGTTGATGGCAAATGGAGATAAAATTTCAGAATTTAAATTTGTGTTGCCAAATTTTCCATTTTAATCAATTTTTCCACTAACAAAGCAAGGGTTAACAGCCAAACAAAACTATATATTTATTTCCCTGACTCTGCGGTTTACAGAAACACCCGATATGTGGTCGTACACCACTGTACGGCCACACGGTGGGGCATAGAGGGAAAGGAGCACCGTGTGGTTTTTGAAAGGCAGATTTTGCTGGACTGGTTTTTTGACACCATGTCCCATTTGAAGCCCCCCTGATGCAACCCTACAGTAGAAACTCCCAAAAAGTGACCCCCATCTAAGAAACTACCCCCCTCAGGGTATTCAAAACTGATTTACAAGCTTTGTTAACCCTTTAGGCGTTCCATATGATTTAATAGAAAATGGAGATAAAATTTCAGAATTTCACTTTTTTGGAAGATTTTCCATTTTAATATTTTTTTTCCAGTAACAAAGCAAGGGTTAACAGCCAAACAAAACTAAATATGTATTGCCCTGAATCTGTAGTTTACAGAAACACCCCATATATTGTCTTAAACTGCTGTATGGCCAAACGGCAGGGCGCAGAAGGAAGTGAACGCCATATGGGTTTTGGAAGACGGCTTTTGCTGGACTGTTTTTTTGACACCATGTCCCATTTGAAGCCGCCCTGATGCACCCCTAGAGTAGAAACTCCAAAAAAGTGACCCCTTTTTAAAAAATATGGGATAAGGTGGCAGATTTTTTGGTACTATTTTAGGGTACATATGATTTTTGGTTGCTCTATATTACACTTTTTGTGAAGCAAAGTAACAAAAAATTGAAATTCTGAAATTTCATCTCCATTTGTCATTAACTTTTGTGGAACACTTAAAGAGTTTACCAAAGTTTTTAAAATCAGTTTTGAATACCTTGAGGGGTCATAGCGTGATGATGTGAGCAGCGTCGTGTCTCGCTCTCCTCCTCCCCGAAACTCCACTCCCTCCTGCAAGCAGCCTGCGATGCCTTGAGGTGCGCGTGATTGCGTGTCGTTGCCCGGACCTGCCACTCTGGACCTCTGCCTCTCCTCGGTCTCTTCTCGGCTGCTAGTTTGTTGCTCTGTGCTCCTTGCCAGCTGGCTACTTTGAGCCTCCCTCTGCCTCCCTCCACAGACTCCTGCCTATTTCTCACCGACGGCGCTGCCTTAATTTGTGGAGTGGTTCCTGTGGAGTGGTTCTCAGTATTATTACTACTCTCAGCTTTTGGCTGTATTGAGAGGGCTCCTGTCTCCTCCTCATTGACCTGATTTATACTACTCGATAAGTTATTTGAAAAAGCTGGACTTCCCCACTCTCCTCCATCAAACCCCCTGGGTTTGTTCTCTGGATCTCCCAAGTCAGATGCTATGACTTCTCTGCCTGTAGTGTTTGTATGGACTTTGTTACTACCATAATATAAGGAAAGGAAGGGGCTATTAAAACCTATATAACTAATAACTAATAAAGATTAATAAAGATTAAATAAGCAAGAAAAGAAAAAAAAAGGAAAGAACAAAAGAAAGAGATAAGAAGAAAAGAAGAAAGAGAGAGAAAAAAAGGGGGGGAAAGGGGGGAAGGGAAGGGAAAAAAGAAGAAAAAAAATATATATATAATACATTAAATAAAAGGACAAAATACAAAAAAAAAGGAGAGGAGCAAGAAAAAAAAAATGGCCCCAAAACGACGATCAATTGATACTTCGGTGATAAAGGCCGGGTTAAAATCAATAGAGGCGGGACGAATGGATCAATTTCTTAAATCGCCCACCATTCAGGAAAAAGGGAGCCAGAGGGGGAGATTAAATTCTAACACTAAGTGAAATGTTAATACGTCTGCAGGGGAGGGGAGTCATGGAAATGACTTTGAATACAGGAGCGGAGAGAGGTGAAGATGCACCCCTGGTACAGTTAAATGCAGAATCTGCACCTATGGAAGAAATTCTGAGGGCTGTGAAGAATAACGGTATTCTAATGCAAAATATGTCTCTACAGCTGGGTACAGTACAGACTGATATATCATTGATCCGAGACGATCTGGCTAAAATTAGAGATCGGGTAATTAACATGGAAAAAACGGTTGATACCCTTCAGAATGAAATTAAGCAGCTACAAGTGAAAACCTCTACTCTTTCCACACATAATGACTCTCTTCAAGCTAAATTGGTGGATATAGAAAATAGATCGAGGCGCTCCAATGTTAGAATTATTGGCTTTCCAGTAGGTATTGAGGGTCAGCAGCTGCTGGACCAGCTAAAATTGCTGATTTTTGAAAACTTGGAGGAGAGTATTTTAACCATTGTTCCAGATGGAGAGGGCCCATCGAGTCCCAGGGGGTAGGGCGGTTCCTGGGAGACCGCCGTGCCTTATACTGACTAAACTACTTTCATCGATAGACCGAGATATTATTCTTAGAAGAGCGAGAGAATGCCCGCCTATTATATACCAGGGCAACAGGCTTTCTTTCTATCCAGATTTCGCACGTGAAACTCAAGACAAGAGAAGAAGTTTTTTTCAAATTAAAAATACGCCCTTCTCTATCCTGCAAAATTGAGAGTGATCTTTAATGGGACCTCACATTTTTTTTATAGGGCGGAGCAAGTTGCGGAATGGATGGACGAGGATGGTCTATGAATTCTCTAGATCGGCGGCTGCGGGAGGCAGGGGAGGGGGATGGGGGTTGGGGGGAGGAGAGGCGGCTATAGTTAAGAGGTTTGTTGGAAGTTCCGGATGAACCACTAGAAGGGGGGGGATACTATCGCACCTATGTTTTTTTTTTTTTTTTTTTTACTGATGTCAGTTAGAATTGTGTCTTGGAACGTCAGGGGCCTTGGAGAAAGAGTAAAGAGGCAGGCAGTTTTAGATGCAATAAGAAGGTACCTATCTGCAATCATCTGTATAGTTGAGACACACCTCTCAGAGAAGACAATCTCCTGTTTGGGGATGGGATGGTCCGCACAGACGTACCATTCTATTCTCAATAGCTCCTCAGGGGGAGTTTCGGGTTTTTATCCACCGCTCTGTGGATTTTACTGTAGCTGAATCAAGTATTGATGATCAGGGAAGATTTGTCTTCCTTTATGGTAGACTTTGACAGCCGTATATTCTTGCTTTTTTTCATATACCTCCCCCGTTCTCTGCTCAGCCACTTAATTGCCTTTTACTGTTTATAGAGCAAAGGCCAGAGTGTCAAGTTCTCCTTATGGGAGACTTTAATGCTGTTATGGAGCCCAGAAGGGACAGATTGGCTGTGGATGTGGACCTGGGGAAGTATATGCCTGTGTCTCCGCTAGCCAGGTTTTGCCAAGAAACCGGTCTGGTAGATGTTTGGGAGTATCTTGGCAAAGGAAAAAGGTTTTTTTCCGGTGTTAGCAGAGGAGGGAGAGCGATGTCCAGAATCGATTTGGCCTTAACCAATAAAAGTAATTTAAAGAACATTAAATGATACGCTATGGTGTAAGAACAGTTTCTGACCATTCCCCTTTATCAATAGAAATTCTGGTTCAGGATTCTTCTTTAAGCTGAATCCATATTGGCTTACTCTTATTGAGAATCACCAGTCTATTAAATCACTTATTACTTCCTTTTGGGAGATCAACTCCCCCTCTGCTAACATTAACTCAGTTTGGGATGCCCTGAAGGCCTACTTGAGGGGGGTCCTGATCAGTAATATTACAGCAAAGAGGAAAAGCTTTAGGAAAAAAGAGAAGAGCTTGATTAGTGAGGTGGCCTTCTCAACGGAACGATTTACTTTGCAGCCCTCGGAACAGACCCAAGTGGAGATGCAGAAAGCTAATGGTGCCCTCGGGGACTATTTGTTTGAAAAAGCACATCATAGATTATTTTTTAAGGGGCAAAAATATTTCTCAGAGTCAGGACATCCGGGGAGGCTTCTTGTTAGAATAGTTGCACAACAGGAGCATAGGAAAATGGTTATTACTTCAATCCGGAAAAGGGATAGAGAGATCATAGAGGATCAGGAAGGAATTAAAGAGACTTTTTTGGACTACTTTACTCAGGTGTATAAGGCGTCTACAAGCACATCAATCAATGTTATAGGCTCATATTTGGACAATGTCTCTTTACCAGTATTAACAGATTCTCAAAAAACCTCCCTAGACAGGGAGGTGTCCCTACAGGAGCTACAGGAGGCTTTGAAAATGACATCAGGGAATTCATCACCAGGCCTAGGTGGTCTTCCATACGAGTTCTATCGTAAGTATGGAGATATTATTCTTCCGTATTTTCTAGAGGTGTTTAGTCAAGCATTGCAGGGAGGTACTTTACCTAAGTCAATGATTGAAGCATTAATTGTCTTAATACCAAAAAAAGATAAAGACTTAGTGGAATTGGACTCTTACAGGCCTATCTCTTTACTAAACACGGATGTTAAACTTTTCTCCAAGGTCCTGGCTAATAGACTTGCCAGAGTCATTTCCTCGCTCATCCATCCCGATCAAAACGGATTTATTCCAGGGAAGGGTACCCACTTTAATTTACATCAATTTTTTGTGAATCTCCTGGAAATGGTGCACGCTCCATCCTGTCCTTAGATGCCACTAAGGCTTTTGATAGGGTGGAGTGGGCATTTCTTTGGAGAGTTATGGAAAAAATGGGGTTTGGGCCTAGGTTTATGGCTATGACTCAGCTGTTATATAAATCTCCTGTTGGTAGGTTAAGGATCAATGAGATGTTGACTGGGTGTTTTTCATTGGGGAGGGGCACCCGTCAGGGTTGCCCTCTCTCTCCACTCCGGTTCAATATCTCTATTGAACCACTTGCGGCCAAGATCAGACAGGACCCGGGAGTAACTGGATTTGGGGTCTTGGGGGAGGAGGATCGAATATCCTTGTATGCTGATGATATTTTATTTTTTGTACAGCAAACGGAGAGAACTCTCCCCCGGGTAATGGAATGTGTTAACCTTTATTGCATGGCTTCTGGTTTAGAAGTCAACTGGGCCAAGACCAGTTTATTACCACTGGAGACATCGCAATCACTAAATTAGACCTTGGTCCATGGTTTGACGGTCAATATTTGGGGATTATGGTAACAGCCAGTACTCAAGATTATTTACAACTGAACCTGCTTCCGGTTTTGAGCAGAATGAGAGCCAACATTAGAACATGGCAGAAACTTTCGCTCACAAGAGCGGATAGAATTTCCTTGATTAAAATGGTCGTGCTTCCCCAACTGCCTTATGTTCTCTGAAACTCTCCTACCTGGATAAAGGATACATTTTTTAAAACAATAGAAAGGATGATCAATAATTTGCTATGGGGGAGGAAGCGAGTAAGACTAAAGATGGACTACTTTTCCATGCCATATGAGCAGGGAGGTTTAAACCTCCCTAACTTTAAAGGATATTTTATTGCCTCACAACTTTGTTTCTTCAATGACTGGGAAAGTAGTTCTTTAAGCAGAAAATTGGTAAGGGAATCGGGTTTTCCTGATTTTTTTACCGTGTTAGAGTCTAGTTGGTTATCTAGGAGTTTGCAGGATTATAAAATTTTTTGTAAGATGGCCTTAAAGGCTTGGAAGACAATAAGAATCTGGTTTAAAGTTCCGGCATCTCCGGTTTGTACCCCATTATGGCATAATCAGAGGTTGGCGATTCTGTACTTGAGTCAAGTTATAAAAAATGGACAAATTCTTTCTCTCCTGGAGATTGCACAAAATGAAAATCTGGGTGAGGTACGATGGTACACATATTTTCAGTTACGTTCCGCACTTTTTTTCTATTCTAGACAAATCTTCTTTTAATATAGAAACACCAGAACTTATACATAATTTGATTTAAAAAAAGGGTCACATGAGAGAGGTCACATGAGAGTTAGAATATCACATTGCTATAAATATTTGATTAGATCACTTTTTCTTGATTGTTATTCTCCAGGTCAGAAGTCCTGGAGTAGTACACTTAAAGACTTTGGCCCCTTGGTTTGGGACAATGTCTTGAAGAATGCAAGTTTTGTATCCCACAATTTCAATCACATGGTTGTACAGTTTATTCTTATTCATAAGATATATGTAACACCTTTGTGGCTCCAGAAGAGAGGTTTTAGGGCTTCCTCAAATTGTCCGCGTTGTGGATGTCCCAGCGCAGACCATCTACATATCTTCTGGGACTGCCCTTGGGTGAGTGGATACTGGCGGCTGGTCCAGGAAACGTTGACACAGAAATTGCAGGTTCAAATTCCATTCCTGCCAGGAGTATGGAATTTTAGGCGATTTATCTCAGGTCACCAGTCAAACTCCAAAACTTCGCCTTTTGATTAAAGCAATGTTTTTGGCAAGGCTCATTATTGCTAGGATGTGGTTCTCTAGATCCCCCCCCCCCCCGATTATCAAAACTGGCTTAATCTGTTAAATAAAATTAAAAAGTATGAGGAGATTCTGTATAGGAAAGACAAGCTCATGGAAAATGGGATAGGATTTGGCAAAGGTGGAATGAATGATCTGTTTGTTTTTCTTTTTTCTTTTTTTTTCTTCTTTTCTCTTGGTGCGATGGGAGGGGGGGAATGGAGGGAAGGGGAACCTTAGTAATGTTTATGCATTTTTAATAGTTTGTAATTTGCAATTTAAAAAATTAAAGATTTATAAAAGATAAAAATAAAAAGAATACCTAAATTTTTAGGCAATTGTCTCAGGTTGGGCATCATTTTTGCGGGATGAAATGGCGGTTAGATTGGCACTATGTTGGGGGGAATACAACTTTTCGATAGCTTGCTATTACACTTTTTTATTTAATTTTTTTTAGGGTTTAAGCAATGTGGTATTTTTATAGAGCAGTGTCTTCCGGACGCGACGATACCTAAGCATTTTTGAAACAAAAAAATCATGTTGTAGTCTGAAAGCCATATATTTTTTTATTTTTTGGGCCATTGTCTCATGTAGGGGCTAATTTTTTGTGGGATGAGGCGCTGGTTTGAATGGTACTATTTTAGCGTACATACGACTTTTTTGATCACTTTATTACCTTTTTTGGGAAGTTAGGTGGGCAAAATTTCAATTTCATCATAGTTTTTTTTTTTTTATGGCGTTCACCATGCGGGGAATATAACATGACCGTTTTATAGATCAGGTACGTTACGGAGGCGGTGATATATAACATGAGGTAGCAAATCTTTTTAAAATTATTTTTAATCAGTGATTTTTTTTTTCACGTTCTTGAAAATCCAGTGGGTCTGATGTATGTATAATACAATACAGTACACTATATAGTGTACTGTACTGTATGTTACTTACACTTCTGTCTGAACAGATCTCTGCCTTTAGCACAGATCTGTTCAGCACCATGGACAGCAGGATGCCTGAGAAGGCGCCCTGTTGCCATGGAAGCCTTCCCCGTCTGCAACAACTTAGCAGAGGGAGAGGGGGAAGTAGGGGGCTCCCTCCCTCTGTGCTCCCTTTCAAGAATCGGGGGCTGCAAAGGCACAGCAGCCTCTCGATGGGAGAGGGAGGGATCTCCCTCCCTGTTAACCCCTACCATACAGCGGTCCCTACGGATCGCGGTATGGAAGTGGTTAAAACGGCTGACATCTGCACAGATGTCAGCCGTTTGAATCAGAGTATCAGCAATGAGCTGACACTCTGATTCAACCGCTCGTCCATCCTGAGAATGAACGGGGGGCGGTCGGATGATCGCGCGCCCGCCCCCCACACTGCTGCACGCCTCCCGCCCGCCTCCCACACTGCCCGCAATCCTCCTTCCCTGCTGCGCCCACAGGCACAATGGACACAGGGCTGCAGGGGGGGGGTTAACTATATTATAAAAACGTATTTGAAGTTTCTGATCCCTGCGGTCACGGAACGCGAGGATCAGAAACTTGCATTAGCGCTACAAACCGCAGGTCTGAATTGAGCTGCAGTTTGCAGCGATCGGCAATGCGGGGGTGGGGGTCACAGGACCCCCCCACGCATTGTCACAGGATGCCTGCTGAATGATTTTAGCAGGCACCCAGTTCCGATCACTGCCAGCCATGCGGCAGTGATCGGAACTACACATGACGTACCGGTACGTCATGTGTTCTTAAGGATTCGGGAAACATGCCGTACCGGTACGTCATGTGTCCTGAAGGGGTTAATACTGGTTCATATTCACTCAGACTGGTCCCCTTTTACTTCTGGTTCGTATTCACTCAGATTGGTCTCCTGCCCCAGATCACCAAACAGCTCCTCAGCGGAGGTCAGTGGGCCAATAGGTCTAAGTTTCCTGCTATGTTTTCACAAGCTGTTCATTTGTTTGTCACGATAAGAGTCTTCTCTTAGCAAACTTGCAATGCCTCAGGCTCTTGTTTTTCTCCCATCTCTGTTTCAATTTCATGTTTACGTTTTATGGTTCACGGTGGTTAGTGTTTCATGTATGCCCGTGCTTCGGATTACTAATGTCTATATTTTCAACTCCTGTTGGCAGTTATGTTTCTTAGTCCACCTTCTAGCCAATCCAATCATTCAAGCTGCTTCATATACCATCAGGCCCGGCCCATGTTTTAATTATTTATCATCACCGCAACGTCATTCAGATCAGTCTCTCGGCTTTGGGGGCCCTATGACTGCTTCGGCCTCTGGCTTCGGGGGCCCTATGACTGATCCGGCCTCATGTCTCAGGGGGCCCCATGAACGTTTTTCATGTTTTGTTTGTTAGGGGTAAGACATGGTTGTAGGCTGGTTAGTGTCCCGGGTTTGCTGTTGGAGGGGGTCATGGTTATGCGAGTCCCCAAGGCATTCTGGGGCTCCCACGGCCGGCTCTTCGCTTATAGGACCTCACGATTGGCACTGACACTTGTAGTTCGCACGGCCATCTGATCCTTTTTTCCGCCATAAGAGGCTCGCACGAGTGGCTCTTCGCTTATAGGACCTCCCGACTGGCATTGTCATTCATAGTTCACACTGTATTCTGATACTTGCTCCTGCCATAAGAGACTCGCACGCATGGCTCCTGCCATAAGAGGCTCGCACGCATGGCTCCTGCTATAAAGAGACTCGCACGCATGGCTCCTGCCATAGGAGACTCGCTGGAGTGGCTCTTGGCTTAGAGGATTTCACAATTGACATCGACAGTGGAAGTTCATACGGCCATCTGATACTATTTTCCATGGCACACCTTTCAGAAGTTTCTTTTGTTCATTTATATTTTACAGATTAGTATTTGCGGTTCATTTCAGCTTCATTTCATTTAAGAAGACACTTACCCTGTCTTTGTCTTTTCAGGTTATCGAGTCCCAGTTGATTACTAAACCCGTCGGGTTAAGCCCCAATCTTTTCCCAGCCATCCTTAATTCTTAAGGTTCGCATCCCGGCGGCTGCCCGGCCCCATGGGCCCTGGCGGTTGTTTCGGCCCCATGGCTTCAGGGGTCCGACCAATGGTTGTCTGTCCACCTGTGCAGCTATGCTTTTAGTTTTGAATGACTCACACTTTTATCTGCTTGCCAGCTTATGTTATTTAGGTTTCATTTTAGTTAATGTCCGTTATTATCTCCACCTTCCACGTCGGTCAGGTCTCATTGGTTTAATTTCACCAGGTCTCATGGTTTAATTTCACCTGCACCTTATTCAGGTCACTTATTATAGTTATAATTTCTTGTAAAAAAAAAAAAAAAAACTCGGCCCCATGGCTTCGGGGCCCGATGACAGCTTCGGCCCCATGGCCTCGGGGGGTCCGATGACAGCTTTGGCCCCATGGCTTCAGGGGCCCGATGACAGCTTAGGCCCCATGGCTTCGGGGGCCCGATGACAGCTTCGGCCCCATGGCTTCGGGGGCCCGATGACAGCTTCGGCCCTGTGGCTTCGGAGGCCTGATGACAGCTTCGGCCCCATGGCTTCGGGGGCCCGATGACAGCTTTGGCCCCATGGCTTCGGCAGCCCGATGACTGTTTTTAGTCCTGCTGGGCTGATTACCTGGTTGGTTGCCCATCTGTGCATCTAGGCTGATTTGGCCTTTATGTATCACATACATACCTGCTTCCCTAATCTCCTAATAATCCATGTTGATCGCTCACTTTATGTTTTCTCCGCAAACTGGTCCAGGTTGCCCTACAGCATTATTGTCATGTCTTAGGCAGATATTTCGTCTTGCTTTAATTGTTCATGCTTTCGTTCAGGTCCTGCCAGAGGAGGAACAAGTAGGGTAATTCCCTCTAGCATGTCAGTCCCTGATCATAGTCGATCATATCTTGTCAACCAGGTCCCCGCGCAAAGTCTTTGCCTTTTTACTACGACCAGGAATTCATTTTCGTCGGTAGCTTCATTGCAATTGCTTCGCTCACTCATGGGAGGGCATAGACAGAATATTTATGGCTTCGTAGCTTCTTGCCACACTAACCTCAGACTCCCTACAACCACGTTGAATCGGGTTTTGGACAAGGTCCAGCATTCCCTTAACGGTAGTAGATTCAGATAATAGGTCGGTCTTCACGTCTCAGGCGTTAAAACAATTCTTAGGGGTACACAGAAGAACAACGCGCGGACCACGGCTAGCAGATAGCTGTTGTCTGGGGAACTATTCAAGGATTCTCTTCCTATCCACATGGTTCTTTCTGGCCCTCATTCCTGCATAGTCTTGGTAGTCAGATTTCGGTTCCACGATCTCCTGAGGCAAAGGCATTGCCAGTACTTGCACTAGAACCAAAACTTTACAAGGTTCAGGTGGTTTTTCATGATCCATTTCACAACGTATTCCCAGTCCTCCATTCCACTTTGGGGCAGTATCCGCAATATTGAGCATCATGTCTCCGGCCTTGTCATCCACAAGATGGGTTGTAAGTCTCCTTCTGGTCTTGCCTCATACACCCCGAATTTTCTCTCAAGATCCCTGACGCCTTGCAGTTGGCTTGGGGATTTGGTTGCTCATGCCATTCAAGTTCCTTTTCCACCCTACTTGGCTTGGTTTTGGCCCACTTATAGGCCTACCCACGATCATGGCTTAGGGCACACAACAAGCCATTTAGTCAGGTTATCTAAGACACGCTTAGCTGAGTTAGATTGTTCCCGTTGTTTTCACTCTCTAGAGTTCTTCGGATATCTCTTGTAGTGATGTCGCGAACATAAAATTTTCAGTTCGCGAACAGCGAACGCGAACTTCCACAAATGTTCGCGAACGGGCGAACCGGGCGAACCGCCATAGACTTCAATTGGCAGGCGAATTTTAAAACCCACAGGGACTCTTTCTGGCCACAATAGTGATGAGAAAGTTGTTTCAAGGGGTCTAACACCTGGACTGTGGCATGCCGGAGGGGGATCTATGGCAAAACTCCCATGGAAAATTACGTAGTGGACGCAGAGTCGGGTTTTAATCCATAAAGGGCATAAATCAACTAACATTCCTAAATTGTTTAGAATAACGTGCTTTAAAACATCCAGTGTGTGTATACGATCAGGTATGATGTTGTATCGATCAGGTAGTGTAAGGGTTACGCCCGCTTCACTGACATTGACAGACCAAACTCCCTTTTAATGCACCGCAAACAGTTCATTTGCACAACCGCAAACTCCCCATTTGCACAAGGTTGGATACCAAGCTAGCCACGTCCCGGTGATGTCATTGAAGGTTTCTTCCTCCACCCAGCCACGTACAACACCAAGGGTCCCCAAAAGATGAATTGAATTGATTTTTCGAACGGTGAGATGGTTAAAAAAACGCTGGCTCCCTCCACTCTGTTTTAAACCACGGTGACTGCGTCTGCGCCGTGCAATTTACTGTCACACCCGATATGAGTGGTATTTTCTGTTGTACTATTCTCATCAGTTTAATCCCTCTAACGTCCCCAATCTGGGGGCCATTTATTGAATAGATTTTTCGAACGGGGAGATGGTTAAAAAAACACTGGCTCCATCCACTCGGTTTTAAACCACGGTCACTGCGTCTGCGCCGGGCAATTTACTGTCACACCCGATATGAGTTGTATTTTCGGTAGTACTATTCTCATCAGTTTAATCCCTCTAACGTCCCCAATCTGGGGGCCATTTATTGAATAGATTTTTCGAACGGGGAGATGGTTAAAAAAACGCTGGCTCCCTCCACTCTGTTTTAAACCACGGTCACTGCGTCTGCGCCGTGCAATTTACTGTCACACCCGATATGAGTGGTATTTTCTGTAGTACTATTCTCATCAGTTTAATCCCTCTAACGTCCCCAATCTGGGGGCCATTTATTGAATAGATTTTTCGAACGGGAGATGGTTAAAAAACGCTGGCTCCCTCCACTCTGTTTTAAACCACGGTCACTGCGTCTGCGCCGTGCAATTTACTGTCACACCCGATATGAGTGGGATTTTCTGTAGTACTATTCTCATCAGTTTAATCCTCTAACGTCCCCAATCTGGGGGCCATTTATTGAATAGATTTTTCGAACGGGAGATGGTTAAAAAACGCTGGCTCCCTCCACTCTGTTTTAAACCACGGTCACTGCGTCTGCGCCGTGCAATTTACTGTCACACCCGATATGAGTGGTATTTTCTGTAGTACTATTCTCATCAGTTTAATCCCTCTAACGTCCCCAATCTGGGGGCCATTTATTGAATAGATTTTTCGAACGGGGAGATGGTTAAAAACGCTGGCTCCCTCCACTCTGTTTTAAACCACGGTCACTGCGTCTGCGCCGTGCAATTTACTGTCACACCCGATATGAGTGGTATTTTCTGTAGTACTATTCTCATCAGTTTAATCCCTCTAACGTCCCCAATCTGGGGGCCATTTATTGAATAGATTTTTCGAACGGGAGATGGTTAAAAAACGCTGGCTCCCTCCACTCTGTTTTTAAACCACGGTCACTGCGTCTGCGCCGTGCAATTTACTGTCACACCCGATATGAGTGGTATTTTCTGTAGTACTATTCTCATCAGTTTAATCCCTCTAACGTCCCCAATCTGGGGGCCATTTATTGAATAGATTTTTCGAACGGGAGATGGTTAAAAACGCTGGCTCCCTCCACTCTGTTTTAAACCACGGTCACTGCGTCTGCGCCGTGCAATTTACTGTCACACCCGATATGAGTGGTATTTTCTGTAGTACTATTCTCATCAGTTTAATCCTCTAACGTCCCCAATCTAGGGGCCATTTATTGAATAGATTTTTCGAACGGGGAGATGGTTAAAAACGCTGGCTCCCTCCACTCTGTTTTAAACCACGGTCACTGCGTCTGCGCCGTGCAATTTACTGTCACACCCGATATGAGTGGTATTTTCGTGTAGTACTATTCTCAAGTGATGTCGCGAACATAAAATTTTCAGTTCGCGAACAGCGAACGCGAACTCTCTGCAAATGTTCGCGAACGTGGCGAACCGGGCGAACCGCCATAGACTTCAACTGGCAGGCGAATTTTAAAACCCACAGGGACTCTTTCTGGCCACAATAGTGATGAGAAAGTTGTTTCAAGGGGTCTAACACCTGGACTGTGGCATGCCGGAGGGGATCTATGGCAAAACTCCCATGGAAAATTACGTAGTGGACGCAGAGTCGGGTTTTAATCCATAAAGGGCATAAATCAACTAACATTCCTAAATTGTTTGGAATAACGTGCTTTTAAAACATCCAGTGTGTGTATACGTATCAGGTATGATGTTGTATCGATCAGGTAGTGTAAGGGTTACGCCCGCTTCACTGACATTGACAGACCAAACTCCCCTTTTAATGCACCGCAAACAGTTCATTTGCACAACCGCAAACTCCCCATTTGCACAAGGTTGGATACCAAGCTAGCCACGTCCCGGTGATGTCATTGAAGGTTTCTTCCTCCACCCAGCCACGCACAACAATCAAGGGTCCCCAAAAGATGAATTGAATTGATTTTTCGAACGGTGAGATGGTTAAAAACGCTGGCTCCCTCCACTCTGTTTTAAACCACGGTGACTGCGCTCTGCGCCCGTGCAATTTACTGTCACACCCGATATGAGTGGTATTTTCTGTAGTACTATTCTCATCAGTTTAATCCTCTAACGTCCCCAATCTGGGTGCCATTTATTGAATAGATTTTTCGAACGGGAGATGGGTTAAAAACGCTGGCTCCCTCCACTCTGTTTTAATACCACGGTGACTGCGCCTGCGCCTGCGTACTTACTGTCACACCCGATATGAGTGGTATTCTCTGTAGTACTATTCTCATCAGTTTAATCCTCTAACGTCCCCAATCTGGGTGCCATTTATTGAATAGATTTTTCGAACGAGGAGATGGTTAAAAACGCTGGCTCCTCTCACTCTGTTTTAAACCACGGTCACTGGCGTCTGCGCCTGCAATTTACTGTCACACCCGATATGAGTGGTATTTTCTGTAGTACTATTCTCATCAGTTTAATCCTCTAACGTCCCCAATCTGGGTGCCATTTATTGAATAGATTTTTCGAACGGGAGATGGTTAAAAACGCTGGCTCCTCCACTCTGTTTTAAACCACGGTCACTGGCTCTGCGCCTGCAATTTACTGTCACACCCGATATGAGTGGTATTTTCTGTAGTACTATTCTCATCAGTTTAATCCTCTAACGTCCCCAATCTGGGGGCCATTTATTGAATAGATTTTTCGAACGGGAGATGGTTAAAAACGCTGGCTCTCTCCACTCTGTTTTAAACCACGGTCACTGCGCCTGCGCCGTGCAATTTACTGTCACACCCGATATGAGTGGTATTTTCTGTAGTACTATTCTCATCAGTTTAATCCTCTAAACGTCCCCAATCTGGGGGCCATTTATTGAATAGATTTTTCGAACGGGGAGATGGTTAAAAACGCTGGCTCCCTCCACTCTGTTTTAAACCACGGTGACTGCGCCTGCGCCGTGCAATTTACTGTCACACCCGATATGAGTGGTATTTTCTGTAGTACTATTCTCATCAGTTTAATCCTCTAACGTCCCCAATCTGGGGGCCATTTATTGAATAGATTTTTCGAACGGGGAGATGGTTAAAAAACGCTGGCTCCTCCACTCTGTTTTAATCCACGGTCACCGTGCCTGCGCCGCAATTTACTGTCACACCCGATATGAGTGGTATTTTTCTGTAGTACTATTCTCATCAGTTTAATCCTCTAACGTCCCCAATCTGGGGGCCATTTATTGAATAGATTTTTCGAACGGGGAGATGGTTAAAAAACGCTGGCTCTCTCCACTCTGTTTTAAACCACGGTCACTGCGCCTGCGCCGTGCAATTTACTGTCACACCCGATATGAGTGGTATTTTCTGTAGTACTATTCTCATCAGTTTAATCCTCTAACGTCCCCAATCTGGGGGCCATTTATTGAATAGATTTTTCGAACGGGGAGATGGTTAAAAACGCTGGCTCCCCTCCACTCTGTTTTAAACCACGGTCACTGCGCCTGCGCCGTGCAATTTACTGTCACACCCGATATGAGTGGTATTTTCTGTAGTACTATTCTCATCAGTTTAATCCTCTAACGTCCCCAATCTGGGGGCCATTTATTGAATAGATTTTTCGAACGGGGAGATGGTTAAAAACGCTGGCTCCCTCCACTCTGTTTTAAACCACGGTCACTGCGGTCTGCGCCGTGCAATTTACTGTCACACCCGATATGAGTGGTATTTTCTGTAGTACTATTCTCATCAGTTTAATCCTCTAACGCCCCCAATCTGGGGGCCATTTATTGAATAGATTTTTCGAACGGGGAGATGGTTAAAAACGCTGGCTCCCTCCACTCTGTTTTAAACCACGGTCACTGCGTCTGCGCCGTGCAATTTACTGTCACACCCGATATGAGTGGTATTTTCTGTAGTACTATTCTCATCAGTTTAATCCTCTAACGCCCCCAATCTGGGGCCATTTATTGAATAGATTTTTCGAACGGGGAGATGGTTAAAAACGCTGGCTCCTCTCCACTCTGTTTTAAACCACGGTCACTGCGTCTGCGCCGTGCAATTTACTGTCACACCCGATATGAGTGGTATTTTCTGTAGTACTATTCTCATCAGTTTAATCCTCTAACGCCCCCAATCTGGGGGCCATTTATTGAATAGATTTTTCGAACGGGAGATGGTTAAAAACGCTGGCTCTCTCCACTCTGTTTTAAACCACGGTCACTGCGCCTGCGCCGTGCAATTTACTGTCACACCCGATATGAGTGGTATTTTCTGTAGTACTATTCTCATCAGTTTAATCCTCTAACGTCCCCGACTCCCCAATCTGGGGGCCATTTATTAAATAGATTTTTTGAACGGGAGATGGTTAAAAACGCTGGCTCCTCCACTGATATGAGTGGTATTTTCTGTAGTATTATTCTCATCAGTTTAATCCCTGTTACGTCCCATATCAGGGATTGCCTTTTGTGAAAAAAATTTAGGCCGGGTACCTTCGACTGCCTTCACAGTGACAGACCAAACTCTCGTACACTAAACTGAATTGATTTCAGGAACCGGGAGATGGAAAAGCAGCTTGGTCGGTCCTCTTACTCCCAAATTGGGGCACTGCGCGTGCACAGAGCAATGTGCTGTGACACCCTATATGAGTGGTGTCTTAACTAGTACTATTGCTATCAGTTTAATCCCTGTTACGGACCCTATCCGGTCGAATTGATTAACCATTGTCGAATCCCCCATTGACATCCCCTTATAAGCTGTGTAAAGCATATTTTTTAGTTTGGTTTTGAACTGCTGCATCCTTTCCGACTTTCGGTAATTTGGCAACATTTCTGCCACTTTCTGCTTATACCGGGGTCTAGTAGCGTGGCCACCCGATCGCTTTTGGTCTGATCATAATGAAGCAACGGCCTTATCATCTGGGGTGTGGCAACATTGCCAACACACTTATAGAGGTGATGATGATTGCTTCATTGTGATACGCAAGCCCCTTCACCACAACAAGGTAACGATCACGAAGGGGAATTGACACTTGTATGTGCCTTTTTTTTTGGTTTGTTTTTGCAGCCACAGTGCTGCACCATAGGACAGAAAAATTAGGCATGTACACATGCCTGAAAAATAATGGCACTGTTGCAGCCGCTATTGTAGCAGCGGCCGGAAAAATTTATGTTTTCCAGGCAGAAAAGTGACTAAAACATTGCGGCTTGAACCCTAGTTGGTGGTGGAGAATTCACGAAAGTCATCCGGTATGCAGACATTAAATACAGCAGCGTGGGGACCATTTTGAGGCCATGGCATGTAATCAGGCCTTTGTTAGTCAAACGTATCCCCCACTGTCAGTCCCTTCGGGATCCATGCCTCATTCATCTTTATGAAGGTGAGGTAATCAACACTTTTTTGACCGAGGCGACTTCTCTTGTCAGTGACAATGCCTCCTGCTGCACTGAAGGTCCTTTCTGACAGGACACTTGAAGCAGGGCAGGCCAGAAGTTCTATCGCAAACTGGGATAGCTCAGGCCACAGGTCAAGCCTGCACACCCAGTAGTGAAGGGGTTCATTGCTCCTCAGAGTGTCGATATCTGCTGTTAAGGCGAGGTAGTCTGCTACCTGTCGGTCGAGTCGTTCTCTAAGGCTGGATCCCGAAGGGCTGTGGCGATGAGTAGGACTGAAAAGCTCCGCATGTCCTCCATCAACAACACATCTGTAAATCGTCCAGTCCTTGCCGCCGTGGTAGGAGGAGGATTACACTCACCTCTTCCCCTGTTAGATTCCCGTTGTGCTGTGACATCCCCCTTATAAGCTGTGTAAAGCATATTTTTTAGTTTGGTTTTGAACTGCTGCATCCTTTCCGACTTTCGGTAATTTGGTAACATTTCTGCCACTTTCTGCTTATACCGGGGTCTAGTAGCGTGGCCACCCAGTACAGATCGTTCTCCTTTATCCTTTTTATACGTGGGTCCCTCAACAGACATGACAGCATGAAAGACCCCATTTGAACAAGGTTGGATGCAGAGCTACTCATTTCCCGTCTCGTCCTCACTGATGTCATTGACGGTCTGTTCTTCCCCCAGCCACGCACAACACCATGGGTCCCAGATAGGTGACAACAACGAGCACCCTGGGGTGCCTGCTGTGGTTGGTCTTCCTCCTCCTCAAAGCCACCACATTCCTCCTCTGACTCCTCTTCCTCATACTCCTCTTCCAGCGTTGCTGCAGGTCCGGCAAGCGATGATGACAAGGCTGTTTCTGGTGGTGATGGTGACCACAACTCTTCCTCTTCCTCTTCACGCTCATCTACAGCCTGATCCAGAACTCTTCGCAGGGCACGCTCCAGGAAGAAAACAAATGGGATGAGGTCGCTGATGGTGCCTTCGGTGCGACTGACTAGGTTTGTCACCTCTCAAAAGGACGCATAAGCCTACAGGCATTGCGCATGAGTGTCCAGTAACGTGGCAAAAGATTCCCAGCTCCGCAGAGGCTGTCCTAGCACCCCGGTCATACAAATACTGTTGACGGCTTTTTCTTGTTGGAGCAGGCGGTCGAACATTAGGAGTGTTGAATTCCAACGTGTCGGGCTGTCGCATATCAAGCGCCTCACTGGCATGTTGTTTCGCCGCTGAATATCGGAAAAGTGCGCCATGGCCGTGTAGGAACGCCTGAAATGGCCACACACCTTCCTGGCCTGCTTGAGGACGTCCTGTAAGCCTGGGTACTTAGACACAAAACGTTGTACGATGAGATTCAACACATGTGCCATGCACGGCACATGTGACAACTTGCCCAAATTTAATGCCGCCAACAGATTGCTTCCATTGTCACACACCACTTTGCCGATCTCCAGTTGGTGCGGGGTCAGCCACTGATCCACCTGTGCGCTCAGGGCGGACAGGAGTGCTGGTCCTGTGTGGCTCTCTGCTTTCAGGCAAGTCAACCCCAAGATAGCGTGACACTGTCGTATCCGGGATGTGGAATAGCCCCTGGGGAGCTGGGGGAATCAGTTGATGTGCAGCCAGACGCCGCAGCAGAAGAGGACTCAGCCGAGGAGGATATTGAAGAGGATGGAGTAGGAGTAGAGGAGGTGGCAGTAGGTCTGCCTGCAAGTCGTGGTGGTGTCACCAACTCCGCTGCGGAGCCACGCATTCCATGCTTGTCAGCCGTCAGCAGGTTGACCCAATGCGCAGTATACGTGATATACCTGCCCTGACCGTGCTTTGCAGACCAGGTATCAGTGGTCAGATGGACCCTTGCCCCAACACTGTATGCCAGAGATGCCATGACTTCCTTTTCAATGACATGGTAGAGGTTTGGGATTGCCTTTTTGAAAAAAAAATTTCGTCCGGGTACCTTCCACTGTGGTGTCCCAATAGCGACAAATTTTTTGAAGGCCTCAGACTCTACCAGCTGGTATGGTAAAAGCTGGCGGGCTAAGAGTTCCGTCAAGCCAGCTGTCAGTCGCCGGGCAAGGGGTGACTTTGTGACATTGGCTTCTTATGCTCAAACATGTCCTTGACAGACACCTGACTGTGGGCAGATGAGCAGGAACTGCTGAAGGTGAGAGATGGAGTGGCGGGTGGTTGAGAGGGGGCAGGGAGGACAGCAGTGGTTGACGTGGCTGAAGATGCTGGACCAGGAGGAGCATGGTGGCTTTGAGTTTGTGTGCTGCTTGTACTCATGTGTTGATCCCATAGGCGCTTGTGATGTGAGATCATGTGCCTTCGCAAAGCAGTTGTACCAAGGTGGGTGTTGGACTTCCCACGACTCAGTTTCTTTTGGCACAGGTTGCAAATGGCATTGCTTTTATCAGAGGCAGACACACAAAAAATGCCACACTGCTGAGCTTTGCAATGACGGCATTCTAGTGGTGGCAACAGCATGCGTTGACTGGCGTGCTGTCTGGCTGACCCCAGGTGCCGATACATGCTGTCTGACTGTGCCACTAACTCCTTGCGACGACCTCCCCTGCTTCCAACTCGTCTCCTCATTCTCTCTGTCTCCCTTCAGAACTTTCCCTCTTCTTCTCTTCGAGCAGGCACCCACGTGGCATCCGTGGACACATCGTCATCATCAACCGCTCACTTGTATCTGACACCTCAGCAAAGGAAGCAGCAGCGGGTACAACATCATCATCATCATCATCACACTGTACGCCCATGTGTGTAATCCTGCCTGACTGAGACATATCCCCGTAATCTACATCATCTGGCACAATGGTTGCGCATCACTAATTGCATCCAACTGATGTGTAAATAACTCCTCTGGACGGATCAAGTGAAGCGGCTGTGGTGGCTGTGGTGGTAGTGGTGGTGGTGGCGACGGGCGGTGCGTGGTAACTTGAGAGCAGGTGACCGAAGCTGAGCTGGAGGAGGATGGTGCGCCAAGGTTCTTAGCGGAAGCTGTTGAAGATTGGGTGTCCTGTCTAAGCCAGTCAACTACGCCCTCTGAATTTTTCGGGTTCAGGGTACGTGGGCCTCTGAAAACTGGGCATTATTCCAGGGACAGTGGAAATCACAGCACCACGACCACGACGACTCCCTGCGGGGTGGCCTGCCTCTGCCTGTCATTTTTTTTAGATAAGTGGTACTACGCGTGCTAGGTACTGTGCCACCCGGTATGAGTGGCTGGCACTGGCAGTGGGCACACTACAGTCTGTGGAAGTGGGCCTGACACACACTGGCAGCAGGCAAGCAACTGAATTTAGACTACTGTCTAAAAATTAAATGCCTTATTTATCGGTAAGCTACTGTGCCACCCGGTATCAGTGGTTGAGCACTGGCAGTGGGCACACTACAGTCAGTGGAAGAGGGCCTGACACACACTGGCAGCAGGCAAGCAACTGAATTTAGACTACTGTCTAAAAATTAAATGCCTTATTTATCGGCAAGCTACTGTGCCACCCGGTATCAGTGGCTGAGCACTGGCAGTGGGCACACTACAGTCAGTGGAAGAGGGCCTGACACACACTGGCAGCAGGCAAGCAACTGAATTTAGACTACTGTCTAAAAATTAAATGCCTAATTTATCGGCAAGCTACTGTGCCACCCGGTATCAGTGGTTGAGCACTGGCAGTGGGCACACTACAGTCAGTGGAAGCGGGCCTGACACACACTGGCAGCAGGCAAGCAACTGAATTTAGACTACTGTCTAAAAATTAAATGCCTTATTTATCGGCAAGCTACTGTGCCACCCGGTATCAGTGGTTGGCACTGGCAGTGGGCACACTACAGTCTGTGGAGGTGGGCCTGACACACACTGGCAGCAGGCAAGCAACTGAATTTAGACTACTGTCTAAAAATTAAATGCCTTATTTATCGGCAAGCTACTGTGCCACCCGGTATCAGTGGTTGGCACTGGCAGTGGGCACACTACAGTCAGTGGAAGAGGGCCTGACACACACTGGCAGCAGGCAAGCAACTGAATTTAGACTACTGTCTAAAAATTAAATGCCTAATTTATCGGGCAAGCTACTGTGCCACCCGGTATCAGTGGTTGAGCACTGGCAGTGGGCACACTACAGTCAGTGGAAGAGGGCCTGACACACACTGGCAGCAGGCAAGCAACTGAATTTAGACTACTGTCTAAAAATTAAATGCCTTATTTATCGGCAAGCTACTGTGCCACCCGGGTATCAGTGGTTGACACTGGCAGTGGGCACACTACAGTCAGTGGAAGTGGGCCTGACACACACTGGCAGGCAACTAACCTTAGATTAAAGTGTAAAAATTAAGTGCCTTTTTTTAAGCAAAGTCCCGTGCCACACGGGATGACAGGGGTGGGAGCACTGGCAGTGGGCACACTACAGTCAGTGAAGTCAGCCTGACACACACTGGCAGGCAACTAACCTTAGATTAAAGTGTAAAAATTAAGTGCCTTTTTTTTAAGCAAAGTCCCGTGCCACACGGGATGACAGGGGTGGGCACTGGCAGTGGGCACACTACAGTCAGTTGAAGTCGGCCTGACACACTACTAGCAGCAGGCAAGTAGCTGAAATTACACTAAAGTGTAAAAATTAAATGCCTTTTTTTATGCAAAGTCCTGTGCCAGCCGGGTATGAGTGGTGGACACTGGCAGTGGGCACACTACAGTCAGTGGAAGTCAGCCTGACACACACTGGCAGGCAACTAACCTTAGATTAAAGTGTAAAAATTAAGTGCCTTTTTTTTAAGCAAAGTCCTGTGCCACACGGGATGACAGGGGTGGGCACTGGCAGTGGGCACACTACAGTCAGTTGAAGTCGGCCTGACACACTAGCAGCAGGCAAGCAGCTGAAATTACACCAAAGTGTAAAAATTAAATGCCTTTTTTATGCAAAAGTCCTATGCCAGCCGGTATGAGTGGTGGACACTGGCAGTGGGCACACTACAGTCAGTGGAAGTCAGCCTGACACACACTGGCAGGCAACTAACCTTAGATTAAAGTGTAAAAATTAAGTGCCTTTTTTTAAGCAAAGTCCTATGCCACACGGGATGACAGGGGTGGCACTGGCAGTGGCACAACTAGCAGTCAGCTTGAAGTCGGCCTGACACACACTAGCAGCAGGCAAGCAGCTGAAATTACACTAAAGTGTGAAAAATTAAATGCCTTTTTTTATGCAAAGTCCTGTGCCAGCCGGGTATGAGTGGTGGACACTGGCAGTGGGCACACTACAGTCAGTGGAAGTCAGCCTGACACACACTGGCAGGCAACTAACCTTAGATTAAAGTGTAAAAATTAAGTGCCTTTTTTTTAAGCAAAGTCCCGTGCCACACGGGATGACAGGGGTGGGCACTGGCAGTGGGCACACTACAGTCAGCTTGAAGTCGGCCTGACACACACTAGCAGCAGGCAAGCAGCTGAAATTACACTAAAGTGTAAAAATTAAATGCCTTTTTATGCAAAGTCCTGTGCCAGCCGGTATGGAGTGGTGGACACTGGCAGTGGGCACACTACAGTCAGTGGAAGTCAGCCTGACACACACTGGCAGGCAACTAACCTTAGATTAAAGTGTAAAAATTAAGTGCCCTTTTTTTAAGCAAAGTCCTATGCCACACGGGATGACAGGGGTGGGCACTGGCAGTGGGCACACTACAGTCAGTTGAAGTCGGCCTGACACACACTAGCAGCAGGCAAGCAGCTGAAATTACACTAAAGTGTAAAAATTAAATGCCTTTTTATGCAAAGTCCTGTGCCAGCCGGTATGAGTGGTGGACACTGGCAGTGGGCACACTACAGTCAGTGGAAGTCAGCCTGACACACACTGGCAGGCAACTAACCTTAGATTAAAGTGTAAAAATTAAGTGCCTTTTTTTAAGCAAAGTCCTATGCCACACGGGATGACAGGGGTGGGCACTGGCAGTGGGCACACTACAGTCAGCTGAAGTCGGCCTGACACACACTAGCAGCAGGCAAGCAGCTGAAATTACACTAAAGTGTAAAAATTAAGTGCCTTTTTTTAAGCAAAGTCCTGTGCCACACGGGATGACAGGGGGTGAGCACTGGCAGTGGGCACACTACAGTCAGCTGAAGTCGGCCTGACACACACAGCAGCAGGCAAGCAGCTGAAATTACACTAAAGTGTAAAATTAAATGCCTTTTTATGCAAAGTCCTGTGCCAGCCGGTATGAGTGGTGGACACTGGCAGTGGGCACACTACAGTCAGTGGAAGTCGGCCTGATACACACTAGCAGCAGGCAAGTAGCTGAAATTACACTAAAGTGTAAAAATTAAATGCCTTTTTATGCAAAGTCCTGTGCCAGCCGGTATGAGTGGTGGACACTGGCAGTGGGCACACTACAGTCAGTGGAAGTCAGCCTGACACACACTGGCAGGCAACTAACCTTAGATTAAAGTGTAAAAATTAAGTGCCTTTTTTTAAGCAAAGTCCTGTGCCACACGGGATGACAGGGGTGGAGCACTGGCAGTGGGCACACTACAGTCAGTTGAAGTCAGCCTGACACACACTGGCAGGCAACTAACCTTAGATTAAAGTGTAAAAATTAAGTGCCTTTTTTAAGCAAAGTCCTGTGCCACACGGATGACAGGGGTGGCCACTGGCAGTGGGCACACTACAGTCAGTGGAAGTCGGCCTGACACACACTCAGCAGCAGGCAAGAAGGAAATTACACTAAAGTGTAAAAATTAAATGCCTTTATGAAAAGTCCTGTGCCAGCCGGTATGAGTGGTGGACACTGGCAGTGGGCACAGTACAGTCAGTGGAAGTCAGCCTGACACACACTGGCAGGCAACTAACCTTAGATTAAAGTGTAAAAATTAAGTGCCTTTTTTTAAGCAAAGTCCCGTGCCACACGGGATGACAGGGGTGGAGACTGGCAGTGGGCACACTACAGTCAGTTGAAGTCGGCCTGACACACTAGCAGCAGGCAAGCAGCTGAAATTACACTAAAGTGTAAAAATTAAATGCCTGTTTTATGCAAAGTCCTGTAGCCAGCCGGTATGAGTGGTGGGCACTGGCAGTGGGCACACTACAGTCTGTGGGCCTGCAGCTCCTCACACACAGGCAGGCCAGGCAACTGCAATATGTATATAAAGGAAAAAAAGCAGACTAATGTTGCAGCCCTAAAAGGGCTTTTTGGGGTTCTGTCAGGACGCTGTCCTTACAGCAGAGATCAGATGAGTCTTTCAGGACTGGAGTGGACACTGAATTCACTAGCCTAGCTATCAATTTCCCAATTAAATCAGCAGCTACTACACTCTCCTTCCTCTCACTAAGACTGCAGCTTCAGAATGAATCTAAAATGGATGCTGTGCAGGAGGTGGGAGGGTCTGGGAGGGAGGGTATGCTGCTGATTGGCTGGAATGTGTCTGCTGACTGTGAGGTACAGGGTCAAAGTTTGCTCAATGATGATGTATAGGGGGCGGACCGAACATCGCATATGTTCGCCCGGCAGAGGCGAACGCGAACAAGCTATGTTCGCCGGGAACTGTTCGCCGGCGGATAGTTCGGGCCATCTCTAATCTCTTGGTCGTAGCCATGACTACAAGTTAGTAAGGCTGATTAGTCAGCCTGCATTTGTGGGAGGGGCAGAGGCTCTTCATATGCAAGCCACAGCATCACTCATGGGCATGTGTTCTCTGGTGTTCCACCCTCCCTCATCTTCTCATTTCCACAGGGTATGCCCACTTATAGGCCTACCCACGATCATGGCTTAGTGCACACAACAAGCCATTTAGTCAGGTTATCTAAGACACGCCTAGCTGAGTTAGGTTGTTCCCGTTGTTTTCTCTCTCTAGGGTTCTTCGGATATCTCTTGGCCATAGCCATGACCACAACTTGTAATATATATTGGTTACCCGGAATTTTCATACTGATGGCCTATCCTCAGGATTAAGATGTCACAGCCCTCTGTGTGCGCTTAGGCCTCTTCATCAGTCTCATGGCCTAGGGGCATAGGGCGTAAGCACTGATACCAAGCTGGCAAACGGTGAGCACTACGACCATCTATATAAAAATCCTGGATAACCCCTTAAATCCCTTAATCACGTACATATGCAGCGTGCTGCAGAGGGAGAGGAGTTGCAGTTGCAAAAATAGTGAGTCGTAGTACATACTCACTCTGAAGCTTCTCTGGGTCATGCAGTGATGGGATCCTGTCTGATGTAGGTTGGGGTTGCCCTTGGGGTTGTTGATTTTGAGGTAAAGTTAGGGTTCCTCAGAGCAGCTGTGGATGTGGGTGCAGTGTAGCAGTGCAGGTAGCAATGATAAGGCAGTTTCGACAAATGTTACAGATTTCATGGTTCCACAGGTGATTTATAGGCTAAGGTGTCTCCTATGAGCAACTATACTCATACTGGACTTCTCTAGCTGAAACTGTGTAACCATCCAAGCATGGGGTATAATATTTCAGTAATAATTCTCTAAATACAATGCAACTGCAGGGCAAATCCTAAACGTCAGACTAAACTGTGCACCTTTTTGAACAGGTTGCATGTCCAAAATGTCCACCGTGGTATGTGGATATTTTACTTACGCAGATGGCCAATTTGCTGTGCATGTTTCCGGCACCATAAAAAAACTTCCTAAACAGCAGTTCTCCAAAGACTAGGGTTGAGCGGACCATGGATGTTCGGGTTTTGCTGGGTTTGGACGAACTTCAGGACCAAACTGAATCTGAACCCGAACCCATTCCAAGTCAATGGGGACCGGAAGTTTGTGCACTAAAATGGCTGTAAAATAGTCATAGTGAGGGCTAGAGGGCTGCAAAAGGAAGCAAAATAGGGGGAAAGAGCAGAACAATTGCCCTGCAAACAAATGTGGATAGGGAAATGATGTAAAATAACATAGAATATGACTAGGAGGCGGAGGTCAAAGTGGAGTAGGACGTTGAGGAGGCGGTGTATGTGGCGGTAGGTGGAAGCGGCAGTGTGGAGGAGGAGGTGGTAGCAAACACTGTTTTTGTTGTTATTTTATTTTTATTTTGTTCCTTTATGATTTTTATAAATTTGGTAAGACCCTAAAATATTGGAAACTAGAAAAGAAATTACAAAGAGAAGTGCACTGGCAGTGGGCACACTACAGTCAGTTGAAGTCGGCCTGACACACACTAGCAGCAGGCAAGCAGCTGAAATTACACTAAAGTGTAAAAATTAAGTGCCTTTTTTTAAGCAAAGTCCTGTGCCACACGGGATGACAGGGGTGGGCACTGGCAGTGGGCACACTACAGTCAGTTGAAGTCGGCCTGACACACACTAGCAGCAGGCAAGCAGCTGAAATTACACTAAAGTGTAAAAATTAAATGCCTTTTTATGCAAAGTCCTGTGCCAGCCGGTATGAGTGGTGGACACTGGCAGTGGGCACACTACAGTCAGTGGAAGTCGGCCTGACACACACTAGCAGCAGGCAAGCAGCTGAAATTACACTAAAGTGTAAAAATTAAATGCCTTTTTATGCAAAGTCCTGTGCCAGCCGGTATGAGTGGTGGACACTGGCAGTGGGCACACTACAGTCAGTGGAAGTCAGCCTGACACACACTGGCAGGCAACTAACCTTAGATTAAAGTGTAAAAATTAAGTGCCTTTTTTTAAGCAAAGTCCTGTGCCACACGGGATGACAGGGTGGAGCACTGGCAGTGGGCACACTACAGTCAGTTGAAGTCAGCCTGACACACACTGGCAGGCAACTAACCTTAGATTAAAGTGTAAAAATTAAGTGCCTTTTTTTAAGCAAAGTCCTGTGCCACACGGGATGACAGGGGTGGCCACTGGCAGTGGGCACACTACAGTCAGTGGAAGTCGGCCTGACACACACTCAGCAGCAGGCAAGAAGCTGAAATTACACTAAAGTGTAAAAATTAAATGCCTTTTATGAAAAGTCCTGTGCCAGCCGGTATGAGTGGTGGGCACTGGCAGTGGGCACAGTACAGTCAGTGGAAGTCAGCCTGACACACACTGGCAGGCAACTAACCTTAGATTAAAGTGTAAAAATTAAGTGCCTTTTTTTAAGCAAAGTCCCATGCCACACGGGATGACAGGGGTGGGCACTGGCAGTGGGCACACTACAGTCAGTTGAAGTCGGCCTGACACACCTAGCAGCAGGCAAGCAGCTGAAATTACACTAAAGTGTAAAATTAAATGCCTTTTTATGCAAAGTCCTGTGCCAGCCGGTATGAGTGGTGGGCACTGGCAGTGGGCACACTACAGTCTGTGGGCCTGCAGCTCCTCACACACAGGCAGGCCAGGCAACTGCAATATGTATATAAAGGAAAAAAAGCAGACTAATGTTGCAGCCCTAAAAGGGCTTTTTGGGGTTCTGTCAGGACGCTGTCCTTACAGCAGAGATCAGATGAGTCTTTCAGGACTGGAGTGGACACTGAATTCACTAGCCTAGCTATCAATTTCCACTAAATCAGCAGCTACTACACTCTCCTTCCTCTCACTAAGACTGCAGCTTCAGAATGAATCTAAAATGGATGCTGTGCAGGAGGTGGGAGGGTCTGGGAGGGAGGGTATGCTGCTGATTGGCTGGAATGTGTCTGCTGACTGTGAGGTACAGGGTCAAAGTTTGCTCAATGATGATGTATAGGGGCGGACCGAACATCGCATATGTTCGCCTCGGCAGAGGCGAACGCGAACAAGCTATGTTCGCCGGGAACTGTTCGCCGGCGGATAGTTCGGGCCATCTCTAATCTCTTGGTCGTAGCCATGACTACAAGTTAGTAAGGCTGATTAGTCAGCCTGCATTTGTGGGAGGGGCAGAGGCTCTTCATATGCAAGCCACAGCATCACTCATGGGCATGTGTTCTCTGGTGTTCCACCCTCCCTCATCTTCTCATTTCCACAGGGTATGCCCACTTATAGGCCTACCCACGATCATGGCTTAGTGCACACAACAAGCCATTTAGTCAGGTTATCTAAGACACGCCTAGCTGAGTTAGGTTGTTCCCGTTGTTTTCTCTCTCTAGGGTTCTTCAGATATCTCTTGGCCATAGCCATGACCACAACTTGTAATATATATTGGTTACCCGGAATTTTCATACTGATGGCCTATCCTCAGGATTAAGATGTCACAGCCCTCTGTGTGCGCTTAGGCCTCTTCATCAGTCTCATGGCCTAGGGGCATAGGGCGAAGCACTGATACCAAGCTGGCAAACGGTGAGCACTACGACCATCTATATAAAAATCCTGGATAACCCCTTAAATCCCTTAATCACGTACATATGCAGCGTGCTGCAGAGGAGAGGAGTTGCAGTTGCAAAAAATAGTGGTCGTAGTACATACTCACTCTGAAGCTTCTCTGGGTCATGCAGTGATGGGATCCTGTCTGATGTAGGTTGGGGTTGCCCTTGGGGTTGTTGATTTTGAGGTAAAAGTTAGGGTTCCTCAGAGCAGCTGTGGATGTGGGTGCAGTGTAGCAGTGCAGGTAGCAATGATAAGGCAGTTTCGACAAATGTTACAGATTTCATGGTTCCACAGGTGATTTATAGGCTAAGGTGTCTCCTATGAGCAACTATACTCATACTGGACTTCTCTAGCTGAAACGTGTGTAACCATCCAAGCATGGGGTATAATATTTCAGTAATAATTCTCTAAATACAATGCAACTGCAGGGCAAATCCTAAACGTCAGACTAAACTGTGCACCTTTTTTGAACAGGTTGCATGTCCAAAATGTCCACCGTGGTATGTGGATATTTTACTTACGCAGATGGCCAATTTGCTGTGCATGTTTCCGGCACCATAAAAAAAACTTCCTAAACAGCAGTTCTCCAAAGACTAGGGTTGAGCGGACCATGGATGTTCGGGTTTTGCCGGGTTTGGACGAACTTCAGGACCAAACTGAATCTGAACCCGAACCCATTCAAGTCAATGGGGACCGGAAGTTTGGTGCACTAAAATGGCTGTAAAATAGTCATAGTGAGGGCTAGAGGGCTGCAAAAGGAAGCAAAATAGGGGGAAAGAGCAGAACAATTGCCCTGCAAACAAATGTGGATAGGGAAATGATGTAAAATAACATAGAATATGACTAGGAGGCGGAGGTCAAAGTGGAGTAGGACGTTGAGGAGGCGGTGTATGTGGCGGTGTAGGTGGAAGCGGCGGTGGAGGAGGAGGTGGTAGCAAACACTGTTTTTGTTGTTATTTTATTTTTATTTTGTTCCTTTATGATTTTTATAAATTTGGTAAGACCCTAAAATATTGGAAACTAGAAAAGAAATTACAAAGAGAAGTGCACTGGAGTACAACAATGGCTGGGTGAAGCCGATATACTTGTCTATTCAGCACAAGGTATGAACAAGTCCTGTGGGATCCATGCCTTTTCATTTTAATGAACATGAGATTGTCATAGTTGGCTGGGGACAGGCGGCTGCGCTTGTCTGTGATCAAGTTCCCACCCCACGCCATGCTAAACACACATTTGGACAATACACTGGCCGTAGGGAAGGCCAGCACCTCCAAGGTGTAAACAACAAGCTCAGGCTATGTACCCAATTTGGAGACCCAGAAGTTGAATGGGGCAGATCCATCAGTTAGTACGTGTAGGCGTGTGCGAACGTACTGTTCCACCATGCTGCTGAAATGCTGCCTCCTGCTAAGACGCTCTGTATCAGCTGGTGGTGCTGGTTGTTAAGGCGTGCTGACAAAGCTTTTCCACATTTCAGCACATGGCAAGGGATGTGCGCCAATCAGACTAGGCCCAGAGCTGCTATGAGATTTCGCCCATTATCGCACACCACCAGGCCGGGCTTGAGGCTCAGTGGCACCAACCACTCATCGGTCTGTAGATTCATGCCCGTCCATAGCTCTTGCGTGGTGTGGTTTTTCTCCCAAACAGATGAATTTCAAAACAGCCTGCTGTCATTTCCCCTGGCTGTGCTGAAGTTCGTGGTGCAGGTGTTATGCTGACTGGATGAGGAGGCGGTAGAGGAGGAAGTGGAGTAGGAGGCAAGAGGAGGCAATGTGAAACGCCCTGCAATCCTCGGTGGTGGAAGGACATGCGCCAAACTGCTACCCGCCTGAGGCCCAGCCGGCACTGCATTTACCCAGTGTGCAGTTAGGTAGATATAACGTCTCTTCCCGTGCTTACTGGTCCATGTGTGGACATTGCCACAGATGGCATTGCGCAGGGCACAACTGATTTTTTTCTGCCACTTTTCTGGAAAAGTAGTGGTGGCCGGGAACCACATACTGTGAGACAGCCACCGTCATAAGTTTTTAAAAGTCTCAGTCTCCACCAGATGGAATGACAGCATTTCAAAGGCTAGGAATTTTGAAATGCTGGCATTAAGGGCCAGGGATCACTGGTGGGTAGGGGAGTACTTCCTCTTTCTCTCCAGTGTTTGGGGGGTGGACAGCTGAACACTTCCATAGGACAGTGTGGACATGATGGGTGACGGGGGTGGAGGTGGTGGTGTTGCTGCCACATCCTCTGTTTGCGGGGTGAAAGATGCCACAGTCACTCCAGAGGGGGAGGAAGAGGCCGAGAGTGCAGCAGAAGAGGGAGCAGGAGGAGCCTGAGATCATTCCTGGTTTTTGAGGTGTTTACTCCACTGCAGCTCGTGCTTTGCATTTAGATGCCTCGTCATGCAGGTGGTGCTCAGGTTTAGAACATTCATGCCTCGCTTCAGGCTTTGATTGCACAGTGTGCAAGCCACTCGCGTCTTGTTGTCAGCTAGGGGCGTAACTATAGGGGAAGCAGGGGAAGCGGGTGCTTTGCGGCCCTGACCCAGAAGGGGCCCATCCAAGAGGAGGAGGAGAAGTACTAAAAGATTTTGTCAGGGCCCCTCAACAGTATTACACAATGAAATTATATATAGTGGCAGTATAGACAGTGTAGAAAACGGATGGAACAGCTGCCGGGCCTGGTCTGAGAGAGCGATCTTTACTAGCCACAGGAAAGGGGGCGTCATGAAAGGAAGCGGTTGTGAAAAAATTACTGGGGCAGGGGGCCCCATTAAAAAATTTGCTGTGGGGCCCAGTCATTTCTAGTTACGCCACTGTTGTCAGCACATTGTCTGAAGAACTGCCATGCCAGGGAACTCCTTGGAGCTGGCTTTGGTGTGCTCAGTCCCTGGGTGTGATGGGCAGTAGCAGGCATACTGGCTAAGGCAGGGGTAGGCAACCTTCGGCTCTCCAGCTGTTGTTGTAGTTGTTGTAGTTTCACAGCAGCTGTAGAGCCGCAGGTTGCTGATCCCTGGGCTAAGGGATGGCCACTCTGCTTTTGCACCCTGCTCTCTCTTTTGAGATGCGGCTGGTGCTGTGTGACCAACACCTCTTCCTCCCAACTGGGCACTTCACTCGCATGACCTTGATTCCATGTGGGGTCTAGGACCTCATCATCCTCCACATCATCTTCCACCCACTCCTCACTAGAGATGTCGCAAACAGAAAATTTTCGGTTTGCGAACGCAAACTTCCGCAAATGTTCGTAAACGGGCGAACCGAGCGAACTGCCATAGACTTCAATAGGCCGGCAAATTTTAAAACCCACAGGGACTCTTTCTGGCCACAATAATGATGGAAAAGTTGTTTCAAGGCGACTAACACCTGGACTGTGGCATTCTGGAGGGGGATCCATGGCAAAACTTTTCTTTTCTTTTAGTTTTGAATGACTCACACTTTTATCTGCTTGCCAGCTTATGTTATTTAGGTTTCATTTTAGTTAATGTCCGTTATTATCTCCACCTTCCACGTCGGTCAGGTCTCATTGGTTTAATTTCACCAGGTCTCATGGTTCAATTTCACCTGCACCTTATTCAGGTCACTTATTATAGTTATAATTTCTTGTAAAAAAAAAAAAAAAAACTCGGCCCCATGGCTTCGGGGCCCGATGACAGCTTCGGCCCCATGGCCTCGGGGGGTCCGATGACAGCTTTGGCCCCATGGCTTCAGGGGCCCGATGACAGCTTAGGCCCCATGGCTCGGGGCCCGATGACAGCTTCGCCCCACGGCTCAGGGGCCCGATGACAGCTCGGCCCTGTGGCTCGGAGGCCTGATGACAGCTTCGGCCCCATGGCCTGGGGCCCGATGACAGCTTTGGCCCCATGGCTCGGCAGCCCGATGACTGTTTTTAGTCCTGCTGGGCTGATTACCTGGTTGGTTGCCCATCTGTGCATCTAGGCTGATTTGGCCTTTATGTATCACATACATACCTGCTTCCCTAATCTCCTAATAATCCATGTTGATCGCTCACTTTATGTTTTCTCCGCAAACTGGTCCAGGTTGCCCTACAGCATTATTGTCATGTCTTAGGCAGATATTTCGTCTTGCTTTAATTGTTCATGCTTTCGCTCAGGTCCTGCCAGAGGAGGAACAAGTAGGGTAATTCCCTCTAGCATGTCAGTCCCTGATCATAGTCGATCATATCTTGTCAACCAGGTCCCCGCGCAAAGTCTTTGCCTTTTACTACGACCAGGAATTCATTTTCGTCGGTAGCTTCATTGCAATTGCTTCGCTCACTCATGGGAGGGCATAGACAGAATATTTATGGCTTCGTAGCTTCTTGCCACACTAACCCCAGACTCCCTACAACCACGTTGAATCGGGTTTTGGACAAGGTCCAGCATTCCCTTAACGGTAGTAGATTCAGATAGTAGGTCGGTCTTCACGTCTCAGGCGTTAAAACAATGTTTAGGGGTACACAGAAGAACAACGCGCGGACCACGGCTAGCAGATAGCTGTTGTCTGGGGAACTATTCAAGGATTCTCTTCCTATCCACATGGTTCTTTCTGGCCCTCATTCCTGCATAGTCTTGGTAGTCAGATTTCGGTTCCACGATCTCCTGAGGCAAAGGCATTGCCAGTACTTGCACTAGAACCAAAACTTTACAAGGTTCAGGTGGTTTTTCATGATCCATTTCACAACGTATTCCCAGTCCTCCATTCCGCTTTGGGGCAGTATCCGCAATATTGAGCATCATGTCTCCGGCCTTGTCATCCACAAGATGGGTTGTAAGTCTCCTTCTGGTCTTGCCTCATACACCCCGAATTTTCTCTCAAGATCCCTGACGCCTTGCAGTTGGCTTGGGGATTTGTTTGCTCATGCCATTCAAGTTCCTTTTCCACCCTACTTGGCTTGGTTTTGGCCCACTTATAGGCCTACCCACGATCATGGCTTAGGGCACACAACAAGCCATTTAGTCAGGTTATCTAAGACACGCTTAGCTGAGTTAGATTGTTCCCGTTGTTTTCTCTCTCTAGAGTTCTTCGGATATCTCTTGGTCGTAGCCATGACTACAAGTTAGTAAGGCTGATTAGTCAGCCTGCATTTGTGGGAGGGGCAGAGGCTCTTCATATGCAAGCCACAGCATCACTCATGGGCATGTGTTCTCTGGTGTTCCACCCTCCCTCATCTTCTCATTTCCACAGGGTATGCCCACTTATAGGCCTACCCACGATCATGGCTTAGTGCACACAACAAGCCATTTAGTCAGGTTATCTAAGACACGCCTAGCTGAGTTAGGTTGTTCCCGTTGTTTTCTCTCTCTAGGGTTCTTCGGATATCTCTTGGCCATAGCCATGACCACAACTTGTAATATATATTGGTTACCCGGAATTTTCATACTGATGGCCTATCCTCAGGATTAAGATGTCAAAGCCCTCTGTGTGCGCTTAGGCCTCTTCATCAGTCTCATGGCCTAGGGGCATAGGGCGAAGCACTGATACCAAGCTGGCAAACGGTGAGCACTACGACCATCTATATAAAAATCCTGGATAACCCCTTAAATCCCTTAATCACGTACATATGCAGCGTGCTGCAGAGGAGAGGAGTTGCAGTTGCAAAAAATAGTGGTCGTAGTACATACTCACTCTGAAGCTTCTCTGGGTCATGCAGTGATGGGATCCTGTCTGATGTAGGTTGGGGTTGCCCTTGGGGTTGTTGATTTTGAGGTAAAAGTTAGGGTTCCTCAGAGCAGCTGTGGATGTGGGTGCAGTATAGCAGTGCAGGTAGCAATGATAAGGCAGTTTCGACAAATATTACAGATTTCATGGTTCCACAGGTGATTTATAGGCTAAGGTGTCTCCTATGAGCAACTATACTCATACTGGACTTCTCTAGCTGAAACTTGTGTAACCATCCAAGCATGGGGTATAATATTTCAGTAATAATTCTCTAAATACAATGCAACTGCAGGGCAAATCCTAAACGTCAGACTAAACTGTGCACCTTTTTTGAACAGGTTGCATGTCCAAAATGTCCACCGTGGTATGTGGATATTTTACTTACGCAGATGGCCAATTTGCTGTGCATGTTTCCGGCACCATAAAAAAAACTTCCTAAACAGCAGTTCTCCAAAGACTAGGGTTGAGCGGACCATGGATGTTCGGGTTTTGCCGGGTTTGGACGAACTTCAGGACCAAACTGAATCTGAACCCGAACCCATTCAAGTCAATGGGGACCGGAAGTTTGGTGCACTAAAATGGCTGTAAAATAGTCATAGTGAGGGCTAGAGGGCTGCAAAAGGAAGCAAAATAGGGGAAAGAGCAGAACAATTGCCCTGCAAACAAATGTGGATAGGGAAATGATGTAAAATAACATAGAATATGACTAGGAGGCGGAGGTCAAAGTGGAGTAGGACGTTGAGGAGGCGGTGTATGTGGCGGTGTAGGTGGAAGCGGCGGTGGAGGAGGAGGTGGTAGCAAACACTGTTTTTGTTGTTATTTTATTTTTATTTTGTTCCTTTATGATTTTTATAAATTTGGTAAGACCCTAAAATATTGGAAACTAGAAAAGAAATTACAAAGAGAAGTGCACTGGAGTACAACAATGGCTGGATGAAGCCGATATACTTGTCTATTCAGCACAAGGTATGAACAAGTCCTGTGGGATCCATGCCTTTTCATTTTAATGAACATGAGATTGTCATAGTTGGCTGGGGACAGGCGGCTGCGCTTGTCTGTGATCAAGTTCCCCACCCCACGCCATGCTAAACACACATTTGGACAATACACTGGCCGTAGGGAAGGCCAGCACCTCCAAGGTGTAAACAACAAGCTCAGGCTATGTACCCAATTTGGAGACCCAGAAGTTGAATGGGGCAGATCCATCAGTTAGTACGTGTAGGCGTGTGCGAACGTACTGTTCCACCATGCTGCTGAAATGCTGCCTCCTGCTAAGACGTTCTGTATCAGCTGGTGGTGCTGGTTGTTAAGGCGTGCTGACAAAGCTTTTCCACATTTCAGCACATGGCAAGGGATGTGCGCCAATCAGACTAGGCCCAGAGCTGCTATGAGATTTCGCCCATTATCGCACACCACCAGGCCGGGCTTGAGGCTCAGTGGCACCAACCACTCATCGGTCTGTAGATTCATGCCCGTCCATAGCTCTTGCGTGGTGTGTGGTTTTTCTCCCAAACAGATGAATTTCAAAACAGCCTGCTGTCATTTCCCCCTGGCTGTGCTGAAGTTCGTGGTGCAGGTGTTATGCTGACTGGATGAGGAGGCGGTAGAGGAGGAAGTGGAGTAGGAGGCAAGAGGAGGCAATGTGAAACGCCCTGCAATCCTCGGTGGCGGAAGGACATGCGCCAAACTGCTACCCGCCTGAGGCCCAGCCGGCACTGCATTTACCCAGTGTGCAGTTAGGTAGATATAACGTCCCTTCCCGTGCTTACTGGTCCATGTGTGGACATTGCCACAGATGGCATTGCGCAGGGCACAACTGATTTTTTCTGCCACTTTTCTGGAAAAGTAGTGGTGGCCAGGAACCACATACTGTGAGACAGCCACCGTCATAAGTTTTTAAAAGTCTCAGTCTCCACCAGATGGAATGACAGCATTTCAAAGGCTAGGAATTTTGAAATACTGGCATTAAGGGCCAGGGATCACTGGTGGGTAGGGGAGTACTTCCTCTTTCTCTCCAGTGTTTGGGGGGTGGACAGCTGAACGCTTCCATAGGACAGTGTGGACATGATGGGTGACGGGGGTGGAGGTGGTGGTGTTGCTGCCACATCCTCTGTTTGCGGGGTGAAAGATGCCACAGTCACTCCAGAGGGGGAGGAAGAGGCCGAGAGTGCAGCAGAAGAGGGAGCAGGAGGAGCCTGAGATCATTCCTGGTTTTTGAGGTGTTTACTCCACTGCAGCTCGTGCTTTGCATTTAGATGCCTCGTCATGCAGGTGGTGCTCAGGTTTAGAACATTCATGCCTCGCTTCAGGCTTTGATTGCACAGTGTGCAAGCCACTCGCGTCTTGTTGTCAGCTAGGGGCGTAACTATAGGGGAAGCAGGGGAAGCGACTGCTTTGGGGCCCTGACCCAGAAGGGGCCCATCCAAGAGGAGGAGGAGAAGTACTAAAAGATTTTGTCAGGGCCCCTCAACAGTATTACACAATGAAATTATATATAGTGGCAGTATAGACAGTGTAGAAAACGGATGGAACAGCTGCCGGGCCTGGTCTGAGAGAGCGATCTTTACTAGCCACAGGAAGGGGGGCGTCATGAAAGGAAGCGGTTGTGAAAAAATTACTGGGGCAGGGGGCCCCATTAAAAAATTTGCTGTGGGGCCCAGTCATTTCTAGTTACGCCACTGTTGTCAGCACATTGTCTGAAGAACTGCCATGCCAGGGAACTCCTTGGAGCTGGCTTTGGTGTGCTCAGTCCCTGGGTGTGATGGGCAGTAGCAGGCATACTGGCTAAGGCAGGGGTAGGCAACCTTCGGCTCTCCAGCTGTTGTTGTAGTTGTTGTAGTTTCACAGCAGCTGTAGAGCCGCAGGTTGCTGATCCCTGGGCTAAGGGATGGCCACTCTGCTTTTGCACCCTGCTCTCTCTTTTGAGATGCGGCTGGTGCTGTGTGACCAACACCTCTTCCTCCCAACTGGGCACTTCACTCGCATGACCTTGATTCCATGTGGGGTCTAGCACCTCATCATCCTCCACATCATCTTCCACCCACTCCTCACTAGAGGACGCAAACTTCCGCAAATGTTCGTAAACGGGCGAACCGAGCGAACTGCCATAGACTTCAATAGGTCGGCAAATTTTAAAACCCACAGGGACTCTTTCTGGCCACAATAATGATGGAAAAGTTGTTTCAAGGCGACTAACACCTGGACTGTGGCATTCTGGAGGGGGATCCATGGCAAAACTCCCATGGAAAATTACGTAGTTGACGCAGAGTCGGGTTTTAATCCATAAAGGGCATAAATCACGTAACATTCCTAAATTGTTTGGAATAACGTACTTTAAAACATCCATTGTGTGTATACAATTAGGTATGATGTTGTATCGATCAGGTAGTGCAAGGGTTTCGCTCGCTTCACAGTGACAGACCGAACTCTGACAGACCAAACTCCCCGTTTAACGCACCGCAAACAACCACAAACAGTCCATTTGCACAACCGCAAACTCCCCATTTCCACAAGGTTGGATACCAAGCTAGCCATGTCCCTTTCCTTCTCCTCACTGACGTCATTGAAGGTCTCTTCCTCCACCCAGCCACGCATAACACCAAGGGTCCCCGAAAGGTGACAAAAAGCCCCCTGGGACGCCTGCTGTGGTTGGTCTTCCACCTCCTCAAAGCCACCTGACTCCTCTTCTTCAGACTCCTCTCTCTGTGTTGCCGCAGGTCCAGCAATCAATGACGACAAGGCTGCTTCTGGTGGTTATGGTGACCACAACTATTCCTCTTCATGCTCATCTACGGCCTGATCCAGCACTCTCCGCAGGGCATTCTCCAGAAAAAAACGCATACGGGATGAGGTTGATGATGTTGCCTTGGGTTTGACTGACCAGGTTTGTCACCTCCGCAAAAGGACGCATGAGCCTACAGCCATTGTGCATGAGCATTCAGTAACGCTGCCAAAAAATACCCAGCCCTGCAGAGGCTGTCTTCTTTTTTTTAAATTAAAAAAATCTGTTCTTACCAGTTTAATCTCTGTTTTGTCCCCTATCAGGGGCTGGTGTATGGAATAGATTTTAGGAACCGGGAGATGGAAAAGATGGTTGGTCGGTCCTCTTCCTTCCAATTTGGGGCACTGCTTGTGCGCCGTCCAATGTACTGTGCCACCCTATATAAGTGGTGTGTTAAGTAGTACTATTCCTATCAGTATAATCCCTGTTACGTCCCTTATCAAGGGACGTGTATCGAATAGATTTTAGGAACTGGGAGATGGAAAAAGATGATTGGTCGGTCCTATTACTTCCAATTTGGGGTACTGCGCTTGCAATGTACTGTGCCACCGATACAAATAATGTGAACTACTATTCTTACCATTTTAATCACATCAGGGGACGTGTATTGAATTGAATCCTTGAATGGGGAGATAGAGAAAAAAGCTTGCTCTGTCCGCTTCCTTCTAATTTTGTGCACTTGAAATGGAATTTGCCACCAATGCAACTAGTATTAACTAAGTACTATTCCTATCAGTTTAATCTCTGTTTTGTCCCTTATCAGGGCCAGGGCCGGTGTAGTGATTAGATTTTTGGAATCGAGAGATGGAAAAAGACCCATGCTCGGTACGCTTCGTTTGAATTTTAGGTCACTGCGCGTGCGCCATGCAATATACTGTGACACCCTATATGAGTGGTGGGCAGTGGGCACAGTACAGTCTTGGTGCTTGACACACACTGGCATGCAACTGCAATTATATTAAAGGGTAAACATTAAATGTCTTTCTTATCTGCAAGGTACTCTGCCACGCTATTTGAGTGGTGTGCACACAGTATAGTCTGTGGGCCTGCGGCCTCTCACACACGGGCAGGCAACTGCAATATATATATATATATATATATATATATATATAAAAATATATATATATATATATATATATAAATAAAAGCAGACTGATGTACCAGCCCTAAAAAGGGCTTTTTAGGGTGCTGTCAGGAGCTGTACTTACAGCGGATGGCCCCTTTCACACGAGCGAGTTTTCCGCACGGGTGCAATGCGTGACGTGAACGCATAGCATCCGCACTGAATCCTGACCCATTCATTTCAATTGATCTGTGTACATGAGCGTTTTTTTCACGCATCACTTGTGTGTTGCGTGAAAATCGCAGCATGTTCTATATTCTGCGTTTGTGTGTTGCGTGAAAAACGCATTGCATCCGCAAGCAAGTGCTGGTGCGTTGCATTTTTCACTGATGGTTGCTAAGAGATGTTGTTTGTAAACTTTTAAATTTTTTTATCATGCGCGTGAAAAATGCATCAAAATGCATTTCCCAGGCGCGGAAAAAACTGAACAACTGAACGCAATCGCAGGAAAAACTGAATGGCTTTGCCTGTGAAATCACACAGTTTTCACTGACGCATCCACAACGCATCCGGACCTAATCAGGACACGATCGTGTGAAAGAGGCCGATGAGTCTTTGAGGACTGGAGTGGACACAGAACACTGGCCCAGGGCCGGGCCGACACAGAGGCTGGGGAGGCTCCAGCCTCAGGGCGCTCCAGCCTCAGGGCGCAGGCAGGGGCCGGCGAGAGGGAGAGGGACTGACAGGGGGGAACCGCTCAGCGCTCCCTCCTGTCATTCCCTGAGCCAGGCCCTGTCAGAGCGCTCCTCTCACCTCCATTATGCTGCTTCAGGCCCCCAGCTTCAGGCCCGCTGCCTCAGGCTCTAACTAGAAACAGAGTAAGCAGGTGGGCGGAGCCTAACGGACCTCCGTTAGGCTCCGCCCACCTGCTAATGTGAGGCAGCGCCGGGGCCTGATCCCAGAAGCCTGGAGCAGTGACCATAATGGAGGTGAGAGGAGCGCTCTGACGAGGCCCGGCATTAAGTACAGTGAAAATGCCGGGCCCCCTTTCATTAAGTCTGTGACAACATGGGGAGGCAGAAAGAGCATGAAAAGATGGGGAGAGAATGACAGGGGGCAGAAAAAGCATGACAAGAAGAGGGGATTATGACAAGAGGGGGGCATGACAAATTACTATGTGGGGGCACTGCTGTGTGGTTGAGGGGGTGTGGGGACATTACTGTGTGGGGGCAGTGTGGCAGACATTACTGTGTGGGGCGCAGTGTGGCGGACATTACTGTGTGGGGCGCAGTGTGGCGGACATTACTGTGTGGGGGGCAGTGTGGCGGACATTACTGTGTGGGGGCAGTGTGGCGGACATTACTGTGTGGGGGCAGTGTGGCGGACATTACTGTGTGGGAGGCAGTGTGGCGGACATTACTGTGTGGGGGGCAGTGTGGAGGACATTACTGTGTGGGGGCAGTGTGGCGGACATTACTGTGTGGGGGGCAGTGTGGCGGACATTACTGTGTGGTTGAGGGGGTGTGGGGACATTACTGTGTGGGGGCAGTGTGGCAGACATTACTGTGTGGGGGCAGTGTGGCGGACATTACTGTGTGGGGCGCAGTGTGGCGGACATTACTGTGTGGGGGCAGTGTGGCGGACATTACTGTGTGGGGGGCAGTGTGGCGGACATTACTGTGTGGGGGCAGTGTGGCAGACATTACTGTGTGGGGGCAGTGTGGCGGACATTACTGTGTGGGGGGCAGTGTGGTGGACATTACTGTGTGGGGGCAGTGTGGCGGACATTACTGTGTGGGAGGCAGTGTGGCGGACATTACTGTGTGGGGGCAGTGTGGCAGACACTACTGTGTGGGGGGCAGTGTGGCGGACATTACTGTGTGGGGGCAGTGTGGTGGACATTACTGTGTGGGGGCAGTGTGGCGGACATTACTGTGTGGGAGGCAGTGTGGCGGACATTACTGTGTGGGGGCAGTGTGGAGGACATTACTGTGTGGAGGGCAGTGTGGCGGACATTACTGTGTGGGGGGCAGTTTGTCGGACATTACTGTGTGGGGGCAGTGTGGCGGACATTACTGTGTGGGGGGCAGTGTGGGGGCACTACTGTGTGGGGGCAGTGTGGCGGACATTACTGTGTGGGGGCAGTGTGGCGGACATTACTGTGTGGGGGGCAGTGTGGCGGACATTACTGTGTGGGGGGCAGTGTGGCGGACATTACTGTGTGGGGGCAGTGTGGCAGACATTACTGTGTGGGGGTCAGTGTGGCGGACATTACTGTGCGGGGGGGCAGTGGGGCGGACATTACTGTGTGGGGGACACTACAGTGTGGGGTGGCATTATACAAAAGCTCTGCAGATGCAACTCCCATGTATTGGGTCACCACAATTTGGGTGGTCATTCACTAAATGAACCCTATTATGGGGAGAATCTGTGGATGACACATATTTGTCCCACAGACACCCCCCACCCCCCCAAAACAGGGTTAATTTACTGAATGACCACCAATAAAAGAGGTGGGGTCACATATGCTATTTCATAATGACAGCGGGGCCCGTGCAGTGTCTGTTTTCTACTACACCCCCATCCCCCCTGCTCACTGGATATAATCTTATTAACTATATAACTGTAGTAAATCACTACAGTTATATAGTTAAGATTATATACAGTGTGGAGGAGGGTGTAGTAGAATACAGTCACTGCACGAGCTCACTAGCGCTGTCATCAAAAAAGCAGATACAACCCCACAGCCTCACCCCTTGTATTGGGGGTCATTCCTACATGGACCCTGTTATGGGGAGGGGGGATCTGTGGATGACACAAATGTGTCATCCACAGATTCCCCAATAACAGTGTCATCCATCACAGATCCCCCATAGCAGTGTCATCCACAAGTTGGAGGGGGGGGGGGGCGCACTTGGGCAGCTCAGCCTCTGTTGGTGGTGGACCTTGTCCCAGCCCTGCACTGGCCTAGCTAACGCTTTCTCTATTAATTCAGCAGCACTCTCCCTGCTCTAACACTGCAGCTTCAGAATGAATCTAAGATGGATGCTGTCCTTGCTTTTTGATAGGAGGTGGGAGGGTCTGGGAGGGAGGGTATGCTGATTGGCTGGAATGTGTCTGCTGACTGTGAGGTACAGGATCAAAGTTTGCTCAATGATGACGTATAGGGGACGAACCGAACATCGCATATGTAAGCCCACCGCAGCGAACGCGAACATGCGATGTTCGCCGGGAACTGTTCGTCGGCGAATAGTTCGGGACATCTCTACTCCTCACCCCTGCCCTCCTTGCCGGTCTGCACACTGCAGAAAGCCACAGCAGTTGACACCTGTGTTTCGTCATCATCAGAGACTTGCTGCGGGGGTCCTCATCCTGAAACATAAGTAGTTGGGCATCAGTGCACTCATCTCCTTCACCTCTGGGGCAGGGCTAGGTGGATGGCCTATGGAAACCCTGCCAGCAGAGTCATCAAAAAGCATAAGAGACTGCTGCATGACTTGGGGCTCAGACTCCTTGGCTGATTTGCAAGAGTGTGAGGTGAAAGACAGATGCCCATGGGCTGCAGGTGCCAACTCTGCGCTTTCAGCAGGGGACCGAGTGGAAGACTATGTGAAGGAACTGGAGGCACTGTCAGCCACCCAATCTACTACTGCCTCTACTTGTTCTGGCCTCACCATTCGTACATCGGTATTCGGACCTACAAAATAATGCTGAACGTTCTGTCTCCTACATGCACCTGAGGAAGGTGTTTTATTTGGGCGTATAGCTGGCAAATATCGACCACGTCCTCTCCCTGCAACAGGAGCTCCACCTACACCAGCAGCACCATGACCAGGGCAACGTCCCATATTTGATGCTCTCCTCATTCTTTGAGGTCACCCACCGATATAACAGATGGATTAACTAGATTTATTTCCCTGTCATGTATGCAGTGCAGGTGTACCCCACACAAACTATTTATATATGTCAACCACCGATGTAACACATGGATTAAGTAGATTTATTTCCCTGTCACGTATGCAGAGCAGGTGTACCCCACACAAACAATTGGTATATGTCACCCACCGATGTAACAGATGGATTAACTAGATTTATTTCCCTGTCCCGTATGCAGTGCAGGTGTACCCCACACAAACAATTGGTATATGTCACCCACCTATGTAACAGATGGATTAAGTAGATTTATTTCCCTGTCACATATGCAGTGAAGGTGTACCCCACACAAACAATTGCTATATGTCACCCACCGATGTAACAGATGGATTAACTAGATTTATTTCCCTGTCACATATGCAGTGCAGGTGTACCCCACACAAACAATTGATATATGTCACCCACCTATGTAACAGACGGATTAAGTAGATTTAGTTCCCTATCACATATGCAGTGAAGGTGTACCCCACACAAACAATTGATATATGTCACCCACCGATGTAACAGATGGGTTAACTAGATTTATTTCCCTGTCACATATGCAGTGCAGGTGTACCACACTCAAACAATTGGCATACGTCGCCCACCTATGTAACAGATGGATTAACTAGATTTATTTTCCTGTCATGTATGCAGTGCAGGTGTACCCCACACAAACAATTGGTATATGTCACCCACCGGTGTAACAGATGGATTAACTAGATTTATTTCCCTGTTATGTATGCAGTACAGGTGTACCCCACACAATCAATTGGTATATGTCACCCATCAATGTAACAGATGGATTAACTATTATATTTTTGTGTCAGGGCGCAGGGGTACAAAGATGGTGCCATAGGTCACCCACAGAATTAACAGCCAGATTAACTATTACATTTCTGTGTTAGGGGTGCCAAGATGGTGTATTGCCCCCACAAAAAAATCACTATAGGTCACCACCGTATAAATAACCAGATGAGATTCCTAACACTTACCCTCACTTCAGCTGCCTGCTTCCTGTCCCTGCAATACTCAGAGCTGATGGGCGGAGCTACACGAGATCCAACTTTGATTGAGGCTGAGTAACATGATGCACGGGCCAATCACAGCCATGTCAATAGTAGGCATGGCTTTGATGGCTTCTAAGTGCCCACAGATTAAAGGTTATTGATTGGCTGCCCTGCAGCCTTTCAACAAGCTTTATTAAATGTGCAAACACGAACTCGAACCCGAACTTTTCCGGCAAAGTTCGGGTTCGGGTCCAGGTACCTGAACTCGCAAAGTTCGGTACAGATGCGAACTTTACAGTTTGGGTTCACTCAACACTACCAAAGACTCTACACCTCTTTTCTTCTGGTCTGCTTCCCTTGCAAATAAATTTCTTTCTCTGGCTAGTACCTTTTCCAGGCTGGCTACAAATTTCCCTGCTCCTTACTGAACTCACTCACCTACTTAAAACTAGTCTGAACTGCTCTCTGAACTGGTCTAACCTCTCTTCTATGTAAATATAGAGTGGGTGACACTAGCCTCATCTAGTGGTGGC